>CM076459.1:25106432-26306432 GCA_038419695.1 Scomberomorus guttatus | reverse complement strand
CTGTCTACTGTTTTCTTTACTTCCTCCTGGCATCTTGTTCATTTCATTCAATAAAAAGTTATTGAGCAGGGAAAATAGAGCTCTCCAAGCTAATGAACTTGTTAATAGTTAGTTAGCTTAGCCTGGTCTCTAATGGGACAATAGCTTTACAATTTATCCAAAAGATCTATATGCACCATCACCTCCTGCCTCAAACCATTGCTCTGTTGTGGAACAGTTTTTATTTCGACTGAGGAGTTAACTAAAAATAAAAGTGGATGGTGCAACACAGCTAATAAGCTATGAGAGAGAGAGTGAGAAACCAGCTGGTCTCCAGGGGGCTGAGACGGAGTCAAGTCGGGGTCAAAATATCCCCGAGACCGAGACATGTCCAAGTCAAGTATCAAAACATTGTTGGTTTGGGTCTCTGGTAATATTTCAAATATGAAATATTACCAGATTTATGCGTTAAACATTTATCTTGAGAGAGTATAATGCTGGCTGCTTTCCATCAGTCATCATACAACAAGTATGTTTTTATCACTGAACACATAAGTCTCTTGAAAACTCAGTGTTTTCTTTCAAGAAGCATCTTGGATCCTCAGGCTGTCCTCCCTCACTCATTATCTCCATCCTCTCTCTGTGTTTTTGTCTCTCTCTCTTTTCCCCACCATTTGAACCCAGTCTGATTTATTAATATTAAAAAGGATGACGGGTCCTCAGGCTTCCTCCCTCTATCTCCATCCTTCTGCCTCCTTCCTCTCTCTCCGTCTCTCTCTTTGTCTCTGGGTCCCCCAGTCTTTCTCCACTATTTGACCCTGCTAAGGTTAATTATGATCCATGTGTAGAAACACTTTGGGAAACTTCTGTCTTGTGCCATCTCCTATTTATGTTTTTGGCAGCTGTGAATCTTTCTGTAATCTGGTCCTTTTCCAGGCATCTGCTAATGTCCAAAAACCATCGGCTTTGGGACAGATATGCTCAGGACACAAACGTACACACACCAGATCCAGTCACATTTAAATGCATGCACAATAAAGGCCCCTATACACTGCACAATTGTCATTTGTTCATTCATTTGACAATTATGGGTATTCCGTAGTTCTGTGAATTACTATCCAGGGTAATGTGAGTAATGGATTAAAGGCAATATGTAATTTCCAAATCACTGGGAATCTAATAGTGGTGAAAAGGTCAGAATTGACATTGAATATTTTGTTGCAGATATGGTTTCGATTGTAGGACTTAATTAATATGCACAAAGATGGCGCCTAAAATTACTGTTATTCTGGCAGTCCAAAATACTTTCTAAAGGTGTGTTCAGACAGATAACAAAGCAAATTTTGCCTTTGCATCATTTTCATGAATTTGTCATGGACTGTCTGTATTTATTTTCCCCAAACAGCCAAAGCACACTCAATCAATGCTCAATCTTCATATCAATTCACATAGCAGCTGTGGTCTCTGGCTGAAGCCAGTCTAATTTCAGTATTTCCATCAGTTAGAAGAACATTTAGAGGATCACCAAAGTCAGTTCAATAAGGAGAGATCAGTTGTGTATAACAATATTTATTGATGTTAGCAACAGAAAGATTTTTGGCAACTAGACATCTTCATAAAGTGTATAGGCCCTTATAAAGATAGATAGGAAAGGATCCCCTGGAGTCTAGATGCTGTTGGTGGTTGAATGGAATCACCAGGCGGTTTATGGGAACCTTTGGACGAATCTCCTTGGACATCATGGAGGTTATGGTGGTGATGAGGAGGAGGTGGGTTCAGCAATAGTAGGGGTGAAAGACAGAATGGCAGAATTGCAGCGATATTTAAAGAACAGCATCTAGAGACTGATTGGCTTGAGGAATGTGGGTAGAAATATCATTGGTTAGGTATGGTGATGTTAGAATTGTAAATGAAGGGATTTTTGACAGCGTGGAAAAGCAGAAGTGACATAGAGAAATAGAACAGGAGCAAATGGCAGACCCGTAGTGAAATAAAGGCAAAACGCAAGGGAAGAGATCTCCATTCTTGAACTTTTGCCAAAGCTTCATTAGGCTTCATCTTCTGGAGATCATGGATGTGTTTACCAAATTTCATGGCAATCTATCTGATAGCTGTTGAGTTATTGCAGCCATAAACAGCAGAAATGCAGATAGATGACACAGGATGATGACATGTCTCCGCTTTTGTGTGTATTTTTTTCGTATTCACATCACACCTCTACGATTTGGCATTCTTGCCCAATCTGACATTCCTCAAATTTGTTATTGTATAGTCTGATATAGATCTCATTTTATTAGACCCCTCTTACCTGCAAGATTGCCATTATCGCAGTGTGCTGGGGCCTTTAGGCAAAGTCTTTCTTACACAATCACGTTTCCTCTTGCACGCACAAAATCATAGGAACACAATGATAAACACAACTTTTCTCCATTTGTAGCCTCCGATTGTGACACACAGTCTCTGTCTGTCTGTCACACACATACCTCAACACACACACACACACACACATACACACACACACACAGCTGGGTGATATAACAGTGTGTTGACATGCGGCTGTGTGCCGAGCAGAGGTCAGGATTGCACTCTGCAGGTCAGGGCTGCCACATCTGTCACTTCACTCCTCCACTGAATACTGCCAGAAAGGGAGGGATGAATGTATAGATGGAGCAAGAAAGAGTGAGCAAGAGAGAGGTGGAGAAGGAGAGAAAGGAAGAGGGAAGGATGGGAGGACATAGAGAAAGTGGAAATGGAGGACTGTGTTTTTTAAAAACTAAATTTAATGGAACAAACGCTCACATCCATCAACTGTTTAAACATTTCACTGTTTTAGCCTGAGTCTTAGCCGAGCATGCTGACTACTGGCGATTAGTTTTTTGATCATAATGACAGCTGTTTTACACTCGGAGTTGTCATTAAGCCTGTCTCTGACAAGCATTATGACAGTTTAGCGAGCCCTCTCTTCTCTGTGTGTTTGTGTGCGTGTGTGTGTGTTTGTCAAAATTACAGTGGCATTAAGGTCAGCTAAGGCTCAATGTGTATACTTTTGAATGTGCTTAATGTGTGTGTGTGTGTGTGTGTGTGTGTGTGCTGTCATGCTCTCCCTCTCTGTTAGTTGCAGTGTCAAGTCATGCAGCCCACATCTGGCTGGCTTTATGTCAGCTATCTGCCTGGCATTCCCATCCAACACCACAGGATAGAAGATCTCAGTAATCATGTTATGGCAGATGATCAGCTGGTGGTAGAGACCGAGCTTGCAGCGTCTGATCCTAAACAGATCTGATGTTTCCAGCTTGTAGACTCACATATCATACATAACATAACCCAAGTATCATAGAATTAGGACATGTGCTGTGGTATACAAAATCACATTGTAAAACATATTAAGCTGGTTCAACTTAAAAGTTCCCCTGCTTCCTTAAAAATGTGAGTTAAAGGGGACATATTATGCACATTTCCAGGTCTATATTACAGTTCATAAAAATCCTTATTTAACTCATACTGACCTTTTATGCAGCCCCTCAGTTCAACCTCTGTCTGAAGGCCATTTTAACTCCTGTCTCTTTAAGGCCCCCCTCCTGAAGAGCCCACTCTGTTCGGATTGGCCAGCTCTTGGAAGCTGCCTCTCGGCAGACAAACATGCAACAAACTACAGTAGTAGGATTTCACTGCTTTTTCTCAAAATGTCAACTTCTCAAATACATCCGTACATGTTTGATCCAGAATCTGATCTAGAATATGACAATGGACAATGGGAACAACACATGGAAAAACCTTAGCAACAACCCTTGCAACCAAGGCCACGGAAACAGACAGCTGTTTATGGGCTACCTTGCCAACGAGTAGAAAAAATGTCACAAATGAAGCGTTCAGGGCAGGTTACAGCCCTGGCTTTTTACTTTCAAGGAGCATTTTTACAGATATCCAACATCATTATAACAGTATATAAATAACAGAAAATCACAAAAAGCAACTTTTAAATTAACTCAACTAGAGATACGTTCAAACTGAAGGTATTTAGTTGAATCAACAAATGTCCAATCATATACTGAAAAATGTTAGTCAGATTTTCATTTTCTCGGTTTAACAAATTACTTTTTCATTTATCACAAAGAACTTACAGCTGTGGCTGCTGCAGCTGGAGCCACTTTGTACCAGAGTCAAAACAAAGACAACATGTGAGGCTGCTCTCACTGACCATGTTAAATTATAAGTGTACGGTTGTGTAAGTGAGACTGAATTCAATATTGACCTCCATCATGGTTAGCATTGTTGTCATTATTATGAAATGAAAAATTACTTTTCTTCACATGTATTAAAAAAAAATACAAAAAAGAAGTGCCTCTTGAAAGTTTGAACCCTCAAAGCATTTGTTGAGTAAGTCTAAGTCAGTAAGTTGAGTAAAATTGTAGCAGGATATTCATTCAAATCATCATTTCAAAAGAAGAAGACTAAGACTAAGAAATTAAGTAAATGACAAAAGATTAGTTAATTCTACTAAATTCCTGCACGATGTGTTACAGTGTGCCTTCACCACATTACTACTTAAGGACATTTAAACTGAAATAGAACCTGTGAGCTTTTGGTGTGAAGGAAAACTAGTCAGACTGCCGTGGATCTGGGAACCTGGGGCTCCTGAGATAAATATGAGAGGTCACAAGATGATTGAACGGATCAAGAAAAACTTTTTTTTAAATTTTTTTTCTCAATTTTTTTGCATTTTCCTTTGAAATACTGGACTCTTTCACCTCTTCTGGCCTCTTAAAATCCTTCAAATGAGACAAATACATGAAGGAAAAGTCTCTGCTCATAAGCCATGACCACAGTGAGGCCACAACTTGTGATGAGTTTCACAAGCAGACATTGCTTCATTTTAAGGGGTCACAAGACAAAAAGAGTGGCAACCACTGCTATACATTATAAGCAATGAAAGCGAGTGTGAGAACTTTTAGACAGACTTTAATAAAGTAAGTTTCTCTACCTTAGTTAAACTTGCAGAAAATAACCTGGAGACTTTAATGAGAGCTCTTTTTTCAGTAAGATTTTAATGAAGCCATAATGTAAATTCAAATCTCCCTAAACTCCCCATTTTTCCTGTCCCATCATAATGAAGCTCACTTTCTCTCTGTTTTCATGGTTTGATCTTGTAGAACACCAGCACACATACACTAATTACTGCTGTTACTCCCCCCCCCTCTTTCTCCTCACCCTCATCCCACCCACCACCAGTGCCATCCTTCTGGGGTCTGGTGAACTCAGCCTGGAACCTGTGCGCCATAGGGAAGAGGCAGTCGCCCATCGACATCGAGACCAGTCACATGATCTTTGACCCCTACCTGACCCCCCTGAGGCTCAACACAGGAGGACGCAGGGTAAGGACTGCCATCATTTAGATGCCCTCAAGGGCTGGATCCTTTGCTGTTTTAGAGACACTGCCTGATGAGTTTCAGGCTGACGTCTTGAGACCGAGCATTACGAGCTGTGTCCTTCTCTTGACAGGGCTGGGCTTTAATTCATCACAGAACAGGAACACATTCTCTAAATCAAGACACAAAGAAACTTCTGTCTGACAGAGACTATGAGCTTTTCATCCATATCCAAAGGCTTTAAAATTCCCAGCTGCATTTGACTGCATGAGGCTCAGGAGGCATTGCAATTTTAGCCCTTTATGCAGCAATCACAGTAAAATACAGCTTTTGCCGATGTTGTACATTGCATACTGAATTAACTTAGGTATTTAGTGATGTAGTGATGTATATATTATGATGTCACACTTTCAGCTCAAGGAGAGGGAAACTGGTTATCCCGAAAAGTCTCAACTACTAGACCTAATCACAATCTAGTTATATTGATGTGTTAAACGTCAAAGATTGGTAATAACTAAGTTGTCACTAAGTTGTGAAGGCAACTGAAGATGGTATTTTCCCTCTAGTTAAAAATTCTAAATAAGTAATGATGAATTAATGATGATAAACAGTATTGCAAATGACACCACATCCTCAGTTTTCACTTTTCCCTTGACAGCAGTTCACTGTTAAAATATTCATTATGATAAGACTTCCTAGTGTTACCTGCAATTGCTTTTTTTGGTTTGCGTTTTACACAGAGATGTTTTATTACGGGCTGTGTGCTTCCTTATTTAACGGTGGGTCCGAATTTCCATTCTTTTGTGGCAGATGTATTATGGGAAAGCCATATTGGATTTTCTCTGGGCTGTTTGATGAACTGTGAAACCATGTGCTCTGGCTTACCCAGCATTTCTAGATTTCTCAGTTTGTTGTGTTCTATATCATTTATTTTTTGCAAAGAATGCCTTCTTTCAAGATTTGAATCCTCTTGCAGTTATCAGCTCCATTACTGGAAGCTAATACTGGATTTAGTTAAGTAACTTGAGATATTTTCTGAGCTGTTAAACAGATGGAAGTTCCAGCTGTCTTGTTCAAAGATGTGCAGATATACTTTGGTGGTCTCCCTGCTCAGCAGTCTCCCTAATGCCCAAATCTGCTGTAGATTCTGATGGTCAAATTAAAGGGGCACTGCACTGATTTTACAAATAAAGATCAGTTTACTTGTCATGTGGAGAACTACTCAGCCTGCGAAAACAAACAAAAACAAAATGTCCTCTCGAGCAGTTTTATCAAGTCTGAGAAAATAACCCTTATGATGTGAGACTAAATCATTTAATTCCAAAGGTCCACCCTATTTCAACCATACCTCACAGCCTTCGTTCAGCGAATGGATGGTCATATATAGGCACTCACACCACTCTCTTGGTTCAAGTTGCAGTATGGGAAATTTAGGATCCTGTGTTTTTTGAGCTTGACTCATAACATCATTTGATGCCTGTAGCACATACTGAAGACATCATACAGACAGTAGCTGGGTAGGCCAATGAGTGAAAGTGATAAAACTGCTGCTTTTCTGAAGAGTTGACACACATAGATGCTACGTTTGATTCCAGCTGACTTTTATTGCATGTCATACCCTTGACCAATACTTTCCAACTATCAAATAAAGGCAAAAAAGCCCCCAAAATATGATTGTAGGGGGGAAACAAGAAAAAAGAAAACAATGTGTGCAGATGTTTTGAGCTGTAGGCTATATCATCCTTAACAGTCAGGATATCTCAGCCTCTTGATAGCATCGATTTTGACCATTCATTTTGAAATCTCTGTTGCAAGTCCTCAATTTAATGGAAGTACAATACTAAACCGCTGGAGTAAGCCTTTAAATGAATAGTTGGACATTTTGGGAAATATGCTCATTTGCTTTCTTGGTGAGAGTTAGATGTTAAATATGAAGCTACCACCTGCAGCAGTCGTCAGCATGAGGTTGCAACCAGTAGAGGAAGTTACTGGGCATTGCCAAGAAATAGTCGGGTACATAACCCAGCACTTTGGTTTTTGTATGGATTACAAACAAAATATAGAGTGTTAATAATATATCTATATGCACTTTTGCTACTGCTAGCATCTGGTTAGGTGCTAAACTGTATTTTGTTGTACTGGTATGTGCTATGTGCAATGACAATAAAGTTGAATCTAATCTAATAGTGCTTTAGAGGTGCTGGTAGGTGGATTTTTATCTGTCTTCCAGTCTTTATGCTAAGCTAAACTAACTGCCTGCTGGCTGTTGCTTCATATGTAATGTACAACATGAGAGTGGCATCAATCTTCTCAGCTAACTTTCACAAGATGACAAGGCTATATACAGTACATTCTACATTCACTATCTGCTACTGTAAACCTATGAACCACCAACAGTATGCACGAAGTGTGAAGTTTTCTTTAGGCTGGTTCCTCTACATTTCTTCTCCACCACTCCTGCAGAAGATTTCTAAACTGCAGCACTTCATAAGGCCCAAAGACTATCACAATGAACCGAGTGTGATTGCCAACTGATCAGTCTACTAGCCAGAGTTGAGCTAATCACATGCCATTTTTATCCAAACAGTCTCACATTACCATGTGTGCATACATCTGATGATGGTTGCACCTGGTGGGAGTGATAATGCTAACTCTGCCAGGATTAACCCTCTGAGCTGCGCTCTGAGCTTTCTTTAGTTTTTGTCTTCTGTATATTTATGGATGTGATTTATCATTATTAACGTTATGTGTTACCCTAATATAAGTACATTACTATAATAATGTATTACAATCCATTCAATAAATCTGCAATGGGGAAGAACTGGCCTTGTAATCTGCTTTTCTCCTCACCAACTCTCGACATCTGATGGATTAGCAGTTTTTAGCAGTCTCATATATCACGATTTCTTGGTTTTAAAGGCTTCAAATTGCCAATTCTTATTGGACTCATGAAACATGTCTACATGTGTACAATATGAGAGAAAGAGAAGACCGCACTGTTGATGATCTTCGAGAGAGAAATTAATCAGGGTTCTTTACAGGAAACTGCACAGCTGTAGTAGGAGTTAAATCCTCTGTTTGAGTCTTGTTTCATGATTAATGCTCTTGTGCATCTGCTGAGTGAGAGCACATAGCATGGCCATCTGTCCTGGTGAGTGTGTGTGTGTGTGTGTGTGTGTGTGTGTGAGAGAGAGAGAGAGAGAGAGAGTTTGGAAGTATGCTGAGAAGAGAGAGAGATAAAGAGAGAGATGGAAAGCATGCGTATGGTGAGAAAATTATATCAAAGATCGAGGCCAAATGCAAGCGCATGTGTTTGTGCAACTTGCTTGTGGATGTATGTGGAGGTTATAGAGTCAAAAGCAAAATTGGACACCTTTAACTTTGTGTGTGTGTGTGTGTGTGTGTGTGTGTGTGAGTAGTGTAGCTTGCACCTGTGTGTTATTCAGTTATCCAGGCCAGCCTCTCACGCTCGAGCTTCTTGTAAGTGAGTTTCCTCAGAAGCTGTTGCACAACAGATTGGCTGTTTTGGCTCCTGCTGTCAGCAACAGATTTCTTTGTTCCTTGGAAATTCACAGGCTGCATTTATACATTCAAACATTTTTACAGTAATCCTCACTGTTTTCACACATTCATATAGACACACAAACACACACACATATTAAGCACTGCACAAACTCAGCTGAAGAACTCATTTGGAGTCTTAGGAAGTAAAATGTGATGCTTATAGAAGGCCTGTTTTTGGGGTCTGGGGCGAAGTCAAGCATGGGGGGGCTGGAATCCCAGCTTCCGACCTTCATAATCCACCTAATCTTCAAGTTCATGCTGAGCAACATTTGCTTGTGAAGGCAGGAGTTTTGTCGTTGTAGACTGATACTCACTGGTTGCTACCCTCCTCATCTTAATAGCCATTAATATGGTTACATTTTGTGCCTCAGTCTTGAGTACACAAGAGGACATTTTTGCACAAAAATTACATTTTGTAAAGAAACGATCACCCAAAGAATTATTTAATTTGAGCAAACAAAAATCTATTTTGTTAGCTATTTTTTGTTGCATTTTTATATTATCTACATAAGCACACAATAATAACCTCTTTCACTCAGTTTTACTCATTTTCCCTGTCTCAGTGTCCCTGCTCTGTGCACTTTCAAAGGTTCTGTGGATTCAGTAAGAGATTCAAAACTAGATTCACATTTGATAAAATGCTTGAACCCAACCTTTCTTTTTTCTTAGCTTTATTTTTATTCAGGGAAGTTTCCCTGAGAGGAAGCGTCTCTTTTGTTACATACTTACACAGTTACACATTTACACCTGGAAGCTGCCCAGTACAACCACAGTCTGACCTGCTGTCACTGAGCAGCTCCACTGGAGCAGTTGGGGTTAAGGGCCTTGCTCGAGGGCACCTCAGTGATGACAACTTTCCTTGACTTTGGTCTTGACTGGGGACTTAATATCCAGGACTTCAGACTAAAGGACTTTCGTGACAACAACGATGGTGTAAGTTTATTGCATGTCACGCTGTGTGAGATGGGTCTAATGAAATCTTGGTCTTGATCTGTGTCAGACTGTACGACATCACTTTGAGGCTGTCAGATTGTGTGATTAATGTGTGGTGAATTGTAGTGCTACGATGTAAATAGAAAAAAATATATGAGAGCAGAGACATAACATCAGCTCGCCATCCATCTTTGCAGCTCTTATGATTTGAAAATGCAGCAAAGTCACACAAACTTATTTTACGTTTCATCTCCATTGGGTCGTCTCCAATGTGGGTTGTAGCAGCACAGGCTGTCTTTGGTTGCCAAATCGGCCATTGATGGACGTATCTCAGTGTGATCTAGGAGCACCGTTTTGGATTGACAACCACGTTTCTCTCACAGTCGTCAACTTACGTCTCAGACAGCCCAGAATCTCACAGTGTAAACTTGATCTTACATACTTGTGACTTGCAAAACAATGGCTTCATCCCACCTCTGGATCTGTCCAGTGATGTAATTCTTAATGTGTGTCAGCTGATCGGTGCACATGGCTTGTTCTTTGAGCAAGCAGGTAACATCAAAAGGTGAGGTGGTGTTTCACAAGTCATGTTTGGCTGAGCAGCTCACAACAGAATTGCTTACTCAACGCACTTTAACATACTCACCTGCCCATTATCCATTCACTGTCATTTTGAACAAACAGATGAGATGGTTCCATTGGGGGTTATTCATTACTAGCCAATCAACAATAAGGTCAGCGTGCAGTCTATTATATGTCATCTTTGGTCAACGTCTGTTAAATGTGTTCTATAAATACTTGACTTGATCTTGTGATCATGCTGCTCTGAAAAGGCCATCAACTTCATTTACATTGGATGTAGTGACAGAGTGACCTTCACATTCACAGCAAAGAGATGCTACAGAAAGGTATGATAAGACCTCCGAATAAGACAAATGACTGTCTTCACACAGTCTTTGAATGCTCTGCAGCATGCTGACATTTTACTAATAAATTTTTCAGTACACGTGCATGTGTGTGCATGTTGTGAAAGTGGCAGTTCATTAGTCATATCCTATCTCATGGACTGATACTGGTACATGAAGGCACAGGCACACACATTTACACACACAGAGACACGCACACACCCACTCAGCCACACAGTAATTGATCCGTAACGACAATCTCTCATTAACTAACCTAGAGACATTTTGGACTTCTTTATTAAATTTCATGTAATTTTGATGTCGCGTTGAATAATATTATCCTGGGAGTTCTGTTAAAGGAGCAGCTAAGTTTGATCTTCAAGGCCAACAGGCAAATTATATTCTTCACTGTGTTTGTAATTAGTGATTGTGTTACATTTGCATCATCCATTTTGATCTGATTTGAACTTTGCCTTGAAGAGCTTGTAAGTATGTGCTCATGCTCCCATTTCGTGCTCTACAAAACAACATCTTAGCAGCATGTTACTGTTGTAGCTGCTGGAGGTGGAGCTAGTTTGAACTACTTACAGTTAGACTTACAGTTACTTACAGTTATACAGTTAGGTAGTTTAGTCCAGTGGTTCCCAACCTAGGGGTCGGGCCCCTCCAAAGGGTCAGCAGATAAATCTGAGGGGTTGTGAGATGATTAATGGGAGAGGAAAGAAGAAAAAAAAAAGTTCTGATACACAAATCTGTTTTCAGTTTTTTTTTACTTTTTCTCTAATCTTTGATTTGTGGTGAAATATTGGATCATTTGAACATTTACTGAAATGAAACCATATGATTGAAATGTCCATTAAAAAGTAACCTTTAATGTGACTTCGGCAGAGTCTGTAACAGGTTAGATTAATGTCACATGTTCATGTCACTGAATGTAATCTGTGTGACATAAATCTTGACGCTCTTCTCGTTGTCCACAACTGTTTGTATGTGAGATTATTTCCTTTGGGTTTATTAAATACCTGCAGTCCTCACACAGCAGCAGGAATGATCCATGAGTCTCTAAACTGAGCTACGTGCTTCAGCTGTAACTTCATTAATTATTTAAATCTCCCGACACGGTGACGGGATCAGTCAGGACGTTTTTATTTGCGGGAGAAGATCAGATGATTGGCAGTGTGTGTTTTTTTTAACCAAGTGTACTTAGTTGGTTTACTATCACATTAATAACTATGAAAGAAAAACATCAGAAAATTAGAACAAACACCATTTTATAATTACTTATGCACAGTTCTGTGGATAAAGTGAGATTTCAATTATCGTAAGAAATCCCAGGAATTGCAGAAAAAGATGATATATTCCAGAGAAATAATCATTTTAAAATTTGGAAATCCCTCAGTGCATTGAGAAACATCATTTAGAGAGGATAATTTATATTGATATAGATGATCAGTACTGTTGAAACCTTCAAAAAAAAAAATTTAAAAAAGATGGATGTTTCACTACTTTATACTTAACTGAAGGAGAGATGGGAGAGGAGAGAGCACGGGGGGAGCAGAGGAGGCGGGGGATCAATTTGACTTGAGTGACAAGAGAAATGTCGAGAGAACCAAGTGAAATGAGGAAAAGAAAGAAAAGAAAAGGAACAGAAAGGAGGTAGTGATTAGGGAGTGGGAAAAGAGTGAAGTGGAAAGCAAGACTAGAGAGAACAAGTCAGGAGGTTGGAGGAGACAAGAAAAGAACAGAAAAAAGGAGAGGTAAGGGAATGAGAGGAGATGAACGAGGAGAGTAAATGGAAGTAGACAGAGGTGAGCGAGGGGTCATTCAAACAGGGAATTAATCATTTTGACAGCCTATCTGTCTCCCTCCCTCTGCCATGCACACACACATACACACACATGCACACACACACACACACACACACACACACACACGCATGCACACACACAAATGCACATCAAATGCTCTCCTTCAACAACTTAAGCACTTATCAGCATAAAGAGTCACATTACAAAATAAGTCAGAGACACAGATGGATCAGTGTGAGTGTGATGCTAACAGTATTATTTTTGATCATAAACTATTTATTCATTTTCTGATGGATTAAGGCCAAAAGGAACTTCAGCTAATACTAAATTAGCTATGCAGCCATTATGGTGAGTTCTGCAGGCATAATTCCAATGTCAGTCAGACCAGCAGTGGCACTAAGATTCTGACTCCTTTTTTTCTTTTCTTTTGTGTTATAACTCAGTTGTCTTAAACTGTAGATGAAAACTGAAAGACGTCTGGGTAACTTTATATTTAAGCAGTATATAAACATTTAATAGATGGTTTAAAATGGAAATTATATATCTTTTACAATGGAAGAATTCTACATTAAGAAAATATAACCTGCATCACAGCTTTCCTTTGATGGTTTTCTACAATATTCTTTATTTTTAATAGTATGTTGTATAATATCCATATCAGTGTGAATCTGCCACAGGAAAGTCTGGACATGATTTAAACAGACTCCCTTTAACTTCAGCATTAAGAAAACTTTCTAAACCAATAGCAGCACTGTACAGGTGGTTCACCTGCAAAATGACACTGAAATAGACACAATATTTTTAAACTCAGGGCAGCTCTTCTCTAATTGCTCGCTGTCATATCACTAATTTAAAGTGCTGGCTGCAGCTTTATTTTGTGGCCCTGCACTTCACTCACTCACAGCTCTGTGTGGTCAGTGTTTAAACCATAGACTGTATATAAAGATGACTGACGTGTCTCCACTTCCTACCAGTATACAAAGTCAAGCCAAAATATTTCATTTTCGTGAGCTGCCATCTTGCTAGTGTGACGTCATTTGCAACCAGAGTCTGCGCAGTAGGGTCAGGGGGCGGGATGACTGCCTGCGAGACATGCTCCCAGTCAACTTGACAGACAGCTGTCCTGCCGCAGAGAGCCGAGTAAACCCAGGAGCTGCGATGGAGAGGTAAACCAGCCAAAACCAGCTGGTAACTAGCAGCTACAGCTGATGGTGAATCACAAATGAAAACGTACATTAGCGTCTTTCATCAGAAACTGCAGTGATCACTCGACTCGTCTGCAGCATCTGAAAGAGGTTTGAGGGCAGCTGTAAATCACAACTCTCAATCATGACGTCACACCCCCTTTTCATATCATCAAATAACTGATTACAAACAAACTTATCAGAAAAATGAGCACTTGACATACACAATGACAGAAACCATTTGGGAAAAATATATTTGATGTGCCATTTGATTTTTTAGCTTCACTTTTGGGGAGCTGTCATGTTGTCCATTTTTATATACAGTCTATTTTTTAAACAGAGCGCCAGGGGAGCGCCACCTGACTTTATAGCCGATACCTGAGCTATATCAACCAAAAATGACTGGACTGGTCCCGATCTCGAGCCTATAGATCTGCTCGGACATCCTTATTTTCAGATTAATTTCAGATTAGATCATTACATTACTTCTATCCTTATATTCTTTGTTCAACTGATTACTATACAACTGTATGCCTAAAAACAGCCCTGCACTATAATGTATAACTCCTCCTCTTTCCAAGGCCAAAAATACGCTGTCAAGCTTCACGTCTTCATGAGTTTTAAACAGATTTATGGACAGTTTTTAACCTGTCTGTGAATGGTTTGTATATTTGTATAAAAAGTTAAATGCTACACTGTATAGATAAGGATTTAATTAACGTGTAATATATCATTAAATACTTGCAGTTACAGTACCAGTCAAAAGTTTGGACACACTTTCCCATTCTCTTGACTGAGAATTTTATCCAAACTTTTGATTGGTGCTGTATGTAATACTGTTATCAATCATTCATTAACTGTTATATATCAGAGGCTTCACAGGAAAAGTTACAACTGTTGACATTAATCAACTGAAAAATGAAAAAAAATATGCTTATAAATACAATGCAATAAATAAATACGCACATAATAAAGTATGATATATATTATTTATTATATTTATATGCTATGCTAAATAGTGGGGGTTAAAATAAAGTGTAACTGGTGAAAAATCAGTCTAACCCTCGATCGGTACTGAAACAACACAACACAGACAAGAGTCCCATTCACTGTAACAGACATGGCGTGATGAACAGTATATTGGCTCTCTTTGCTCAAATTAAATTCTGGTGTTAATTATGGTCACTGGCAGTCACTGGAAATCAGTTCTGCCTGCAGATCATGACAAATTAAAACTTTTCATTAGAGAAGCTGAAGCTACCTACTGTAGTGCAGCTTTAAAGAAAATAATTAGCAGAACCACATCTTGAAACGACTCCGAGGTGTCATTGCTGAAATCTTGGCTTCCCAGTTTCCAGCTTTTGCAAAATCTATGACTGTTTTCCAAATTGTGACTTTGTTGCATTAGTTATTTTTTTCAGTGCTGGTTGGTTGTTAACAGCAACTAAATCTATGATCTTAGCTCTGTGAGTTAAAACATCTGCTGCTATTAAAAATAAATAAACTGATTTTCAATAAGTGGGTTCAAAAAAGACCAAAATACCCATGAGACTATAACCCAAACAGTCTACTGACCTATAAACTTTCAACTGAAAGCCCTTGAGGCAATTTCACATTTGAACAAAGTGGAAAAAAGCTGTTTGAAGCATTTCAAGGCCATGAATACCCAAATGCAGTGAATTCAGAGCTCAGAGCTGTATTAATTGTATGAAGAGAACAAATGTAAAAGGAAGGCCAATATTTGATGATGTAAATACTGCAGATTACAAAGAACAGAGCTTGTTATGGCCACAGTGATTCAGTCATCCTATAAATAAACAAATAAATAAAGATAATTAAAAAGATGGAGGCACTTACTGTCTAATGAGGGATTTGGATAGAGATGGGGAAATTGTTTTGGATATGAATAAGTACTGGAACACTTATAACCTTCAAAGCTAATACGCAGATGTTAATAGCCTCATATTGGCTGAGGGTTACATGGGCCAACTGCTCTTCTGAAAGCAATAATCAGATTGATGATTCCCATACACATATTTCCATGAACGGTAATTATTGCATTAACAATGTATCAAATTACTACGTAAATCAGACATTTTTAGAGAGTTGGTGGAGATCAGATCAGAACTAACAAGAGAGTGAATGTTTACCAGCTGGCCAGAAACACGACTCCAGTTGAATGCTAATGTTGCTCCATGTCTGCTGAATGTGTAAACAAGCCGCTGTGATATGTCAGTGTTGTGTTTACAACATGTTACGCTGCCCCTAAGTGGACAAAACATAAATTATTGCAAGTTGAAAGACAACATTTTTGCTTTCAAAATTCATACGCTGACTTCCAGAACTAGTGCCAACTTCCAAAACCACTATGTTGAGCTATTCAATTGGAAATTTATTGGATTAGGAAGATGACATATTGTTTGTGGAAGTGGGCTTCCAAAGTCAGTATGCTTACTTTCATAGACCAACTACCAAAACCAATAAAGAAACTCCACATATGCACACAGAAGCTCAATTTCCAGTATGTTACACTGCAAAAGCAAATGTTTCCAAAACCAATATATAGGTCTGCGTCAGGAATATATTGGATTTGAAAGTTGATACATTGATTTTGGAAGTCAGCATACTAGGTTGGGAAAGGTGTGAAATTTTGACCTCTAAAATCACATCTGCAATGGCAATTTCAGAAACAATTTTTTGAAATTTCTAAATCTACATTTAAGAGTGGTTGATCTAGAAGCAGAACTTCCAAATTCAGATTAGGAATTTTCAAATGGTGTAACTTCACCTCCATGTGTATGTTCTCTTCCAAATCCAGTATCTCCTTCCAGAATTACGCACTGTGCTTGGAATAACTAAGATTGAAAAAGACTGACTTCTAAAAGCATTATGTAGTATTTTTACATCTAGTTTTGGATCTTCCAAATTTCACTGCAAAAAATCGTCTGAAATCCATCTGACATTTCAAACAGTAATCCCATGAGCATGTCCTTAGTTTGAATTAGGGTATGTAGATTTTGGGTTAACACGGTAATTTAACACAATCGGATTTTGGCACTTCACATCACAAATACAGCATATCTGAAAAAGCAGTAGTGAACATCTTTTTGGAGTGGGGATTATCCTGGTAAGAGATGCTCAGCCCTGCAGGGTGGTGTCTCTTCATCACGCGTACATAGCTGAGATCCCTGAGGGGAAGAGTGGTTGAAAATCACCAGCCTCTAGCAGCATAATGCTGTGAAAGAGCAAGCAAAGCAGAGCTTTCTACTCACCGTCCTCCAGCGTGATAATTAAGCCCACAGTGTCAACAGAGGGATAGCCAGAGAGCTTGTCTCTAATAGATACAGACAGAGCAGAGGACTTAAATTAAAACCTCGGCCCTCACTGTGTGCTCATTGGGTTACATGCATTATGCAGTGGCCTATTACAGCCCAGGCCCAGGTGGGACCGATCACTTCTCCTCTTTTAAATATTAGCATTTCATTTCCTTTACTGTTTCTCAGAGGAGCTGAAGCTTTTCCAAACCCATTTCTCTATCCGTCAAAAAGTGTTTCTCCATGTCTCTCAAACTCTGCCCACAACCTATTTCCCTCTGTCAATCATTAAAGTTTGTCTAATCTGTGCCAAACTCCCTTTCCATCAGATTTTTAAAAATCTTTTCCTCATTATTATTCTACTTTTCTGTGTTCTGCTAATTCTATTCTTCTACTGGGTGTGTAATTGTTTGACTAATTCCTGATTCTCTGTCTTTGTCAGTATCTGTTTGTCTTTCAATTAATTCCTAGTGTTAGATGTAATGGTGCATTGGACTAATGATATGCACTTCCCTCTGTTTTGGATATCTAGTTAAAATAATAATCCATGACATTAGTATGAATGGCACGTCTTCTCTCCCATCAGTTATCTTTATTGTAGCTTCATGTATATCATGATGATTACATATAACTACACGTATATCGTGATGACATCCTGTCCAGCTCTGTGGAAGTGGGGCATCTTTCTATTCTTGTATCAGGCTCATTTCCCTCTGACTGCCAAAGTCATACATCTTCACTAATTGCAAATTCAACTCTCTAAAGCAGAAAAAAGTTATAAGTTTAACCGAGCAAATTGTATTATTCTTTTGACAAATGACTTTACTGGGAAACACAAGTCGACCTTGATTCTCTCTCTCATTGTGTATTTTAGTGTCTTCTTCTCTGACCCGCTTCTTTTTTTGCCTCTCATACCATTCTTTTTGTAGGTGATACATGCCAGTTTCTCCAATTAAGTAAACCTACAGCAGCTACAGTATATGGCTTACTGTCATATTCATTGACATTAAATTGGCAAAAAAAATATTGCATGCTATGAAAATATTTAATATAATATAGTATTTGTTTGACGTCACACACCTTGGAAAGTTTTACTGTCAGACTGTCTTCCCAAGAAAAACGCCAGGATCAGTCATTAATGCAAGTGCCCCAAAATTATGTATAGTGTATTTACGTTCAAGTGACAGAAGCCCTCTAGTGGCCATAGTAATCTGACAGGGGAAAAGGAGGACATCAGATGATGTTATTATATAGCGACAAAGTCCGTATAGGAAGGAGGTTAGGGTGGAGAGATGGATCAACAAAACGTCGGACTTTAATACATGAGAACGCTGTTTGTTTTAAAATGCAAGTCAACGTTGTTTTTTAAAACCATGACCATAATCGCAACCCCAACCTTAACCACGTGGTTGTTGTTGTAACCATGACGATGGTCTTCTAACCTAGTAATTTTAACCCAAACAATGATCTTTCCCTAAACCTAACCAAGTGGTTTGTGTGCCTAAACCTAACCAAATCTTAAACATAGTGCTGTCACATCATCATAAACATTTAGCACACATAAAATACAGGGCACATAAATATAACACTGAGACCAAGAAACATAAATACACAGTAAAAAATATCCAGGCAGTTAAAAAGATAAAAAACCAAAAAGTTAAACCATTATGCAAATAGCTATCTTTTCCTAGAGTTTAGTAGGGAGATGGCAGAGGGTATAAAGGAGTGTTTTTATCTGTTGGTTTTAGCTAGTGGAAGTCTGAGGAGGGTACCAGATGGCAGAAACTGAAACTGTTGATGTAGAGGATAGGAACAATCATACAGGATGGATTCTGCTTTCTTATTTAACTGTTTGTTGTAAAAATCCTGCAGAGTTTCCTGGGCAGTACCAATTATTTTGCTGCAAACATTAACCACCTTGTTGAGTACATTTTTATGTTTTACCTTGAGAAATTGATACCAGCAGATAAAGGAGAAAGTGAGCACAGACTCAATAAAAGATCGATAAAATATTGTCGTCAGGGTCATGTCAACCTGGAACTTTGAGAGTTTCCTGATACAAAAGGGATGCTGCTGGCTTTATACATGTAGGACTCTGTTATTTCTATATTTTGGTCATCAATCACTGTACTGACAGGAGAGGGATGAGAACGTCTAAAATCAATACACATAACCTTAGTCTTTGACACACTCAGTACAAAAAACGATTCATGACACCAATTTGAAAAAAACTCAACAACAGCACCATGGGAAATTTCCTCGTTTAGCAGGCTGACTATGACTGTACCATCAGCAAACTTCAAGATGTCATGGTTTTCATACATGCTGGGGCAGTCGTGTACAATATGTACAGTAGAGGAGAGAGGACACATCCCTGGGGAGAGCCAGTGAATGTTACGGACAGCTTGGAAAATTGAGGATGTGAGGAAGTCTAGAATCCAGCCAACAATACCGCTGTCCAAGCTAAACTTGTCTATGAACTTCTGGACTAGCAGATGTGGCTGTATGGTGCTGAAGGCTGATGATGTACAGCTGAGCCCATCCTCAGTACTTTGTGTTTAGTGCTAATTAGCAAATATTGGCATGCTAACACAATAAACTAAGATGGTGACAATGGTAAACATTATACCTGCTAAATATTAGCATGTTTGCATTGTCATTGTGGGCATGTTAATATGTTAACGTTCATGTTTAGGTATGTTAGGTATATTCATGTTCTGTTGGCATGGCTGTTGACTCATAGTCTTGTTTAATCCATCTCTTGTGAACCCTTGAAGTGTAATATTTAATCACAGGAGTACCCGATACATCCATAGTTCTGGTGGTTCATATTGGCAAAAAATTGAAAGAAAAGAAACATGAACACTCTCATGTGTTGAACACTTGAAATGACTGTTGATTACTGGTTGTTTACTTTTCCGTTATCCTGACATAAAGTAACCGCATCATGATTGGGATTGGAACCTACCTAAAACACTTAACATTTTATCCATTCAGTTAAAGTCTGTGTAAAGCAGTAATAAATATGTCTTCTGATTTTTTCACACCACAGAAAAATGCGTAATTAACCACCCAGCCAAATTTGAATGAATAGATGCTGGGGGAATCATCTGCTGAAGGTGCTGAAACCACACCAAACTGAACAGCCTCTGAATCTCTGAACTTAATGCTCATGCCAAACTCCCTTATTAAATAGGCCTTGTTTGTAATTGTAAGACAAGCAACATGGATGATATTTCAAAAATAAAGTAACACTAGGAGCCACTGTTTAATTCGGCACCTATTTTGTAGGTAAATGTGGCCTTATTTCAGCAAAAATGTACCTTAAATGACTAGTTAACAAGCGATCCACCGCCACAATTCAATACTACAAAGTTCAGTCTTTTAAAGTTTTCAGCAATTATTTTCTAACATGTATAATGTGTTTCAAAAGAAATCTCTGATTTTCCTTTACACAGACTTTAATAATCTCATCCAGTGAAAGCTACTGTTCTAACAGTTCAATTTAGGACCTAAATGCAAACAGACCAGGAGACAGAGCAATGGTTAAAGGGCAGTTTATTGTAGCTCGAATTGTAAACTTAGCACAAAAAGTAAGGAAATTTGTGTTTGGTAGATTATTTCTTTGTTGTAACAATGCTTCTTGGCAATAAATCTTATACCGTCGGAAAGCCTGTTTATTTCCCTTTTAAATGGTGCCACATTTGTGGGATGAGCAGCAGAGCCGAGTATGTGGGTTGCGCCCATGAAAAATTTGCCAAATCTTCTCTACCATTGCCAGCTTATTTTGCTGTTGCTATTGACACTTGTTTTGAGCTTCTTGTATCCCCAGGTGCTGACAATCAGGTGCCTGATTGGCAGCACCTGTGAGCATGGGCCCTGCTACAGTGGTCAGTAGGTGTCTGCTCCAAGAATCTGCACGCCACGTCTGACTGATCTGGATAGGGCCCGTGCAATAGGGCAACTTCAAGCTGGTGTTCTACAAAACCAAGTTGCGGTATTATTTGGAGTGAGCCCTAGTACCATCTCCAAAGTGAAGGCCAAGTTCCATATAACGCGGGATGTCAGAGACAGGCCACGAATTGGACGTCCCAAGAAGACGACACCCCAAGAAGACCGTTTCCTCAACCTGTCAGCACAGTAGGCTGTCTTCTACTGCTCTCTGCCCAGACAATCCGGAACAGACTGCATGCAGCCAATCTGCGGTCTCATAGGGCTGCCAGGATGCCTGCCATGACTGCCCTTCACCATCAGGCTTGTTTGCGCTGGTGTCGGCAACACATGCACTGGAACCTGAACATGTGGAGGAACGTTATGTTCAGCGATGAGTCCAGATTCTGCCTACGGCAGATGGATCATACGGTGTGGAGAAGACGCGGAGAACGCTATGCTGATTGCTGCACCGATAGAATAACATCTATCGATGGTGTGGATCAGCATCTCCCTCACTGGAAAAAAGGCTTTTCATCATTGGAGGCAATCTCAATGCAGAGAGATATCGAGATGAGATTCTGCAACCAGTGGCAATCCCATATCTCCACAGTCTGGGACCGAACTCTATCCTCCAAGATGACAACGTTTGCCCCCACAGAGCGGGGTTTATCAGAGACTACCTCCAGAATTTTGGAGTGGAGAGGATGGAATGGCCTGCCAGCAGTCATGACCTCAACCCCATTGAACACTTGTGGGATCAGCTTGGGCGTGCTGTTGGGGACAGAGTGACCAACACAACCATGTTGGCTGACTTGCGACAAATGCTGGTTGAAGAATGGGATGCCATCCCACAGCAGTGTGTGACCAGGCTGGTGACCAGCATGAGGAGGAGGTGCCAGGCTGTTGTGGCTGTATATAGTTCTTCCACAAGCTACTGAGGTTTGTTAAATGAATAAGTTGTTAAATTGCCAATATGTCTTGTTTCTTCAAACTTCAATCATCCAATCCACCAAATGTGTCAATGGCAGAATAAGCTGTTTGGCATTGGCAGAGAAGATTTGGCAAATTTTTAATGGGCGCAACCCACATACTCAGCTCTGCTGCTCATCCCACAAATGTATGTTCTTTACAAATGCGGCACCATTTAAAAGGGAAATAAACAGGCTTTCCAACAGTATAAGATTTATTGCCAAGAAGAATTGTTACAAAAAAGAAATAATCTACCAAACACAAATTTACTTACTTTTTGTGCTAAGTTTAGATAGATCTGATGGCTTAGCTGAGTGTTCTTTGAGTTTTGGATATGGCAAAGGGGGCTGGGAGCAGGCAGCGGTGCAGGGCGGAGGACTGAAGCAGGCAGAGGGGATCCACGATCCAAACTGACAAATGGCAGATGAGGACGAGGCTGACCTGATGAACCTGAGGCACAGGCAGAGAATGGGACTAATCTGGAGAGATGAACTGGGGCTTTAGACTGCTTTGGCCTGTAGAGTTGATTAGTAGATCAGCTGCAGGTGCTCCGGTTGAACGGCGGGAGAGGGAAACCAGGAGGCCACGCCCAGCATACACACACACACACACACACACACACACACAAAAAGAGAGAGACGGGCGGAGGACAAACATAAAGCACTAGGAAGGGGAAACAATGGGAAAACACAGGGAAGAGGGGAAGTACAAAGCTACTGTACAATGGCCCAGTATGTTTTTAAAGCAAAGATGGCTGATGGAGCTGAAAGCTCATGATGAGCACTACAATCAGAGCATTTACAGATGAAGAGAGACAAACATTTACAGTTGCTCCTTTTCACCTCTTCGTCAGCAGGATTTGAGCCTGCAGGGAATCCTCATTAGATCAGACCTCATTTCATGTCCAGTGCCTCAACCACTCAGCCATCACAGCTCTCCTTTTTTTCAGTTATATCTTTGCCATTATTAATGCCAACTCCATCCTCTCTGCCTTTCACTATAGTCTCTTTTCCATCCACACCTTATTTTCTTGTATTCCCATATTCCCATTCTTTTGCAGTTCCTTCATTTTCAATCCCTGCATCCAATCTTGTTCATTTGTGTCACATTTTTCTTTCCCACCTTCCGATTCTGGCTTTTCTACTTTTTCATAATTCTCTTCCTCTTTCCTACTGTCTTGTCTCTTTCTCTCTATCGACCCTCCTGTCCCTCAGCCTTGCCTCTCTCTCCATACATTTGATTCCTTCATGCTTGACAGAAAACACACCAAGGCTTTGAAGATTTACCTCACGCTGGTTTGGTTTTCTTAGACCACACATCAAACAGCTTTAATCTATTTGTCCTCAATTACTTTGAGTGTGTTTGATTTGTTTTCCTCAATCCAGTGCAGGGAGCTCCCACATGCCTTTGCCAAATCCCACCTGCTGTGCAACAACTCCGCCATCGAATGCAGTATTATTAAAAGATGTAGATATCACTTCTAGAGATCTTAACTTCTGTGCTGCTCATCAGTAGGAGCAGTTGTTCTGCAATGTTTAAGAGATGATTGTTAAAAAAAACACTTCAGAGAATAATATGAGCTGTGTCTTAACATAGTTGTTACAATGATGTTTTACTGATACAACTTTAATTAACCTTTACTTTATAACTGTAGCTGTTTGCTGTTGATACTGAATAAATCACACATTGTCCTGAATTTCACTGTTTGAGCTGTACATACAAGAAGCACTCATACAAATAGATTTGTTCTAACACGTAACATACTAATGAAGAGAATTTGTCCCATTTACCAGTCTTCTCATATTTATAATTTTCTCGCAATTTTCTGCGCAAACAAAATTCAAAAAGTAGTCCAGGCTTGTTATACAAATCATATACAGATAGTCTTTCTCCACAAATACTCCACACAAACATCATGTTAAATGAATATTCTGTTCTACATATAAGTAGCTGCTAGGAAAATTCTCACTCCAACAGCTCCCCACTTGACAGTGTAACATCAAGCGGCTCAGGACATCATGCTTGAGGAGGCTATAAAATTCAATGAAAAACAAACAAACAAAATGCAAAACAAAAAAAAGTTGGAAAGGAGGTCATGACATACAGGATTAATAGGCTCCTGTAATTAGACATCTCCTGCATACCAGGCAGAATATCGAGTTATAACGTACTAGTCTGATGTGTGTAGAGGTGTGTGTGTGTGGTTTGTAGCAGCCTGGTGTCATCTGCATATGACATAATGGAGGTAAACACAGTGGACCACTGTGCGTAATGGCACTGCGCTCTGGCGTGGCACTTCTCAAATCAGAAGCTGCTAATTTATCAACATATCTGTCCTGCTGCCTTCAGATGCTGCAGGGATTTTATGAACTGAAGGAGAGGCTTCTCATACAGTATAAGCAGCTGTAGACAACAGATATAGCAAGAATCACCCAAATTCATTAATTGATAAATGCAGACTAATTTACTAATGTTCCTGCTTTAACAACATTAAATGTGATTTCTGGTGCCGATTTAAACATATCTGTGGCAGGTGTTAAGTTTGCTCTTGTTGATAAAATCACTTGAATGGCAATGCAGTCATGTTGCGCCAGAAACAAACATGGTTTTTAGACATCTATTCTCTCAGCACAACCCATTTTCCACCAAAATACCAAAAACTGGCTTTGTGCTGCTTCATTTGAATGAACCTCCCATCCGTGTGTTGCTCTCCTCCCACCTGTGCACTGCGTGCCCTGCGCTTGGCACCAACATGCCACACAGACGGGCAAAGCCAGTTTTTAAGATCAGATCCTGTAACTACCAAACTGTCAGAGGGCTTCTTGAGCTGGTTGTTGCCCTGCACATGAAAACAGAGGCCAGTTATGTTCAAGTGTACACTGCTATTGGTAGCTACATAAACATATAGACAGGAAGACATGCCTCACAGCATGGTTACATATGAGTTTAACTTTAAGTCATTTTCACACAGTGCACATGCTGTTAACAAAGATAACTGTGGAAGATTTACCATCAAAATTCTTAGTATCTCCAAAACAATATTCATGCCTGATTCTAAACAGAGGTGAACAAAAGCAGACTAGCTGGCGAACATCTATTGCTAGCAGATTAGATTTTTGAACAGCTAGCTTAAGAAGCTATTAGCTCTATGAATTGGCTGAAAATGTCTCCGGCTGACATAATATTTTAAGAAGATATGGATATAAACATGTTCTTGTAGTTAAACCATAAGCACAATAAGAAAAAATGTATCTGATTTATTTCATTCTGTCATAACTCTTTTTGGCTACTTAGCTTTCATACTAGGATGAGCAAGCATTCTCAAACACTAAGTTTAACTTTTAATGTTACAAAGGCTTTTAGAATGAGGACTAACCAATGTATTTTGCAAATGTAACACTATCCTGGATAAGAAGTTTCTGGAGTGTTACTTCCCCATCACTAACAAAAGAGCAGAACAGCTGCTAAAGTTACCCTGAACTCTGATGTAGTAGCATCCAGGACCAGCTTCATCACAGTGCTGAAGTACTTCACAGTGCATGTGCTATCGTGAATGGGGCTTTTCTTTAAACATAACCTGTAATGCTGCAAATTAATGTAGTAAAAAAAAAGGATTAGGTTACTACTGTAGGTAGCTGCATGGACATGCTAACATTTGATGTTAGAGCAGGCAACTACACTGTTTAATCCATCCATCAGTTTTTGCTCTTGTATTTTTGATTTTAGAAAGGCTACAAAAAACCCCATGACCTTCCAAACTCTCTGTATACAGAGTATTGCTCTTACTACAGACCCGTGCCTAGTTACAGTTTCTGACTGGACAATAGCTGTGCTGTGGATCAGTTTAGTGAACTGTCATATTTTTGGAAAGAATTTTCAGTTCAGATGTTTTTTTGCATCCGACTTATTGGAACACTCTTATGAGCAAGCTATACAGAAAAATAGGAGAGGCTTAGGATAAGAATGTGAAAATGTTCTTGAGGCCCAATCTTATAAAAAATTATCTCTATACTATTAAGTATGTCATAGGAAAGTGCTTGCCTCTGTGCTGCCTGTAACTGAACCTGTTGTTGAGTGACGTAGAAGGGTGAAAATCATTCAGTCATTTTTAGATTCTAAATCCTTAGCCTCTTTTAAAATAATGTTGTGCTTTTCATTAAGGATTATGCTGTCAATTGATTCCAGGCTGGTGAGTAATGTTTTAATTTCATACTACCCCAGCAGTGGCATGCCACAATTAAACTGAGGCTGAGTGCTTTCTCCTCATTTATTATATACAAACAGCGGTAATGAATATGTGAATGCAGCAAATGTCATATAATATGTATGATGAATATAGTTGGCATGTGGGTAAAGAGTGTTAATGCTTTATGTGTTGCCAGGGGCATTGTGAGGAACTGACAACATATGGCTCTGGGGCCATATGAGCAACAGGAATAGGTGTTTTAATCCTCACAAACAGAATCACTTTATTTGTTACTGACAGTAAATATAGAGGGACTTTGTCTTTTATAACAGGACAAAGCATGGCACAAAGACCCTGCACTGAATACAAAAGGCAGATGAGGAAGACAGTAAGCAAGACATTACTCTACAGATGCACTCAATCCAGTATAAAAAAATAAGGATGTGGCATACTGTGTATAATGGCACTGAATCTGTGTGGAGGTGAGGTGCGAAAAGAAAGTGGCAGCTACCACGTCTTATGTGGCTGAGAGTCCTGTCAATCAAGCAAAGGCACATCCAGAGAAATCATTAGCTACTGTGACTCTAACCTTTTGAGGAAACACTGTATCAACTTTGTTTTTCTAGAGTGAAGTCAGGTTTTTTGATTTGTCATTTCCTGTGCACAGAAATTAACTACCGGGATCTCAATCCCACGTAGATTTGCATTGAGATTCTGAATAAATAAATGCATTTTTACATATAAAAATCTCACCCAACTCTTTAGCACATTCATATTTCTTCTTTCTTTTTTGTTTGTCTGATTTTTTGGTTGGCTTTTTGTCTGTCTTCAACAGGGCCATAGAAAAATCTAAATAGGCTACTAGGCCCATAACCATCACTTTACTTTAATTTATATCAGTATTGCACTGCGTACCTGTTTTCCCATGACTATTTAAGATACCACTATTTAAGTTGGCTACCACTATTATTATTGTTCTTGTTATTATATTTTATTTTTCCTTAGGTAAGTACTTTTATACTATTCAAACTACACTGCTTCTTTGCACTCCAGTGCACTGTTTTTTATTTTAATCACTAACTATGCCTGCTTTTTACTTAATGCCCTTTACTTATTTTTTTACTTACATGCCTTTTTTTGGTTACTTATATTACTATTTGACTTATTTCACTTATAATGTAAAGTTGAGTTGTCTCTGAGTCTAAGAATTTCATTATTTCATATATTCATTATACTTGAAACATATTGATTTAGATGTTATGGGCCCATTACATTCCTCCTTCATTTACAGTACATGAACAAACATAAAAAACACTACCACCAAGCCAGATGTCACTCAGCAGTTCTTTTGTCCTTCCTACACCATACATTGCCTCTTGTTTTAGTTTATTTTTATACTTAGCATAACATAACATTAATATCAGAGGAACAAGTGAAGCAGAACTGTTCTCTTGTACCATAATTAGGCCAAAAAAATCAGCTCACTAAAGCCTCTATGAAAGCTATTTAAAAAAGAGGTTGCAGCAAACCTAGTCATACATCACAGCACATGCCACTTTTTCCATTGTCTTCCATTCTGCATTTAGTCAGTAGACAAAGCTGGTACAGTTCTGTAACTGTGCAATGGGGCAGCTAGGGCTGGGGGCAATGCAATTACCCATGTTAAAAATAAAGGGGCTCATTACAGCACTTGGTAAAGGTAAAAATGTTCAGAAGTAGCATATGATACACTTATGAATAAATAATAATATTGATTATAATAATCATAGCAACTTTTACTGAATTTTCAAAAGTTTTAAAAGTATGAAATTTTATGTATTTTCAGTGCATGGTTGCTATGCTCTAGTGTTTTCTTACTTCACTATGAAGCTAAAACTAATTTTATAATGAACAAAAATCAGATGAGTCCACTGTAAACAAGACAAAACAAGAATAAGAATCTATATCCACGCTAGCTGCTCTGTACTCTGTGCTAGAGGCTGGGTTAGGCTAAGCTAGCATTAAGCTTATCACTAGCGTGAGCGTAACAACATGCAATGAAAAGGTTAACATGCTGACCATGCATGACATCATAGTTTAGAATATTAGCATGCTAACATTTGTGACTTAACATTAAGCACAATTACAGGTGATAAGATTGATTAGTTTTGCATGTACTTAGTTATTAACAAAAGTAAATTGAAATTTTGACCTGATGATTGCGCCAGAAGAGTCAGGGGATCACCAAATTTACCAAATTACAATTCATCCTGTGAGAAATGCCTTTATTAAATTTCATGGCAATCTATCCAATTTTATTCTGAACTAAAAAAGTTGCTGTCGTTACTGTCTGTTCAGACAGAACTTGAAGCAAATTTTAGATGTGGCATGATTACATACAAAGTCGATGCAAAGATGTGATTAGATGCAAATTCACCCAGGGCAGCGCAAATTGACACAAAGTTGAAATGTTTCAACTTGAGCTAAAAATTTGAGGGGAGAGAGGGGTCATATAGCTTTGGAATTTATGAAACTGCAATTATTATTCTCTCCTCCACGGACATCTTCCTGGAGCTTCCTGGTCCAGCACCAAACCGCTTCGTCAGTTTCACTGCATCACTTCCAGGGGAATTTTGCCTCCATTTGCATAAAGCCGAAATTTTTCCCTTTTTCCGCGCCACTGGTCAGTCCCATGGATGTATTAAAGGCCCCATGAAATGGAAGTCTTTAGCTGCTATTTTGGATTGTATTTCCCAGTGAAAGGGAAGTTTTGAGTGGTGTATAGTAACAAGAGGGATTTAAATCAAATCCTTCACATTTGATTGGACCGCTAAAAAGTGGGCCACCTCATTCTGGACATTAGTAACATTAGCATGTATGAAAATCCTGCTGTTTACTATCAAAACATACCAGACACCAGATATACAGTATTGTGCTTACAAAAATTATGCCATGAAATCGCAGAGCTGCCCAATCTTTCAAGGATGTTTGCCAATTCTATGACATGGAGGAAGACACAAGGTGTTTCACTCTTCCTATGCTCTCCCTACCAGCAATGTCCAAGCTATACTTACATGCCTTAAAAAAAAAAGATGTGGACACAGTCAAAATATATGCTACACAACAACTGCATCAGTCAAGCACTCCTTCTCCAAATTGAACTTATGGCCAAAAGAATTCTTTTATTTCAGCAATCTTGCTTCTCGCTTCCCTGACAAGACACAAAAAACAGCTAATTCTCAAAATGTTAATAGTTCCATGTTTTTACTACAGATGTGTTTGAGAAATAAACATTTAAAACCTTACCCATTCCCAGTAAATTGTATTACAGAGTTGTTTGCAAAATAAATGTAAAAGTAAATCCTTTTGAACTCAGAGGTGTTGTTTTAAGATAAAATGTAAATCTTAGTTCTGGATGTATTCTTTTTACCAAACATGGATCGTTGTTCTCTGCTGATGGCGGTCCATTGAATGTATCAGGTGCCCTTTATATTTTTTGCCCCTGCCCCTCAGACAGCCTAAGTCCGCCACTGTTTGCAGTGTATATGTGTAAGACTTTGCAGTGCAAACTGAGATGCCTGCAGTGTATACATGCAAAACTTTACTCATAACAAACTGTCAACACAGGAGATCATGAAGAGACTCTAAACACCCGTTTATGATTTTTGTTAACCCTTCTCTGAAACACTACAAGCATAAAAACGTGATGCATTTTCCATCCAAAGCCATCAGTCTGCCACCTTCGTCAGCTGTCACTGTTTCAGTGCCGCTCTGAAACTGAAACGCACATCAGACTGATCACCTAAGCGTTGATCATAGAGCCTGACAAGTTTTCAATAATCAGTAAACAGCCATAAACACGCAGTAGCAGTGAGCTGTCTTTAAAATGGGTGTTGTAAGATAATATGCAAAACTATCCACTACCTTATTAAAATAGAGGGCTCTAACCAGACCTCAAGATGCTAACAGCTAATTCTGCACTCTGAGCTGAAAGGGAAGTCTACTTCTTGGGGATAGTGAACATTTTCCATCAATCTTCTGTGACTGGTGCAGTTTAAGGCACAAAAACTTCTCATGTTAACCTCACCATAAGCTCTTGGATATTCTGGTTTGTTTTCTACCCCCCATGTGCATGTACATCTCACAATGACATCGCTCCGGAACCCATATTTATAACACTCAACTCACTGCAACAGTTATCAATCTGTTGCAGTGGTATCGGGTTAGTATTAAAATTACAGCCATCGTATTATTAATGGCCATTCCTCTCTGTTTCTTCCTCTGTAGATGGGAGGCACCATGTACAACACGGGGAAGCACGTGTCCCTGCGGCCTGACAAAGCCCACCTGGTGAACATCTCAGGGGGCCCGCTGGGTTACAGCTACAGGCTGGAGGAGGTCCGCCTCCACTTTGGAAGCGAAGACTCCCAGGGTTCAGAGCACCTCCTGAATGGACAGGGTTTTCCTGGAGAGGTGAGATGCAAGACAGAGATGATAACCGGCTGATAAGATAATTGCGGATAGCAATTTTGGTAGCTTATTATGACTAATAACTTAGTTACAATATACAGAAATACACACAGAGTACATTATTGTGAAACAGTCATCTCTCATTAAGAGGTAAACTTTTCATGTGTGCAATCTTGTTCTCAAAACTCAGCTCAAAACTAGTTATCCACCATGAAATGAATTCAAACTAAGTTGTCAAAATTGAAACGGAAAATGTTTTCTTGTCTCTGTGGAGTTTGGGGCTTTGTGGATAGTCTCTGGGCTTTTCTGTCGATACTGTAACAAGACAGTGATCTTAACACAGCGTAGAGATATTAAAAGGAAGCTGTACACGTTTGAAATGCTTCAGTGGTGAAGGGTGACCTGAGCCTGAAGGAGAAGCCCTTGGTTTACCAGTCGACCTATGTTCCAACCTTCACCTGTAGTCATGAGCTTTGGGTAGTGATAGAAGGAATGAGATCATGGAAAAGAGCAGTCAAAATAAGTTTCCTTTTTTCCATGAAAGATAAGAGCTGAGACATTACAGAGTGTAACCAGTTAAGGTGGTTCAGGAGATCAGAAATAGATATCTCCTCCAAGTATGCCTTTTAAAGTTTTTTGGGTACATCCAACTGGGAGGAGAACCCAGGGTAGACCCATCTTCAATAACTTTTCATTGAATAAAATGAAACCTGTGAACAAAATTCTAGGGGGAGTAAACGTCCCAGTACAGTCAAAACAGAAATAATTGTGATTATTATTGTGACTGATTAGCACTAGCATGTCCTGGCTAGCTAGTGTGTTAGCAGTTAGCTTGCACTCTTTTTCATCTTGTAATGCTTTGTGTCATGTGTCTCTCTTTCAGGTCCAGCTGATCCATTATAACCAGGACCTGTATGCCAACTACACTGAGGCAGCTAAGAGCCCTCATGGCATCGCTGTGGTCTCCATCTTCATAAAGGTCAGCACGTCCTGCTGGGAGTACAGTGGAACAGCATAAAAGACCAATTAAGAACAAATACATCTGTTTAAGAGCTTATCTGATGTTTCAGTTATGTAACTCATAACATATGGTAGATATAGAAAAATCAGTTGTATATGATAGATTGTCATACTAATGCAAGGATGCAATACAGGGAAAAAAATGTATTCACTGTTTCAGTCCTTAGGTCACTTTGCTACTTGTTTTTTACTGCATTGTGTGAGTATGTGTGTGTGTGTATGTGTTGTACTGTGGTTTGTGATGAATATTTGATCCCCCTCTCTCTCTCAGCTCTCTGAAAACTCCAACGCCTTCCTCAACCGCATGCTCAATAGAGACACCATCACCAGAATCAACTACAAACGTAAGACACACACACACTTTCTCTCACACACACACTGTCTCCCCCTTTGTTTTGTCCCTAGACAAGTAATAATTCTGCTTTGAACATCTACAGCGCCGTATCTAGTTCTTGGATTTAAATGAGATCTTTAAATCTGACAACCTATTTCATTGTTAAAGATGATAGTATGCCCCATAATATGTGATGATTATTTACATTCTGTGGTTTTGGTTTGGTTTTGGTTCTCTTTGTCCAAAACACAAACACTTTGGCTGTCACATTCCACTACATAATGTGATATACTACACAAAGTACATTTCTGTTAGCCATGCTAACTGAACTGAATTGAACGATTCCTTTAAATTAGACCTTGCAAAGACATTTCAAGAGCACACACGCTTATTATGCATCCAAAAATAGTTGATGTGTGTCCTGACACAACTTGTTACTTTACATCACCACCACCCTCCAAAAGCACACATACACATGCATGTATCTCCTTTTTTTCTCTTTTTCAATTCATTCCTGATAATGGAAGATTTCACATACTCACACACACACGCATGGACACACACACATGGACACACACGCACGCACTCATGCACGCGCGCGCGCGCACACACACACACACACACACACAGGCTTTTTTTCAGTGTCTTCCTTCAGCAAGAATGCAATCTTAACTTCATACATATCAGTGCTATATTGCCAATATCTGTTTTCCAACCTCTGCTGTGAAGAAGTCAGTCATCCCTCTGGAGAATTCCTTCCTGTTAATGGGACTAAACATAGCAGAGCTACATAACCACACACTCCCAAACTTGTTTTTGTCACTTCGGAGGACATTTCATTGACTTGTATTAATGCTCTGGAGATGTACACTAACCTAAAGCAAGAGGCAAGTCTTAACCTTAAAACTTTACTCTGCGGGAACCTGCAGTTTGTCCAAAAATGGGAGGTGAGTGTGTGAACAGATTTTGTCTGCGATTAATACAAGAACACACACACACACTCTCTGTCTCTGCTCCAACACTTTTCTTTGATTTTTGATTTTTTTTCTCAGCCAAATCATTCTGGATAATTGGTCCAAACATTATAGACTTATACCCTGATGCAGTATTCTACATCAACCACACACAAACTCGCACACACACACACACACACACACACACACACACACACACACACACACACACACACATACACACACACGCAGCTATCCTTTTTGCATTGACTCCATTCATTTTGTATAGCCTAATTCTAACCCTAACTCTAACCCTAACCATAACTAATTGATGCCTAACCCTAACCTTAACCTAACCTCAGAAATGACATTTTGCCGCATCAGGACCGAGCTTTGGTCCCTGTGAGGGCTATTGGTTCCAATAAGGTCAGTGTTTATACCAGAAACGGCCCCAATAAGGATAGAAAAACGCGTACACACACACACGCACATGCACACACTCCTTAGTGCATTCCTGTTAATGAGTCTGAACATAACAGACATTCACACAACACACTGCATCACCTTAACACTCTCTCTCTGTCTCTCTAGATGATGCTTTCCTATTGATGGGCCTAAACATAGCTGACCTTTACCCTGACACCACGCGCTACATCACCTACGAGGGCTCCATCACCATCCCTCCCTGTTATGAGACATCCACGTGGATACTCATCAACAAGCCGGTCTACGTGACACAGATGCAGGTATGTGTGTGTAGGATTAGTAAGCGTAATGTGGGAAAAGCAACACGCATTCTGTTGACTGGGGCAGAAATTTAATTTTTTAATTGCCTTGCCGTCACAGGGCACAAACAGCTTTGAATTGCAAATTACAACTTCATAACCTGTAACTGAATGCATCTGCTTTTTCCTAAGTGGTTTAGATAAAGAGGTGGTGTTGTAACAGTAATGTAATAAAATGCAGCGCATATACACAGAGCAAACAAAATCCACCAAATGTTAAACTGCATCGGCTTTTGCCTCTCAGTACTGTAGTCTCAAGGTCTAAAAAAAACCTCTCTCTTCCTTCATTTATATCTTCTTGAAACAGTATGAATGGAGGAGTATGAAAAGTAAAGTATAATCATGGCTTTCAACTCCATGCAGTCACAGTGACACAGCTATCAATCTAAACATCATGTTGCAGCTGGGTCCTGACCACAAAGTCTTTTTTTGTCACTGAAGAGCAGCTGGATGAATCTCATTCAAACCCTGCTCTTCAAATCAGGAAGCTTGCTGTCAAAGTGCAGCATATTACAATCCAGTGCAGCGCTCACCTGCATGCATCAATGTAATCAACTCCCACACGCCATCTGCCATTTACTTTACACTTTATTTACTCCTGCTCTCACTCACCCGTCCTTTGTTCCAGCTCATCTGGCATCCTGCTCTAATCTCTCTGTCTTCTTCATTGCTTTTCCTTTGTTTCTCTTTTATTAGTTTCTTTCCGTACAGCTTTTGCTCCCTTCTCTAACTTCCTTGGCCTTCTATCTTTAGTCTTTTTCACTCTCCATCTCTTCATCCCTCTCTCTTCTCCCAGCTCTCTTTGTTAACCCTTAGATGCATAGGTCATTCAAACCAACACTCTTCCATAAGTGGGTCAAAAATGATCTATATTAGAATGAATAGTTTTTGAAGATTTGTAATGTTTATTTGATATTTTTGACAAAATTTAAAAGAAAGAGTGAGAAACAATTGCATTTCAGACAAACTTCCTGTTTCTAGCTTTGACCATTGCACACTGGTATATTGCATTTTACACAATTGTTTACTCTAAATCTCTAAAATATGCTACTCAGCTAACTTTTTTTCAGCCAAAGTGGCATAACATATTTTGTCCTTGAAATTAATTACAGTGCAAACACCGTTGTGTCCATCAGTTATGATATAATGTGACCATTTACAACATGAGATACAGTAGAATTATGACTGAAATAGCGTCAGATTTATCATATAAACAGCTTCACCAAACTTTTGTTTTTTATTGATATTGTTATTGTACTAATTAACTATTACAAAACACACACTATCTGCCTCTGGCTGCCGATTGTTGCTGCTATGTGTTCACATGTTGCAGCTCCACTACATCCAGAGATTAACTTGATTTCCTAGATAAGTGTCTTTCTGTTTGTTGAGCTGTTGTTGCCGTGCTTCACTGTGATTGGCTTAGCTGTTACAGAGCTGTGAGACCAGCAATGGGACTGACTGACTGTGTATTTGTTACTCACCACACCATAAAATCAAACAAATAACAGTTGAATGTGCAGAGAGAGGATAAAAGCCCATATTGATTACCTCTACCTAATTAATATGAAAAAACAAAACAAAATCATTCTGTTAGAAATATATATGATATTGCATAAGAAAAAAAAAGATTATAATAAATTTTAAGTATGCTCTGTAGGACTTTAAAGGAAGGTGAAATTTTAACCAAATGAGAAAAAGAGCTCCATAAGTTAGGGGCCCTGTATCTGACTGAAAAGTGACCTCTGCTTGTGAGACATAAAATGATCTGGAAGATCTCCCTCCTTGAACTGTATCTGTCTAATATATAAAAGCACATATTTGGAAAACATTAATATCACATATTGTGAAAAGCTGAGTTTCCAGAAATAAAGGAGCTTATTTCTGGAGGAGCTAAAGTGCAATTTGCACGTTGTGCTGCTGCACATAAATAAACCAAAATAGCAGGTGGAGACACCCACACAGTCAGAGTGCCCAAAACCTACAAATGATTTAAAGGGCCCCTGATTATGATGCCTGCTTGAACGCCTCCCTGTGGGGTATTCCAGACGCGTCCAGTTGGGAGGAGTTTGGACATTTTATGGTAATTGTTAACAATACGCATAAAAAAGTGAAATTCTGAGATCCTGCCCTGTTGCAAATAAAGTATTGATTTTGTTTCTCTACTAGAGAAGTTAAGACTTCATTCACTTCCTGGCTTCAACACCTGGCAGTGGACGTGTTTTGCTTTTTGATCTAAACTGAGCTGAATCAAATTGTCTTAGTGATTTAAACTGAACAAGATGAACTTAAATGAGCTTGACGAAATCTCAGCCTCCATATCTCCTCCTCTTCCATCCCACTCTTCCTCCACAGATGCACTCCCTGCGCCTGCTCAGCCAGAACGAGCCCTACAAAATCTTCATGAGTATGAGCGACAACACCCGGCCCACCCAGCCTCTGCTGCAGCGCTGCATCCGAACCAACATCAACTTCAGCAAGCAGGGCCGTGACTGCCCAAACAACCGTGCCCTCCGCCCACAGTACAGAGGTAAGATGGAGGAGGGCAGGGGGAGAGAGAAGCAGTGTTCCTGCATTAATAAATAAAATAAATCATCATTCTATTCTGCCAAAAATATTTTCTTTTTTTTTTTTTTTTTACACTTTTCATCTTACTAATTAGGGCAGTTTTTACGTGCATGTGCCAAGAGTGGAGCTATTTTTAAATAAGTTTTGGCAAACCTCTCAGGCTCATGGACCCCATTTACTCCCTTAATAAACAACCAGAAAAATGTCCATTAAACCCAGTGAAGATGACATTTCGAAAGAAGTTAACCTTACTTATACTAATTGCATTTTCAGGAACAATGTAAGAGTGGAGATAGATAGGAGGAGGCTGCTTCAGGTACCAGCAGTGAGACAATGAAATACACTCTCAGAAGTCCAGGCTGAGTAACAGATCCACGAGTCTGAAACAAAACACATCATGAGACTGATTCATAACCAGTTAAAAACTCCTTGTATTTGCTTTAACTAACATTTACAAAATCGATTTTTGACATTTGTGAATCAGTTCAGAATTGTAGGAGATCGATTTTTTCACCCACTAATTTTTAGCTCCCTACACGATTGTCTAAATGACAAATGAGAAATATGGAAAATGTATATTCTCCTTTGATGTAATATTTAAAAGCTACATTTCTAAATACTGAATTGAAAAGCAAATAAACTACTGTAAAAAAAAGAAAAAGAAATATCTTTTAATGTTTTAAAAGCACAAAATATCATCTGCAGTGATGTAAAACAGTGATGAAATGTAGGATATGCAGTTATACTTTATATTTCATGTTGCTTTTCTCTGCCACCAGAAGAAACGAGGCGTGCATTAATTATAAAACTGAAAGTAGTCCCATTAAATGTGGTAATTAGAGATGGGATAAAGTGATGTTAGAATGATGTGATGTATTGCACTATGGTACAATATTTAAGGCAGCTCTGTGTGTCTGCATTTTGCATTTTTATAATCTATACCTTACATGAAGTTAGAGCAAACAGCATCAGCTTATATCTGTGTAAAATATATATTGTGTGTGTTTAGACTCTTAGCAGCAGCAGGAAGGGATAATAATGTGAAATCATTTAAGGTCTAAATCTGCGATACGTTTAGATAAGTTGTGAGCAATTGAAGGAAGTCAGTGGAAGTACAGAAATGCAGCTGATCATTGAAGCTGCCTCGAGCAGAGAAGGAAGATTGACTGAGCACAGCTCTTTGTCAGCAGTGTCTTGTTAGTGTGAGAATAGAGAATGAAACAGAAAGGAAGATCTCCTGGGAGCAAAAGAAGGGTGAGACAAATATGAAAATAATATATGTATATATATATATATATATATATATGTGTGTGTGTGTGTGTGGGAGTGCATTGTCTGTAAAACTGGTAGTGTGTAGGTGAGCTGGTTTGGCGTAAAAGAGAACACTGGTCCATGAGCGAGGCAGTGTGTGTCCGCACACACACAACAAACATGGAAGTGTTGCGCCGAAAATGTAGGAGTCCTCGTATCCTTCAGGAAAAAACACACTCAACTGCCTCTTCTGTGTGCTCCGAATATCTTTGTTATTGATCCAGTTGAGCCCAGCATGCTCTCCACAACATCAAATGGATTTTGCAGCCTCTGCCTCCCTTTGATTGTGGCTTGTTATAATACAGAACCCCAACAGGAATTTCTGTATTCAAGGTCAAAGAGCAGAGAGAACACAGAGTCGTAGAGGTGTCTGTAACCACTCTGAGCCAATAGTATTGGACTTTATGAAAGGATGAGAAAGAGACAGGCAGGAAGACAAACAGTAGAGATGGAGAATAAACATATTCTGTACAGTCCAGAGGACTTTTGCAGAAATAATATGTAGACCTAATTAAAGCTGAGCTGGACAAGACTTTGATGTAAAAATGCTCAGTTGTATCACAGTTTCTCGCAACATCATACCCATTCTAATTAGGATTTTTTAAAACTTTATTTTCCCATAATATAAAGTCAGGTATGGTTAGTCATAATAAATTCATAAGCCAAGAATTCATATCCTTTATTTAAAGGTGCCCTGTGGAGTGATCACTAGTGGTGCCATGCAGCAATGTTTTTATTAGTGGGTCCCTGTTTTGTTTGTATTTAATGTGTGAGGACGGGCAATGCAATATATACTCCTACTGTCAGTTTCACGTTAGTCCACTGATTGACAGTTTGTGGTGAAACATGTGAAGAAACATAGCAATATGCCACCAAAAGGCAGAGAAAAAGACTGTTAGCTAGCAAACATACAGTAAACAATACAGGTCTCAAAATAGACTTTCCCCCAAACAAAAACATGAAAATGCTCCACAACAAGAAAAATGGACCCGCAACAAAAAGTTCTACAACACTGTAACCTGTTCCAGCCAATAAGTGGACATCACAAAGTTCAGAGGAGTCTGCTGTTTATTAGCATCACAATCCATATTTTGTGAAGTCTCGCAAACTGTCAAATATTCAAACACATACTTAGTGTCACTGTTTCCAGCTTTAGTAACAGGTTGTGCAGGGTAGAATTGCAAATCTCCTATTTTGGATTGGCTATCACTCTGTTCTTAAACATTTTTCCTGAGACCATCTGCATTATGAACTGCAAAGGCTGAAATAAACTATGTAGAAGTCCTGAGCTGTATTTGAAGTTCAGTTGCTAATGTTCACTTACAGGCAAAGCAGTCAAACACCGCTTTTTCCATGGTAGTGATGAAGGCAGATGATCAAACAGCAGGCCGGAGAACTGAGATAACATTGATGTACAGCCAAAGTTTGAAAGTGGAATACACTGTCTCAGGTGCTCTGACTAGCATGACTGTGGCTCTTAAATACTACAGTTAAGGGGAGAGGGAGAGAAAATGCAGAGACACCGAATGCTGGTGATGAGCTGATCCCTGGTGGGAAATGAATGAATGGATTTTTCTGCTGGCTAGAGTTATTTTCAATATCTTTATCTCCTTCACAGGTTTATTCACTGTGAATATCTTCTCATCTGTCTTTCAGTTTTATTCTTTTCTTACTCATACCCATTGATTTCAACTCGTTCTGTCTTGTCTTCTGTTAAAAGTTGAACACACTGAAAAGACTACAGCCAATGGCCAGCTGACCGTCATCACTGTTTTGTACCAGCGTGGAAAAAATACATACTCAAATGTCTGTACTCATGATCTTAAAACTATGGAACAATTCCCTGCCATTTTGACACTACTCTGAATCTACACACTCATCTTGGATTAGCTTCAGTATATGCACAAGGAATATCAAGTTTGAGATAAAATTTGATGAGCACTTTCATGCTTTCATGCACCCTTTTGATTTTAATGACCGCATGTAAATGTGTACATTTACTTTGCATTTTAAGCCCTGCATACTCAGCTCTAGGAATACCAAATTGTCACTATATGTATATGTATTGTGGAGTGTAATGTGTCCTGAAGTTCCTGGAGCTGTCGACGTGTCCCAAACTCACTACATACTAATTCTCTACAGTATGTACTACATATTAATCGTCACTGTATACCATTATAGCAGCTAGAATATAAAAAAATCAACATACTTTACAATTTAATATTAGCAGGAAATTACAGTATATAATACAGGAGACATTGGTCATCAATCAAACTGTGACTTTAACTGTTTTCGCTTTTCAATTTGCACATTAAAAAGCCTGAGTGAAAATGCCAAGAATTCAAAAATATCACAAAAATCACAAAAACATTATCGTGCTTGGCTGAGGTGGAAAATTAAGTGTATCGATAAAAGCAAAATGCTGAAAAAATAGCGGCAGACGAAAAACATCAGCAATGTGGAGCGATGAGGTGACTGTAACGCTTCTCAAATTATCACATGAAATAAACATGAATGTGATATTTCCATCATGGCTTTCCATTGTTTGAGGTTTGACTGGTGCTCTTTTAATTACGTCATCTAGTTGCGCCCTCTTCTTCTACAATGGTTTAATGGCACCTGACTGGTAAATTAGTGCCACCAGTCGTTTATCTCAACAACCGGACTCCTAATGTTCTCATAATGGCGGTGGATGGAAACACGCATTCATTAAAATTTTCTTTTGCCAATTTTCCAGAAATTTGGTTAAAATTGGGGCTACTTTTGGATGGAAACCAGCTACTGTCAATTAAACGTCAAGAGAAAGCAGAATATCTCTGAGATGTAATACTTTTTAAAACACTTAGTTTGTTTTCCAAGATTTCTCAGCTCTATAGAGCCTGGCTGTTGACTCAATTTAATAATTTGTGCTTTTGATTTAGCCGAATTTGCCATCATGCCATTCTCTTATCCTGCATACACCCTCATTATGGATCGCTTCGGGTTTTGCTTTGTGTGTTTTGGTTTAGTTTCCGTCAACTCCGTAAAGCTCTATACCATCATTCGCAATTTAATTTTTTCCAGCTATGAGTAGCATTTCCATTTCCTTTGTGCATTGTGTTGCGGGACAATAGTGTCCATCAACACGGCATTCTCAAAACTCGATCATATTTAGTATGTATACTGACAGTTTTGAGTTTGCATAATTTCATCAATTTTTCATTTTAAATGCACTATATACTCATAACCTGCTAAGAATCAATAAATAGTTTGGAATTGGGACACTGTTTTAGTGTTTTTTCTCCTTCACTTTTGGCTCTCATTTTCTTTTTCTAACCCTCTCAGGCACACATTCTGTTTCTCGCTTTGTCTTTCTCTCCACAAGGTCTGAAACCTGAGGCACCTCTTTGTACTTTTTTATTCCACACTGCTTATCCTTTATATACTAATTATCCTTTCCACCTTCTCCTCTTCTCTTCTCTTCTCTTCTCCTTCCTCAGTGAATCAGTGGCTCCTGAAGTAGAAGATAAAAAGACGTCAAACTGCAGCTTCAGGAGAGGAGAGGCGAGGCAGGATTCATTCGCGCCTATTTCACAGACCCGAGCTGAACAAACTGGAGATGAATGGAGTTTGCTGATTGACTTGAACTGAATGGAAAGCAAAAGAGCTGTGCGTCACTAAAGACAGCTTAACTAAACTGATCTTAGCTAAGCTCGGCTGACCGAACTCAAAACTATCTGCTGTGCTGGCCTCCTACACATCCACAATCTAAACACAACTCGTGCAAGCCAGCACAGTGAAGGTACAGATCAGACTGTGTGAAATAGACCATAAGGACTCTCCTGTCTACACTATACTGTGTTTTTATTTGTTGTGTTAACTCACAAAGACTGGACATATAAGGACTCTTAATCATTTTCTTTAACTGGTTTTTCAGAGGAATGGATGTTACCTAAAGGCTGTGGGCGTGCTGTCCGGCAGTGATCTTTGCCTGTCCAAATTGAAATCCTGGCTGCAGAAGGCAATTAAGAAAATTATTATCCACTGACTAGAGGAATTACTAAATTTCCATTGATGGTCTGAACCCCTGGCGACAAAGAAACACTCAGCTGTGGTATGATGTGAGACATAAAAATCTTATGGTTCTGATATCAAATAGTAACTGAAGAAGGTAATTTTCAAAGAGGGTGTGAATTTCTGGGGACATAGCTAAAGGGGGAAGTCTGACATTATACAGACCTGAACAGATGGAGCCACTGGAGACCATAAAGAGATAGGTCACTCATTTTGCATGATTTTACAAAAGCTCATTTCTTTTCAAAGTATCTAAAAAGTGGTGACAGAATTCACCTTGCATCAGGTCAGCAACATAAAGGGCATACCTCCCCGCTGCAACATGAAGAGCTAACAGATACATCAAAAATGTATAAGAAATTGATTATACTAAAGGCCTAATTCTACAAAACCATCCACGACCACATTGACAGTTTGCTAAGCCCGTCCTCCGGACAGTGATTGACCAATCATAGCTTAGCAACCATAACTAGGATTGGATTTTCTCCACATGTTGAAGCAGTGTGCATGGGTCGATACTCAATATCTAAAGAGTTTAAAGTGGGTTTTTCTTAACACAGAGCAGTGTGTTGATCTGCTCTAACATAAACTGCAATCGTTTAGTTTTGTTGTTTAAACAACATTATTTAGTGGGGTTTAGATTACAGACAGATTGACAGATTACATTAGAAAAATACCTGTTAAGGACTGGAACATCCACTTTGTGTGGGCCAAGATGTCAGTGTATCAGAGTTTACAGTAACAATAATGGCTCTGTCCTGCTCTTGTTTGGTTTGGGTAAGTGTACACTCCAGCACCTCCAGCCAAACTCGCGTTATATAGTGTTACGAGGTTTTTAGCAACTCATGGTGCTAACGTTAGCTTAGAAATGAGAAGCTGCTTTTGTTTACTTCAGTGCAAAATCAAAGAACCATTGTTTCAAAAATTAATGCATATTTAGATTTTGCTAAATCTGTTACTATTATTATTATAAACTGCATTTATGCCATAGTTGACAGGTGTAGGAGCAGTAACTATGGGAGGCTTAGTGAATGGTCAGTTGACATGAAATGGTGAGTCAGATTTACCAGACGAGGTAATTTTTATCAATAACCTGATGTTAAAGTCAGTAGCAACAGACAATGTGCTACAATATACAGACAGATGACAAATTAAAGGAAAAACCAACATAAAGTATGTTAGTAAGGTGTTGCGCCACCACATGCTGCCAGTACAGCTTCAATGTGCCATGGCATTGATTCTACAGTCTCTGAACTCTACTGGAGGGATGAACACCATTCTTCCAAAAGATATTCCTTTATTTGGTGTGATGATGGTGGTGGAGAATGCTGTCTTAACATGTCAGTCCAAAATCTCTCATAGGTGTTCAATTGGATTGAGATCTGGTGACTGTGAAGGCCATAGCATATGATTCACATCATTTTCATACTCATCAAACCATTCAGTGACCCCTCGTGCCCTATGAAGGCATTGACATCCTCCATCAGGATAGAAATGTTTCATCACAGGATAAAGGTGATCACTCAGAACAACTTTGTATTGATTTGCAGTGACCCTTCCCTCTAAGGGGATTGCCCCCCACAGTATAACAGAGCCACCAGATCCCCTCACTGTAGAGGTCAAGCATTCAGACCTGTACCGTTTTTTCCTTTAATTTGTCACCCATCTGTATTTCTCTCTTTTGAAAATAAGATTTGCACCACTTAAAATCATGGTCATAATTAAAACTACAATTGCTGAAAGGAAATAACTATTATTGATCATGATATTATTATAGTAATGAATGTCCTTCAAATTGTACTCAAATCAATCATGCAATATTAAGATAAAAATCAGTGTCTCCGAGACACAGAATATGGGGGGTCCCTGGTCAGGTCTTGGTTAGGAACTGAGGGGACCTGTGAAGACCACAGTGAGCATGTGGAATTTTGAAACTCTTAAGTTGCAAAAAGGGTGACCTTCAGTGTGCATATTATGGATGGACATTGTGGATCAACCCCAACACAACACTGGTAATTAGCTTGTCTGATTGTTTTTTCAATTTGCTGTGATGTTGTATCTCATGAAGGGAACAAAGCTGGTTCTTTTTATTTGATTTTCAAAATGTAACTGTAATAAATAGATGGAACTGAAATGCGGTGTGTAGATCAATGTGATCATATTTAGCTCAGCAGAGAAATGCACTACTATACCACCAACTATAAATGTTACTTCATTTTTTTGGGTTTGTCTGAAATAAAATTCAAGGTTCACTTTGAGTTGTAAATATGAGCTTGGATTGAGCTGAGTTTCAGCTCAAATCGATGCTTTTGGACAAAATAAAAGTTGTCATTGTATGCACAGTAAAACAATTGAGAAAGAACCCATGCACTAAAGTAAATGCAATCCTGGGCAAAACTTTCAGCCAATCTCAACAAAAATGATCTAACCACAAACATCAAAAAAAAAAGTTTTTACTTTTTTTTTTTTTTTTTACACGCAATCTACTTTTTAAAGTCTGTCACTCTGACTGCCCATTCCTCATCTCCGTTCAAGGCTAACTAGAGACAATATCTCTAGTTCTACTCCATTGTGAGTCTGACAATCTTATAGAGTGCAATGCTAAATCAATGGAGTACTCTTTTAAATAAACCCACTGCTTCCACTGAACTACACAACTGATGCTAAGAGGAATCTGCAGGCAGATGCCACTTAGCAACACTCTTTTGGGTGCGCTTGTTTTCACATCATTAATTGAAATGGCTAGATGCATCTTATTTTGTGACCTTCCAGTTTTTTCTCTCATCACACTAACAAAGAATCATTTATACTGGTATATGAAAAACATGCTTATGTTCAATGCAAACATCACGTCATTATATGATCAGAACTGAGATGACGTGTCCTCAATTCAAGTCACTAGTTAGTCAGTTAAACCAAAAATGAAATGATGATCTACACCCTGAAATAAAAGTAAATATGTCTCAAACACATCCACAGGATCGACATTGGGGCCAATCCAGGCATTTTTTGATTAAAATGAATCTGCTATAAAGCCAGCCAGTTTGCTACTATAATGACAGCTGTCTAAAATACCCAACTGCACTCCGTTAAAACACTGACTGCTCAGAGTTGTGAGCGAGTGACCCACGGAGCCATATACCCAGCAGCAACAGTTTCAATTAGGCCTAATGATAAAACAGTGTCAGTGAGCAAAACCAGCAGAGCTACTTTGGGATTAAAAAACCATTCAGTCGTTATGCGTAGCCTTTACTTCAGTGACACTTTGCAGGTGAGCCACTCCTCCACAGTGCTGCTGATGGTTGAAAACTCAACATATACACACTAACCAACGGAATTACCACTGAAACTGAAATCAGGAAAAGAAAATGCATGTTTCCATCCACTACTGTTATGTGAATATTAGGAGTTAGTTCATCAAGATAAACAAGACATAAGGAGACGACGTCATTAAAAGAGTGCCAGTCAAACCTCAAACAATGAAAAACCAAGTGGAAAACATGACAGAAATATGACATATGACAGTTTCCTCATCTGTCTTAATGTTTTTGTCTGCCGCTCAGTGGAATGCAATACACCAACTTCTCCAACTCAGCCAACACTTTTTTTTTTTTTTTTTTTAATTTTCAGCCTCTCTACTCTGGCATTTTTGTGTGCAAATACAAAATATTATAGGAAACCACTTAAGGGCAGCTGTGAGGCAGGTTATATATTTTCAATGCAGAGATATTCAACTGTAAAACATATCTCATTTTAATACAGTTCGCTCATTTTAATGTAGGGCTATTGTAAGCCAAGCATGTGCTGTAATTTGTATAATGAAGGAAAGCAACAATCAAAATAGATTTGCAATAAATATTGGATGATGAAACGTCAGGACATCCATGAGTAAAAGTCAGATACTCATAATCCCTGCACCTCAATGCAGAAATGACAGAGACTGTCTGGGATGTGGAGGAGTCACATACCCACACATGATCAGTAACCTGGATTAGGGATATGAATAACAAGGTTTCTTATGTTCAATATCATACCCCAAACATGACTGGATACCAAGGACACTAGTGTGCATGTAAACAGACTCACTGACAGACTATTTGTTGTTGATGATGAAACAGACCAGAGGTTGAGTAAAGCTGAATAAATTTGAATTTATTAAAATATCAAATTATTATAATTTGAATATTGATTATTGAAGTTAAAAGATCAGTCACTCTCATTGGCACCAGTGGATGTCGGGCCTGGGGCACCAAAATGTCCAGAAGTGGTTCTGGATAGGTAGCTGGCTATACAGTTTGAAGGGCCCAAAGGATATGAAAACTCAAAAATGAAAAAGCAATCGAAAATGACTGCAAGACTGCTGGTCTTAGCTCAAGGCCACATGTGCCCCTATATATCAGGCAGCACCAAGTTTTGTCTGGGTTACATAATGTTCCATTACACCAGGTGAGAGCTGCTGCCCTGGAAGGCTACCTATATAAACCCAAAGGAAAATCCACATTATGTAACTAATCGCTCCATACTCAGATGGAACTGGCTGAGTCACACTCACAGCTGTTACCAAACAATAGCTTTACATTTGTATACATCAGTATGTCATTAGAATAACATTGATAGCATTATATAATATAACATAATAGTAAGTAGTTGTTTGTTTCAATGTGCTGGTTCTACTTTGTATAATTTAATGTGCCGGATAAACAGTGCAGTACTGTACAGCAATGAAACTGGGGCATTTGTTAGGCTGTAGATGCTCTCTGTGCTCTGCTGTAGAGAAATGTTGATCGGCTGTCAGGTTTTCCTAGTTCATACTGCCAGTAAAGTAAATAATATATCCAAGTTCAGCCTACATGTTTGGCTGGAGACATTTCACTTCGTGTGATGGCTGGATACCAACGCTTGTGAGTTAAGATGATGTAACACACCACAACATCATCTTTGCTGTAGTTCTAGGATGACATGAAAAACAGTTCAAGAAAAGCCCTTTTCACTATCCTGTATATACACTTCTCTGTATGTATAGAAAAAAAAGTCATATAACATTATTTTTTGGCAAGATTGTAGTTCTGTTATCATGTTAAATATACTAAAGAATAAAGGTTAGAATAAAGTGAGGGTTCTAATGGCAGGTCATATTTATATCTTACCATTATACCTACTTTACACCACAATTAGCCATTTCAATATTCATCACAGTGCAAGTTATCAGAGTCCGAGGACAGTAACATATAGGAAGTTGTAAAGGGTAAATAGGAAGCTTTAGAGAACAATCTACCATCCAACTTTATTTTCATGTGATAATGTTTTTATTATAAGATCTCAAAATAATTACATAATTAAAGGGGCACTTACTTAAAGGTATACTTAAAGGCATCCTGTGGAGTTTTTGACCACTAGTAGCGCTGTGGAGCAATGTTTTAATGAGTGTGTGTACAAGAGAACTCCAACAGGCCACCTTTAAGTTTGACCGTGATGATGTCATCAGGTTTATCTCAGCTGGGCTTGGACTCTGTGTTAACCGCTGGGAGCATGGCGTTTGAAAGACATAGGCAGGGAGGGTCAAATGAAAATATACTATTGGTTGACTATGGGAAATGTAGAATCCAGCTTTTTGGAGCTTGAGCCATACCAGGCACTAAAAGTCTGGGTATCTCGGCCTCTGCTGCTTCAATTTTTTAAATTCTGTGTCTCACAAGTTCCTCAACTTTGTGGAAGTGCAATACTAAATCACTAAAACCCATTCATGCATCATATTGATCTAAAAATAGTTTCAAGGGCACAAAGTAAAAAAAACCTAAAACCAAACATCAGCACACCTGCATAGCTTTATCCTTAAGTGTATGTAACCCAATAAAATGAAAATAATCAAAAACACTTGTAAAACAAGCAGGCTGGAGATTGACTGTCCATAATTGTCCATGTTGACATGTGTAGTATAAGTGAATATTGGAACTGGTTCCAACCATCTGTGATCCTGAAAAAGAATAAAATGAAGAAATGATGCTAGTTTTTGTCTCTATCAATGTATTCCCAGCAGAGGTCTGGAGCTAAACAGAGGTCCACTCTCAGCTGTACACCTCCTAAAGAAGCTACACTGTATTTGACCTAGATCCTCTGTTAAGAGTGGTGGGTTTTTTTTGTTTTTTTTTCCACGGACATAGCGAGCGACGTGATTTGTCTGCAAATTCAACTCACAAGGCGTTCCTTATCAAATATTTATCCTCATTTTGGATTCAGAGCTGTAACTGTGAAGGGGAGTCTCTGTGTGTGTGTGTGTGTGTGGGTGCATATCCATCCATTCAGCTCTCGGCTGGGCTGTATTTTGTCAGATTAAAGAGGGTCTGATGCTGTGTGTTAAGCAGCCTGCTGTCTGGTTTGGTTTCGGTGTCTATCACAATAGTAACCATGGGAATATCACACTCTGCTCTGCCCTCAGGTTAGAAGCATGCTGCCTCTCTGGTTAGTTCACTTGCTCTCTGTCTCTCTCTCACTCTCTCTCTGGCACTCACTCACACTTTCTGTAGTTTCTCTTTCTTCCCCTGCATCTCTTTCACACTTTGCTTCCTTCTGATTTACTGTGCAGAAAATGATGAGCGATAATGTAGATGTGGGTCTGTTTGTCTACACGATATGATAAGTAGACCACCAAGCAGCACCCTTGTTGGCTATGAGGGTGTTTTTTTTATAGTTTTTGGCAAGGTGCAATCATCCCTAATGCTAGAGGATATAGTGATATTTCTGACAATAGTCTTGATTCCAACTTTGTTTAAATAGTTTGGGGAATGTCCTTTCCTGTTTTTCTCTGTGTGTGTGTGTGTGTGTGTGTGTGTGTGTGGTTTTCCAAGTTTGGCTTGAACTTGACTAGCTTGCACAGAACCCTAACCCTAACACCAACCAACACCTTTTTTCCTTTTTTAGTGCTAGGATCTGCCTTGTGTTTCCACTGTACTTTGCAAACTGGAATGTTTTGGATACACGTCTTTGAAAATGCAACATCAGTTCAAATAGACACCATTAAAAAAGGCAATGCTGGGATAAACCGTAATTTTAATGCACCGTTTGGTAGACAGGAGCATTAAAATTATTACAATTATATAAGAATTATATAGAAAATCATGTAATCTTGCTGAATATAAATGTGCATGCACTTACACACTTTCCTTCCATTCTTTTGCGATAACACAAGTTACTTTCCCTCCCTGTTGAATACCTAAGTGACTGCCATAAACAACAATGTAATATCTATAAAGTGAAGCAAACGATGCACAACGATAAGCAACCAGAAACATCACACTTTAATATTAAATATCAAAAGGAGATCGGCATCCCCTATTTATCAACAAAGTTGCGCATAGGCACATACACTATACATACATCCCATTATGTTTAGCTCCTCTTCAATTTTCTAGTTTAGTTAAATTTTTCATATTTTTTACCAATACTTTCTTCATCACTAAACAACTACAAAGTCCATTCACCTATTATTTATGGATATTTGAAGGTTGTTTCGGTTTGCTACTACCAACAATTAAATACAACAACCATTCATAGTCCAAATTAATAACAAGCTTACATCAATAACAAGTAATACCAAAATTATGGACTACCTTTAACTGAAGGTGCTAAAGCTGGCCTTTTGTTCCACTGTGTTCTGTACAAAGGTTTTCATCAAAGGCTCAATGTCCAACCTGTCCAAAATGTCACAATAGACGTGCAGCAAAGCCATGTGTGTCAGTCTTTTTTGTGTCATGGTGCTCCTTAACCATGTTTTTAGTCGCGGAAGTGTGGAGAGTGACCTCTTGGAGGAGGCGACAGACACAGGCAGGCAGATAAAGTTCCATACATTTTTCAGCTCTCTCAGAAGTTCCTGTGTTTGTGGATGTGGCTCCCCAATAAAAGCAACTGTTTAGCTATACCATACTTCCGCCAAATCTCTGTTAACTGACCCTGACCCTTACACTTTGACCTCAAATCGGAGGGTGCTGTAGCAAACTATGTCTTAATCATAGTTTGTCATATCCATAATCATTCATGTTATTGAAATAAAGTCTTGTTAAAACGTTGGTATTAGATGCTAAAAAACTTTCTGAAATGTTTAATATCAATGTTCATGTTTGATGATAGGATTGAATGCTGTTGTGGCTAAATGAGAGAAAATCCCTGCAGCCACGTTCCAAAATCTAGTGGAAAGCCTTCCCAGAAGGAGGTTTGAGGTTTTTTTTATAGCAACAGATTCACCCATGTAGTGTATCTTCATCTCTTTCATACATAGTTGCCTCTTGCTTCCTCATCTTCCCTCCTCCTACATTTCTCTTCCTCCCTCGCTCCCTGGAGTTTTCCACACACCCTCAGCTTTTCACTCCTCTACTCCCTTCCTCTCTCACCTATACTCCCTTTCCTCTGTCAGGATCTTCCTTTCTTGCCCTCTCTCTATCTTTTCTTCCTTTACAGTTTTCTGAATCTTCTTCCTCTTTCTTTCCTCTTCTCCATCTTGTTTTTTTCCTCCCTCTGCCCCACACTCTTTTCTCTCTTTTTCCTAGATGTCTGATAAGCATTCAGTAGCAGTACCATCTAATTCTGCAGCCCCCACCCCTCACTCACACACACACACACACACACACACTCCCCTTCCATCTCACTCCAGCCTGCCATTGTATCCTAGCAACCTAACTTTACTAGTAGTAGTAACATCAGTGTGGCATCTCCCCGCAGCACACATGAATATTCTGCACTCTGCATTTGAATTCTTGTAGGTTAATAGGAGATGGCTCTTCACATCAAAAAATAGCCCGTCAGTTCAAGCGGTAAGAAAGTGATCTGCTTTGGTTGCCAACTGCTTGTTTTCATCACAGTGTCTTTTAATTATTTAACTGTGAACACTGCAACCACCATGAATGATGCACATCTTGAGCCAGACAGCCAAGACAAGATCATATTCCCTTGAAGTCTGACCAAAATTAGAGTATAAGTTTTGAATTGTAAGCCAAACAGTGTATTATTTGAACACCAGAATTAGAACACATAATCCCTCCTCCAGCTTTCCACAAAATAAGATCTGTGGATTAAGAGTACATTTGGAGGTGTGATTACTATACGTAACCTTGCTATATACATACTGCGCTGATCAGTGATTAACAAAATGCTTAAAGGGTGTGTGAAGATGCATTTACACAAAATACACAAAATAAACAGGCAGTTATAAAAACAGAATGCGTGCACCTCACATACGCACACGTACACAGCCGAGTGTTGTATGATAAGGTTGAAACGAAAAATAAAGTGAGAGAAAAACTAACATTATTCATTTGGGTTGTTAGTCCATTTCACTGGGTGTGTATGATAAAATGCCAATTGAAGGTGAATTTATTAACTCATTTTGATAAATTACTTTTGTGTGCTCAGTTGTTCATTCTTTTTATTTACATTGGAGACAGTTGTCCTTAACTGTGACAGTGGCAAATAGTGTGACCTTAGTAAATCCAGTGAAATACTTAATCAGCTTATGTTAACACGCCTCCTTATATTATTTGTACAATCCTCAGTGAGGCAACACATGACACGCAAACTGCACAAAAAGCTGTCTGCGTCTGTTTGATAAATACAGCATGTGTTTGGTGCAGAATGGGTTACATCTGCACCTAAAATAATGTTTTAAAATTAAACTATACATTTGTGAACTGTTTTTAATGAACTATGTCTTCAGTAGGAACAAATAGGCTTAAGGCTGAGAGAAGTGTTATGCTAGAAAAGTATTACTTTGTAAAAGGGGTCGTTTGACCATACCTGAAGGTAAAAGCATTTTCTAGTTGCTCTGAATGGTAATGCTCAAAGGCAGGGGTAAAAGACGGCCATCACAGAGACGAGGGAGATGCGATGATTGTTTAAATGCGGGGATAACAGTGCACATTTTCAGACAGTCTCTCCTGAACGGCAATCATAGTGTTGCACACTGCTGTGCACACAAAAAGTGACAGAAATAGTTGTGTAAAAAATGAAAAAAGAGGGCTTTAACCTGAGACAGAGTAAAACGTAGTTGGTTTTGGTCTTTTCGTGGGGATTTGTTGATAATATGAAAACTATAATTGGAGTGGCTGCTGGTTCTGGAAGTGTTTTTCCCCATTCTGTATTCCCATTTAAAATATTTCTTTAAACGATATCCTCAATTTTACTGAACATAGAAATTCATTAATGTAACAATCCCATAGGTTTATAGTATGACCACCAGTTTCAATTATTTCCACTTTGTTTCTGTGAAATCATGTTTTCTCTGTGATTTTGGCATGGCGGACGGCTACGAATACTACAATACCCATGAGCCTTGTCTGCCAATGCTGTGGAGAAGAAGACATGGGTGCGAATCAGAGTGCAATGAATTTGCTTCGTCGTGTGAAAAACAATAACCATAGTTGCTGAATTCACTCAAAAGTGTCCCAGAATTTAAAAGTGAACTGATTCATTCTGCAGATTGTAAAATCAGTTTCCTCAACACTGCTTCAGTGATTGGTTGTTTCTTGCTGAAAAGTACACAGTCTTGTACTTTCGATTTTTTTACAAAAGAACCAGTTATTTTCTAATGCAGTTGTTCATTTTTTGTGATTGATGATTTAACCAGGAGAGTTCCATGCTGATCCAAGCTGTAGAAGAGCTCCAACTGTGAGTCACCAAACATTGTCTATGAGAAAAATTAATGAGATTTTTACTTCTGGAGGCAGAGGCACCCAAAAGAGCTCCTCCCACTTCGTGACTCTATAGAAGAATGCTAACTTTGTTTCTGTCTTGCAGGCTGAACATTGTTCTCATTACAACATCCAGCGCTACTGGATATGTCTATGATGTGAATGCACCATTGCTGTGGTGGCAGGTAAATACTGAGCACCAGGTCAAAAATACCCCAGTTGTAGGCTAGTGCTTTTTAAAAATGTATTTATGTATTTATTCATTTTTATGATCCTCTGACACTTGCAGGAATTACGGACTGAAACTGTTGATTCCAGATACATAGATTAGAAATAGACATATAGGTATTTCAATGTATTGCTACATAATTTCTCCCATTTGCCATACTACTCCAAATGTTCAGACTGTGGAGGAGTGGAAGGACATTATTTAAAGCCTACTTGAGAGAATATAGCCATGAGGAGGAGGCAGAGCATACTCTTTTATTACCAAAATAATGTTTTTGAAAGGACAGTGCATCACGCTTTCAGCCTTGAGATTATGGCATCTCTTCCACTGAACATTGGTTCAAGATTTGGTGTCATTCACCACATTTTAGTGTCTGAATCTCTTCTGTCTGTCTGCTTTTATTCATCCACAGCCACTAGACAGAGTGCTACACAGGAACTGCATTTATATTTTAGGTATTTTGAGTGACGGTGTTTTCCTCCAGAACCCCTCAATGGCTGCTTTGTTGAATAAACTTGAGTGATACTAGCTCAGGCACAGCAGTGCTTTAGCTAAATGCTTATACCAATAATTAACCTTATAGAGGAGTCAACAATCAGCCAAACTGCAAAACTACAAACATTGCAGCCTCCCAAACTTGATGGGATACAGTATATGTATATACATGTATAAAAAAATAAAATGAAGCAACAGTCTCTCCCCACTTTTTAACAAATGTTTTTCTGCATATTCTGTCATAAGAGCAGCAAGGAGTATTTAAACATTTCATAACACCACGTTTAGGCTGATATCGTGTCCAGCTTCGTGTTTTGTTATCTCTGCACTGACACCTAAGTGTCCTAATGTTCAGAAGTGAAACAACCATTGAATCTCATTAGCAGAAGCTTCTCAAACCTCTTATCAGACAGTCTGTTCCTTCTAGGGGTGAGCACCCAAACTCCTGAACTAAAAAGCCACTCCACAGGTGCACTAGATGGGGTCAGACTGTGGTATTTTGTGTAAATGTTTTTGACATTTTTGACAACTGGTTCAGAGTCTCAACCTCTTACCCCCCTAAACTCAAATAGTCCATTACTTCTTTTTCTTCTGAGTAGTTGTCCTCGAGATTTAATTTTGTTTTAGGCTATTTCTGCGATGATTAATATCATTATTTTGACTACTGTTGTTTTGATAATTGTACTGACTGCTTTAAAAACAAATATTGCATAGTGCATGCATCACTGGCAGTAGAGGCCTCCATGTCAGCGCTGGTGTTTTTTTCGTCAAGTTTTCCATTGCTGTGCTGCCGTATCAGATGCTTCAAGAAATTAGATGTTGTTGTTTTGTGATTGAAAGCATTTTGCTGCTCACAAAAAGTTTATAACGGACGACAATGTTCTTTGCATCTTTGACTGAGACAAACTCAAAATGACAATACTTCCAGCTGTGGAAAGTATGCCTCTCTCCCTCTCCCTCTCTCTCATTCTCCATTCTTCATTTAACTTTCTGGCTAGTAGCCAATGTGACCTGCCCTGATTTGCCATGTGTACACATCATCATCATTAGCCTACCTAGGACAAAAAACAAACAGCATTCTGGCAATGCAGTAATGCAGCGTTACTTGGTTAGTAACTGTAATATAATTACTGTGTTGAAAATTGTAATCCCTTACATTACTCGTCACTGGGGAATGTAATAATATGCCCAACACTGATGACAATACTAACATGCTAATTTTTAGTAGAATATGTTTACCATGTTCACCTTTTGAGGTTAGTGTGTTAGCACGCTAACAATTAGCACCAAACACAAAGTGTTAGCTGAGGCTGATGGGAATGGAATTAGTTCTGACAAATTATATTTTTGACCTGATGGTGGCACTAGATGAAAAGTCAGAGAATCACTAAAGTCAGCAGGATTCATCCTCTGGGAACCATGGATATCTGTGCCAAATTTCGTGACAATCCATTCAATACTTGTCGAGCCATTTCACCAAAAACTGTTGACCTCATGGTGGCATTGGAGGAAAAGTCAGGGGATCACCAAAGTCAGTTTGGTGAGTTTTTGTAAAACAAATTTCATGGCAATCCATCAAATAGTTGCTGACATATTTCATTCTGGACCAAAGTGGTGGACTGATCGACTGACAGATATTGCCACCCCTAGAGCCATGATGCTATCGTAGCTATAAACAGAAAGGAAAAATCCAGCCGAGAATCTTCTGCTTTTTATTGTCAAGTGTGCAGTGGCTAGTGACAGAAAATTTGGGTATCAATCCTTATTTTTAGAATTTAGGAAAGGATAGAAGATTATTGATGTAGCAAAGGTCACAAGAGAAGTGCACACTGTGTGCTCCCATGTAGCACATGGTGTGCACTCCAAATCCCACTGAGCTACTGTCAGATGGACAGACACAGCAGGAAGAGAGCACATTTTCTCCTACCACCTTTGATGAGAGAAGAAAAGACACTGTGCAGCGGAAGGACATTGGATGTGAATTATTGAATAACATCCGACAGCAGTGTGTCTGCGTATTCACATCACAAGAATTTGAAAAAAGGGCTACAAGGCCATGTACTCATAAACAAACATGCGAATACCTGTATGCCTTGACATGCATTCTGTGCAGTCTCCCCTAATGCATATTTGCAGTGTTGGCAAATTTTAATCTTATCATTAAGACTACTTGTATATAATGTTGTCAGTGTCATAGCTGGTACTCTGTATTTTTCTGTGGAATTTGGGGTATTTAGCAATCTGGGAGGAATTACATTCTACAGTCGAATACTTAGAGTGATACTGAATACTTAGTGATTGGTGTTTTTTTAGGCGGATTCCATTTTTTTAGACTTACTAGCCAAAAAAATAAATTATTCATTTTTCTTGAAAAAAATGCTCCATTTAATAATGCTTGCAAAAAATATTACTGCATCAATAAAATGTTAATAATCCAAATAATTCAAAAAATGTACAGACCAGGGTTGTTGTCAGGGGTGTTGGGGGGACTTTAGGTGACCTCAGTATATAAAAGTCCTGGCTACAGCCCTGATGACTGACATTTTGTTCAGTGGTTGTGGCCATCTAAGCAAAGAGGTGCCCCCAAAGTTTGATTTCATACAACAAGTTTGCTAGATCAGTAGAATAGAAAGTTGAGACTCCTCTGATTTTTCATTTTTCCTAATAGCCTGTTTCTTGAAGCATAATTCTGAAATTCCCTTGATAATTGATGACCCATTTATTAATCTGTATTCCTTTCATCCGAGCAAAGTGTCCCTTTTCTGCCTTTTGTACTTTGCCATTACTTCTTTGATTTCCAGTTCTACATCAAATAACACATACATGTGTTGTTCATCTAGCACCTTTGTTGCCAGATAGGGTCTGGGGAACATTTTATTGTTGCATTCATTGTGTTATTCTAGATAAGAACATCAGCTAAATATCTATAAAAAAAATCCATCTACATTTCCAATAAATATTATCATTGTCACCTCAGGGGATTTTATACTGTTTCAGTCAGAGACCTAAGAAATGAGGAATTTTATACCAGGACCCAAGGGCCTTGATACATGGGCCAGGTTATGAGACAGCAATGGTCACTTCTATGGCCAGTTGCTGGAAAAAGAAAAAAAGTGATGTAGGGGAACTAAGAAAGTAACAAAAATGGTGTTGTGGTGATAATAATAATAATAATAATAATAGTAATAATAAAAAATAACTTTTTTATTTATTGTCTTTGCGTTATAATGTGTTGAGTGAATTTCATGAACCTTGTGCTCTTGAAACATGTAAAACATTCAGTATTGACCTTGGGGACAATATGTGTCACTAAATAATCTCAATTTAAGGTCTACTTACTACCTTTTTTGGAACTCTCAACCCTTCTTCACCAGCAAATGGAAATGGCTCATCTGTCATCTCCACTTCAACCCCCTGTTATCTAGTGACTGAACATCTGAAGCTAGAATAAGACATGTGCAAGGATATTCTTAAATGTCTCTACCAACCTACACAGACACGGGTGTTATGGGTAACTGTTGCTTGATTGGTTGATCAAACTCTTGTCAGCAGGCAGGTTTGAAACTGAGAGGGAAAAAATGCAAACATTACAGAAATTGTACATACTACATACATACTACTACATAAGAAACAGCCATGCAAATGTCCCCTCATGACCCTATGTACAATCCCAATTGCCTGCAACTCAGAGAAGCATGTTTCAGCCTTGAACCAACCATATTTCACAAATGAAGACTGTAAGAGGCAGTTGAAATCCCATGGCCCTGCTTCCTAAGATGTTAGCAAACAATTTTCTGCTTGCATATCAAATAGACATGGAGCAAAATTATCTTCCCACTGGAGTCATGCTAACAGACAAATAAAAGCCCAGACAAGACAAATTACTCTCCTTTTAGCTGTATTTTGGGCTCCAGAAAAAAACATATCTGGCTCTTTCTACAAACTGCAAGTCACTAACTTTTTCTATCTACCATTTGGCACTCATCAGATAGCATACATCAGGTTTAGCAAGAGCTTTTTTACTAAAATCAATTGTATACAGGTTTTTGATGGATAAATCTCAACCAGTAATGAGATAAAAGGCTAAAAAGTTTAGTAGAACTGCATACTGTAGTTGGCTGATCATTCTCTGGAGGAGATTGTTAATATGAAACTGTAGATTTAATTTAAATACCCTTTGTTTTCCCAGACCTATTGTTCAAAGTACTTTCTGAATAACTTTAGCTTCAACTGTGACAATCATTGCATTGTTTTGTTTTAAGGACTTCAGAACATCATGTTAGCTAGTATGTGGAAAGAGACAAATTGAAAGGATGCTTTGACACTTTGGGTTTTGTCTGTTATTCCTCTTTACCAGACATCATGTCAAAATTTGGAATAGCCTTCCTCTATTGACATTATAGTTAGCCAAAAGAGCCCTTTTCAATTGGTATGCTGTATGAAAGGTGTCTGGTGAAGACAAAGAGCAGACTAAAATATAAAATGTTAAGGTAGCCCTTGGATTGCTCTCTTAGTTTTAAATGTATTTCTGTGGAGATTCTTTGGCCAGAGAGAATAGCTGTGACTTAGACACAGTCACTTTCTGACATTACTGATCAGATGATACAGCAACTTCTAGATGATTCTTTGTATACTTTTCTTTTTAAAAGACAGTCTAATAGAAGATAGTGAAGTGAATATTCAGTCCACTGTTCATAGGAATTACATTCATATTGAACATTTCTGCACCTCACAATTTGTGAATGGCAATGCAAGAGGTAGTATGCCCTTTATATAGCAAAGTGGGAAGTAAGTTTGTGGACATCAGGATGGTGGATGGGCTTGTAGCATATCCAAGCTTTGTGACGGTGTGGAGTTTGCATCCTATCAACTGCAATCAAGTTTGCTTTCATTTTTTAATTGAAACAATCTTTCCACAAGCTTACCTGGATCGAATTTTTTATTATATAATAAATATAATTGATGGTAATTTGCTGTAAACTAAAGAAACACCTAAGTTATTCAGTTAATTTTTATTGCTGTGTCATGCCCATAGACTGTGTATAAAGATGGACATAGCGAGGTGTGACGTCACCCGTTGGTTTACATTGGAGAAGGTTTGAAACCCAGAGTTGCAGTTAATGGTTGTCGCCATCTATTCTGTTTGGATCCAGCACCTTCCAAATAAGGAGTGTGGGGTGTTGCCTTTCATGCTCTGGAAACACGCCCCGCTACCTTGGACTGAAGCTAACGCTAGCTTACTGGGAACACAGAGCGCTCCACACTTGGTCTAATGTTAGCTACTTAAGTTAAAATGTGCTGACAGGGTAGGTATCATAATCAAGTGACATTAAACTTACCAAAATATTGCAACAATGGTCCTGGAGTTTGGGAGAGCAGCAGTGATTGAGACCATAATGACTCATTGAAAAAAATAGTATTTCTAGAGAGAAGTTGACACTTTTTGTGAGTCAGTTGAAGCCAGCATCTAGCAGGCGTCATTGCACTTGTACTTGTACTTCCACATTGGCTTCAGCCTCAAGCCGTGGTAGTCGCCACTCAACATTTAGGCCAGACTTTTTCAGTCTTCATTCTTGGATCATCCATTTTGACAAAACTCAGTTTCTGTTTTCATCTTACTAAACAAATCCCTTTGCAGTTCCCCGTAAAAAGGACAATAGAAAACAAAATGAAACTAATTTTCTACATCATTGAAATGGTACAATGAACAAATTGAGAAACTGTCCAGTCTCAACATTTAGTTGTAATATCAAAATCTTAACTGGGCACATAAACCTCTATGCATCTTATTGTAGATAAATTATACATACAGTAATCATGCAGTCCATATATCATTAAGCCAATGTTATTTACTCTCAGACAACACGGATTATCTTTAAGGAATATTAATCTCTTTAGGCCCTGCACATGTGCAACAAGGCTGGCAGAGTGTGAGAATAAATCAGAACACAGTCTATACACACCCATACAGTCCAGAGAAGAGATCCAACCTGTAACAAGTTAAAACACCTATATAGGTGTACCATGGGTGTGTAAGGCCTTTGAAAAATATGCCTGCACACACCCATAGTTGTGGATTATAACTTGTTTATCCCAAATAAATATCCTTCTTGTCACCCTACTTTCATAGGATAATGTGGAGATGGATTCTTGTAACCGATTTTCAGACATCAGTATGTGTTTCCAGGTATTAGAGAGTACCACTGTATATGTGAAAAAAGTTGTATAAATCCTTTTGTGGCTGCGGAAGGAATTCTGATAAATTTCCTCAAGTGATGTCACTTGAGTCAGCGTCAGTTGGGGCTGAAGACTACAAGTTTGAAAATGAAAAAAATCTGGGTGTGTGGAGTTAGAAAGAAGTGAGGGTACCAGACCTCTGTAGCCTGCTCCTCATAACCAAATCTGTACAGTCAAATGAATGGAGTCAAGTTGCATTGTGGGTGATGTAGGAGCCAGGTTTTAACATGGATGTATTATAAGAGCTGGATAGGGCTCCGTCGCTCAGCCTTACAGCCAGTTTTTCCCAGTGGTTACTCACAGTATTGCAGCAAAAAATACCCCTGTGGCCCAAAAAGCATTTTCTCCATAGACCACCATTGTAAAAGAGATGTCTGTAAAACTGTTGACAGGACACCTTGAACTGCAAAAAAGGTCAATTATGACTCTTTCTTTTATGAATTTTTGATCCATGGAGGTTTTATAAGTGGTTTTAAAAGCGTGACATCATCACAATGTAAAGTCTATGGGCTTAAGGGGACCTTGTGGGCGGGGCCAGCGGGGAAAACACCACTGCGCATATTCAGTGGGATGCACAATGCAGAAGTAAACCCGGGAAGGTATTTTTGGCGTATGTGCCAGCCGAGCAATTCTTATTGGTCTGAATAGGCACCATTCTCTGTTTGGTATCCAGCTCTTATAATACACCCATGGATTTTAAATGCATGGAATAGGAAAGACAAAATCTCTGGTTCTGCTGTATCGATTTTGATTTTTTTAACTGTCCATTGTGAGACCAACAATGATATAGGAATGCAGTGCTAAATCGGTGGAGTCCTTCCATAACTGAGCTAACTTTGGGATCTAAATAAATAAAATAAAACTCCAGGCTAAAAGAAAAGAAAATATTTCAGAAACAGCTGGTCTGATTTTGACAAAACTTAAAATATATACTGTGCAACAAGGAAAGATAATAATATTATGGATTTGAAAAAACATGAATTCTACACACTTAAGTCTGATTGATACTTGATGCACACATACAGAAAATCTAACAAATTACACCATTTAACCAAAATTAGGGTGCTTCAATAAAATTCTGAGCATTAGCAACATTTACACAAGCGATCAGATTTGAATGAAAGGGCCAAAGGGGTTCCTGCATCATTGGTGGGTGTTTGCATAACCTTAAATAGAGAAATACAGTTCCTCATATTCCTCATATAGTTGTGTCACACACGGCACTGCTTCACCAAAACAACACATTTTTGAGTGCAGTATTTTACACTAACAAACATTAGTGTGAAAACATTCAGCCAACAACAGACAACAGCAATTTTAATTCACATGTGGAGTTAGAGATGGAATATTTCTGGAGCAGATATATTTTAGACTGAATTTCATAGTTTTCAAGCATTAAAAATTCATCAGATCATATGGGAACTGCATTTCTCCTACTGCAGATTTTTCATGTGTTACACCACAATATTATGAAATTATTGCCTCATCTGTAGTGAATGTGTTTGGTCTGGTAAAACAGTGAGAAAAATATGCTGATGTATCCAGAGGTTGATTTATGCAGTGATGGCAGGCAACAATTCCTTCCTCACTGTGACAAATAATGAAAACCACCCCCATAGTTTCAATCAGTTGGTCCACGGCTATTAAACTTTCTCATCAAAACAAGACATGTATTTAATTTCAATTAGCACAACCCCTCATAAACCCACCACACACAACCTGGAGCCCTCTATTGTAGTTTGTCAATACAGCCAGCTGGTCAGTTCCATGTAAACAATGAAGTTGTACAAGTGAACATGCGTACAGTACATGTGAATAGCCCATCTGCCTGTGTAGTATTTGCCGACATGCTTCCAACTGTAATTCTAAGATGGAAAAGGAGAGCCTGCAGAAACAGTGATGATGATTTGCTGCTATCTGGTGGTAGATTCAGAGTCACTGTAAACATGCTGGTGACCACCTGTTCTCTGTAGAGGGAAACATCTGCCAAGATAGAATCATTCAATGTCAAATCAGAAAACAAAACTCCATTCCTTTATTTCCTTTCTCATTCAGCGGAAGATGTGCCACTTGCTGTGCTGTCTGATGTCTGATGCTGAGTAAATTGCAGTTGTGCTTCAGGTGTTGTGAGGGCCATTCAACAGCATCGTCTGTCTATGAGGGAAGGTGCTGTTATGAAAAGACTAAGGATCCGTCCCAATACTTACTGTATTTGCAAGTAGTCAAGTGTCTACTTGTGTACAGACACATAGCTCAATCAAGCTCATATGCTTTGTTGATTTTATTTAATTTCCACATAATAAACAAATAAGTATAAATACCCATACAGCAGGGCTGAAGGACTAATACAATCAATAAAGCAATTAAACTGAGTCTAGTATCTAGAAGCACTTAGGTGTACTGCACAGAAAAGAGAAATAACATAACATTATTTTGAATGATTTCAGTTTAATCATTTTTTTACGAAGGAATGTATTCATAAAAGGATAATTAATATTTACGTTTACAATATGATAGATACACAATATTATTATTATCAGTCTCATTATGAAGAGTAGATTGTTTTGTGGAGGTTATCTACGGAGGTTCTGTTATAACTGTTTGCAAATTCTAATTTTGCTTGTGTGTGTGTGTGTGTGTTTGTCTAGGTCATTCACTGTCCCTCAGGTTGTGGCATGTTGATACATATTGGGCAACAAGATATGCCCTGTCTTCTTCTACTCGTATAATAATACTCAAGGGTCTAAGGAGAGAGGCTTTTGTATGAATTTGAAGCCCTTTGTTTGCCATTTGTGATTTTTGGATATACAAATAAAATCAACTTGAGTATTCTGAATCCTTCATTTTTGTCAGTCCTAAAACCAGCTTATATTACTACAAACAAGTGGACAACTGCGCAGTAGACCGTGGTGAATTGTGGAATGCATTTAGCCCTGAATACTGATTTGAAGCAATAGTAGAGTAGGTATACATTAAGTTTGGATTAAGTGTACTGTCAGTTGGGATTTTTCAAGTGTGGGACACATTTATCAACTACATAGTGCTTTTAATTGTGCATTCAGGCATTGCCACAAGACCACAAATGTGGGTATTGGGATAGACTGCTCTGCTCAGAGCAGGTCAAAAGCTCAGCACAATTGTGTTCCACAATATTTTGTCACTTTATTAGGTGAATGCACACTCATAAAAGATCAGACAAATTCATGTTTTACTTGTCTTGCCTTTTACTTTTTTTTTTTTTGGTTATGACATTAATGCCCGTTAGACAAAATAATTATTAATAATGATTAACAAGTGATTTTTACCAGCATCTGTCATCCACAACAAATAGATTCCTCTTTACAGCCATCTGCAGTCTCTGTTGGAGTAATGTTGTGTGCTGTCATTGCACAATTACGCACACCAGATCTGCTGGTTATATTTTGTGCAACCAGCAGCACACTGTTGCAAAATAACCACAGAAACCCTGGTCAATTTCTAATGCAAATCAACAGGTCTGGCCAAAGTGTCACCCGCAGGTCCGCATTTTTAATCACAACACTTATGATTAAAATTAATTGAATTGAATTATATCAATATAGTATAAATGTTTTATTTTAAAAATTCTAATTTAGTGGTGATCATTAACAGGATCATGTGTGTGTCGCAATATGAAGATGAACAGTCAAATCTGACTTTAAAATAATAAATAATAAATCATTTCTGAAATTTTTTTTTAAAAACAATCTAGAAAATTTCAAAGATGTAGTGGTTCCGTTCCCTTGTAGACCATTCTTCGGTGAGTCATGTTTTAATTTACTAAGCAGCTGTGTGTTGTTTATATATCTTTCTGAATGTTAAAGGCTGTATTTTATCAGTATTTTATCATTAAAGGGGCTTTATGTAAGAATAGCCCTGGCCCACCCTGTCTTGTAATACCACTTTGTACCTCAAGAGTCAATAGTGAGTCACTGTAGCGTCCAGTCTGCCCTCAGTCTCACATGAGAGAATGAAGAAGCTTTCTGTGTACAGTGAATCTGTGCTATGGCGTCGTCAGGATATCAAAATGCTGCAGAGACATTAGAGCCAGCAGTAAATTATGCAGCTGCACAGATCAGTTCATTAGATCATGTTCTTCCCAGTATGATGACAGACATTGACCAGCCAATCATCTCAGGAGTCAGGCTGCTTGCCTGATGTGAATTCACTCATTACTGAACCCTGATTCTTGTCAATTCTGAGATCCTAGCTCACCCCTATACTGTACGTTATACTTCTTTTGACTGTGATGCGTCAAATGTGTTTTACGACCTGACTTACATGATGCTCTATGACACTACCAATGTTCGGTGCCCTTTAGAGTCTACAACCACAGTGTACTTAGGCACAGCAGCACACCATGGTCATCATCTTAGTTTAGCATGCTAACATTTGCTAATTAACACTAAATGCAAAATACAGCTGAGCCTGATGGGAATGTCAGTAGTTTTGCAACTATTTAATGAACCAAAGTATTAGACAATTGTTTACAATTCATCCAGATGGGAACATGAATGTCTGTATCAAATTTCAAGACAATCCATCCACTAGTTGTTGAAACATTTCACTTAAAACTACAAATGTCAACCTGGTGACGCTAGAGGAAAAGTCAGAGCATCACCAACCTCAGTAGGATTCATCCTTTGGGGAACATGAATGCCCATCCAATAGTTGTAAATATTATAAAATAATATATTATTTCAGTCTGGACCAAAATGGTGGACAGACCAACCGACATTGCCATCCACAGAGCCACACCACTATTGTGGCTAAAAAGTAATAAACAAGACTGAGAGTACAGCTATGCTAGTGGCTCTGTGGGGCTGTACTTAGGCACAGTGGTGCTTTGAGCTAAATGCTAGCATGCTGATGCTAAGCACATATAATGTTTACCATGCTCATCATCTTAGTGTAGCCGTTCACAGCAAGAGGGTTCTAACCCACTGGCCAGCTGGGGCCTATATGTATGGAGTTTGCATTTTTATTTATTTATTTATTTTTATTTTACCTTTATTTTACCAGGCAAGAACAGTTTCTTATTTACAATGATGGCCTGGCAAGTGCCAAAAGACACTTGAAAGGGGGAAAAGGGGGAAGGGGACAAAACAAAAAACAACAACCTGTGTGGGTTCTCTCCAGGTACTCCAGCTTCCTCCCACAGACCAAAAACATGCAGGTTAGGTTAATTGGTGACTCTAAATTGTGTGAATGTAAGTGTGAATGGTTGTCTGTCTCTATACTATATGTTAGCCCTGTGATTAACTGGCCACTTGTACAGGGTGTACCCCACTTCTCACCCAATGTCAGCTGAGATTGAAAATGGATGGATTTTTACAAACAGAGGGCACATCATCAAGCTTCATCTTTGTGAATGAGCCCAAGACCTGGAGTGACGCTCAGAGCTACTGCAGGGAGCACTACTCTGATGTGGCCAGTGTGAGGAACCAAGCTGAGAATGAACAGATGAAGATGATGAGGAGTGAATACGCATGGATCAGCCTCTACAGAGACACATGGAAGTGGTCAGCTGGCAGCGCACATTCATTCAGTTACTGGGATCCTAGTGCACCAACCATTACATCTACAGACTCTTGCGTGGCTTCACACTTTGGCAAATGGATTAACTTGGATTTGTGTTAACAAACAATACTTTGCGTGTTTTGTGGGTGAGTTGAGTTCCTATCTAAAAACTACTACATTTTCAGATAGAAATAGTAAAAAATCAATATTCATAAATACACCATGGCTATTGCCTGCTGTTTTAAAGTTTTACTTTTGTTACATGAAAAGTATACTCTGCTTAAAACACAACAGATATCACAGTGAGGCAGGTGGTGCGGGTGGTGCTGATGAAACGGGATTCCTCTGTGGACATGGAGGAGCTGAAGAAAGACATCTTGCAGAAGGTAATGAATGATACATGAGTATGATGCCAAAAGACCTTTTGGAGGGCTTGTAAAATGCCAACATTTAATTAAAGTTGATCTGATTGTTGTCTGTCTGTCTGTTTTGACTTGTGTGCTTATTTGGTCAACATTAAAAAAAGGAGTGTGATTTTGTCAGCTCAACCAAATGATATGATCAATTTTAAAAAGGGCTACTGGAGTTTTGGAAAATTTAGGGATCATGAACATAGTTTTAAAAAAAACCCAATGGTGACTCATGGCTGGAAACCATGAAGCCAACAGTGATCTTCTGTGTTAGCGTTTGTTGATCCATCTATCTACCCCGACCGCCTCCAGTGGTGGAATGTAACTAAGTATATTTACTCACTTTGTACTTCTACTCTACTACATTTATTTGTCACTTATAGTTACTTTTCAGATTAAGATTTCACATAAAATAATATACTTTAATATTCTAACTGTTGTTTAAATTGTCTGCTCTTTTTTAAAAATGTGTTATGCACTTTCAGCTGCATTAGTGTGTGAAAGGTGCTATATAAATAAAGTGTATTATTATAATAAAAAAACATAATACACTTATATAATATGATGCAGTACTATTAGAAGATAAACTAAAATTGGTTCCACATTGATGAATTACAACATTAAAATTTCCTTGCATGTATTTGTTAGTGATAATAACAAACAATATAATATATTCATAATATACATATAATAATAAAACACTCTAAAAGAAGCAAGTCTGCATAATGAGTACTTTTACATTTGATACTTTAAAGTTGCAATACACGACATTCAGCCACTAGATGTCACACTATAAAACAAACGTGTGTTGTTTATAAAGTTGGAAAAAAAACAAAGGATTGTGTTGTTTTTCTCTAGAGGACAGTCTCACTATCATTGAAAACAGTCCAAAGTCTTCAGTAGTAGTCTGCAGTTAACAGTAATAGTCCACCTCCCCCACACTCCCACCCCTTTTTGTACTTCTCAGCTCAACTAGAGACTGAAGTGAGTGAAGATGTCAGCCTGACATAGGTGGAGCAGCCTGATGGAAAGATCTTTTGCAAAAAAAAACCCACAAAAACACAGGAGAAGAACAGCTGCATCTTGAAATGATGCTATAAATGATCCACACTCACACTCACATTACACTACACTGCTTTTAATTAATTGCACTGATGCTTTTAGTTGTAGGCTCAGCAGCCAACATCTTCATATCCTTGATTCATTTTCCAATTTATCATGTCCACTGCTTTAACATTTCAATTTTTAAATTGTTTTAATTCATTATATTTTATTATATTTTGGTGTAATTTTGTCATGATAATTCATTTTTTTCTCTTTATTTCCATTATTATTCTCTCATTACTTTTTGTATCTTTATTTTCCTTGTTAGTGAAAATATAAATAAATAAATTATTATCATCTTGTCTCAGCCTATAAGAAGTTATGATACAAAGGAGTGGGAAGAATTAATTGATTAAGTTAAGTTAATTGATTCAGTTAATTGACATGTCAAATAATGAAACTACTTATGTCTGAAATGTAAAATAAAATTCAACTTTTTGTGGGAAAAAACGTATTTTGTTTTGAATTAAATCTAAAAATATTGGCCCCTTCAAACGTCCCAATTCATAGTCTTGGTTAAGTTTGGACAATCTTCCATCTCTTGTTATATTTTATAGATATTTCTAAAGCTGTTTCATCGTTAATCTGCACATCTGATTTGTTTGTTTTTTCTTTGCAGAGTATGAAATTATTTTTCCTCTTATATATACCTTGAACACATCCCAGACCAGGAGTTGGTTTGTCTCTATAATAAAACAATTACAATCAGACTTGAACTTGACATAATAACACAAGCTATGTGAATGTTGTGAGCCAGAATGTATTTCCATACTATGTGTGTATTTACTGTATATTTATATGTATGTCGGAAATCATAAATCTTTACTGTGGCTGTGTAGTATTTACCTATATCTGTAACTAACCTGGAAAAGGAGAGTCTGCAGAAACAGTGATGGTGATTTGCTGCTATCTGGTGGTTGATTCAGTCTTTGTAAACTCGCTGGTGACCGACCGGTGTTTTTTATGTGGAGGGCAAAACCCACCAAGATAGAATCATTCAGTGTAGAATCAGAAAGAAAAAAAATATCCATTCCTTTTACATTTTACCTACTCAGTTTAGTAAGGTAGCTGGATTGGTAAGTGTGTGTGAGGTGAGGTGTCCATCAGGAGATTGGAGTCAGGTGTTTCTCAGGGATAAGGTGTCACCCTGTGTGAAAACACAGCAGACAGCCTGCATCCTCTGTAAATATTATAGGATATTATAGAAATATGTATAGAGCACACTTGCCCCAAAACTATACTGAAAAAAACATACAAAGGATAATAAATATATGGCGCGGTTATGTAGAGGCTGTATCTGTGGTTAAAGACTGAATTATGTTCTATTACATTATCTATTTAACATGACGCAGTACTAATTAGAAATTAGGCTACAATTATTACTGAACACATTGGTGGCAGAAAAACAGACAATTAACGGAATACTTGGTCAACAACAGATAAAACACTGATACACTGGAACTGGATTATAAACTAATAAACATATTTATTTATCTAGGACAGAAGTTGTGTTGCCAGCTGCTGAAAAGGTTTAAGCACCGGGACTGCGCAGCTGTTACTCTCCAATTAAAACAAGTAAAGTGTAAAGTAAAAAGATATTATTGCTGCTATTACTTCGACTGGTCACCTGCACTCAAAATTAGCATTAAACTGGAGATGCCAGTGGAAGAGTAGTCAGAAGTATGTTTTCACTATACTATTGTATAGTGAAAAGATGTAGCCTATTTAATTAATGTATTAATTAATGTAATTTATGACCACAGTTTATCTTTGCTAATGTGGTTTTCCTGCATTTGCCTCCTTTGAGAATTTTCCCTTTTCTAAATAACATAATTTTTCAGTGCAGGAAATTGTCTTCCTCAGCTGCAAAAGTCTCAGCATTCCCTTAACTCTTTCTCAAGCTTATTTAGAAGAATATGTAATAAATAGCAACAAAGGCCAGGGTGATGTCTTAACATAAAACCATAGAAAAGAGCACATTACAATAATTTAACAGCGTTCTTATTATTTGAATGGGGCATTGTGTCAATATATTGTTTGGATTAATAATGACTAGGCTAATGAAAAATAAAACTTGTGAATTTTTATATGAATATAAATTGTATATAAATAAAAACTGTATATAAATGTGTGAATATAGTATTGGTATTGATTTTCTTATTTCATAAAGCCATATAGAGACCATAAATTATGATTCTCGTTATCATTATCGTTATCATTAATTACATAAAAAATGTGACAAATACAGTAAATGCTAACTTGATATTTCCGACAGTCAGTGAACGCAGCACCCCTCCGCGCCATGACCCGGATGACGTTCTGTTCAACTTTATATCCCACAATCCCTCTCTCCGCCTCCCTCTTTCCCTGCTGCAGCAATGTCTAAGAGAGGTATGAGAGCCAGCTTGTTGAATCCACACTCATCTGCTGCTTTTTACGCCACAACAGATCTTACAACGTTGTTTTTGTGTAATAAGACAGAGAAGACAATCTTTCTGTGTGATTAGTTCTCAGTTAGCGAAAACAGTTTATAACTTTTGAACGATAGCATTTTCAGTGCTAGATGGCGGAAGCCATGTTTCGCTGTCAACGCCGTGTAGGCATACAGCACGGAAAGATAGAGGGCGAAAACTTGAACTTGCTGCTCGCTGTTGATTTAAGGCTGTTTTTTTCTGATGATAGGCTTAATGTCACACCTGCTTATGAACTCAAACGAAAGCTACTACGCTGTTAATCTTCATAGAAAGGTGAAATTAGCCGGAGCAGGCTAATGCTATCTGTATAACGTAATGCTAGAGAGCCGGCGGGTACAGGTTAGTGTGATCAGCAGTGTGAAAAACTTAATATTTTCAGACATTGTCGGGGTAAATTCATTTGTGAATACACAAGAGTTGAGGAAATTCCTTTTACTTTAAGTATTAGCGTTAGCTCTTACAACAACACGATTTTATCAAGGTTTTTCACTCAGCTCTCCAGTTTCTTGAGGCCTGATGATAGTTCGTCAAAATACAGGCTTACATTTTGTAGCAGTAACGTTAATACTGTTCTTAAAAAATAAAGTATTTATGAACAGTGGCAGCTGACATATTGACAGTCTCGGTATGTTGTTAAAGAAACTGCTTTAAAGAAAGATCTTGTTAATTTGCAAGCTCTTGTGTCCTAATGTGTTGACAAGGTAATGTTTTATTACAGATAGATGCACTGGAAGTTTGGAAACATTTACATTAAAATCACAGTAGCAAGTCAGACATTGGGCATGTTGGCTGCTATGTGTCTTATTAGAACACCTGCGCTCAATATTGGGCGTTTGCGCTTGGCAAAGGTGGTGCTGGCTCTACAAATGAATGATGTGTTACCAGAATCATGCTTTAAATGCACAATCAGCTAAACCTGGTAACAACTTAACTAGGATTTCTAGTGTCCATTTATGTAAAAGAAAGAGGTGTTAACATAACAGAAGGCACTAAAACAGCTTCAACTGGAATGTCAAATGTAGCGATGGTACTTTTTAAGTACATAAGATTATTTGTATTTCCTCCGACACATTTGTGGTAAGATTTGTTGTCTTGGAAGTAGTGCAGGCAGAATTGATGCTCATAAATGTGTGTTCCTGTCTTCTTACAGGACGTGGTGGTTCGTCTGGAGCCAAGTTCCGCATCTCACTGGGTCTCCCAGTGGGAGCGGTCATCAACTGCGCTGACAACACAGGTACGCCTCAACTAACCCACAGTATCATTACGCTCAATGTTTTGAAATTGAACAAAATGTAAATATTCTGTGAAAACATAAATATGGTGGCACATGTTCTGTAGTTTCTGACCTTCTGCATCTCATCTGTGATGCTCTTCAGAGTAAAACTTCATGGAGGTGTTGGTGTGTAGAAACTGTTAGTGTTGATAAAACTGGTAAAAGGAAAGATTTTGGATCCCTGTAATAGCGTGAGATAAAGCTGCAGTTCATGTTGTGTAGACATTATGTTCTGGTAAATTTGCAAGTAGTGCTCTTGATACTTCTTAAACAACCTTATAGTCATGGTTTTGGTTAATGCGGACACACTGTATGGTTTGTTTCTGTCAAGCCTTTTCTCATTGCTGTCCCCCTTCCAAAAGCACTTGCTTTGTCTGCTCAGTGGCTGGGTGAGTTGTCGTAGAAGGGAATATTGAGCTCATCACTGTGGGTGAGATGGCAGCGACCCACTGTAGCTGACCAATCTCAATCAGTGATGAGACAAGCTGACAAAGTGTAGCAGCCTGTCATTTCTAAATGGAAGCATGAATCGCACAAAATTCTTCAGATGCTCTTGTCCCAGTGTCCTGTTGGACCTTACCTTCTCCCATGCTGTCTTGGTTGTTTTTAATTTTGTCATTTCCCTGTCCTTCAGGTGCCAAGAACCTGTACATCATCTCTGTGAAAGGCATCAAGGGGCGTCTGAACCGTCTGCCTGCTGCAGGAGTAGGTGACATGGTCATGGCAACAGTCAAGAAAGGCAAGCCAGAGCTCAGGAAGAAGGGTGAGTGGAAAAGTTTTTATTGCAACTTACTGCACTGTTAGAGTTGAAAGGTATGGTAGTTTAACTGTTACTGATGAACCACTGAGTTGTGCATATGGAGGATAACAGGATAGGGTGCATTTGTATTGAAAGTTTGATTGATTTTTTTTTTTTTTAATTTGCAAGGGAGGAAATATTTTTACAACTATATATGGAAATGTTTGAAAAATCTACCTGCTGTAAGAGAAGAAAAATCTGCACAAACTGTTTTCAAATTATTTCCAAGCAAGCTACGCACATGGCTCTGCTTTTGAGTCAAGGTAATTTTTGCTTATCTCTGTCTATGGTGAAGTGTTGACAGTTTAGGCTCTCATGACAGAATGTTTTCCAGGTGTCTGTTTACAACAGGCATCAGTTACACTGTAACAGTTAAAATTTCACTGTTGGAAGCTGTCCACATGGTGTTAGAGCAATGAAAAGAAAAAACATTTGAAATGAGCATTGAAATCAGTCACCAGTTGTGTTGCTCTCATTACAGCTTTTGAGTAGAACACTGAACTACTCACACTGCAACACACATTGCTAATAATACTGGACATAAGTAAAAATACAGATTTGGATGTTGGCACAAAATGTAACCCCAGTATAACTTGAAGATGTAAATGAAGTTAATTGTCCCTTTTGTTGCAGTAACCATGTCTCAACACTGGTCACATCAGAGCTGTGTTCTCCAGCACTGAATTAACCACATCCCCTCTCTCCACAGTGCATCCTGCGGTGGTGATACGGCAGCGGAAGTCGTATCGGCGAAAAGACGGCGTGTTTCTCTACTTTGAAGACAATGCAGGTGTCATAGTAAACAATAAAGGAGAAATGAAAGGTGGGTTTGTTTGGATGCTGCACAGGTTCACTGACAGGTCAGTTACACAGGAAATATTTGATTTGATGATTAGCTCTCGTATTTGTGAATAATGACCTCAATCACACATTTGGGCAGCCAAATAGATATTAATATTGAGACATTTTAGTCATTTTTTTTCTGCTTGGAAAAAAGTCCTTTTGAGGGATTAAGTTGCATGTATGTGTATGTTTGACATGTTGCCTGCCCCTATGCTGCCGCCAGGCCTAACAACTTTTCTGGCGGAAAGCCTGAGTAACATTACTTAGGTGTTTCAGATGATAGATCATGTTTGTTGCATGTCACCTTCTTGGGGTTACCCTCTTGAAATGATCCCACACTTTGGATTTCCTGCCTGACATAATAACTACCTAATAACTGCAGGTACCAGCCGTGTAACACCAAAGTCTCTTCCTGAGTGACTGAGTGTTTCATACACGGTCCAGCCAGTAGGGTTTGACCTAATTTTGACAAGGCGCTTTTTTTTTTCCTCCTGTGACCAACTGACCAATGAAAACTTGGTCAAGTAAGACTCTTCGACTGTTTGGTTGACTATTAGGGGGCAGCCCTAGAAATAGGTTGTGGTGGTAGAATTGCTGTGTGATGATTCTCACTGTCTCAATTGCATTGTTGTTGCTGTAACTTCGATTTGTTGAGTAGGATCCAAAGTTTAGTGTCTTTTTATGAAGTTGCCTCTAGTGTTTATTTCACCAGCAGGAAATGTACATCTCTGCAGTTACAAACTTATTTCGGTGTTTACTCGTAGTGCAGATAGAGGTTGTAGGAACATACTGTATGTCCCCCTTCCAAAAGCACTTGCTTTGTCTGCTCAGTGGCTGGGTGAGTTGTCGTAGAAGGGAATATTGAGCTCATCACTGTGGGTGAGATGGCAGCGACCCACTGTAGCTGACCAATCTCAATCAGTGATGAGACAACTAACCTGCTAAATACAACCAAAGTCTTTGAACTCGATGCAATATCAGCATGTTTATGCTCCTGTTATTTTATGTTGTATTGTCTTAGTGCATTGACTCAAAGAGGTTTCTGGAGGGTCTACTAAATGTGTGCAGCTGTACCCCCAAAACAAAATTGTACATGTTTTGAGCAGATCATTCTCCCCCCCCTCATTTCAAATGTTTGTATTTAAATGAAGCATGCAGTGTTGGCACTGAAATAACCACTTTCCTGCTCTGTATCTGCAGGTTCAGCCATCACAGGCCCAGTGGCTAAAGAGTGCGCTGACCTTTGGCCCAGGATTGCCTCCAACGCCGGCAGCATAGCCTGACGTGGACCTGCACCTCTGTTTGTTTTCAATAAAAACTGTTAATTGAGCCGCACGTCTTGGTGTTTTCAATTACACTTTATGTAGAGGATCATATTTTTGAGGGAATGTAGTTTAAAGGGTTGAAACATGAGCTACTGTTATATTTTTGATACTGTTTTGGGAAAATTTGTGAGTCTTAATTCCATGAATAGATATTTGGACAAAGGATTTTTTAGAGCAGGTTCTCTAATTGGGTTTTGCAATTTAAAAGTGCTACTTTAAAGGTTAGGTTCATATTTTCTTTGTCTTTAAAAACTTAGATGCCTAATATGAACACTGAAACAGGTTTTTCATGCTTTCATCATTCTTCTTGTCCACATTGGCCTTTATAATCTCTTAATGCACTTCCCATGGATGTGATGGGGGAGAAAATCCAATCTTCACTCTGTACAAAAGCTAATATCAGGCTCCAACAGTCTTAGAAGGACAAAATCAAGTAGATATCTTAAGTCTCTTCAGCTGGAAATTCCTTTTTTGTGGTTCCCTGGACAGTGTTAATTTGGTGAGCTGCATTGGAGGAACAGTAGCACAAAGATGGAATATAGAGCTAGTGTACCAGTGTGATATAACTACTCAGCCTGCTGAAACCTAATTAATTTCAGCTAAATATAAACTTTACATGACATGTTACAGTTAACATGCTATATTGTGAAGAATTGAATATATAGTTTCAAAAATGGACATTAGTTCTAGTCAGCCATAAAATCATTTCCTCAACAGTTGGCCCAATGTTTCTATTTGATAAATACTGTAGATGTAACATGAAGCAGTAAATACTTTGTTTTAGATGCATGTTGTAAATGCACTTCCTCAGACTTACCGCTAGAGGGCGTATTGAAATTTGACAAGACTTGTACAGGCTTTATTTCACAACCTGCAGCATACAGATATACTGACCTCTGTATAGTTCTTACACAGTAACTGAAGTTATTTACAGATGAGATGCACAACAACACAACATACATTTGAGAGGGAAAGCATTCTGACCACAATAAGAAACCACAGGGAAAAATGAGTTATACACATAAACCTGAGGACCATTAAATACCAGCCAATAGAGCTTTTGAACCTGATTTAAGCTGACTGGCACTCTTCCCTTATCAGCAATATACAGGTAATGTCTCCACTATGAAGAGGAAGGTAGCTAAGAGGACAGAAAATACAGAGATGATGTTTGAACGGGGAAATCATGTGCCAATTTGAAGTTATAAAAGGTCTAGCATTCAGCTCTTTGATGTGAGTTTTCTGAAGAACAGGAGATTATGAAGTTCCAAGGAGGCCAAATCATCAGTGACCACACTGCAGGAGCAGTCCCCGGACTTTTCCTCTAGTGCCACTATGAGGTTGACATTTGTGCAGTGGTGGAAAGCAACTAGGTGCATTTACTCAAGTACTGTACTTAAGTACAATTTTGAGGTGTTTGTACTTTACTTGAGTATATTTTTATTTTATATTTTAGAGGTAAAATATTGTACTTTCTACTCCACTACATTTATTTGACAGCTTTAGTTACTTTTCAGATGAAGATTTGACACAATGGATAATATAACAAGCTTTTAAAATACAACACATTGTTAAAGATGAAACCAGTGGTTTCCAACCTTTTTGGCTTTTGACGTCTTACAAAAAGCAGTGTGTAGTCAGGTCACATTTCAGATGTCTATGAGTTGTTAATAGCTCCACCAAATAGTGATTTTTCCCTCTAAACTTCTCACATGGTTTCATTTCAATAAATGTTCAAATGATCCAATATTTCACCACAAATCAAAGATTAGAGAAAAAGTCCAAAAAGTGAAAACAGATTTGTGTATCAGAACTTTGTTTTTTCTTCTTTCCTCTCCCATTAATCATCTCACGACCCCTCAGATTTATCTGCTGACCCTTTGGAGGGGCCCGACCCCTAGGTTGGGAACCACTGGACTAAACTAGCTAACTGTATATAAAGTAGTTGAAACTAGCTCCACCTCCAGCAGCTACAACAGTAACATGCTGCTTACACACTGATGCTTCAGTATTAATAATCTAATGATGTCATATATAATAATATATCAGTCAGAGGGACCAAACCACTACTTTTACTGCAATACTTTAACTACATCAAGCTCATAATACTTATGTACTTTTACTGTAGTAGAAATTGTCATGCAGGACTTTTACTTGTAAAGGAGTATTTTTATACTGCTGTATTGTACTTTTACTTAAGTAAAGGATCTGAATACTTCTTCCACCGCAGTATTTGTGGTTTTCAGTCAAATATCTTGACAACTACTGGATGCCATGAAATTTGATTTGAGACATTTATGTTCCCCCTCAGGATGAATTGTAATAACTGTGGTGATCCCTCACTTTTCATCTAGCGCCATCATTGGGTCAGTATTTTAATTTGTCCAATACTTTAGTTTATGTCGATTGGATAGTTGATTATTAGAGTATTACTTAAACACAACTACAACTGAAAATTAATTGACATCAATTTTGATTATCAATTAATTGTTTGAGTCATTTATTATAAGTAACAAGACTAAAAGTGTTCCATGCTCTTTGAGGCTGTGCTGAGGGACAGCTGTTCTTTGGGATAAATGCTAACTTTAGCATGCTAACATGCTCACAATGACAGGTAATGTTTACCATGTTCAAAATCTTAGTTTAGGTTAAGTTGTTAACATTCTAACAATTGCTAATTAGCACTAAACAGAAAGTACAACTGAGGCTGATGGGAATGCCATTAGTTTTGCAGGTATTTGGTCATAAATGACTAATTAAAAATTTGACCTGATGTTGGTGCTAGATGAAAAGTGAAGGGATTGCCAAAGTGATTATAATTCATCCTGCTGGGGACATGAATGTCTGTACCAAATTTCATGACAGTTGTCAGCACATGCAACTAAAAAACAAAAACGTCAACCTGCTGGTGGTACTAGGGGAAAAGTCAGGGGATCATCAAAGTCAGTAGAATTAATCCTCTCTTGACCATGAATGTGAACTGTTTATGGCAATCCATCCAGCAGTTGTTTAGATATTTCAGTCTGGGCCAGCAGTGGACTGACAGACTGACATTGCCATCCCTACAGCCATCATGCTAGTGTGGCTACAAATGATTGTAGCCAAGAACCCAAACCTACAATAAAACTGAAAATATTAAGATTTCAAAAATATGAAAAAAGTAAGTAAGTGTCTGAAGGTTATGTGTGCTACTGTATGAATTTTTTTCCCCCTAAGGGTGTTGCCACTTTCACCCAACAGTTCCTTCTTAACCTTGACCCCAACTGCAGATTATCAGTTTGACTTCCACATTTATTCGAGGCAGAGCTCTTCTGAAATATTCTCATTGGTTGTGTAAAACCTAAATGTGCAATTTGAGTAATGGTATTAAAGCCTAGTTTATCTCTCCTGATACTAATAGATACAGTTAGAGTTTATTTGTACCTGTAGAGCAGCTCTGCCGTCTATAAGACAACAAAAACTTCACTTCACGGTATCACATCCAGTCTGGGAATGTATGCCCTCCCCCCTCTCGCCCTGCTCTCCTCGTCCCCAGGGGCCTCAGTGCGTGCGTTGGGTGTTGGGCTGGGCTGCGGGCGTTGCTCGCAGGTGGCCTGGGGGTGGGTGTGCCACGTCCCATCCTGGTAGGTGCAGTAGCATACTGTCCGCTCGTCAATGTTCACACGTTCCCCAGCTGGGATCACCCTATTACCAGCAAAGCAGTTGGGACCTAGAGGGACAGGAAAGACAGTGCAGGGTAAGCTGCTTACACAAACACTCAAAATCATTTTTTGCTTATTAGTAAAAGCACTAATTTGTGTCTTGGTGGCAAACAACAGCCTGTATCTGTTTTTGGAGATATGAATAAAGAGTAGAGCTTAGTTTCCTTCTTGATTCATTTTGGAAAATATGCACAATTGCTTTCTTGCTGAGAGTTAGATGATAAAATTGTTACCATTCTCATGTCTGCGCGCTAAATGCTTCAGCAACTGGTAGTAGCAGTTGCTGCACAAACACTGCAGGCAGGGGGAAAACAGCTAGCCTGGCTCTGTCCAGCCACCTTCCAGCACCTGTAAAGCTCACTAATTAACAAATTATATCTCATATGTTTAATCTGTACAAAAACCAGAGTGTAAAATGTTTAAAATGACTATGTGTATGTGAAAGGGGTCACTCGACCAAAGAGAATTATCATCTGCTCTCCAGTTCCACTCAGCTCTAAGTAGCTTTCAGACCCAGCACCAAATGACAGATGGCAGACAAAGTTAGCAACTAGCTGGAGAACATTGTGGAGCATTTAGCTGCTAAAGAGCCAAATATTTCCTTCAGGAGTTGGTGGAGAGCAAAACAGAGCTACAAGCAGACTCACATTCATCAGGTGGACACAATCACACCTACAAATGAATGCTAATGTTACTCCGTATATGGACACACTTTGGCCATATCAACTTTATAAAGTGATAATATGTCAATATTGTGTTTACAGCATGTTTATGCTGCCCCCAAGTGGCCAAAAAACAAACCAACTATGAATGCAGCTTTAAATAGCTTTCCTCAACAACCGCTAATCTGATGCAGGACAAAGTCTTTAATTGTGGTTCATATCCATTCTAAAACAGCCTCATTTATGTGTGTTTCATAGTATTAGAGGTGGACGACAAGATACATGCAACATGTAAAAGTTACAAATACCAACTTTTATATGAGGTAAAATGAAGCCGTCTCTCTCCAAAAACAATCCTTCCTGCAGAAGCTATTTCTCTTTCACTTCAATGTGTTTGTAATATATAACATGATATTTTAAATAAAGCTATATGCAGTTTGGACTGGACATATACCATATCATTTGCATCCCTTACTGGCAGATGGGGGTTCCTTTATTTGGCAGCTACCTGTGAAACAATTACCAACACCAGTCAGCAGGAGGACAGGAAGTACAGTTCATCTAATGCCAGATCCAACCGTGTTCCATGAAACACAGCTGACATGAGGGAATTTGGCATCAGTGAGGAAAAAAAACTAAAAAACAATGACGCAACAGAGCGGCTCAATAGCACTGCTGCATCCCACCAAACCATCTGTCCAACTGCCTGTCCAGCAGAGGAGCAGTAAAAATAGAAACTACAACTTAACTGCAACTGCCATAAAACAGCAAGGCAACTAGAAAGCAGATAGCATGTTCATGTGGTGCTCATAATCGATTTAATAATGTTTTTGTTTGTTTAGCTGCTTTGTTTTTCCATTTTATTCTTCCAAAAAGCAACATATAATACAAGTAATATTATCCCTGCTGCTATTCCTGTCTGACACAAACAGACACACACGCAAATCCCACCAATATTAGAAAGAGACTTTAATGCAAGTGGCAATGAAACCATGCATGACATAACAGGGATGGCTCTATAAGCTGCAGGGTGTGTGAGGTGACATAACCAGTGCTGCTTCTGAAAGCTACAGAAAACACTGTCACAACGACAGCTTGCCAATGATGCGTCTAACACACACACAGAAGCCTTGGGGCTTAAGTGTGTCTGTGTGAGTCAGTGAGATGGGATATGACAGCACATGTGGGTGTGCTCCTGCTATGAGCTGTCTGTAACAGCACAGAGGGGAGTGGATGACTCGTTCAAATGGATGAAACAAGTGCCAGTTAAGAGACTGACAGTGGTTAACTATTGATTCAGACAATCAGATTTTGACCTGAGCCATATGCTGTGTATGGAAGGTAAAATAAGACTGCATGTTGGAGAACATTGTTTATAAACCAAGATGGTTTTCCTGTGCTGCCCTACACAGCCAGAGAGCAGTAACTGAGGCAGTGAAGTTGAGAATATAAAGGTTTTATGTTTTCAGGCTTTCAGCTGTCTCACCAGTTAGCTTTCACTAGATTAGAACTCTTGCTGTAGCTATAAGTCCGTTTTTATGCTCATTTAAAAATTTGCATATAAAATAAACCTGAGTGGAAATGCTAGAAATGTTTGGAAAAGTTGAAATATCAAAAAAAGCAAAGCTTGTTTAAGGGGAAAAGGTTGATGTGTCGCTAAAAAGCAAATGTGACAAAGTATAATGGAAACAGACTTAGCAAAGAAATCGCGTACATTAAACACCTAACTTACATGACATTTAAGCTGCTGCTCCACTGAAGATAAGAAAAATAATGGCAGACAGTCAGATCTGTGCGAAGCGATGAGAAGACTGTAACGTTCCTCAGATTAATACATGAAACAAACAGAAATGTCATATTTCCATCATTTGAGGTTTGACTGGTACTCTTTTTATCATCTCATTGCATCCTCTTCTTCTGCAACATAGTTAAATGGCATTGGACTGGAGAATTAGTGCCAATAACTGCTGCTATCAATGTGCCCAACTCCTACTATTTGTATTGGTATACTGTATATTCGTAACAGTGGTGGTTGAAAAATGCACATTTAATTGCATTTTTTTCCGCAATTTTATGGAAATTTGTGCTACGTTTGGATGGAAGTTCTTAACTGTCGACTGTTATAGCATTTTCTGTCCTTAAGGGTTGCAACTCAGGGTCAGGCATGGGCCTTGAGGTCATAGACAGTAACCACACTAAATCTTAACAGAGAAGACACTGTCTTTCCCTGATATGCGAGGCAGCTGTTTGGGTTGCTTGAGGAAGGCAGGTGTCAGCCTATCTTGACGGTGCCTAGTAACCAAGGTCAGAGGAACTGACTGCTAGCTTCCTAGATACCACAGATAGCTAGCCGCTGATATCCCATTGACATAATCAGACAACAGTGGCCCCAGACCAGAATGTGCTGTAACACAGGTAAATACATTCACTTTGACCATTTCTGGGCGTATAGTATTTGTGGCGTTATCTGTAGGGGTTTAAAGTCTGACCACAGGTATGAGTTGGAAGAATGCACCTACCTGCTGTACTTGAGAATGTCTCTATTTCTCCTTGATCAAGCTTCAATAAACACTTCAATAAACACTTCAATTACACTATAAGACTTCAGAGGCTCCTGAACACTTTCTTCTCTCCTGACCTGACCATTGATCAGCAATTTCTCTACAACATCAACAACATTGGTCAGACTCAACTCAGAACTGGCTGTGCTGAAGAATACGTTTGCTCATATTCTATTCTTTTATTGTAGATATTATATTGTTCTTATTGTAAACAAATCACATGAAAAGACCAAACCCAGCAATGCATTAGTTCATCTCTCAGTGTGTGTCTCTCAGCCTCAAGCTAATTGGTTCCTTTTGAGGATGTAAATCTTTTAAAAAATCTTTTAAAAGGCTCAGTAATTTCCTACAGCTGGTCACTGAAGGTTTTAGCAAACACTACTCAAACAGAGGAAATAGTGCATTTGGTGGGGACTATTTTCATCTGCAAAATAACACACGTTTGTATATTGAGTCAATTGTTTTATTGTCAATTCAATTGTTCAATTGTCTTCTGATACTGAAGGGATTTTAATGTTTGGAGGGGATATAATATTAAAGGGTAAATTCACCTAAATTACCAAAAGATATATTTTCCTACTGACCCATAGTGTTATCTAGCCATGCAGATAGTTTTAGGTTTATGTGCTTAGATTTAAGCTTAAGTGAATGAATTACATGTGTGATGCTCAAAGAATTGAACAATGACTCACAGCAAACAACAACACAGCAACAACTTTTTCTTTTTTCCAAAATCAACATCCCAGACCTCACTGTGAACAATTTTCCTTGAAACTACCTTCTACCAAAGAAACAGTCCCTATGATAATAGTTGACACTGAGGCCTCTAGATCAAACTGGTTTATCCTCTTGTTAGCATGAATGTGCAAAGTTGACACTGAGGGTGATCCTACAAAAAAATACTCACTGACTGTCTAAAATGGAAAGAGTTCATCCTCTGGAAGCGCACGTGCTTTTAGTAATTTTCATCACAATATATCTATAGTTTCAGTTGCCTCTGTAGAAACATCGGCATGAGAGAAACTAAAGGAAAATTCAGAGGGTTGCCCAAAATATTAGTTATCCTCAAGGAACCATGAATATCCAAAGCAAATTAACTGGACATCCTGAGATTAGTTTTAAAGATACTCTGCCATGGACCAAAGTGCTGGACTGAGGGAACCAAAGCTCCTGGGTTGTAACTCAGCGATGAGTCTTACCAGCCTTACAGACGGGGCAGCAGTGGTTGGGTTCGTAGGTGGGGTTGACACAGTGAGGGGCCGGGCAGTCTGAAATGGTGCAGTACACCTCTCTGTTGGCCTCACAGCGACATCGCTCACACCTTGACAACTGAAACACACAGAGTTTGAATTTCAGTGACTTCAAGCTTTTACATGTGGACATTTCAGTCAGCTCAATCTCACCCGTACTGCTAAGGCTTCAACATTTAGACCATGTTTACCATAAATCACGCGGAAGAACACACACAAACAAAGCTGATCTGCCTGTCTGCCCACTGTTCAATGCCCAGTGAGCACATAACAAAAAAAAAGAGCTGAAAGATGCTAAAATGTTTTGTAGAGCTAAAGAGAGGAGAAACTGCAAATCTGGGTCATAATTTGCTGTGGGTTCTTCACCCCTTTCACGCTACACAATGAAAGTTTTACAATTACATAGTCTTTTTTTCTATTGGTAATATAAAAATATTGATTAGTGCATGAGTACGGTCTCGACCTGCTCTATGTGTAAAGTGCCCTGAGATAACGTTTGTTGTGATTTGGCGCTATATAAATAAAATTGAATTGAATTGCAGCTTTAAGCTCTGTATTGAGAAATAATTATAGTAACTATTATAAAGGCAGCGTTATTCAGACAAAAGGGGCAACTACCCTGATACCCCACCTTTACAAATAAGCCTGAATTTCTCACACGTTTAACCATTTCACAATATATCAGCAATACATTATTTGACAGGTAATACATTTCACAGGCTATAGACGAGGCCCTGCCCTAACACCTAACTCTGTGGCCTGTCTCATAGAGGTCCTCTGTCAAAATCTGGCTTTGGGATCTTTATTATTTTTAGGTGATATTTTGCATATATGCTGCATATTCAAACCACACAGAAAGAACTAGCTCAAGAAGAACTAACTCACACAGAAAAATCTTGGTTCAGGTATATTAGTCCAGCATAGGAGCACATATTTCCATAGCCAATATGAACATAATGATAATATTATGCGAGTTTAACAGCTGGATACAAAATGTCTCAGACTTCACTGAAGTTGGGTATTGGAACACGATTGGTGCAATACACATATTGCACTTAAAAGATTTAAAGTGAGCACAGAAAAACTTTCGTCCTTCAGCAGATGAATGTGAAAACAAACTCTGCACATACATCATTCTGCACAGAGAAGCTCAAACATCACAGTGAGGAAACAATAAGCAAAACACATTTTAGACTGGAGGGGGACTTTAAGTTTACCTGTGAATATTACAGAAATATAATCCTGTCATGCAGACAAGCTAAATAAAAAATAGATATTGTTACGTACAGTTGATCACATAAGCTCATTGAATAGCTCTTGTTGAATAGCAACAAGACCTATTTAATACTTGAATAGCACATTTACTCCTGTAAATTCCCCAAAAGCATTAATATTCTGATAGTTATGATATCACAGATGGGTGATGTGCGTAAATCTCTGGTAACGCAGCAGCAGTCTCATGAAATGAGTCTGAAGCTGTGAGGAGCTTGTGAATGGGTGGCGGGAGGGAGGGAGGGAGGGGGTGTAGAAGTTTGGATCATTCTCACCCTGAACTCCTCTAGGAGCCGGTACGTTTTGCCCCTGTAGACACAGACCCTGGCCATAGCCTCGCACACCGGACAGCATGCCTTATACCTGATCCGCGTGCACTGGGGGTGGATGCGGCGACACTTGGGTCGGACGCACACTGGACCGTCCACGGTGCACGTGCACGGACATGCCGTGGGACTCGGGTAATAAACCTCTCCGATGCCGTAAACAAAACCGTGGTCGTCGATGCACCACTTCCCCCGGTAGTCGCCGAACTCGTAGTCCAAGTCGGTTTTGGAAGAGTACTCCGCCGCCACCGCGAGCTCCGCGACGCGCCGCGGACCGTGCAGCAGCAGCAGCGCGGCGAGGAGGCAGCTGAGCGCCTGGTGCCGGTGGCTCATGGTGAACAGGTTAGTTTATAGGTTAGGTTACCCTCACCGACACCGACACCGACACTGACCATCTGTCTGTCTGCTGCGCCGCTGCGCTCCGGTGAGCTTTTCCTCCCGCCGTCAGGGGCGCCGGACGGTGACGCCGATGCGTGCGCGTCAATCCGGACTGTCGCTGGAACGCAGCTCAGGAGTTCATTGATCTCCACATGACCTCAGCCAGGTGTCACCCATAGCCTCTGCTTTTAGTCTGTCCAGTGAAAACCATGTATCTCCAAAATGTCAACTTTGCACGAGCTCAGAACAGACTTGTGACCACGGGTGGAAAGTAACTAAGTACATCTGCTCAACTTGAGTACAAATTCTTGCGAGTATTTCCATGTCATGCCACTTTATACTTCTACTCTACATTTCTGGGGGAAATGTTGTACTTTTTACTCCACTTCATTTATTTGACAAATGACGACTTTTAATTAAAAAAAAAACATCAAACAGGACCCCTAACCCCTAAATCATGGTTAAGTTGGAATGGTGAAATTGTTGTGAGTCGTGTTTTGTAAATGAAGTTGTTAAAAAGAGTAAATTTTAGCGGATATCAGTTCAAATGAGAAGTTAAAGCAAATTAATGTCTAATAAAGATATATATTTTTAAAATGATGCAAAGTGTGGGGAATTGATCTGTCCAGTCATTGATCTTTTATGGGCCCTATTAGCAGAGTTTTCAGTAACTCACCCTTCCCACAAGTGACTGGTGTATATTGGCATTAGGAATGTGGTGTGGTGCTTTAACTGTGCTAGGTAACCAGTTTTTCATCTTTATGGGGCCCCCTGGTGGCCATGAGGCCCTAAGCACAGATCAGTGAATGCATTCTCAGCTCTGATAGTTTTGGTGGCAAATGTTTATTAGAAATGAAAGAAATTAATCATCTGAAGCTGATTTTTACAGCGGATTTGTAATTCTTGACTATATTATTATATATTTATTTATTTTTTAACTTTTTACATCTCTTTCACATTTATCATATGCTGTATTACATTTATACATACAGTATATTATGCATGTATACACATACATAATGTAAATATTAATCTATTAAATTTACAATTAAAAAAAAATTATAGTCTATTCTACTCCATAATATATTAAATTTCCTTATTATATACAGATACAGTAGTATTAACTGTTTTTTTTGCACATAGTCATTAGTGCACATTACTAGGAAGGACAAAATAATCATATACATAAATATGGCAGCTGAAGCACTGGATTATTTCAATTTCATGGTTACATACAGTATTTTGAGTGAATTCATTTATACAATTTCATCATGTGGTATTGATTTACTGTGTGGAAATGTGGAGGGAATACATGAAATTCAAATGCAAATCCAATTTTCATATAACCACAACAATTGCAAACGAAACTACTCATCAGGGACCAACAAATTCAGTTTTTATTACATTAAAGGCTGTAAAATGCAGAGATTTGGTAGATTTTAAAACAGTTCAAACGTCAAAAATAAATAATCACCTGATGCATGTTTAAAAGGATGAAGACTAATGCAAAAAAATAACAGTATTTCAGTTAAAAGTGTGAATTAATGGAATAGTTGTAGTGAGGAACTGAACACAGGTAGCACACTTACTAAGTTTAAAATGTTTAAAAATAATTTACTGAACAAATGTAAAAATGTTTGATCATAATGCCACAGATGATACTAATAAGCTGTGGCTTCAGCCTACACCTTTTTTAGACTGCAGAAATCTTTGTTGTGTTACTGTGTGGTAGTGTTCAACTGTTATGAGTAATTACTTTTTGTTTAGTTGTCTTTGTGATTAATTGCAGACCAAAATAACTAACTTCAAATGTCAGTGGGTTTTCATACATAAAGCACATTTGTGTACAGCGTTCTAATTTCTACCCTGTAGTTTCTATTACTCCTCTATTATAAAAACAAGTCACCCATTACTCGTAACTATAGTTTTGTAATTATTTATGGTTTACTTCTGCCCCTTTCCTTTGAAAATGTGCGGTACAGACAACAACCATGTTGAAATACCCATATGAAAATCCAATTGATTAGTTAATAAAACCCAGTTTTAATGAAAATCTGATTTCTAAAATCATTAAGGGGAACTCTCAGAAAACAATCACTACTACTAGCGTAGCAGAAAAACTCAGAATAAATGCTGAAAGACTGAGAAATCATTTTTATTTGGATAGATAAGTTCAGACAGTACAAAAGAAAGATGAAAAAACAGGTATATTACTAAAAACAGTCCAATTCAAGTAAGAAAACAGTCCTTTAAATGCATAACTGACTGAGGTTACATTTGGATGAGGGTAAGTGTTTAACTGGTGAAGTTTAATGGTTGTCATATCAACAGGAATATGCAGTCTAACAGGAACGTAGTCTGAGTAATTAAAAAAAAAAAAAAAAATAGCCTGAACTTGTAGAGAAGCTCTTACAGATTAGATGCTAATGTGTATGTACCTTTTTCTACATAAATGTGATGCATACAGGCGTATTTTGAACATCCATTCTTATACTCAACGCAGCTCATTTTATCATCCACATATTTTAAAAAGCACCTTGGAGATACTCCAAACGCTGTCAGTGTAATGACAAGACGCACATCATATGTTTGAAGTGAAACACTGAAAATTAAAAACATTTCATAACAAAATATGTTTTCCTCCAGCTCAACTCCTTGACTAATTCCAAGTCTTCAGTAACTGTTCAAATACTTGAAGGATTATGGTTTGTAGTTAGTAAAGCATGCAGAATGTGTGTGCACAAATCATTTAAATGTAGCTTTCTCTGGACTAACTTCAGACCTGAAAACCACCACACAAGATCCATCATTGCCCAGCCAAACTGAAACATGTTAGAAATGGCATCTGATTCAAGAATACAGGTTTAAGACTAAGACTGAATTTGATTCTTTTCATCTAAAAAGGTTGTACTCTAAAAACACAAAGTAGAAGTTTGTACATCACAAACTGATAAACTACAAAATTCTGAGGTTTTTAAGAGGGGGAAATAGGTTGAGGTCCTTCCATGCGAGGTTGCGCTTTATCACCACACGATACGCCGAGCTTTCAGAGAATTCGGACTGCCAACATGAATTATATCATAAAACCTCTTGAGGTTGCAGCTGTGGTCTTAATTCAGAAAAATATAAGGGCTGATTTAAAGGTTTATACATCATGACTTAGGAATATACAGGTCAAACATTTCAGCCACATCATGTACAACAGTACAAAGTCTACACAGTGGGAGTTCTGAGGTCTACATTAGCACTATGTATGTATATGATATACAGCCATCAGCAGGACTTATCATAAGCAACTCCAGTTTAGCTTCTACAGAGAAAATAACCTAATCACTTTATCCTGGTTTGCGTCATAGACAACAAACTTTAGCAATGTTGCAGCTGGTAATAACAGTACCCTTCTCACAGTAGCAAGGTGATGTAGAATAAAGAACTTTTGATCAATTCAAGCAGACATGTGATCTGGGTCACAGGTCAGCATTGCTGCTCGTGTTGTGAACGTGGATCCTGCTGACTGAAAATGTATCTGAGGATTTAAAAAAAAAAAAAAAAAAAAAAAGACCAATGGGATGGATTTTGGATAACACACAGGAGCAGACAGTAATGACAAGGATGTTAAGTGTTGAGTTGGATAGTCGTTTATGTCTAGGCAGCCAATGGGGTTAATGCTGGCCATTTGCTATTTTACTGTCTCTGCAGTATCCTCATTACACTCTGTATTCTTATTTCATACTAAAAAAATTCATCAAGTGGGTTTTTCAAGAGGAATAGCTTGTATGTCTGGAGCACAAACTCACTTGGGTCAAATTTTGTACTCTTTGGTGACATTTCAATGAACTCATTCACATCATCAAAGCAGGTATGCTGAAAACATTTGCAGGAAACATACACAGATTTAATCTCACCTCTAATTTCCCATACAATGCGTTTGGTCCAGCTGCAGGATGATGAAACCCTACATCCTGAATCACTCTTGTATGAAATGCATATTAACTACTTATTGACCTCACTAACAGACCCTCAAACATTCAGCACTTCTCATTCCCAACATCTTATGATGGAACCACCAGTCCATGTTTTCCCAAACCTGCTGCACAACTACAGTGCTGCTGCTCCATCCAGAGGAGGAGTACAGGAGAGTTGCAGCACAGGAAGGTCTATAGCTACCACTGTGTGTCTAACAAGCTGACTATTACATATCATACTGTTGGCCACTCTGGCTGGGGGGCAGTAGTGGTGGTGGAGGAGGGGCTGGTTCTTCTGAGGCAGGGGGAGGCGGAGGTGCTGCGGCCATGTTAGGGTTGCCTGCACTGGGGCTGGCTTCCTGGGCCGCTGGGGGGTCTGAAGCTGCTGGAGCTGCTGCTCCAGGGGTGCTGTCTGAAGGTGGAGGGGGCATGCTGTTGCTGCTGTCATCACTGGGGGCGCTGCTGCTAGGAGTGGTGCTCTCCCTGGGGGGCTCAGGGGGAGGGGTTGCTTTATCAGAGGCAGAAGAAGGGGGGTCAGATGGAGGAGGTGGAGCAGACTGGGGGTCTGAGGAGGGCTCAGCAGGCACTGCTTCATCTGGGGAAAAAAATGACAGACAGAAATTTACTTTAGATCAAATGAATGCTGAACAACAAACTATTTGGATAAGGTTTGGCTTCATTCTATGTTTAGGATGATCAAAATCAATGTGTTATCTCAGCTGTCAATACTTTCCCTCCTGTCTGTGGCTCTCAGCCCTAAACCCACAGTTCCAACTGAATACATAAATCTAAACACAAATACAGTACCAGTCAAAAGGTTTGGATGAAGATGTGTCCAAACCTTTAACTGGTGCTGTAGTTGCATTTTTAAAAGAAATGGCTCAGTATTTTCCTAAAACAGCTGGTCACTGTAGTTTTTAACTAATGCTACTCACATAGGAAGAAATGTTGCATTTGTTGGGGACTATTTTCAGTGGCGGATTGATACACATTTGATGCTCTAGTGAGTATTTATGGCAGCAGGATGGTGTGTGTGGGACTGAGTCAAAATATACTACAGTGTGTGTGTGTGCGTGTGTGTTGATGGTAATGAAGGAACATGTCACCCAGCGCAACAGTGTGGATCACTGATGTGTTATAATAGCAACAATGGAGCTCTCTGGCAAAATATTACTAGACTAATCCTTCAAAGTCACTGTAAAACTGTTTTGAAAGGGTATTTACCCATATTTAATACCTTTAATACTTCAGCTGTGCCACTTGTACCATTCTGCTTTTGTTTCTAACCTCTTGCTTGCCTTCTTGCTGCCCAAAGTTTTCTCTCCCCTCCCATTTGAAAAGCTGCTCTTTCATCACTAGTAATATCCCATGAAACGCAGACAACTTACAGAAACAAAGTATCACTTGATCACAATTCAGGTGTCTTCAGACTCAAATTTTAATGTGTACTTGTATATTATATATAGGTACCCGTCTCCATTGGTGTGGGCTTGTCCTCCTCCTTGGTCCCTGAGGCGGTGTTAGCAGTGTTGCTAGCATTAGTGCTGCTCTGCTCTGCAGCTTTGTTTCCAGCAGCCTCCTGTTGCTGCTGCTGCTGCTGCTGCTGTTGAGCCTGCTGAGCAGCTTTCTCTGCCTGCTCCGCTGCCTCGCGCTCCCTCTCCTCTGCCCGGCGCCTGGCTGCCTCTTCAGCAGCTGCCATCTCTGCTGCTAGCTTCTCCATGTCAACCTCAACCTTCTGACTGCACAGCTGCAGAGAGAAAACACTATTACAACAGCAGCTTCAACTTAAGTCAATTCCCCATCTACAAATGAGCCATAAAATAATATTTAGTTCACAGGTAATAAAATCCCATCAATCTGTGGACACACAGTCCAAATGGATGTTTAATAATCTTCCTGCACATTCAGGTGTCTCTAGGTAAAGAAGTAGTGTCATACCCGCTTGAGTTCAGTGTTGAATGAGTCTGTAGTCTCCAGGAAGCGTCTTTTCTTGTCTTGGTGGCGATCCTCAATCTGCAGAAGTTCTGCCTCCAGCTTCCTCTGAAACCGACGAGAAACACTTTTTTCAACATAACATGCACAAAACATTAACATTCATCATCAAGCTTTCTCAGACAAAAATAAAGCTAATGAGCTTACATCAGTCAGCCGTTTCCCTGGTGGTGGTTAGCTTTCATAGCTAAATATGTAGCTTGTTAGCTAATTATAAAATTTATTGATTAATATTTGTTACTACCTGCGCCTAACATTTGGTCCAATAATGTTCTGTAGATTTGGGGTCATAGCTCAGTATGTTTGTGATACAGCAGGGAAAAGAAAAAAAAAATTTTCTATAAAGTCTGAGGTATTTAAACATTTTCATGTAGTCAATTAAATTACCTTCTAAAGAAGGTAATATACAAGTAGAGCTCAAATATGGAGTTTGTGCTCTGCCACTGAGAGAAACACTCCCACATTGCTGGCTATTACTTTAGCTTGGTCTGATTCTGCAGCCAGAGACTGATCAACACTGTGGGGGAGAAGAGGATAAATCAGTCGGACCAATATATCAGCTCATTGCAGATATATCAGTATCTGCAGCTGATAAATGACAAGAATTGAAATACAGAAATGCCAATGATGTGTTCTGTCTATAGTTTATAGTCCATACAGTCTACAGTTTGTCCACCAGAGAGAAGTGAAAAGTTTATTTTTCAACTATGAAACATGTTTCCCAGTACAAATCTGGGTCACAATTGCTAAAAACAAACAAATTTAGGGGAACCTTATGAAAAATATTTGTTATGGTTGTGTAAAGATTAAATATTGCATTATCAGATTCTATAAATTCTTGAGGATCAATACCAGTATCTGCCTCAAAAATCCTCTATCAGCCAGGCTATGAGAACTGTGGATTTATAATGCTCCAAATATGACTAGTGTAAAGAGACTTTTTTTTTTTTTTTTTTTTAAAGTCAGCAATGGTGATTAAACATATTAGGGGTCCTGGTGGGACTTTTCTGTTTCCATGTATATATGTCATACCAACATACCTGGTGCACCATAAGAGACTGGACCTGCCTCTTAAGGACCTGCATGCGGGCTGTGGTGACCACCGAGCGGACATCAGGCACCACAATCTCACTGAGGATGTCACTGATGAGCCGGTGGTTCCTCTGGAAGCGAGCAGCTGCCGTGTGTTTCACTGAAAAACCATCGTCGTAGTCTGGGCAGAGGAAAAAGAGGAGACTTAACTGATCACTATGAAGAAGGAGGGTAGCTGGCTAACTGAAGACGTCCAGACTAAAATAACCTTCAAAAAAAAAAAAAAAAAACATTTTTTTTTAAGTGCAAAAGAGACAATCCAAACAAGAACTTCCCCTCCTCTCTCACTGTAAATGCACTGTTTTTCACATCTATTCAAGTTTTCAAGGCATTATTCAACATCTTAACTGAAGCACTTTATAAATGATTTTAAAACATCCATATCCAAGACTTGCCATCAGGGTCTTCAGCCGGCTGAATGCTCATGTACGGTTCTCCTTTGTCCATACGACTCTGCCTCTGCCTGCTCTCCTCCTCCATTGCGGCCTCGGCCCGGTTCTTGGCATTAACGTACGCCAGGTAGGCTGGAGAGTTGTGGTACGCCTTCAAAGAATCATTATATTCAATCTGGGAGAGAGAAAAAGAAAATAAGCTGAGCAAGATGATACGACTACGACTGGCCGAGGTCCTCCATCCTCCCACCCACCCGTCTGGGCCCCAATGGACTTGATTGGATTGTTAGATTTGATACAAGCCTGCATCATTTAGTTCTTCACAGCTGGCATACTTGAAATGTATTTATAGTGGTTGTAAATGGTAAATGGACTGTACTTGTATAGCGCCTTTCTAGTCATCCGACTACTCAAAGCGCTTTTAACACCACGAGTCAATTCACCCATTCACACACATTCATACACTGAATGGGTACAGGGGCTACCATACAAGGTCCCAACCTGCCCATCAGATGGGGGTTCAGTATCTTGCCCAAGGATACTTCGACATGCGGACTAGAGGAGTCGGGAATCGAACCGCCAATCTTCCGATTAGTAGGCGACCCACTCTACCTCCTAAGCCACAGCCGCCCCCTATTGTCATAGCAAGTCATTTAGCCCAAACCTACAAAAGACCAGGCTCATTCACAGTTAGCTGGATTATGCTACACAATCATTTTAGCCTAAATGAGTTAAGCCACATTTGAACAACAGGGCCCCCAATTTATCATTAGAATGACACTACAGTCTTCTGTTCTCAAGAACCACTAACCAGCACATTATTTTGCAAGTCAGAAAACATACTTACAACTAATTCTAATTAATGGATTGACAGAAAATTAATAAATGACAGTTTGGTTCATTTATAATTTTATGATTAGTCAAAACCCCTCAGTTGCTTTTATATTGATATATTTGGCTGAAACTGTATTTAAAGCTGCATCATTCAGAATTTGTTATTTTGAATCCAATTACACTATGTCAGTATTTGAGCATCTACGGATTTTTATTACCACCCACACAATTTTCACAATTTCAAAGACTCAGACAACAGAAGGGCACACAGATCAAAATATAAAGTACAGATGGTACTGTGCAGACCAGAATCTTAGCGCACCTTTTCAGCTTCATACTCGTTCAGGTAGTCCTGTTTCTCTTCATCAGTCAGGTCCCTCCACATCCCTCCGATAATCTTTCCAATCTCCCACAGCTTCAGGTCCGGGTTGGATGCCTTCACTTGGTCCCATACCTTGCATGTGCACACACACGCAATGACAGAAACACACATGCACAAGCAGGAGCATTGCCCCACACGCACACAAGAAAAACATATGGTCACTACAGGGCAACTGCAGTCAACTGTAAATTAACTACAAGGCAGTGAAGGAAATAAAGTGCAAAGGCAAGAACACAATATTAGTTCCAAAATGTGTATCTACCGGACAAAATGATGAACTGTTAACTGGCATAAAGGCTTGCCACAAGACTGGATGGAATGTAATGACAAACATCTAAAGACAGAATCAGCAGTTTGATGCCAACATCAACAGTATCATTACAGTAGATTTTGTCTTTATGCAGCATTCAATGTTAAAGTTTCAGCTCAAAAGCTAGAGAAGCAGGGAAGAGATGAGCACAAAAGGGGGAAATGAAGGCAGGAGCAGAGCATGCTTGCACAAAGGAAACAGAGGGTAAGTTATCTTTATTGTTAACAAAGACAGGAGGCTACAGTAAGCTGAAAAGACAAACAGAGTGGAGAGTCTCCACTAGGTGGTTGAGGTGGTGGTGAAGGCGTCATGGCTTGGCTGTTTCCCACCCTCAAACCCCTGCAACCTTTCAGGGGATGGGAGGACAAGCAGTAAAAGCAGACACCGTGGATGGGTGTCTTACCTTCCTGCTTACCTTCCGGCTGTACCGCATGTAAGGCATCAGTGGCTTGTCTGGAGGTTTGGGAGGCTTTGGGACGGTGATGCCTGAGGAGTTCTGTGGAAGGAAGACAGAGAGAAAAGCGAGAGAAGGTGTGAATGAGGAGACAGAAGGGAAACAAATAAGGAACAGAAGTTTACAGAGAAAAAAAAAAACATTAGCTGATTATGGTGTGGTAATGGTGAGGCTTGTGTACAGATAAAATAAGAGGTACATGTAAACATGACAATACATAACACTCAAGTGGTCCTGAATGCTTTCTTATAACTGGATAGATGCATTTATGATGCCTGTCAATTCATTTACATGCATGTAAATGAATTTTTGGCAGCAGAATATTTTGCACAAGTATTTTTAGAGATTGTCAAAAAGGAATAAAACCATTACAAAAAAGGGAATAAGGTGTCTGTTTAGAGGGTTGGCTGAGTGCCAGGCAGGAAGATAAGAGTCATGTGAGTTTTGTGGCTGAAACATCAGGAGCCAAATTGGGCATGTATTCCATTAACTGCACTCCTGTTTGCATTTCCACCGCCTCTGAAGAACCGTGAAGACTAAGCAAATTATATTGATTAGGGCTGTTGATACAATATTTTTCTATCCAACAATAACACAGGACAGAGATTGGGCCTTTAAAGTTTGTCCAAAGTGCCCGGACAGCTTGGTTTGACCATTTACAAAAATACACCAGATAAACACTGACAATTTCTTTCATGTTTTTCAAAGTAACTAGTTAGAGGAAAAAGTTTTTAAAAACCCTCATGGCTGGTAGATCTTGCTTTGGTTTGCAGAGAGCATTAGTTACTACCTGAAAGAGTCGTGAACAGAAAAATGCAGAAACATTTAACACAAAAGTGGTTGTTTGCCTATTATAACTTACTAGCAGAAACAACACAAAGACAAAGAATTCATGCATCAATATAAAAAAAAAATGAAAAATACAAAATGTGTAGCCTGATATTACTACCCTGTATTTGGACAAAGCTTAAATTATCAATCACAATGATTATGTCTTCCACAGTCATTTACAAGTTTCCACAGTTTTATTGCTAACTTGGCAGGAGCCCAAAACATTTAGTGAAACCTTCCTCCTTTAATTTACACTTTCCAACAATTTAAACTATAAACTATGTTCTTTTATGGTATAAGGACAAGCATCACTTCAGAACCTTAGAATGAAAAGGGTTGTTTTAATAGTACTTTAATACTTTATAAGTTAGCTACATGACATGACAGAATTTGGCACGTGACTACACAGTAATAGGATTAAATTAGGGATAATTTATTGCTATTTCAGTGACAACATTAAACGCAAGTCTAAATAAATAGAAGTAAACTTTAAGTTAAAACAGCTGACAGCATCATGCACTGATCCCAACTGTGGCATATTTCAGTTGACCAGGGAAAGGATGGTGAACATTGTAAAAAGAAACAGGAGGGGCTGTAAGTGAGTCACTATTATGAAACTGAAGACAGCAAAACTATTAAATAAAATGAATCTTGTTTTCCTGATTTAAACCCAAATTAATGCAGCAAGATGAAGTGATAATTCTGCTATCTAGATCCCCAAACCTCACCCTGATTTCTGGCCTCAATCTAAATCACTCTGTTGCTGCCACCAGCTCCCACCTGTGTTACTACCCACCCATATTTAATTCCATCTCCTCTGTTCAAACATTTGACTGATTATCTACTTACATCTCATTCCCTCCTGACTTTGGTTTTTATATATCCCCTTTCCTTTATTTGATCCATAAAAACGAGCCTAAAACATCCCTCTACCTGTCAACTGGTACAATCACTTTCTCCCAACTGCCATACATTACTTTTTTCTCTCACTACCTATTTTCTTATTACAATAAATTATTCATTATCATCATGTGTTTTTTACACTCCTGTCTTTCCATTTTTATATCTGTGCCCCAAATTTTCTTCATACCCTCCCTCTTATCCTGAACCCGTCCCTTTTGCCATTTTTCCTCCAAATCCCTCCATCAATTCATTACCCTGCTGGAGCCTCCGGAGCTCCCTCCCAGCCGGAGGTTGTTGTAGGCCAGATGGCTGTAAGGGTTGTAGCCGACAAACCCTGGGGTGGAAGGCATTTGCTGATGGAAGACAAATGAGACAAAACACGAATGAGAAATGGCTCACAAACAAGAGGAGGAAGAGGGATAAACATAAATAAGTGAAAAGTGGGAGAACATGAAAATATATGTATAATTTTTTGCTTGTTTGTTTTCCATGATGTCATCATGCAGGGCAAAAAAGGCAACTGGCCGGCAGGCTGGCATTCAGAATGAGTGTGCAACATGTGAATGTTGCATAGAAATCGGGCTCGAATGATCCCCTATTAAGCACAAGTTGCATTTAATTAACCATGTGACTGCACCATTGCATTCAACTTTGCACAATGTTGTGCCATCCAACTGAATGTAAGGATACAAAGCAGCAAAACAAGCATGTTTCTACAACAGTACACGTATGCCTGCGATCATAAGACGTGCCAAACTCTGAAATATGATTTAAGAATTTAAACCTTCATCCGTTTACAGAAACCTGTAAAAGCACAGGAGGAAAAATGACTCCATCTCTGCAAGGACCTTTGGTGATCTTAAGTAAGTGGTGGTATGACAGGAAAAAGCAGGAGTGAGAGTGATGATGGAGAGTTGAACAAGATTTGTGGCAACCTCTGTGTGTTCAGACAGAGAGAGAAACTGAATGAAAGCAATATAAAATGTGGAGAAAGAGGGAAAAATACAGCAAGAAAGAAAGATAAAAACAGGAACCAAAGAGTGTGTACAGAGCTAACACGGCCCTTTGGCCACTAAATAGTAAATGATAAGACTGGAACAGAGTTGGACACTTACTGTTGTTGGGGCAGGGGGAGGGGGAGGGGCGTACGATGGCCTTTCTGTGAAAGAAAGGAAAAAGTTCTGTTGGTCAGCTATTACATCAACCTGCTGAATGTATTTAAATGTATTTACATTTTTTTGCTAAATACTAATACTAAAAAAAGAGCATTCAAATTAGTCAAACTTCATTTTGTCTGAATCGTCTTTTGTTTATCATTTATAGAGCACAGAATGACAGCTAAAACTTTTATAAATGGTATTTTCTGAAAATGACTTAACTGCAAACTTAACTAATAGAAATAAAAAAGGTGTGATACACAGTGGCACAATATGTACCTTGTGTATTAAATAAAATTACAATAATGCAGTCATAAATATTTTTAAAAAAATGAAAAGAATTCTATAAATACATAACCAAATAAAATAAAGGTTTAAAAAGAATGAATTTAAATTTATTTTAAAAAAAAGAAAGGCATCAGCCCCAAACCCAATACTGCTGACTGGCGGCTAAGGCATCTCTAAAATGTCAGCATTTTGTAGTTGTCACTGATGTCCCACCCAAAACCATCCCATCTGAAAAACACTGTTGTTAAAAATGTGTAATGTAAATTTAATTGACATCAAGTTATCCCCTGTACACAAAGAATTATTGATCCCAAATCAGGGATTGTGTGCAATTTGGAAAGCATCCAAATGACAAAGTGATTTTACAAGCCTGGATAAATAACTTAACTAAATATGTCTACAAAGATTCACAATCACCCATGTCATAGCAGGTACTAAATCAAATGTAATTTTGCCTTTGAGCTATATATGACAACTCTGCTTTGATGAACAGGCAGACTCAAGTCTTTGAACGCTGAAAATAAAATACAGGTTCAGTTGACCTGCATCTTGCATGAGAGATGTTATTGCCTTTTTGCTGATATCGCTGGTGCCATCACCCTTTTTGAATTGTGATTGTTTTTAGTAACGCTGTGTTCACTTTATATTACTAGGAAGCAATAGGAAAAAAAAAAAATCACATTTGCACTAATAAACAGGAGTAACACCACCACCATTAAGTCACCAATAAAGTGAACCTTCCTTAGTACCATTAATAACATTTGTGTTTACTTACTTGACATCGTGGCTGGAGACTGGATTAAGGAGTTCAAGCTATTTCCATACTGGTTAACCTAGATTTAAAAAAGCACGAGACAAAAAGTCAGCCACACAAATTAGCTCAACTAACGTTACAATCACACTATTGCAATTTAGTCGTTTGGTAGTCAAAGTGGCAGAAACAAACCAATAAATGATTCAAAGTGGCCGAGTATAGCCGATAACCATTAATGACTACAATGGCTGAAGGAGCTTAAAAGCTAGCTTGGCCTATCAGCCAAACCTACTAACACAAAGGAGCCGCTTGCTGTATAATAATAATATTGAAGTTCACATTCAATTCAATAGAATTCAAAGCAAGTTAGTTTCAAAACCCAGGCGCACGCAAAATACATATTTATTCAGACCGGTGTGCGCTACACTTCTGAAGTGTGCAAAGGTTTGCACAAACCTAGCTAGCTGATGAAGCTAGGCTAACGGACAATACAAGCTCCGGCTAACGCAACGCACATGGAGGTAATTAACCTACACTTACTGGCTAAGTTAGCTAATGATAAACAAATATATTTTAAATCATTTTTACATCAAAGTTAGAATATTGTAAAACGTAATGCCTTCAAGTAATTCTGATGGAAACAACGTAAATATACATACTCAGTTGTCCTTTGTTCACTCTGTAGGGCCGCTTGTTCCGCCTTTAGCTCACAAACCGGAAGCCTAAGTTTCGTTCTGGCCGGCGGAAATGATGTCTTCAGAATAAAAGCACACTTACTTCTTTTTTTTAAGACAACCAACGTTGTAAAATAGCACAGTACACATTCGTATAAAGGGCCCCATTGCAGAAAATAATAGCAGGTTCTTGAGTTACACCTTCAGATGAAATTGGACTTGTTCAGAGCAAGCGCATAGCTCCGGGTGCGGAATGCGGAAGTGACTTAAACCTGCATTATTTCTGATGGCCAGCAGGGGGCAACTCCACGGGCTCCAAAAAGACGTCCCATTGTATGGAAGTCTATGGGAAAATGACACTTCTAATCTATAGTAGATTTAGTCGACTAATATCGGTCGACTAAAAAACAGGTTTAGTTAAAGTGTAATGCATATTTTAAACATTTCTCTACAATTTCCAATTAATTTTCTTATACACTCATTATAGACTCCTGGAGGAAGCATCTATTTACCTTTCATTATGGAATGGTATTGCGGTTTGAATGTGCAATTCAGCCACAGTTTTATCAGTTGTGATATGAAACATGACTATTTATTTTAAAATCAAATACAAAGTACCAAATATCATATAAAAGAAACAAGAATATGGCCTTGCTTTTTCACAAAAGACCATCTCAGACAATAACAAAATAACACCAATGAGCATTAGGCCTACTCTCCCTGAATAATTAGATATACTCTACTGTCTCCATCATTAGAACAAAGTTCTCATCTTCAGTTGTTGTGACCAGTAATCCCATTCCATTTTGCTATGCACTCCTACTTTGTTGTTCTTTAGAGTCACTTTTTGTACTTGCACTCAGTGACCCATCCTTGTCATCTGAGGTCATCTGTATCTGTGAGGTTGAATCAGGGGAAAAAGAATCAAGTTCTGAATTTTCTCTCTCACCCCCTAACCTCCCCTCCCCTCTTACTCATACATTTGTGCACATACAGCACCAAAGTGTATCTATATTACATTTCTGTTCCTTTCTCCCATCATATGTCTGACATTAATTGCAGGACACAGACTCAGACAGAAGCAGTTTAGGAAAGGGTTTAATGCAAACAGTTTGGTTGATATCACAAGAGTCCAATGTAGGAGCGGGGCAGAGAGTGGCAGACGGTACAGGTGGAGTGGAGCAGGTGAGGGGTTCTGTATTATAAGCAGGTTGGAGATTGGGGTTTTCAGCAGAGCTGGGCAGGTGATGAGTTGAGGATCCAAACCAGAGACAGATGACGATGATGAAGCTGTTTTCATGGTAGGCAACAGTGGCAGACTGGAGTGTGAACCTGGAGCACAGGGACACTCAGAATTAGCAACAGCAAACTAGTATGAAGCACAATAAACTAGGATTGGCCTTGATGTTTATTGAGTTATGATGTATGAGCCAGGGTTTTATGCTGCAGTGGCTTGTTGAGTTGATTAGGTGATCAGCTGCAGGTGCACTGGTTGAAGAGTGGGAGAGGGAAAACCAGGATGCCACGCCCAGCATACACACACACACATACACAAAGAGAGACAAACTGGGGACAAACCCACACACAAGGGAGGGAAAAAACAGAGAACACAGGGAAACTGGGAGACCTTATCCATTCATAACAGGGATGACCCATCTGCAAATGTCACTTCAAGTTTGTTGTGTTTTTAACGGTGATTGTCGCTCTACATGGTTTAAAAAGGGTCTTGTTTTCCTTGATATCAAATGTGAAACCTCCTCCCCCACTAGGCATAGCAAAACACACCGTCTCCTCTTGCACATTCTCTGTACTGTTCTTGCCATAAAACACACATCGGTCCACAGCACCTGTCACCACCACCTCTACATGAAAGCTGGTGATTCACTCCCTCCCTACACCCACAGCTTTCTTCTCCCCAGAGGAAAGCTCCTGGGTTGTGTCCGGGCTGCCACAAGCCTGCCTGTCCCAGTGATGGAGGTCTCTTTCTGGTTTGGGGGCAGCAGTTGTGGCAGCAAGCAGCAGACTACTGGGGTCTCTTGAGGAGGGACTGACAAACTGGTAGAGGTAACAGGTAATCTTCTCAGACTGTGGCTGGGGGGGTGGAGGAGGTGTTACAATGCTAGACTGCTTTTTTCTATTCTCCCTTGCTCTGTTTGAGTTTAGAAAAGTCTATTTCAGAACTAGCACCCAGAAGAAGCTGATTCTCCTGGGCTACAATGAATGATTCCTGCTGCTCCTCCAGCTCCTGGTCTGTCTGGATGGGAGATGATGACTCTCTGGCCTCTTTAGAGGTCTGGCCATTTGAACTGTCAGAAACAAACACGATAGTAGTGGGGTCTGATACTGTGCCTCAAAGTAGAGTGTGCTGGTGGGGGGTAAGGCCCTGGCCATGAGTGGTAGTAGTGGGCTGGTGGTGGTGTTGGTTCCCTTGAACACAATCCCCTGGAGGGCCATGGCTGTCCTCTGCTCAACCAAGGCAACCATTTCTGCTATGGACAGCAGGTCTGTCTCAGTCACCCTTCCTAGTGGTGGCTCGTCAGGACTAGGAGGTGCATTGAGTGCCAGGGAGGACTCGTGGCTGAGGTGTGGCTCTGAGGATTGGGAGTGAGTTGGACGATCATAGTGTAGCCAGGTTAAAAATACCATACATTATAATAAAGTTTATGTTAAGAGAAAGTTAATTAAGGTTAAAAGATATATCATAAATATGGTTAAAAAACTAAAAGCTATTTCCTAAAAGATTAAAATGTTCAGTGGAATAAATAAGTTTAAAATATACAGATGTATAGTTGATAAATTAATATAAATATTTATATATATTTTGTCTTAAGATAAGAGTTCATGGTATTGAGATGAAGTGTTATTCCTGAGTAGTAGGTGCGCGTGTGAGATGGATACACGAGTGAGAAAGAGTGAGTGAAGGACTGAGCGGTGATGTAGACCCCGTGTCTACAAACTAATATGCAGCTGGAAATATTTCTACTCGAAGTTTGTCGTACAGTTGTCCACTTTGTTGTTTATTAGCTCATTAGCTGAACGAGTGAGTTGTTAGCATTCATTAGCTCAGTGAATGGACTCATAGCCGCTGTGTAGCTAACCTAGCTAATGCTATAGGCTTCAGTTCATCGTTTTCAACACGGAAACCCTGAAGATTTAGCAGCTAGTGCTATGAGCTACTGAGTCAAAGCTCAGAAAGACTTTTCACTGCACGGACTGATCCCGCCATCTGTGGACTTCAGTGTGTCATCCTGTTCCTGCCCTGAGACCAGAGACTGGTATAAACTGCTGATTGGATATCAGACTTCATGAAGGTACCACATTTTATTTTGTTGCTCTTCTGAGTGAAGCGGCCAACTAGTTTTGGGCCTCTCCGTTCCTAAGCATTGAATCAGGCCTGCAACTGGGAGTTTTATTTTATTTTAAAACCTGCCGGCTCGTGTGTGTGTTTGGTGAATGTGAGCTCTTTAAGTTTGATGTGAATTTAAACCAGAGGTAATCTGAATTTAACTTGGGGTATATTGTTTACATTTAAAGAGAGTTATTGCTGTAACATAACAGTTATTGAAAGAGTATATGAATGGTTAAGTACACTAAATGTTATTTCATCGTTTATTTGGGAAGTAAAGAGAGAAGTTCATTATTCCTAAAACCCACTCCAGTGTGATGTTTGGTTATTTCGTTTACTAGAGATATTTTCACAGTAGATATAAATGCCAGTTTGTTAAAGGAGTGATACACCTATTTTATTGCAGTAATCTAATTCATCAAAAGTAGGTTACAGTGCATAGTTTTAATACAAGGGTTAAGTAAAATAGAGTCTAATAAGTGTGTTACAGTTCATTAACAGAGAATAAAGGGACCCAAGACAAAAAATAAAAAGTATAGATAAATAAAAGTCAAATAAAATAAAATCTAAGTATTATTTGTAGTACATTAAGTTAGTTGATTTAAAGAACTCAGGACCCTTCCCTGATTAGACTAGGGATAGGTGGGCTACAATAGGATGAACATCATCTTCATCTTTTGCCTTTACTGCAGTCAGTTGCCCAGTTACCTTTAACCTTCATGGTGCTTGGTCTGGACTGACCTGCTCCACTGAACTGGTGTGCCACAAAGAAGGCAATCTTCTCCTTGGTGTTTCCTGGCTTAATGACATGCCAGGTGTCTAACAGCACGCAGTCATTTTCCATCTGGGACCTAGAGGAGGGTGGTGATGGAGGGACTGAAGAGGGTGGAGGGGCCTGGCTCTGTGTCAGGGAGCTGGAGACAAGCTCAGGTTCAAGTGGAGTGTTCTCCAAGCCCACATCCTCCTCTTCTCCATTCTTCACCATTTGTTATCTCATTGATGCTACAACCTCAGCTATAATGATGTTATGACTGAATTTGGGTATTAATCATTTAACCAGATTTCACCATTATTTTGATAATCTAATTATTAGATGGGATATCAAAATTTAGGATGAATCATTTATGAGACTGAATCAGTGAATTGGTTATCATTTCCCTGCTTTCCAGGGTGGTGCCCCCGAGGTGGATTTAAGGTAAATTAGATCCTATTCTTAATAGTCAATTATTAATTATTTCTGATAACCAAAATTAATCTGAATAACCCAGTGATCCCCAGATATTACTACTAAGAAATATTGGAACTTGTCTATAGCTGTGACAATGCAGAGATGGAGAATAAATGACAAATGACAAATAAAATGTACATTATCTTTTATAGACCAAGGACTATGCTTGTTGATCGTTTGGTTTTAGGGGACAGAAACTGCAGCTAACAAAGCAGAGTCATTCTGTGCTTTCTTAATCTTTGGCTTGGGCATCCTCCAATCATTTGTGTATGTAAACTTCTTTGCTAATTTGGGTGATTTGCAAAACCAATTTTTGCAAACAAGTACCTGGAACACAATGAAAGGAGTCTGATCTTATGCAAAAATGAGGGATTTTTTAATGTCCATGGTTTCCACAAGCCTGAAACAGTTTGTGGGTGTGATGTGACAATCTATTAGTATGGGTTATGCAACGCGGACTTAATTCCATAAATTGACATTTTGGCAACAACGTGCCTTCCTCTGAGCCACATGTTAGCATCTTATGCACTTCTGGGCATCCAGATGCATAATATTTTCAAAAGAAGATAAATAAGCATATTAAATAATAACCCAATAAGTACATGCATTTATAAGAATTAGAAACAGTAATTAGAAACAGCCCCAAACTTAAATGCCTTGGATCCTGCATCAGTAATACAGAACATTCTGGGGTTAATATTCCCTAAACCTTGGCTGGGCATTACTCACAGGATCAATGATAAAGATATTAGATGTAAATTAACGATAACAGTAATGGTACATTCATAAATAGTAACCTCTCTTACAATATACAGTAAGAGAGATCAGAAAAAAAGAAAAATGTATTGGGTAGAATTGTAAATTTAACAGATCCTGACCCTAAAATATTGCCTATAGAGACACACAATGATGAATGAAATAGTACAATTAGAAAGCAAGGCTGAATTACAACATGGGTAATTTTTTAATTAAATAGTGCCATTATGTAGCTTGTCCAGTCTCTGCAGGTAATCAGATGATTACCTGTGCCTATACCTGTACGTTCCTGTTCTTCTGTTAGTACAATGTACCAGTAAAATATATACATTAACTGTAGCTATATTTTTATATGTTTATAATGATGAATGCATGTAATACTAAATCTACTCCAACTTTCTAAATGTGTTTTCTTTCTTTTTTTCTTTCTTTTTCTGTTTTGTTAAGCTTTGTCTTTTCTGCAAGTCTATGTAAAGCATCTTTCATACCCTGAAAAGTGCTCTTTATTATCTTTATTATTATTATTAGTAATAATAATAATAATAATAATAATAATAATAATAATAATAATAAACTGGAAATGGCAATCAGTTGTTTTGGAGTTCCACAGTACATTTGCTGCTTGCTCTGCTTGCTCGTTGCGCTTGACCACCTACAGTCCTGCTTTGTGCTTTCATTCAAATTTGAGTCTCTGTATGCAAATGTTGGTGGCATTCTCTCAAAATACAGCTTCACAGCAAGCATTATTATTACTCTAAACAGCAATTAATAGAAATTCTTTACCAACACACATATTCATTGTATTAATTTGTATTTTGATTATTTATTGCGCTCTGCAAAATAGTTCGGCTCATTATTTCAATTCAATTCAATTCAATTTTATTTATATAGCGCCAAATCACAACAAAAGTTATCTCAGGGCACTTTACACATCGAGCAGGTCGAGACCGTACTCATTACCGTATTTGAATCTTACTCTGATGGAAAGTGAAGTCAACCTAACTCTTTGGGACACAATGCAAATATGTTCATCAATGTTTTGCATCAAATACAAATTGGGGATTATGATAAAGAACTGCAGAATATCACTGCACTTATGTCACACTGTAACTTTATCATTGTTGGGTCTGGTGTTTGCATTTACTCTCACACCAAAGGTAAGACATCACTTCTTTGAAAGAATCCCCAAATAGATTTTATTTGACTCAGCTACTGTTAATATTGGTTATATAATTAAAGAATTTTTAATGTGGACAGTGCAGTTTTACAATGCAAAAGTTAATTTTATTTACATTTCAGCAGTTAAAAGCTAGTTGTTGTGTATACTATATAACATCTAGTAATATATAATAAAATAATATTCTGACGTAAAATCATCAAATTAATTTTAAATTTTTTATAGAAACCTGACCATGTAGTACAAAAATCTGCAAATATACATTTAATGTTACTGACAAAATGCTGAATGTGCATTTGCAGAGTGATATTTCATAACTAGATTGTGTTTTATATCTTAAATTGGCCTCCACAGTGTAGCCTCACTGTTTTGACTCTCCATCAACATTACTGTAAGTTGGCAATTATAATACCTCAAATCATGGAAAGGGAAACCATGCTTTTCCAAAAGGCAGCTTGGGGATTACGCAATTTGACTTTGTTAACAGGTGCTATTAATGTGGTATGATCAAATCTTTATTTTGTACTTGTTCATTTATCCAACAACAGAATCAGAAAAATGTATAAGAAGAGTGTACAGCAATGGCTTTGATGCACAGGTGTGTTGTTTTGTAAAAGAATAAAAATGAAGGAGATTTAATGATTTTCCTAACAAGAACTTCCCAGAAAGAAAGTGTGTTTTCCCCCCTTAAATCAAGGTCTTTCTAATTATTATAATAGATCGGATTATGAGCAGGATTTGTTCCAGATCTACATTTTAATATTGGCAATCTACCTTAAAATTCTAACCAATTCTCCCATTGTCTGCACATAGTCATTGATACTGTAAGAAACTTGGTTCTAACATACAGTGGAGACAGAGAGAAAATAGTTTTGTCAGTATTAACTGAGTAAGAATTAACTCCAGTATGGAAAAAAAAACCCATCTAGATTCCCATTGGAGCTGGTGTAGATGTGGTCTTATAAACACAGCAGCTGCAACTGTGTCATACATATATAACCTTTATTTAATCAGGTATTCTCATTGAGATCAAGATCTCTTTGGAGTACAACTGAGAGAAAGAAAACAAGCATAACCAGGCATAACAAAAGCACAAAGACATTCATCACACCTATCCAGAGAAACAAAAGCACATACAGCATCAGCAACAAACACAGACATCACTAAATAGACTCTAGGGTAAAGTCTTGTTGGTAAATTGGCCAAAGGGGTAACTTAATAGTTATCTGCTCTGGTGAGCAGTGGTTTTGAAGTTGAGAAGAGAAGTGATATACTGAGGCAGCTTTTGCAAGAGACCTTTACTAATAAAAATGATGGAATGTAGTTTTCTTCTTGTTGCTAGTGAGGACCAGCCTATTTTTTCAGTGATGTGTATGATATTTATCTCCTGTAATGAAACATACAGCACAATGATAAACTGCATCAAGCTGTTTTAAGGCAGAGCGAGCAACATGAGAGTAAATTATTTCTCCATAGTCAAACACAGACATGATGGTTGACTGTACAATCGCTTCCCTGTTCTCAAGACAGAAACATGCTTTATTCTGATACAGGAACCCCATTTTTATCATTAGTTTCTCTGCCAGTTGCTCCACATTGAGTTTGCTATTTATCTAAATTCCCTGGAATTTATAAGATTGGACAATTTCAATTTCAGTACCATTAAGTGTTTGGATGGCAGGTAGATGCAAACTGGAATTATGGGTTCTTGGGAATTAAATATGTCTTGTCTTGTCAGTACAAGACTGAGTTTATGCAAATATGTCTGAAGAATGTTAAAGGCAGATTTTAATAAAGGTATGGCTTGAGTTGAAGAATAGCCAAATGCCTGTAAGACTGTGTCATCCACATAAATATGGATATTATAAGTCTGTGTTGGAGTGATAATATTTTTATGTAGAGAATAAATAGTAAAAGGCCCAGCACAGACTCTTGTGGTACCCCCTTATTAATCCCAAGGGAGGTTGTTTTTAGACCATCAGTACAGATTGCCTGTGTTCTATCAGACAAATATGTATGGAACCAGTTCTGGGCAAAAACAGCCAAACCAAGACAGTGTTGTTTGTTGAGTAGTTTGTCAATAATCATGCTCTTATAATTTCTCTTACAGTGTAATGACAGAACAGTAACAGAAAGCACAATCATTGCCATGGAGGGGAAGACTTTTATTATTGTGGTCTTATCAGGTTAGTGTAATTAAATGTTTGTGTTTCTTTGACACACTTTACAATAAGGTAATTGTTAGTGGTTACCAAGGAAAAAGTAGGCTGCAGTACAAATCAGGAACTAACGGCTTATTATCTCTACCTAACACATAGGCCCCTATTTTAAACACGCAAGTGCAACAACAAGCGCAGCATGGTAGGTCGTGGGTGCATGGACTGTGTGGGCATCTCCATTCGCACCTGCTATTTTGGTTCATTTGTGTGCAGCAGTGTAATGTGCAAAAGGGCTGAATATAGATCAGCGGGTGTGTTGAATATGAAATACTCAGCCAGTCACATCACTGGTCTCATAGCTTTGAAACAGTTGTGCCAATCACAGTTAAATGTGGTAACGACAGCTCAACAAATGGAAAGCTGAAATGTCTGGATGCTTCAGAGCACCACGGCATGAACACACATCACTAGAAATCTGCAGCCAAAGACAGGTGGTGTAGGTTTCTTTCATCGTTAAGTGACTATAACAACAATATAAATTAAAAATTAAAAATATATTTGGTGAAAGCATTTATATGATTCCATGAGTGCTATTTCAGCCATAATTCTCATGTATCTCACCTCATAAATGGTCACATAGTTTAGTAAATAAGTCACTACTTTTGCTAAAAAGAAAGTTGGAAAAGAGGCTACGATGAGCCCTGGTAACCAATGTCTACCACATAAACAGGCAGAATATCAAGTTATAACCAACGAGTAAGGTATGTGCAGTGGTGTGTGTAATTATTCTGTAGTGGCCTGGTGTTGTTTTCAGGAGATTTAATAAGGGTATACACAGTGAACGACTGTGTGTAATGGCACTGCACTCTGGCGCAGCGTTTCTCTAATTGGAGGCTGCACATTTATCAACATATCTCTACTGCTGCCTTCAGATGCTGCAGGAACTGAACTGAAGAAGAAGCTTTTCATACAGTATAAAGCAGCTGTGGACGGCAGATACCATAACCCAAATGAATTTATAGATTCACGCAGACTGATTTACTGACTTTCCTGCTTTAAGTTTTTTTCTGTGCTGATTTTGGTTGAAAAGTGTTTAACTGAAATAACTTATTTATATTTCAAACATTAATCTGTTATTGCAGCACTTTGCAGCAAGTATTTAGTTTTCTCTTGTTGATAAAATCACCAAAGTGGCAGTGGATAGATGTGGTTCTGAGACGTCTATTTACAGCCCAAGGTCTAGGACCAAATTTCAAAATACAACAACTTGCATTGCGCTGCTTCATTTGAATGAACCTCCCACCAGTTTGCGCCTCCCTTCCCACCAAGGGTGACTAGATGAAAATGGGGAAAATTCGGGACAGGGGAGTTGGGGGTTGGGTGTGGTCACGTGGCTATGGAGGGCGTGGCTTCCATTACATTACATTTAGTGTCAACCAACACAGTAAAACGTGTGTAAGTCAAAATTCAACACTAAATTTCATTATTTTTGTTCATGAAGTCAACAACACATCGCTCATGTCAGATCACTCCTTCTCCGTGGCCTGCCTGCAGCTACACTTACACTTACACCCCTGTCCTCGTGACTGCAACTTCTGCTGTATTCATCTGCACTAGAAAAACAAAAAGGGGAAAAGACCATGCACGTGTGTCACTTTGTGGCTATACCAATACTGTTGACACAATGTCCAAGTTAAATTCACTTACGCCTGGGCCACACAGCCTGTGTGAGCAGTGCGTGTGCGTCGCGGAACCTCTTGCTTTTAATTTTGGCGCCCATGTTAACACGTTAGAGCAGCCACACAGACATGTGACGTGCGTCTCACGTGCCACAGCAGTCACACTTTATCTAGAGATTTGTGGTCTCACCTATTTTTTCTGTGTGACGTGCGTGGTTCTCAGCAAAATAGACAGGGAAAATGATCTGTTGACAGTCATATTGACATACCAGCAACAATAACACCTTTCACTATGGTTTCAATGTCTATATCTGTAGAATATGTCACAGACATGAAGTGTCACCACTGCGGGTCAGCCTGCGCGCTGCATGCCGGGCCAGGGAGCCTCTCTGGCGGGGAACTCCAGCACGGAGAGTCGGTGACATACGGAGCTTCTTGTTTCGACTCCTGCTCGTTTTCTGTGATATTAGCTCAGGCCGGGGCTCCTGCCTGTTTTTTCACCTGCTTCCAGACGGAGATTTAGCGTTGATATTTTCCTTATTTGTTGTCAGTTTCCCTCCTGATAGTTTGGAGGTTTGTCGGGGCTCGTTTGGGGAACTTGGTGTCGTCTGGGGGGATTTTCCTCACTTGGAGCGGTGACAGCGGGGGTTTAACTGGCGGAATAATCAATATAATCAATAAAACACGCTTCTTAATCTTTATCTGTCTAAACTAAATATAAATAAAATTCATAATTAAATGATATGAAACATTCTATTATTGATGGCCATTATCAAAGTGAAACTCTATGTAGAAAGATAGTAGCTGGTAGTAGCAGCACAGCAGCAGCTGCCTGTGTGGACACCGCAAGCATGCGAGATGCAGCAGTTCAGCGACACACACACACTGCTGAAGTAGAGGTAGCCTGTGTGGCCCAGGCGTTAGCCTCATAGGCCTGCAGCAATGTTTTTGCTTTTTGGCTGGATGTTCACCAGGTCCCGGGACACTGGGCTCCATGTCAACGATGGATGGTTTATTTTTCCCTTCGTAAATGTTTTAATTCAACAACATCATAGCTATGCGTTACTGCTATGTGTACCTATAACAGCCACAATTAATGTAGGCTACGGATATAACAGTACCTGTCTGTGGGCAACACCAAAAGAATGTTTCACAACGATTTAGTATTTCATGTTTTATTAGGCTTGACAATAAATAAGATAAATTAGATCTCCGTAAATTGGACCTCTATGTCTTATAGGCTTGTTTAATGGGTAACTAAATAAATGTTTTTTTTCCCTTTCATTCACATATCCAGTGCTAAACCATCAATATCTTTTTTCACAGGACTGTGTTTCCTACCTGCCTGTTTTCCCCATGTCTACGTTCTTGTCAAAAGCGCAATGACTTGGGCTGAAGCCCAGAGCTACTGCAGGTCAAAGTACATGGACCTGGCCACAGTTTTCAACAAGGAAGAACTGAGCAAACTGGTGGATGCTGCAAAACAATATTATAACGGTCATGTCTGGATAGGACTGTATGATGACATTAACAGCTGGAGGTGGTCACTTGAAAAGGAGGATTATTATGGTGGAAGAGAGGCAGAGTTCAGGATGTGGAAAGGTGGTGAACCCAATAACTTTTTGGGACATGAGAACTGCGTAGAAATAGGGGATGGTGGGGTATGGAATGATAGGTCTTGCACAGCGATACACCCGTTTGTCTGCTATGATGGTAAGAAAACATACCATAGAAGCAAATACTACTATAACTACCATTACTACTGCTACTGATAAAAATGTGGCAAGCTAAGGTTTAAAAATGAAAAACTCTGAAGAGCAGATTTCAAACAGCAGCTTTATTTGTAGCAACAAGCATACAATCAGCCCTGCAACAACTCCATGTACACATTTACATTGGGTAAATCATCAAGAAAGAATCATGTAAGAGCATCTGTCTATAGCAGAAGGATTGTAAATCACGTCAAAGGCTTAATCCTTGCTTTGCCCTGGGTTAGCAGTATGCTGTTGTGGGCTACCTGCCGCTAGCTGCATGAGATGTTTACATGTACACAAAAGAAACGTTCAGGAACCATTGTCTCATCCTCACACCGCACATTGTCTTCACATTTACAACAGCAGTAACAAACATAGGCAGTGACTTTGTGTAGGAATATTACTGTTTTAATTAACATAAAACCTCATATCATGGGCACCGCCTCCTAAAGGGTAATCTTTTATGTCCAGAGGAAACATTAAAGCTTAAATTTAACTCTCAATTTGATCAATTAATCAGTCTCATAACGGTAAGTTCTTTTCAAAGCAGTGACCTCTGTTTTGCTGTGCTCAAAGAAATCACAACAGCTAAATGTCTTGAGGATACATAATAAAGCACAAGATAATAAAGAAAAAGAATAATAAGGCCTTTAAATTATAATAAAATAAAATAATAAAGAAAATTGTTTAGAAATAGTGGCTCGAAGCGTATGACTTGAAGCTTACATATTGAGAACATATTGCAGCGGGGAATGCTGAGTGAAATCTAACTCAAGTTCTCTAAAGAAATTATCTTTTAATTTTAATGTTATTCAACATCAACCCTTGATCACAAAGCCATATTATGCCTTACTGTAGACAAATGTTGTTGTAGTTGATGTTGTCTCAGCAGGTTTGGGTTTGCGTTGGTTGAGTTGTAGTAAGCTCCCAGTTTGGGCCGCACTGCTGTCAGCAAGCAGGCTGAGATCCAGTTTAATTCTTCTTCAAAGTCACGTTTCAGTTCCAGTTGAGGATTCAGGCTTTTGCTGGCATCTTGTAATCTTAGTTTAATGCCGAATAAGGTTTAATCTGACTACACTCAAATCTTTATTCAGTAGTGGATAACTCCATTTGAGTTGATGGGACTTCAATACAAATACTACATGTGAAACACAAGACTTAAGGTTATAAATCAAAAACAAACTGAACTTGTTTCAATAAAAGATCAACATATGCACATACTTGGTTGAAAAACTAAGAAAAGAGAAATTCATATTAAAAACATTTAATATGATTATTATTTCATAATAAAAGAAAACATTCAACCTTAAATTTTATATCTTTACATTCCTATTACTTCAGAAACTTATCCATGAAATTAAAGAAAACAGCATGGTGCCCTACACTTTCTGACTTTACCAATTTAGTTAACCAATTTCTAAGGCTACTGTACGTTAAAATGATTTTTAGCCATTTGGGGGCAGCAGAACAAGCTGAAAGCACAACAGTGACATCATTATAATAACCCTATGAAGTTGTTATGGTACCTTAAATTTTAGTCAACTCTAAATTTTTAATTTTCATGTCTTTGAAGGATTCTGAGGCTACAGCTGTCACGAGTTTTGTTGTGTAAAGTTACCATGACTGTAATAGCTCATACACATCGTCTCCATGCTCCATGGTAAAACAAAATGACTCTTCTCCCTCAGAGTTTGTCATTCCCAAACTCTACTTAAACTGCTCGCCTAGCATGCAGCTACCTGTGCCCTACACTGTAGCATAGCTGATCATTCACAAGCTGGAGTCACTCCCTTTGTCCACAAAAATACTGTTCAATATCTGGGTTTAGCTTGTTATGAGCACCTAAAAGCAATATTCTTTTAGTGAATATCTAGAGGGAGACTTAAATGGTTCACTGCTGACTGACTTTTATCTTTATCTTGTACTCATTCCTACCGATAACAACACAAAAGAAAGCTGACTGAAAGTTACATTAATGTTATATCCACATCCACAGTACATGTATTAGCTTAATTCCAGTGTCTTCCCCTGCATGTTTTTGTAGTTTGTCCCTGCTGTTGCTCCTTCTTGTCTAATTTGTAGTGGGAGATGAATTTAGTCCATTAATCTGTTTTCATTTTTTTCTTCCAAGAACTAGATACTTTAGCTTACATTACTGGCAGAGACATAACATTTGTCTTTCACATTATCGTTTACTTTGTATTTGTTGATAAAAAAAAATTAATACATTTCATCGTAGTTCCTTTTTTCAGAGGCCACCTTTTACCTTTTTCTTTTACTAGTCTTCGTTGTTGTCATAGTTTTTTAATAATTACCACTTATTATGGCATACTACACATATATACAACTATACAACATATTAGCAAACTTCAAACATGTTAGCACACCTATTGAGCATACACAGAGAAACATTAGTATTCATTTCATGGGGTGTTTCCAGCTACCTGACAAAATGTATGTTCAATTTCTTTTCTTTTCTCTGGTGGCTGACATTGTCCCCCCATTGTTTTAATGCTGGATTTTACATTGGGTTTTTCAGAGCTTTTGTATGGAAACATCTGGAAATTAGGTTGTTGAGAGCTGAATTTGCAGGCCTGAAAAATGATACGATCCAATGCAGACTATTATAGTACGTACAGCTGAGGGGAATGGGAAAGAATCAGAAATAGCTTTACTGGCCAAATATGTTAATGCATACAAGGACTTTGACTCCGGTTTTTAGTGGCACTCAATGTACTTACACACAACAATCCCTAGAAAGGTACACAAGGACAACAAGCCAAACAAAGATAATTAAACATAAACATATCACTATTATATACAAGTACATGTGTGAAAGATAGATACATACATATAGAAACAACAAGTGGATGACAACATACAATGTCTATATACAGGTGAAACAGTTTCTGTGAACTATAAATAGGATAAAAAATGATGCAACGATATAAAGAGTGCACAGAGTGCTGAGATAAATATTGACTGGAGTGCTGGAATAAATATTGAATGGATAAAAAAGTGATAAGTTACTTTATATACATACAGTAGGTGGTTATGTACAGGATATACAGCCTGCTCAAATAGTAAAAAATTATATATATATGTTTTTGCACATTTTGTATTTTAAAATAAAACAAATATATATAAATGGCAGGTACAGTGGCAATGTGTAATGTGAGAGGTTTTGCTCATAGTGATGAACCTACAGAGTATTATGAGTGACTTTGTAGCTCCCCTCGGCTTTACAGAGTTTTATAATGAGTTTTAGCTCATTGTTTAGCTGTCTGTCCTGCTGTCAGCCCACTGCAACCATGGCAGACATAAGCTACCTTTTTTGAAGGTATATAAACTGCTATGCTTCTATTGGCATTGTTGTTATAGACATTTCTACACAAAGTAAGCCAGCATGTATTATAATTGATCTTATGTCACTTGTAAACAAGAGGGGCCCACACCATCTGAGTCGGAGTGGTGCGAGCACGGGCCCTATCAGGCCAGTGTCAGTGCAGTTGTACTGGCTGCACTGTCTATATTTAGGCTACTGCCACTGTACACAACCTGCACAGCACCAAACAGCACAGATGTTAGCGACTAGCTGGTGAACAAAGTTGGTGGAGACAAAAACAGAGCTAAAAGAGAGTGAATATTGGACTTACATTCACCACATGGCCAGAGACAACTCATAGTGAATGATAATGTTGCTCCATAACTATTAGATGTATAAAGCAACGGTTTACTTACAAGTTCAACATATCAACTTAAAAGGAGGTGATATGTCAGTGTTGTTTCCACAAGTTGTTTCTGCTGCGCCCAAGTGGCCAAAAAACAGTTAATGCAGGTTTATGTAAAATTATTTAAGTTATTTGTAATGTTTCACCCCCTTATGCTTTTATTTGTTTAGACAGTAAACCATGTCAGCCAGATGCTGTTTTGAATTAATGTGAAACCAAAATGGAAAATGTTTTCAAAAATAGCATTGTTTAGATATTTATTTATGATCATGGCTAACCTTTTTCAATTTTGCTGAAACAGTGGCTTCTTCAAGTTTCATCTTTGTGAATGAAACCAAGACCTGGAATGAGGCTCAGAGCTACTGCAGGGAGCACTACACTGACCTGGCCAGTGTGAGGAACCAAACTGAGAATGAACAGATAAAGAACATTATAACTTCAATAGCATGGATCGGCCTCTACAGAGACTCATGGAAGTGGTCAGATGGGAGCCCCGCTTCATTCACGAAATGGAGTACTAATGAACCAACAGGAGACATCAAGACTGCCTGTGTGCGTTTACATGAAGGCCAATGGGAAGACTGGAATTGTGGTGTTAAATTGTTCTTTGTCTGCCATATTGGTGAGCTTTGAGCTACAAATTTAAGACTTGTTACATTGTTTTCATATTCTTTTAAATCAGCATTTCAGAAACACAAAACAAATTTTTAAATGTATATTTCCTCCTTAAAAAGTTCCAAAGAAGCAGCAGGTGGTCAGGGTGAAAGTAACTTCAAAGGATTCCTCTGTGAACCTGGAGGTTGCAACAGAAGCCATCTTGCAACAGGTAATGAGCTTGGTGCATGAAGATTATTTTGATATTTAGCTATTCTACTTAACAATTCAATCACAAAAAGATTGATTGTTTAACAGTCCTTTATCATCACAGGTACAGGTGCAAAACAAGAGCAAGGAAAGATATAACAATAAAAATAATTTATTCAATTTTAAGTTTCTTTCATGTTATCCAGTGACAAACAACAAGCAATAATCTACATGAATAAAAAGCTTGTCTTTAGTCTAGATCTCTCTTGGGGACCCAAGGGAGTGCAGTGTCAAATTTGGTGCAATTTGGACACACAATACGTTTATTACTAATAAACTTTGAATAAACCAGCGATCAGTGAGCTGCTCCACCCTGACTCCAGCATGTCAGGGAGAGACCAGAGACAAGGCGTGACACGAATCAGAGAAAAGTGCTCTAAAAAAAGAAAAGTAGATGGCGAAAACAGAGAGAAGACACTCTTACCCCATGTCTAGACAGAAAGCATAGCTTTAGCAGCACGTGTAGGAGTGACTACACAGTACACAATGACTATAGTTATGCGCGTAAAATGACGGAAATACATTGCACGGGCAGTTCAAAACCAGTTTGTCTCATATGCTTCAAGACCATGGCAATTGTGAAGCCCACTACAGACAAAGCACAAATCTTTGGAGCAAAAATACCCATTCACATCCCAAATGAAGGCTCAGAAATTTGGCACAATTTAGAACCTAATATGATCAATGCACTTTATTTTAAGATGCACATTATAAATGCACATTAAAATGCAGCCCTTATTTTACATGAAATTAAATTTATTTACTATTAGAGTATTTATTATTTATGACATCTGTGTATAATAGAATGTTAGTTAGTTAGTTTCATGTTGTTGGTATATATACTCATTCACACCTCACATCAACTGTATTCATTTTTCTGTGTGTTGAAGTAGCGGCCGGAGGCCAAGCAATCACCCTTTTCCAAACAGGCACATTTTGAATGGGCACTGCACTAGTTTTAAGAGAAAGGGATGGATTAAGGAAAGGTGAGTATTCCAGAGCATAGGAGCATCAGCACTTTTCTTTTGAGAGCAGAAGCACTGACGACACTGTCCCCCACAAAACACAGCATGGTGTGAGGAGTGGCAAGGAGTCCATTATCTGAGGACTACAGACTGCTCAAGGGGGTGTAGGTGTGAAGCAGGTTGCAGAGGTATTCACGGGCCAAGTTATGAAGACATTCGTAGGTGAGGAGGAGAATTTTGTAATGGAGTGTGTCCAAGGCTTTTTGGCCAGTCTCTGCAATGGAGTTAGGAAGTGATGGCCGGAGTCTAGAGATGTTCTCTAGGTAGAAGAAAATAGATTTGGTAATGGATTTTAAGTGCGGTTCAAATGAAAGGGTGGAATCAAAGATAACGCCCAGGTTGCAGACCTCAGAAGAGGGGAGCAGCTGTCAATGGACAGGAGCAAATTGCCAACCATGGTTAATGTCATCCAGTTCTTTATGTGGGAGGGAGATGGGTGGAAAGTGTGATGTCACAATACAGTTGTGCATCATTCACACAGTCCATGATATCCGATTATGTGACCTGTAGGAAGCATGTAGATGATGAAAAGTAGTAGTCTGAGCACCTGGTCAGCCTTGGAGTACCCCTTGGCTGACAAGGGCAGAGTTAGATTTAGAGACCCCGAAATGAGGAAAGGGTGGACCAATGAGGCCAAAGCACTCAGTCAAGGAGGTGGTGAGGGGGCAGATAGCATGAAAATGCTAACAAGATGGGAATCAGCAGTGGTGGGGTCATTTGTTACCTTGATTAAGGCAGTTTCTGCCCTTTGTTGGGCTCTAAAGCCAGACTGTATGGGGTCATATAGCTAATGATTTGACATGTGTTGTTGAAGTTGATGGGCAACCACTTGCTTCAGGATTTTGACAAGGAAAGAGAGGTTGGAAATGGGCTGGAAGTTACTCAGATCATCCGGGGCCAGTCCTTGTTTCTATAAAATGGATATAACAACAGCCATTTTAAAAGAGGAAGGAGCAGTGCCAGACCTGAGAGAGGCATTAACAACACTGACAATGAGTAGACACAGAGCCGGTTGAGGTCTTGGAGCTTGTGGCTAGCTCCATGATGTCTGCAGACCAGGGAGAAAGTGGAGAAACCAACATTCTGGCTGAGAGGCACATACAAATACATGGCACCTGCAACTGCTTATAGATTGCATACAGACTGAAAGCGGGGGGATTAAGCTAGCTGTGCCCTGTACCATTTCAATAATTTTTACATTATTTTGTGAGCTTTAGGTGCTGGTCGGCATTTTTTTTCTCCTTTTTGTCAAGGTCAAACTAGCCATTTACCCCTGTTTCCAGTATTTATGCTAAGCTATGCTAATCACATGGTGGCTTTGGCTATATTCTCATCTAACTCTCTCTAATAGAAGCATCTTAAATAGTGTGTGATGTAATGTAGTAGTTTGAAGCACTGGAAAACAATATTTTGTGTAATTCTTCTTCCATGCATATAATGCAGTATGCATCTGTTGCCAAAGCAGTAATATTGTTGAATGCCTTATGTCAGAGGATTGCGATTTAGTTTCAAATGCCCCCTCAGTCAGTAGGTGGCTCTGTAACACACACTATGCAAGCTGGCCAGTAAACTGTAAAGACTTCACCCAACCTTCCCAGTGAAGCTTGGGAAACAAAATATTCACCAAGCCACAAGATTTCGGCTAACAGTCACTGACCTACTTCACCGTCAGAGGAATGGCAATGGGTAAAATGGGTTCATCATAGAGATTAAGTGGCCCCTCCCATCATTTACTGTACATAATGATAAATTAGGCTACAGTAATTAAGGGCCAAATATCCAGTCTATGTTCCACTGAGTAGGAAGAAAAAATATATACTGTAGCTTTCTCCCCTCGCTCTAATTTTCATACAATCCCTAATAGAGAATGTTTGTGTTTTTCAGTTCCGTCAGACATTGAAGGACAACGGCCTGAATGAAGACATAAAGCTGATATGGAGGAAGCAGCCTGATGGAAAGATCTTCCACATGGAAGAAAAAGAAAAGTTCAGCTGCAGCCTCATGTAATTTTTCTTTTCAGTTTTGTGTGATTTAACGTTTGATTGAACTATTTTTCAAATAGCCATGACACTTTGGTCATTTTTCACATTTATTTCATTTAGCTTGAATCTGGTAGGTCGGTACATAAATAGTCAACCTGGAATAAATGTGCATTTGTTATGGAATTTCATTTATCTGGTATCAGGGGTAAAAGTTAAGGTAATTTGTGAGCTCAAGTCAGTTATTTTTTGCGCTTAAAATAATAACTTGTGTGAATAAATTATTAAATTGTAACTAATTCATTATGTATGTGAAATTTGATAAATTGCAGGGCAATAAATATAGTAGTTTAGGTGAACTGTAAGGTTTACCCACATTTTTGGGATTGTGTGGGTTTGATGATTAATATATTTTTCAATGATTTAATTATTTATTGAGTGTCTGTTTTGAGTTGAGTTGCTGTTTGGTCATTTCTTGTTCAGGTCTTGACTTTTTAAAAGACTTTTATGGGGCCTTCTTGGTCTCAGGAAGCATGTAGAATTTTCTTGTAAACAAATGAAACTTATGTTTATATTCTCTCACCAAAAAACACTGTGTATCACTAAGGTCTAACACACATGTTGTAGACAATACAAACAACTTGGGGACACCCTTTTAAAAGCATTGCTCCATAGAGCTACTAGTGGTCAGAAACTTAATAAGAAACACAGGATGCCTTTAAATGCATAATTGTCGTTGTCATTATGTGATAATTAGTGTGAAGACATAACACAATATTTATGGTAACTAATTTATTTTCTTCAATATGTTACTCACAATTAATTTGTTTCCATTCCATGTTGATTTAATGACAGCTTTTTAAAGGAAAACTAGTTTATTAGAACCTGTGTACTTACACTGTACTTACCAAAGTTAAGATCTCAGAACACCACAACATTGCTTAAAATGGTCCAACGCGTTCAATGGCGCAACAATTATAGAGTTTACTAGAGTGTGCTAAACAGAGTTACACAGTCTCAAAATGAAACCAGAGAACAAGACGTCCCTGAAAATAGTAAAGGCTGTGTCTACATCACATTACATTAACTTTAATGACATTAATTCTTGGAAATGGAAAAAAGGAAGGATTCGTTGTCTACTTTCATTTCCTCAGAAGATAGACTGAGAACTCTTCATCTTACCTCACATGACCCTGTGCTGTGACACTATGAAATATACTGTATCACTGCTGTATGTATAAGAGGCTTTACAGAGTGATTAAAGCAGATAGGCAAATGGAAAAGTAGAGATAATGTATATATTTATATAAAACCAAAAACATTTAGTGGACTCATGAATGCATAATTTGGTAACGCTTTATCTTATTGTTCCATAATACTTGATCATTTCCTAGCAAATATATTCAAATGGAGAACAAATGTTTACTTTGGTGTAAATGGAACTTTTCTTTCAAAGTAATTTCTCTGGAAATCAGCAACTGTTTTTAAACAATAAAAAATTACAGTCTCAAAACATGGTGTCTCCTTCCCCTGTAATCAGTATCAAATTGCAAGGCTTCTTCTATGAAACATCCAAGAGATCAAGGACATAACAGACCTGTAAAATAAAATGTTGCCCATAATTGTATTGGATTTGGTAATGCAGTCACAGAAAAAATGATGAATATGTGTTAATTATCATTAAGCAGAAATAGAAACAGTGTGTGTTACTTGATGTCTCATCTGTCCCTGCATACTGTATCTGTTATTGTTGGAGATATTATAATTATCACCAAATAAAAGTTGCATAGTTTCACCTTGTGAATCTCTTTTTAAGGTCAGCAGTGACGTGTGTCATTTTAGTTCGTAATCAGTCTTGTGCAATCTTAATTACACAAAAAAGGTAGGAGTTCCTGTTGGGAGGGAGGGCACAAAATAAAGAGGATTTAACCACAGTCCTGCGTTGACATTGGCAGAGTTGAACCTGACAGTTGGAGCTTGCAGCCGTCCATCAGAGGTCTTCATTCCAGGTAAGAATACATAATTGAAATAACATACTAAGGGAGATAAATTCCACCTACACCCTGACCTCCTCCCTAAAACTTTTTGTGGCTGTATATATCACACCACTTGCTCCATTGCTATTTAGAAAGGACAGTCAATATTTGTGCGACCAGATAATACAAATCCTTTTTCAGGAAAACATAAAAGCATACAAGTAAGCCTACTCTATTACCCTATTACATTCAATAACAATGTTCTTTAATGTCCAATGCCAATGTTTTTGAAATTCTTTCTTTTAACAATATCTGTGCATTAAATTTACAGTATGATTAAGGTTAGAGAAATATTGCAGTTATAGCAAATATGGTTAAAGTTAGGCAACTAACACTTGGTTAAGGACAGGGAAATTACGTTTATATAGTTTTGTTTTCCAGATTACGTTTACAAAGAAACAAAGAAACATAATCTCTATTGGGATTATTTTCACAGGTAATGTTTGTGAAGTTGTAATGAGGTGGTCGAACGTTTTCTGTATTAAACCAATACAACGATTTTTCCCAACCTTAACCAAGTGCAGTGAGTGCCTTAACTCAACCATAAAAAAGTTTAACAATGCTGTAGTTAGCTGCTACAAGTGCATATTATATTGCAAGAGCAGATTTTGTAGGGAAGAGAAATACATTTACTGATATGTTCAGTATCAACATTTTGCAACTTCCCAGATAGGTTCATTAACAATGTTTCCTCATTATGTTGATAAAAAAACATAATCTGGGAGGCACTGTGTTTCCTCCACGACATATTTGCTGGAAGATTAGAAAGGCGCTTTGAAAATGCAGTCCATTTACCATTTAGAATTACAGTCAGCCAACACATCAGGTGAATGATACCAGGTAATATGACAGTTAGTAAAGTATATTAAAGTATATACACTTTATGAGTTTGTCTATCTGTTAAAACAAAATTTAAGGGATTTACTCTGTGTCTCTGAAGTGATCTTCATCTTGCAGAGACATTATGGCAGGAGCAGCAGCAGCAGCAGAAGCAGCAGCTGGAGTTATTGGGGCGGCAGCAGCGGTTGGTGGTCTGATTGCTGAAGTATGTCCCACACATCGCCAGTGCACCATTGAGATTAAGAATGAATGCATCAACTTCAGCCTTTGTAATCCCAGGTATCTTGCACATTTTTTCACGCATCTATCTTAAGATAAATAGTCAACAAAAATATCTTCAATTCATAAAGATTGTTCTACTGTTTCTATAACTAGGATGTACTTTGAGAGTGGAGGCTGTGCCATACCTCTGTCACCTTTCGTTGCCTCTTCCAAATCTGACATTGCGCAGTTCAGCAAGACCCCGAACACAGCACGCGGATCTGTTGGCGTCTTCACTTATGATCTCCTGAAGAAGGATACAGACCAGCCCGCTGAGAAAATAGCTGTCATGTTCTCTGTGCCCTATGACTTTAATGAGTACTCAAACCAGTATGCAGTGGGAATCTTTGAAAAGAGCAAAGAGTGTGATCGTAATCTTTATCATGACATGTATTATAACTCAGAGGAATCATTTATCAGAGGTGAAGCGAAGGGCCCATTTCTCATTTATAAGGGTAATCAAGTTAAAGTCATGGCAGCAATGTCAGACTCCTACCAACCTGTCATTAAACTGCAAGTCATGAACTGCGTAGAGAGTGACTAAAATGTAAAATGTGAGTCAATTACAAAATGACCCATTTGTGTATTTTACCACAATTCTGTAGTCGTTTTACACAATTATACAGAAGGTTTTGGTGTAATCACATGGGCTGTCAATGGGCTGTCAGAGTAAGAATAAACAATAAAGCAGATAATACTGATATCAGTCTGGATTTAAAGCTCTATGTGAAATTTGGCTCAAGGACAATCTGGACAAAAGGTCATAATTTACAATCTACACCACAGATGAGAACAGCCAATCATAAGGGTCTGAAGTAGGGTCTCAATATAAGTTATGCTATATGTGTTTTTTGGCTGTGTTAGATCATTGAAAGGTTACTGACAGCTCTAAGCTGATAACTGTAAAATCTGTAACACCAAATAAACCTGTAAATTCTGTCTCCTTGTTTGTGCGTATATAAACTAAAATAGAAAATGTAATATAATGACATAATATAATCAAACAAATATTTATTAAAGAAAAACTTAGTGTTAGGCATGTTTCAGTATGGGATTTTGATATTTACAAAGAATTATAAAATATGGCTATACATTTCTCCATATAGGCATATATTGATAAAGAGATACTGAAGCATCATATGAAATTTTCAGTTTATTTCACTAAATACTTCAAATGAAATTAATGAAGTATTTAAATAAAAAGCAAAAATATCCCCGTTGTTTTTTTATTACAACAACGAGCAAAAATAATGTAGTTTTAAATACATGTTCATATAAAACAATATAGATTTCATATTTTGGGATATTAGTCAAACCTAACTGCCTGGTTGTACAGTGGTTACCACTGCTGCCTCACAGCAAGAACATCCTGGGTTCAAATTCAGTGGCTAGAAGGATGAATGAATGTCGAATTAATTAATATAAGGAACATTATTCTATACCCAAACTGTATATATGCATTTATATTCAGATATGTATATATCTGTAAAAATATATTGACATACAGTATGTAAACTGCAATTTTTACAATTTTTTTTTGTTATTTGGATATTGTGAGAGACAGGCATTGAGGTTCAGCTGTTTAACTTTTTAAAAATAAATGTTTTCAAAACTATTCTCACTGCCACAATTTCCACCTTTTATACACAATTTATGTGTCAAAATGAAGATCAAAGACATACTTGAGCTTCAAAGTGAAGTAAGGCACTTTCAACCAGGTCATTTACCTTTAATGTTATTGAACTCCTGAAATTTTTCAGCACAACAGAATCAGTTTCTCCATTTTTAAAAAAAACAATTTACAGACATATTTCATAAAAACGTGTTTTCTGGAGTTTTTAGCACTTGTACAAGTGGTGATGTTTTCCATTAAATCTCTGATAACTGCACTTGTCTGACACAAAATGAGTCAGCACTTTTCTGCCACTGGAGCATTTAGTAATCATGTTAAATTTCAGCACCAGCTTTTTCACTGACCTTCAACTTCTTTTACTGCTTTCAAATCACCCACCCTTTCACTGCTTTAATTACTTACACTTCAACTGCCATTTTAACAGCCTCCAAAGATTTAACTGACATTTTAATGAACTGCTGTTTTATCTCTTTTACTCACTTGAAACTTAAACGTCCTGTCTTCCTCTTCAACTGACAGATCAACTACTTTCAAAGTTTTCACCTGTTACATGTGAACTGCAATTTTAACTGCTTTCAAATGTTACTCTCCAACTGACAGTTCAGCTGCTTTCAATGTTTACATTTTATATGCTTTCAGTACCAACATGTCAACTAAAACATCAACTATTTTTTACTCTCAAGCTGAGACTTTAACTCATTTCCGCTCTTACACTTCAGCTGTCAGTGTTGACTGAAACATCAGCGTCTTACAATACACATGCTTCATCTTTAATAGAAATTTCAACTGCTTTTAGCACTTACACTTCAACTGACATTCCAACTACTTTCAGAGTGACAATTCAACTGCCTACAATAAAAGGGCTTAGACTCGAAACTAAAATTTGAACAACTTTCAGGTCTTAAACAGTAACAGGCTTGAAACTCTTTCAGTGCTCCAACATCAACTGACATTTCAACTACTTTGAACACTTCAGCGGCATTTCCCATACATCTCACATGCAAACATTTAATATTCCCAGACACTGTTCAAAGTGTTTGCACATGTGCAACACATGTGCAGACAGCAACTGCTGTTATCGATGCAGCAATTTTAGCTGTTGGACTACTTCCAACACATCGCCAGTGCTCCACTGAGATTACAAATAGATGCTCGGTAACACTTTGTAATAGCCATCATTAGTAAGTCATTTATAAGACATTAGTTACAAATCATGAACAAAACATTAATATGCCTTTGTAAATTATGAATTACTACTATGTTAACATACTACGTCATCTATAAATGATGAGTTAACCATGAAATATACCTGAACAAATCATTAGTAAATGTTTATCTAATGATTTGTTGATATATTACTAGTGCAGTGCCCGTTTAAAATGCGCCTGTTTGGAACGGGCCAATGTTGTTTAATGATGCTATCCAATTGATTAAATAATTGGACCTGCAGTGGTCAAATAAAATAACCAGTTCAAGAGCTACGCCCACAGCGGTTGTGGTCGGAGGGTTTGGTGGTCCTCCCCCAAGAAAATTAAAAAGGTTAAGGCAATTTGTGTGCTCAAGTCAGTTATTTCTGTGCTTAAAATAATTATTAAATTGTAACTAATTCATTATGTATGTGAAATTTGATAAATTGCAGGGCAATAAATATAGTAGTCTAGGTGATTGTGTGGGTTTGATGATTAATACCTTTTTCAATGATTTATTTATTTATTGAGTGTCTGTTTTGAGTTGAGTTGCTGTTTGGTCATTTCTTGTTCAGGTCTTGACTTTTTAAAAGACTTTTATGGGTCCTTCTTGGTCTCAGGAAGCATGTAGAATTTCTTGTAAACAAACGAAACTTATGTTTATATTCTCTCACCAAAAAACACTGTGTATCACTAAGGTCTAACACACATGTTGTAGACAATACAAACAACATGGGGACACCCTTTTAAAAGCATTGCTCTATAGAGCTACTAGTGGTCAGAAACCTAATAAGAAACACAGGATGCCTTTAAATACATAATTGTTGTTGTCGTTATGTGATAAGTAGTGTGAAGACATAACACAATATTTATGGTAACTAATTTATTTTCTTCAATATGTTACTCACAATTAATTTGTTTCCATTCCATGTTGATTTAATGACAGCTTTTTAATGTAAAACTAGTTTACACAGTCTCTAAACAGAGTTACACAGTCTCAAAATGAAACCAGAGAACAGGACGTCCCTGAAAATAGTAAAGGCTGTGTCTACATCACATTACATTAACTTTAATGACATTAATTCTTCGAATGGAAAAAAGGGGAAGGATTCGTTGTCTACTTTCATTTCCTCAGAAGATAGACTGAGAACTCTTCATCTTACCTCACATGACCCTGTGCTGTGACACTATGAAATATACTGTATCACTGCTGTATGTATAAGAGGCTTTACAGAGTGATTAAAGCAGATAGGTAAATAGAAAAGTAGAGATAATGTATATATTTATATAAAACCAAAAACATTTAGTGGACTCATGAATGCATAATTTGGTAACGCTTTATCTTATTGTTCCATAATACTTGATCATTTCCTAGCAAATATATTCAAATGGAGAACAAATGTTTACTTTGGTGTAAATGGAACTTTTCTTTCACAATAATTTCTCTGGAAATCAGCAACTGTTTTTAAACAATAAAAAATTACAGTCTCAGAACATGGTGTCTCCTTTCCCTGTAATCAGTATCAAATTGCAAGGCTTCTTCTATGAAACTTCCAAGAGATTAAGGACATAACAGACCTGTAAAATAAAATGTTGCCCATAATTGTATTGGATTTGGTAATGCAGTCACAGAAAAAATGATGAATATGTGTTAATTATCATTAAGCAGAAATAGAAACACTGTGTGTGTTACTGGATGTCTCATCTGTCCCTGCATACTGTATCTGTTATTGTTGGAGATATTATAATTATCACCAAATAAGAGGTTGCATAGTTTCTGGTGTCTCCTTTCCCTTGTTGGGCCTCAACCATGAGATCAGACAAAGGCAGGCCTACATGTAAAACCTGAAGCCTCACCATGAGGCCTCCTTTGTCCTTTGTCCCTTGAACAAAAGATCAGCTGCCCACAGATCCCTCCTCCCATAATGCTTTGCCAGGTCGCACCTAGGTGAAAACTCACAGCGGGGAGCTCAAACCAGGGGCTCTGATTGGCAGAGACCCACAAACACCACCGGGAGTTATGGTAACTCAGCCGTGACGTCACTGCCCCCTTAAGAAGCGGCTGCATGGAGTCACCGTTGCCTTTCCACAGTAACCGAGCTAGGAGGAAGTCTGCTTTCTTAACCAGCCAGATTGCTAACGGAGGTAACCGCACACGTGTATCTATCCCCCCCCCCTTTTTTTTGGAGCTTCTCCCCTCGCTGGACGAGAAGAAACTTCGACCCGTCTTCATCCTGAACACCATTACCCGATCTGCGAGAGACCGCTGTATGCAACCCAGCCCTCTCACTGTACCTGCAGAAGGAAGAAAGGATTTTCTTCACGGAGAAGCGGATAACTTCTACACCCCCCGCTATCTACCGACCTGGTCAACCACCCTGAGTTTCCTCACTGCCCCACCGAGATACCAGCTGCCGTTAGCCTCGAGGAAATAAGAACGGCACCGCCAGTACCACGCATCGGAGGCCCCCGTGGTGGATAACACTGACGGACTAACACACATCAGTTCGCCATCAAGAGCGACACAAGTAAGAGGTTGTCTGGGCAGAGACTGTAATAGATTTATGTGTGTTTCATAAGCTTAGTGCTTATAATGTCCCTATAGTGTGTGTCTGTTTCACTCTGAAGGGTAAATTTTGAAGTTGCTACCTGTTTAGTTGGTGTTCACCACGCTAAACTGTTGTATTGTCCCGCTGGGACCACTGTGTTTGTACCACTGTGAGAGGAAAGTAAGTTGCTTTATCCGCTAACCGCCAGACAACGTGGACACAGATTGCTATCCGTGCACGCGCTCTCTGTAGATAAAGTAACCGCTGCCCTCCCCTCACGGTTGTGGGATTCCACTGGGAGTCGTTTTTCTTCCTTTCTTTCCTCTCTCCCTCTACTAACCCGCCCCCCCCTCCCCCCACCTACATAACCGCACATCCCTTTTACACATCTGGCGGTAAGATAACCGCCCTGTCCCTCATTATCTCCCAGCAGACACGTGTGTGTGTTAACTTAAATTGGGTGAGTGGTGAGTGCAGAGGCGCCGGCTGCTAGGCGGCGCCATCTTGCCATTGTGTTATTTGAACACCGTGGCACTTCCGCCAGTTAGTTCACGTGCGACGTGACTTCCTCCCAAGGCCACGCCCGCCATCACAAATCTCGAGCAACGTCATTTCACCAGGTCACGCCCGCTACCATAAGGTCGCGCAACGTCAACTGGTCAGATCACGCTCACCATTCCTTGTCCTACACACACACACACACATACACACACACACAGATGCTTTCCTTACACGTGCGGAACCTGATGCAGCTGTTATCTGTGTATTGTTGAGTAGTTGTTACCTGGTAGTGCAGTGTTATTTAATCAAAACATTTGTTAACCCTGTTGATGTTTGTGGAGATTAATAAATAGTTGGTATAGCTTTACAGAGAAGTCCTTCTGTCATTATTGAGTATGTTCATTGTGATAAGTGACTGATTGAGAGAGTCAGAGCACAAACTTGACCTTCTTTGTTCACCTGTGAATGTGGACATCTCTCAGACGTTCACATCCCAGGTGAGCTCTTTTGTGAGACTACCTTGCTGTCTGGTTATTGGTCCCGGTTCCCGGGTGGTGCCCCTTTATTATTAATCCAAATGAATAATTTTATCTGTTTCATAATTAATAATTATCTTTGATAATCATTAATTATTACTGATAACCAGCCGTGTTCCCTAAGCTCCAACACCCTGTAATTAGTATTAAATTGCAACACCCTTTTAAAAGCATTGCTGCATAGAGCTACTAGTAGTCACAAACCTAATAAGAAACACAGGATGCCTTTAAATACATAATTGTTGTTGTCATTATGTGATAAGTAGTGTGAAGACATAACACAATATTTATGGTAACTAATTTATTTTCTTCAATATGTTACTCACAATTAATTTGTTTCCATTCCATGTTGATTTAATGACAGCTTTTTAAAGGAAAACTAGTTTATTAGAACCTGTGTACTTACACTGTACTTACCAAAGTTAAGATCTCAGAACACCACAACATTGCTTAAAATGGTCCAACGCGTTCAATGGCGCAACAATTATAGAGTTTACTAGAGTGTGCTAAACAGAGTTACACAGTCTCAAAATGAAACCAGAGAACAGGACGTCCCTGAAAATAGTAAAGGCTGTGTCTACATCACATTACATTAACTTTAATGACATTAATTCTTCGAAATGGAAAAAAGGAAGGATTCGTTGTCTACTTTCATTTCCTCAGAAGATAGACTGAGAACTCTTCATCTTACCTCACATGACCCTGTGCTGTGACACTATGAAATATACTGTATCACTGCTGTATATATAAGAGGCTTTACAGAGTGATTAAAGCAGATAGGTAAATAGAAAAGTAGAGATAATGTATATATTTATATAAAACCAAAAACATTTAGTGGACTCATGAATGCATAATTTGGTAACGCTTTATCTTATTGTTCCATAATACTTGATCATTTCCTAGCAAATATATTCAAATGGAGAACAAATGTTAACTTTGGTGTAAATGGAACTTTTCTTTCACAATAATTTCTCTGAAAATCAGCAACTGTTTTTAAACAATAAAAAATTACAGTCTCAGAACATGGTGTCTCCTTTCCCTGTAATCAGTATCAAATTGCAAGGCTTCTTCTATGAAACATCCAAGAGATTAAGGACATAACAGACCTGTAAAATAAAATGTTGCCCATAATTGTATTGGATTTGGTAATGCAGTCACAGAAAAAATGATGAATATGTGTTAATTATCATTAAGCAGAAATAGAAACAGTGTGTGTTACTTGATGTCTCATCTGTCCCTGCATACTGTATCTGTTATTGTTGGAGATATTATAATTATCACCAAATAAAAGTTGCATAGTTTCACCTTGTGAATCTCTTTTTAAGGTCAGCAGTGACGTGTGTCATTTTAGTTCGTAATCAGTCTTGTGCAATCTTAATTACACAAAAAAGGTAGGAGTTCCTGTTGGGAGGGAGGGCACAAAATAAAGAGGATTTAACCACAGTCCTGCGTTGACATTGGCAGAGTTGAACCTGACAGTTGGAGCTTGCAGCCGTCCATCAGAGGTCTTCATTCCAGGTAAGAATACATAATTGAAATAACATACTAAGGGAGATAAATTCCACCTACACCCTGACCTCCTCCCTAAAACTTTTTGTGGCTGTATATATCACACCACTTGCTCCATTGCTATTTAGAAAGGACAGTCAATATTTGTGCGACCAGATAATACAAATCCTTTTTCAGGAAAACATAAAAGCATACAAGTAAGCCTACTCTATTACCCTATTACATTCAATAACAATGTTCTTTAATGTCCAATGCCAATGTTTTTGAAATTCTTTCTTTTAACAATATCTGTGCATTAAATTTACAGTATGATTAAGGTTAGAGAAATATTGCAGTTATAGCAAATATGGTTAAAGTTAGGCAACTAACACTTGGTTAAGGACAGGGAAATTACGTTTATATAGTTTTGTTTTCCAGATTACGTTTACAAAGAAACAAAGAAACATAATCTCTATTGGGATTATTTTCACAGGTAATGTTTGTGAAGTTGTAATGAGGTGGTCGAACGTTTTCTGTATTAAACCAATACAACGATTTTTCCCAACCTTAACCAAGTGCAGTGAGTGCCTTAACTCAACCATAAAAAAGTTTAACAATGCTGTAGTTAGCTGCTACAAGTGCATATTATATTGCAAGAGCAGATTTTGTAGGGAAGAGAAATACATTTACTGATATGTTCAGTATCAACATTTTGCAACTTCCCAGATAGGTTCATTAACAATGTTTCCTCATTATGTTGATAAAAAAACATAATCTGGGAGGCACTGTGTTTCCTCCACGACATATTTGCTGGAAGATTAGAAAGGCGCTTTGAAAATGCAGTCCATTTACCATTTAGAATTACAGTCAGCCAACACATCAGGTGAATGATACCAGGTAATATGACAGTTAGTAAAGTATATTAAAGTATATACACTTTATGAGTTTGTCTATCTGTTAAAACAAAATTTAAGGGATCTACTCTGTGTCTCTGAAGTGATCTTCATCTTGCACAGACATTATGGCAGGAGCAGCAGCAGCAGCAGAAGCAGCAGCTGGAGTTATTGGGGCGGCAGCAGCGGTTGGTGGTCTGATTGCTGAAGTATGTCCCACACATCGCCAGTGCACCATTGAGATTAAGAATGAATGCATCAACTTCAGCCTTTGTAATCCCAGGTATCTTGCACATTTTTTCACACATCTATCTTAAGATAAATAGTCAACAAAAATATCTTCAATTCATAAAAATTGTTCTACTGTTTCTATAACTAGGATGTACATTGAGAGTGGAGGCTGTGCCATACCTCTGTCACCTTTCATTGCCTCTTCCAAATCTGACATTGCGCAGTTCAGCAAGACCCCGTACACAGCACGCGGATCTGTTGGCGTCTTCACTTATGATCTCCTGAAGAAGGATACAGACCAGCCCACTGAGAAAATAGCTGTCATGTTCTCTGTGCCCTATGACTTTAATGAGTACTCAAACCAGTATGCAGTGGGAATCTTTGAAAAGAGCAAAGAGTGTGATTATAATCTTTATCATGACATGTATTATAACTCAGAGGAATCATTTATCAGAGGTGAAGCGAAGGGCCCATTTCTCATTTATGAGGGTAATCAAGTTAAAGTCATGGCAGCAATGTCAGACTCCTACCAACCTGTCATGAAACTGCAAGTCATGAACTGCGTAGAGAGTGACTAAAATGTAAAATGTGAGTCAATTACAAAATGACTCATTTGTGTATTTTACCACAATTCTGTAGTCGTTTTACACAATTATACAGAAGGTTTTGGTGTAATCACATGGGCTGTCAATGGGCCGTCAGAGTAACATCAAAACATTGTTCCAATGCATTCAAAAGGTGTAAGCTGACTGGCTGTTTTTTGCATTTATTCTCATATATATTGAAATATAGCATTTTGAATGCCTCTCCTCCTTAGCACCAACAATAAAGCAGATAATACTGATATCAGTCTGGATTTAAAGCTCTATGTGAAATTTGGCTCAAGGACAATCTGGACAAAAGGTCATAATTTACAATCTACACCACAGATGAGAACAGCCAATCATAAGGGTCTGAAGTAGGGTCTCAATATAAGTTATGCTATATGTGTTTTTTGGCTGTGTTAGATCATTGAAAGGTTACTGACAGCTCTAAGCTGATAACTGTAAAATCTGTAACACCAAATAAACCTGTAAATTCTGTCTCCTTGTTTGTGCGTATATAAACTAAAATAGAAAATGTAATATAATGACATAATATAATCAAACAAATATTTATTAAAGAAAAACTTAGTGTTAGGCATGTTTCAGTATGGGATTTTGATATTTACAAAGAATTATAAAATATGGCTATACATTTCTCCATATAGGCATATATTGATAAAGAGATACTGAAGCATCATATGAAATTTTCAGTTTATTTCATTAAATACTTCAAATGAAATTAATGAAGTATTTAAATAAAAAGCAAAAATATCCCCGTTGTTTTTTTTATTACAACAACGAGCAAAAATAATGTAGTTTTAAATACATGTTCATATAAAACAATATAGATTTCATATTTTGGGATATTAGTCAAACCTAACTGCCTGGTTGTACAGTGGTTACCACTGCTGCCTCACAGCAAGAACATCCTGGGTTCAAATTCAGTGGCTAGAAGGATGAATGAATGTCGAATTAATTAATATAAGGAACATTATTCTATACCCAAACTGTATATATGCATTTATATTCAGATATGTATATATCTGTAAAAATATATTGACATACAGTATGTAAACTGCAATTTTTACAATGTTTTTTTTGTTATTTGGATATTGTGAGAGACAGGCATTGAGGTTCAGCTGTTTAACTTTTTAAAAATAAATGTTTTCAAAACTATTCTCACTGCTACAATTTCCACCTTTTATACACAATTTATGTGTCAAAATGAAGATCAAAGACATACTTGAGCTTCAAAGTGAAGTAAGGCACTTTCAACCAGGTCATTTACCTTTAATGTTATTGAACTCCTGAAATTCTTCAGCACAACAGAATCAGTTTCTCCATTTTTAAAAAAACAATTTACAGACATATTTCATAAAAACGTGTTTTCTGTAGTTTTTAGCACTTGTACACATGGTGATGTTTTCCATTAAATCTCTGATAACTGCACTTGTCTGCCACAAAATGAGTCAGCACTTTTCTGCCACTGGAGCATTTAGTAATCATGTTAAATTTCAGCACCAGCTTTTTCACTGACCTTCAACTTCTTTTACTGCTTTCAAATCACCCACCCTTTCACTGCTTTAATTACTTACACTTCAACTGCCATTTTAACAGCCTCCAAAGATTTAACTGACATTTTAATGAACTGCTGTTTTATCTCTTTTACTCACTTGAAACTTAAACGTCCTGTCTTCCTCTTCAACTGACAGATCAACTACTTTCAAAGTTTTCACCTGTTACATGTGAACTGCAATTTTAACTGCTTTCAAATGTTACTCTCCAACTGACAGTTCAGCTGCTTTCAATGTTTACATTTTATATGCTTTCAGTACCAACATGTCAATTAAAACATCAACTATTTTTTACTCTCAAGCTGAGACTTTAACTCATTTGCGCTCTTACACTTCAGCTGTCAGTGTTGACTGAAACATCAGCGTCTTACAATACACATGCTTCATCTTTAATAGAAATTTCAACTGCTTTTAGCACTTACACTTCAACTGACATTCCAACTACTTTCAGAGTGACAATTCAACTGCCTACAATAAAAGGGCTTAGACTTGAAACTAAAATTTGAACAACTTTCAGGTCTTAAACAGTAACAGGCTTGAAACTCTTTCAGTGCTCCAACATCAACTGACATTTCAACTACTTTGAACACTTCAGCGGCATTTCCCATACATCTCACATGCAAACATTTAATATTCCCAGACACTGTTCAAAGTGTCTGCACATGTGCAACACATGTGCAGACAGCAACTGCTGTTATCGATGCAGCAATTTTAGCTGTTGGACTACTTCAAACACATCGCCAGTGCTTCACTGAGATTACAAATAGATGCTCGGTAACACTTTGTAATAGCCATCATTAGTAAGTCATTTATAAGACATTAGTTATAAATCATGAACAAAACATTAATATGCCTTTGTAAATTATGAATTACTACTATGTTAACATACTACGTCATCTATAAATGATGAGTTAACCATGAAATATACCTGAACAAATCATTAGTAAATGTTTATCTAATGATTTGTTGATATATTACTAGTGCAGTGCCCGTTTAAAATGCGCCTGTTTGGAACGGGCCAATGTTGTTTAATGATGCTATCCAATTGATTAAATAATTGGACCTGCAGTGGTCAAATAAAATAACCAGTTCAAGAGCTACGCCCACAGCGGTTGTGGTCGGAGAGTTTGGTGGTCCTCCCCCAAGAAAATTAAAAAGGTTAAGGCAATTTGTGTGCTCAAGTCAGTTATTTCTGTGCTTAAAATAATTATTAAATTGTAACTAATTCATTATGTATGTGAAATTTGATTAATTGCAGGGCAATAAATATAGTAGTCTAGGTGATTGTGTGGGTTTGATGATTAATACATTTTTCAATGATTTATTTATTTATTGAGTGTCTGTTTTGAGTTGAGTTGCTGTTTGGTCATTTCTTGTTCAGGTCTTGACTTTTTAAAAGACTTTTATGGGTCCTTCTTAGTCTCAGGAAGCATGTAGAATTTTCTTGTAAACAAACGAAACTTATGTTTATATTCTCTCACCAAAAAACACTGTGTATCACTAAGGTCTAACACACATGTTGTAGACAATACAAACAACATGGGGACACCCTTTTAAAAGCATTGCTCCATAGAGCTACTAGTGGTCAGAAACCTAATAAGAAACACAGGATGCCTTTAAATACATAATTGTTGTTGTCGTTATGTGATAAGTAGTGTGAAGACATAACACAATATTTATGGTAACTAATTTATTTTCTTCAATATGTTACTCACAATTAATTTGTTTCCATTCCATGTTGATTTAATGACAGCTTTTTAAAGGAAAACTAGTTTACACAGTCTCTAAACAGAGTTACACAGTCTCAAAATGAAACCAGAGAACAGGACGTCCCTGAAAATAGTAAAGGCTGTGTCTACATCACATTACATGAACTTTAATGACATTAATTCTTCGAATGGAAAAAAGGGGAAGGATTCGTTGGCTACTTTCATTTCCTCAGAAGATAGACTGAGAACTCTTCATCTTACCTCACATGACCCTGTGCTGTGACACTATGAAATATACTGTATCACTGCTGTATGTATAAGAGGCTTTACAGAGTGATTAAAGCAGATAGGCAAATGGAAAAGTAGAGATAATGTATATATTTATATAAAACCAAAAACATTTAGTGGACTCATGAATGCATAATTTGGTAACGCTTTATCTTATTGTTCCATAATACTTGATCATTTCCTAGCAAATATATTCAAATGGAGAACAAATGTTTACTTTGGTGTAAATGGAACTTTTCTTTCACAATAATTTCTCTGGAAATCAGCAACTGTTTTTAAACAATAAAAAATTACAGTCTCAGAACATGGTGTCTCCTTTCCCTGTAATCAGTATCAAATTGCAAGGCTTCTTCTATGAAACTTCCAAGAGATTAAGGACATAACAGACCTGTAAAATAAAATGTTGCCCATAATTGTATTGGATTTGGTAATGCAGTCACAGAAAAAATGATGAATATGTGTTAATTATCATTAAGCAGAAATAGAAACACAGTGTGTGTTACTTGATGTCTCATCTGTCCCTGCATACTGTATCTGTTATTGTTGGAGATATTATAATTATCACCAAATAAGAGGTTGCATAGTTTCTGGTGTCTCCTTTCCCTTGTTGGGCCTCAACCATGAGATCAGACAAAGGCAGGCCTACATGTAAAACCTGAAGCCTCACCATGAGGCCTCCTTTGTCCTTTGTCCCTTGAACAAAAGATCAGCTGCCCACAGATCCCTCCTCCCATAATGCTTTGCCAGTTCGCACCTAGGTGAAAACTCACAGCGGGGAGCTCAAACCAGGGTCTCTGATTGGCAGAGACCCACAAACACCACCGGGAGTTATGGTAACTCAGCCGTGACGTCACTGCCCCCTTAAGAAGCGGCTGCACGGAGTCACCGTTGCCTTTCCACAGTAACCGAGCTAGGAGGAAGTCTGCTTTCTTAACCAGCCAGATTGCTAACGGAGGTAACCGCACACGTGTATCTATCCCCCCCCCTTTTTTTTTGGAGCTTCTCCCCTCGCTGGACGAGAAGAAACTTCGACCCGTCTTCATCCTGAACACCATTACCCAATCTGCGAGAGACCGCTGTATGCAACCCAGCCCTCTCACTGTACCTGCAGAAGGAAGAAAGGATTTTCTTCACGGAGAAGCGGATAACTTCTACACCCCCCGCTATCTACCGACCTGGTCAACCACCCTGAGTTTCCTCACTGCCCCACCGAGATACCAGCTGCCGTTAGCCTCGAGGAAATAAGAACGGCACCGCCAGTACCACGCATCGGAGGCCCCCGTGGTGGATAACACTGACGGACTAACACACATCAGTTCGCCATCAAGAGCGACACAAGTAAGAGGTTGTCTGGGCAGAGACTGTAATAGATTTATGTGTGTTTCATAAGCTTAGTGCTTATAATGTCCCTATAGTGTGTGTCTGTTTCACTCTGAAGGGTAAATTTTGAAGTTGCTACCTGTTTAGTTGGTGTTCACCACGCTAAACTGTTGTATTGTCCCGCTGGGACCACTGTGTTTGTACCACTGTGAAAGGAAAGTAAGTTGCTTTATCCGCTAACCGCCAGACAACGTGGACACAGATTGCTATCCGTGCACGCGCTCTCTGTAGATAAAGTAACCGCTGCCCTCCCCTCACGGTTGTGGGACTCCACTGGGAGTCGTTTTTCTTCCTTTCTTTCCTCTCTCCCTCTACTAACCCGCCCCCCCTCCCCCCACCTACATAACCGCACATCCCTTTTACACATCTGGCGGTAAGATAACGTGGGACATATTGTTGCCCTGTCCCTCATTATCTCCCAGCAGACACGTGTGTGTGTTAACTTAAATTGGGTGAGTGGTGAGTGCAGAGGCGCCGGCTGCTAGGCGGCGCCATCTTGCCATTGTGTTATTTGAACACCGTGGCACTTCCGCCAGTTAGTTCACGTGCGACGTGACTTCCTCCCAAGGCCACGCCCGCCATCACAAATCTCGAGCAACGTCATTTCACCAGGTCACGCCCGCTACCATAAGGTCGCGCAACGTCAACTGGTCAGATCACGCTCACCATTCCTTGTCCTACACACACACACACACATACACACACACACAGATGCTTTCCTTACACGTGCGGAACCTGATGCAGCTGTTATCTGTGTATTGTTGAGTAGTTGTTACCTGGTAGTGCAGTGTTATTTAATCAAAACATTTGTTAACCCTGTTGATGTTTGTGGAGATTAATAAATAGTTGGTATAGCTTTAAAGAGAAGTCCTTCTGTCATTATTGAGTATGTTCATTGTGATAAGTGACTGATTGAGAGAGTCAGAGCACAAACTTGACCTTCTTTGTTCACCTGTGAATGTGGACGTCTCTCAGACGTTCACATCCCAGGTGAGCTCTTTTGTGAGACTACCTTGCTGTCTGGTTATTGGTCCCGGTTCCCGGGTGGTGCCCCTTTATTATTAATCCAAATTAATAATTTTATCTGTTTCATAATTAATAATTATCTTTGATAATCATTAATTATTACTGATAACCAGCCGTGTTCCCTAAGCTCCAACACCCTGTAATCAGTATTAAATTGCAACACCCTTTTAAAAGCATTGCTGCATAGAGCTACTAGTAGTCACAAACCTAATAAGAAACACAGGATGCCTTTAAATACATAATTGTTGTTGTCATTATGTGATAAGTAGTGTGAAGACATAACACAATATTTATGGTAACTAATTTATTTTCTTCAAATATGTTACTCACAATTAATTTGTTTCCATTCCATGTTGATTTAATGACAGCTTTTTAAAGGAAAACTAGTTTATTAGAACCTGTGTACTTACACTGTACTTACCAAAGTTAAGATCTCAGAACACCACAACATTGCTTAAAATGGTCCAACGCGTTCAATGGCGCAACAATTATAGAGTTTACTAGAGTGTGCTAAACAGAGTTACACAGTCTCAAAATGAAACCAGAGAACAAGACGTCCCTGAAAATAGTAAAGGCTGTGTCTACATCACATTACATGAACTTTAATGACATTAATTCTTCGAAATGGAAAAAAGGGGAAGGATTCGTTGGCTACTTTCATTTCCTCAGAAGATAGACTGAGAACTCTTCATCTTACCTCACATGACCCTGTGCTGTGACACTATGAAATATACTGTATCACTGCTGTATGTATAAGAGGCTTTCCAGAGTGATTAAAGCAGATAGGCAAATGGAAAAGTAGAGATAATGTATATATTTATATAAAACCAAAAACATTTAGTGGACTCATGAATGCATAATTTGGTAACGCTTTATCTTATTGTTCCATAATACTCGATCATTTCCTAGCAAATATATTCAAATGGAGAACAAATGTTAACTTTGGTGTAAATGGAACTTTTCTTTCACAATAATTTCTCTGGAAATCAGCAACTGTTTTTAAACAATAAAAAATTACAGTCTCAGAACATGGTGTCTCCTTTCCCTGTAATCAGTATCAAATTGCAAGGCTTCTTCTATGAAACTTCCAAGAGATCAAGGACATAACAGACCTGTAAAATAATAATTGTTGCCCATAATTGTATTGGATTTGGTAATGCAGTCACAGAATTATGAATATGTGTTAATTATCATTAAGCAGAAATAGAAACACTGTGTGTGTTACTGGATGTCTCATCTGTCCCTGCATACTGTATCTGTTATTGTTGGAGATATTATAATTATCACCAAATAAAAGTTGCATAGTTTCACCTTGTGAATCTCTTTTTAAGGTCAGCAGTGACGTGTGTCATTTTAGTTCGTAATCAGTCTTGTGCAATCTTAATTACACAAAAATGGTAGGAGTTCCTGTTGGGAGGGAGGGCACAAAATAAAGAGGATTTAACCACAGTCCGGCGTTGACATTGGCAGAGTTAAACCTGACAGTTGGAGCTTGCAGCCGTCCATCAGAGGTCTTCATTCCAGGTAAGAATACATAATTGACATAACATACTAAAGGAGATAAATTCCACCTACACCCTGACCTCCTCCCTAAAACTTTTTGTGGCTGTTAAAAGAAAACTTAAGGGATCTACTCTGTGTCTCTGAAGTGATCTTCATCTTGCACAGACATTATGGCAGAAGAAGGAGCAGGAACAGCAGCTGGAGTTATTGGGGCGGCAGCAGCAGTTGGTGGTCTGATTGCTGAAGCATGTCCCACACATCGCCAGTGCACCATTGAGATTAAGAATGAATGCATCAACTTCAGCCTTTGTAATCCCAGGTATCTTGCACATTTTTTCACACATCTATCTTAAGATAAATAGTCAACAAATATCTTCAATTCATAAGAATTGTTCTACTGTTTCTATAACTAGGATGTACATTGAGAGTGGAGGCTGTGCCATACCTCTGTCACCTTTCATTGCCTCTTCCAAATCTGACATTGCGCAGTTCAGCAAGACCCCAAACACAGCACGCGGATCTGTTGGCGTCTTCACTTATGATCTCCTGAAGAAGGATACAGACCAGCCCGCTGAGAAAATGGCTGTCATGTTCTCTGTGCCCTATGACTTTAATGTGTACTTAAACTGGTATGCAGTGGGAATCTTTGAAAAGAGCAAAGAGTGTGATTATAATCTTTATTATGACATGTATAATAACTCAGAGGAATCATTTGTCAGAGGTGAAGCGAAGGGCCCATTTCTCATTTATGAGGGTAATCAAGTTAAAGTCATGGCAGCAATGTCAGACTCCTACCAACCTGTCATTAAACTGCAAGTCATGAACTGCGTAGAGAGTGACTAAAATGTAAAATGTCAGTCAATTACAAAATGACTCATTTGTGTATTTTACCACAATTCTGTCAATGGGCTGTCAGAGTAACATACTGATCTGGAAAAATCAAAACATTGTTCCAATGCATTTAAAAGGTGTAGGCTGACTGGCTGTTTTTTGCATTTATACTCATATATATTGAAATATAGCATTTTGAATGCCTCTCCTCCTTAGCACCAACAATAAAGCAGATAATACTGATATCAGTCTGGATTTAAAGCTCTATGTGAAATTTGGCTCAAGGACAATCTGGACAAAAGGTCATAATTTACAATCTACACCACAGATGAGAACAGCCAATCATAAGGGTCTGAAGTAGGGTCTCAATATAAGTTATGCTATATGTGTTTTTTGGCTGTGTTAGATCATTGAAAGGTTACTGACAGCTCTAAGCTGATAACTGTAAAATACACCAAATAACACCAAATAAACCTGTAAATTCTCTCCTTGTTTGTGTGTATATAAAATAAAATAGAAGATGTAATAACAATCAAACAAATATTTACTAAAGAAAGTATCCCCCTTGTTTTTTATTACAACAACAAAGTTAAAGTTACACCTATACACTTATTAACATTACATTAATATGCTCCAGATTTTAGATTACAGTGACAGATAAGTATAAAACCAAGCAGTCACTGTTTTGCTTTGACTATTTCTTTTTGTTAAAAGGTTGAAATGGCAGAGTGCTGTAATGTTGTCTCAGGAAGTTGGGTATCAGGTCACCATGAAAACATGTTCAATGACATGTTTATTACTTTCATTTTTACTGTGGAGGCAAGGGCGTGGGAAGTGTTTCTTTGTTTCTACTTTGGTGCTGCCTACAGCTTTGTTCTTCCTTCCTCCATCACCTTTAGAAGGAGATGACTTAAAAGCCTGACAGCCAGAGTCTGCAGGGAGTTCATCTCAGGTAAGCATAGCTTCATAAATTGAAATATTGAGATGACCTTTTATTCTGACTAGAATAAGTGACAACATCTCATCTTGTTGCAAAGCCATTATGCCTAAAGCCAAAAACATTCCAACACGTGTGCAGACAGCAACTGCTGTTATCGATGCAGCAATTTTAGCAGCTGGACTATTTCCAACACATCGCCAGTGCTCCACTGAGATTACAAATAGATGGTTGGTAACACTTTATAATAGCGATCATTAGTAAGTCATTTATAAGACATTAGTTACAAATCATGAACAAAACATTAATATACCTTTGTAAATGATTAAATAATACTATGTTAACATAACACAAATATGTTGTAAGTCATCTATAAATGATAAGCTAACTATGAAATAGTCATGAACAAATCATTAGTAAATGTTTACTTAATGATTTGTTGATATATTACTAGCACAGTGCCCGTTTAAAACTCGGAATGGGCCGCTTGCTTATTATTACTTGGGAACCGCATATGTATGTATCAATTTACAAACGCATCAACTAAAACGATAATGAATTAATAAATTAAATGGTTTAAATCCAGAGAGAAACTTCACCCGTGAGACTAAACAGAGGTTGAACTGTAGAAGCAGTTTACAGCCTTCCATTGGATGCCAATCAAGCATGTCTGCGCTCTTACTGGCGAGTTTTACTGACTCTTTTTTTTCTCCTGTGTATGCTCGTTCTTCTCTCTCGGCTAGTCTAACAGAATGGGGCGGGTGCCTTTGTCCTGCTCAGCAAGTCAGAGCCCAGAAGCCCTACCCCACTGTGATGTGACAGTGTTTATCAAACAACCCCTGCTGCGCTCAGATACGGAGCTGAGTGGCTTGCTGTTCACTTCTTTATTCAAACCTTATTCATATTAAACATGTTGTGTGTCCAAACTGGACCAAATTCTACACTGCATGTCCTTGAGTCCTCAGCAATACACCTGCCGAGTCTAAAGTTGATCAGATGAACGTTTATCAAGAAATGCGAAGGACAAACATACAAACAGACAGACAGAGATTCCCTGCTTTTTAGTTAGATGAACTGCAGTGTCTGTTCAAAATTTGTCTTAGACATCTTGTAGTAGGTCTTGAACATACATACCAAGTTTCATTCACAGTACGCAGTTTAGTAGTAGAGCTTAAGTCTCAAACTTTGTCAAGTCATTATCACTATGGATGTAATCCCACCTCCAACCACAATGTGAGTTGCAATGGCAGAGTGGCGCTGTCCGTATTTCCACTCGTTGACTCCATGGACAGAAGAAGAAAGAAATCAATGTTGTTTATGAGGTATTTTTATATATTTCTCAAGAACTGCTCATCTAAAGAACTTCACACTTGGCACTGCACTTAGTTGAGCCCTCAGCAGTACATCCACCAAGTATGAAGATCAGATGAACGGTTTTGGAGATATATGAAGGACAAATATACATACAGACATAGAGACAGACAGACAAACAGACAGACAGAGATTCCTCGCTTTATATAGAGAGATGAATGAGGCCTGGTCCTCATCTGTTAAAAATTATGTTTAAATGTATTACTGAATCATTTATAAGTAATTTACAACTACTTTTGCTTCCCCCTAATCAAAAGTGTGAGCAATTCATCTCTCGTGAATGTGATAATATCATTTGACACAATGACACATAAGTGACAATCTGCTGGTCTTTGCGGTCATTCAGAGCTGTATTAAGACCAACAAGGATGTTAAAGCATGCAACCTAATTAGATACAAAAAACAAGATGTAATCAACTCTTTTAGAGAAGACCTAATGAAACAAGACTGGAAAAAAGTCTACATGGAAGATGTAAATGAAGCCAATTAGACATTTTTGCCCATAACAACATACTTTACGAAAAAAAATTGTCCTCTAGCAAAGAAAGTAGAATAGGGAATATGCAAGAAGAAAAATCCATTATATAAAGAATTTTTAAAGAAAAGAACAAAAGAAGCAGAACACACTTATGAGATATAAAAACAAACTGACAAGAGTAATGAGAAACAGCAAAAGGGATTTTTACACCAAATTATTATCATGACAAAGAATAATACAATAATATACTATTAATGATATGGATTTAGTTGCAGATGAATTTAATGATTTTGTCAGTGTTGGTCCTGGTTTGACTAAGGACATTGCAAAGACTAGTACAAGAGATGATGTGGAAAGTAAATCTATGCTTATAAGGGGAACAGATAAAAAAGAAATCATTGACATTGTTAAAACATTTAAGAAATCTACAGACTGGAATGGAATTGATATGTCTATGATTAAAAATAATATTAAGTGGAAACCTCTTACACACATTTGTAATCAGTCTCTACAAGCTGGTCTATTTCCTAGCAGAATGAAAATAGCTAAAGTCATACCAATATATAAAGCGGGAGACATATACTCACAAATTACAGACCTGTTTCCTTATTTCCACACTTCTCTAGAAAACTAGAAATAATATTCTATAAGAGATTGGATGAATTTATCACAAAAGTAATGTACTGTGTGAACAGCAATAGGACAACTTTGTTTGCACTCATGGAATTTGTGGATGACTGCAATAGAAAATAAAGAATATACAGTGGGAGTATTCCTGGATCTTAAAAAAGGCATTTGATACTGTTGACGATGACTTATTATGTGGGGTTCCCCAGGACTTAGTGTTGGGACCATTGTTGTTTATTTTGTATATAAATAATATGAGGTTTCCAAAAAAATAAAAATTATATTATTTGTAGATGACACAAATTAATTTTGTTGTGGTAATAATTTGGAACAACTCTTGGATACAGTGGAAAAAGAATTTAAAATGCTAAAGAGTTGATTTGATTCTAACAAACTAACACTGAATTTAAGTAAAACGAAATTTATAATCGTTATATAAACTAACTCAAACAAGAAAGTCATGAAGTAGAAATTGAAAGAGTGCCTGAAATTAAATTTCTTGGAGTAATAAATTATGGTGGAAGCCACATACCAAAGCTAAAAGTCAATTGCAATATTATATAAAGTTAAAGATCTTCTAAATCAAACTTTGTGATACACCTTATACTGTTTTTTCATAGTCCTGTATATAACTTACTGTGTGGAAGTGTGGGGAAACACATATAAAACAAGCGCTAATCCAGTCTTCATCCTTCAAAAAAGAGCCATAAGAATTGTTAGAAAAAGCATTTATAGAGAACCAACAAACCCACTCTTCATAAAATTAAAAGCACTAAAATTTAAAGATTTGGTCAACTTCAAAATGGTTCAAATTATGTATAAAGCAAAAAATCAATTATTACCAAATAGTATCCAAAAGTTGTTTCAAATGAGAGAAAGTCAACACAATTTGAGAAGAATTTGTATGTTCAAGAAACAATTAGTGAGGACTAATTCAAAATATCATTGTATCGCAGTGAAAGGAGTGAGGAACTGAGAACATATAGAACATTTAATAAGTTTAAATAAATGTTTAAAAATAACATTAAATGGATACAGTATGGATGATCCGAGAGGGAAACTGGCAAACTAAGACAAAATACAGGATGTGTTGATTGTTTTTGATTTGTGTTGTTTTATTTGTTTATACTGACTATGTCATTCTTGTTTTTGTTTTGAATGTTTTATTTGTGATTTTAATGAGTTGATTGAGTTGTGTATGCTGAACACTCGGGCAGAAAGTTGGAATACTTATGTTTAACATTAAGATTATTGAGAAAATATAAAAAAGGGGTAAGACTAGATAAGTATTCACTTCCTACTCCTTTTCAGACATGAAATATTTATATATGTTGTTTATTGAGAGTTTGTGTATATGTTTACTGTTAATTTTATTGGTTATTCCTGTTTTGTTTTCTTACTTATTCTTACTGTTCCTAGGACTGCGCTCTTCTGGACAGAGACCTCAGATGTTGTACCTGGAATCTGCCAGAGCCACTCTCCCAGTTTGTGGGTCACAGCCCCCAGTGCTCCGATTACCACTGGCACCACTGTTGCCTTTACTCCCCACATTTTTTTTAGCTCCTCTTTCAGCCCTTGGTATTTTTCGAGCTTCTTGTGTTCCTTCCTGATGTTGCTGTCGCTTGTGATTGCTACATCTATCACCGCTGCCTTCTTCTGTTGTTTGTCGATCAACACGATGTCCGGTTGGTTAGCATCACCAGTTTGTCAGTCTGGATCTGGAAGTCCCACAGGATCTTAGCTTGGTCATTCTCAACCATCTTAGGCAGTGTCTTCCATTCTTACCTTACTTAGTGCAGATGTTCCTATACACTATGCCAGCCACTTGGTTATGGCGTTCCATGTACGCTGTTCCTCGGCCTCTGCCTCTGCCTTACTCTGTGTAGGTATTTCTCTGTGGCTGACTTCCTTGCGGCCTCCTCATGGTTCCCATTTGCCTGCGTGATCCCAAGGTATTTTTGCTGTCCTGATCATCTGCAATGCTGCCTTCTGGTAGTTCAACCCTCTTGGTTCTGATCATCTTTCCTTTCTTCCCTCATCCAACCACACTTATCTAGTCCGAATGACATTCCGATGTCGTTGCTGTAGATCCTGGTGATGTGGATCAGTGAGTTGATGTCTCGCTCATTCCTGGCATACAGCTTGATGTCATCCATGTAGGGGATGTGACTGATGGTTGTTCCACTTTGGAACCGGTATCCATAGCCACTCTTTGTGATGATCTGGCTGAGGGGGTTCAGGCCTATTCAGAACAGCAGCGGGGATAGTGCATCACCTTGGTATATGCCGCACTTGATGGTAACTTGTGCAATTTGCTTTGAGTTGGCCTCCAGAGTCATTTTCCACAGCCCCATTGAGTTCTTGATGAAGGCTCTTAGTGTCCTGTTGATGTTGTACATTTCCACGCATTCCAGTATCCATGTGTGTGGCATTGAGTCGTAGGCTTTCTTGTAGTCAATCCAGGTGGTGCACAGGTTGGTCTGCCTCGTCTTGCAGTCTTGGGTGACTTGGTGTATCGACCAATAGCTGGTGCTTGGCTCCCCTGGTATTACTACCAATTCCTTTCTGGGCCCTGCTCATGTATTTGGCCATGTGCCTATTCATCTTAGCCGCTAAGATGCCTGACAGAAGCTTCCATGTTCCATCCAGAGGCAGGTTATTGGCCGGTAATTGGATGTAATCGCACCCTTCTGGGGATTCTTCATGATCAGGACTGTCCGCCCTTGGGTTAACCAGTCTCGGTGGGTCCCATCCATCAGCAGTTGGTTCATTTGTGCTGCCAGGCATTCATGGAGTGCAGTTAGTTTCTTTAGCCAGTAGGTGTGGATCATGTCAGGGCCTGGTGGCCAGCTCTTCATACCTGACACTCTTTCTTGGATGTCTGCCATTGTAATGATTACTGGATCTTGTTCTGGGACATTGCTGTGGTCTGATCTGAGATCCACTAGCGACTGAGCATTGGTGTTATGTGTTCCAACATTGGCAAACGACAACTGCTATCACAACTAGAGATTGATGAGGTACAATGAGCATGCTACAGCAAGGGGGGGCCAGGATGACAGGTCAGAGGGGAGATACCATCATCATCCCCACACTCCGAGATTGGGTACCAAGCTCCAACAAGCCTTTACACAGATTCCCTTAACACAAGGGCGACTGACCTGAGGTTGAAAATCATGACTAAGTGGACACCCGGTACCCCCGTAGCTGAATACCAAGGCTAAGTGAAAAAAGTACCCGCTGAAAGACTCCAACACACTGTCAGTGTTTTATTGACATTACAAATGGATGCTCTAACTCCACCCTTTTTGTCCCTTACATAAAAATAATTTTTTTCCAAAACATTCATTCAAATTAATCAGAAAATAAAAAATACATCATTATCACTTTTTACCTTCTAGTGTTAGTCTCGTAATTATGATTATAAAACATAGCTAAACAACAACTCAACTAACTACTGTCAAGAACCTTTATTGACACGTCAGAATACAAGTTGAGAGCATGCAGTATGAATAGGGGGGTAAATATGGAGTTGTGGGGATTCTCCAAGATACAGTATACTAATATTCTAGTGTTTTACATGCTGCTAGCCGACCTTCTTCTTTGTTACTCACTACCTGTTGTGAAGGCCAAAAAAATGAAGATGGCATGAGTGATGTGACTCCATGTGGCCTTTTCTTGTGCAAATACACACTCAGTTACCCTGGGAACATAACAGTGAGGAAGGAAAGTGTTTTGTTCATCTTGATGATAGAATAAGAGTATAGCTAAACTAGCATTTTATATTTGTTTAAAGAACAGTACATAACTGTTGTGTGGTGATGCAGTGCAAACTTCAAAAACCTAGTCTTGCCAACAAAAACATTGTGTTAACTGTGGTGTATTACAAGTTTTAAGACTCTGAATAAAATTTCAGTCTAAAAAAATATATATCAATGGACTGACATTCCCAAAGTGTTAAACTATACGGCTCCCGCAAGAAATGCAAAGACAAATCTTGGTCAACCACCAATGCGTTACAGAGATGAATAGTGAATAGTGAATCATGTTGCAGGGACTGAGTGGTCACACGGCAGGAGTATTCATTTTATTTGACTTTTTATATTTGCATTTTTAGATGCTTTATATGGTTTTATATATTAAGTGTGTTTTTTAATTGCTTCTGTTTGCTGTGTTCAGTTTCATTGCATGCTTTTAGTTTGTATTTTACTGGCATGTTTGACTTCTTGCCACTGGATATGTGACCGTATTCCCACTCTTTCTTTTTTTATACAAATTTAATTACAAACCTTTAAGGCATATTTGTAGAGTTCATTTGCAAAAACATATATCTCCAAAACAATCCTGTTTTTTAATTTTTTTATTGTGCATCCCAGGTAATATCAATCAAACTGAAGTTGGGTTGTTCTGATTAAGTAAAAATAACTCAACAAAGTACAGGTAACTTACAAAATTAAATTTGAATTTCTTTTTTTTTTCAAATTTAAAGTTTTTCTTTTTGGCAAAAACAGATCACTCCATATTTCATATTTCAGAGTCAAACAATGCCATGTAATGGATATAAGTTTCTAAGTACAATATTTAACATTCTTTAACATAAAACAATAGGCCAAAAATTGCAACAAAAAAGCCTATTAATGGGCAATATTACATATTTACAAGATCATACCTTGGAAAGGACCAGAAACCTGCCCCAACAAATCTCTAAAGACTCTCCAGCTTATCCAGAATGCAGCTGCACGTGTAATGACAAGAACTAGGAATAGTAGCTTCTCTGCACTGGCTTCCTGTAAAATCCAGAATACAATTTAAAATCCTTCTCCTCACCTACAAAGCCCTTAATGGTCAGGCACCATCATATATTAAAGAGCTCATAGTACCCTATTACCCCACTGGAACACTGCGCTCCTAGAATGCAGGCTTACTTGTGGTTCCTAGAGTCTCCAAAAGTAGAATGGGAGGCAGACCCTTCAGCTATCAGGCTCCTCTCCTGTGGAGCCATCTTCCAGGTCTTCTTCCAGGTCTGGACACCCTCTCTATGCTTAAGAGTAGACTTAAAACCTTCCTTTTTGATAAAGCTTATAGTTAGGGCCGACCCAGGCTTGCCTTGGACTGGCCCTTAGTTATGCTGCTACAGGCCTTGACTGCTGGGGGACTTCCCATGATGCACTGAGCTCCTCTCTCGTCCTCCCCCTCTTCATCTGTACGCATTCATGTACCATTAATGCATGTTACTAACTCTGCATCTTCTCTCACCCATAGTTTTGTGATTTCTCGTCTCTCTCCTCCTGTTGCTTTCTGCAGGTATTTCTATTTCCTTGCCACTGTTGCCAAGTGGTTGCTCATGGGAAAATGTTGGGTCTCTGTAAATAATGTCGTAAAGAGTCTAGACCTGCTCTATATGAAAAGTGCCCTGAGATAACTTCTGCTATGATTTGGTGCTATATAAATAAAACTAACTTGACTTGAAACCACCTTGAAAGTGGTAAAAGATGCATATAGGTTTGATTTTGAAAGCCAATATTTTAGTTTCATTTTGAATTTGATATGTTTTCCAATTTTATTCCAGGTCAAATTATTATCATTAAATATTCTTTAATGGTACTCTTGTCATAATGTTGGGGAAACACATCCATCCTCTGAATAGTCAAAATTTAAAGGTGATGAATAACATGGCAGATTGTGACTAGGAGAGAGACTACGCATTCACAATTGGCTTTCAAAAACTTCATCAGTTGAACCCAGTAGCGTATGCAGAAATCACAGTGTGGGTGGGCCTAGCCTGTCCAGGGCCAATCATACTTAAGGTTCTGAAACACATATGTTAACCAAAATAGGCCATTATAACTATACTTGCCTAAATGCACCTCAGTTTAATCATACAAGCCATATACATCATCAGAGGTCATGTTACAGGCATTAAGACGAACATTAACTGCATCACACAGCCTGGCATGGCGGCCACATATTCACACACACACAACTGACAGACACAACAGCATGCACAACATGCTCAGTAATGTTAAAAATGACAATTTAACATAGCCTGGCAGACTGGTGCTAACGGGCAGTTAAAAACTATGAGGAGATATTTTTATTTTGATAAAATAAAATAAATTGATTTAACCATGCAACAACTTTTTATCATGTTGCATGCGGCACATGCACCACTACACACAACAAACCGTGTCCATGATTCTGAAATAACTGCTAAGCGAAGTCACACGTATCTTGGCCAGTGATTTAGCTGTTTTTGCTATTTTTCTATAGATACATAAAGCTTAAACAGAGGGGACAAACAATACAACTGAGGGGGATAAGCCCCCTTAAAAGGAACCCCGACTATGAGGACTTGTAGGCCTTAATATGATATAATTGCCCTCTCTTACTAAAATACATTGTTAGAAACACATGAAATATTTTCATTATTTTAAAAATCCTCAATGTTTAATAAATATTTTGACCTACGGAGGCCACCATTACTTTATGTGCGCAATGCACTCTGGGTCGATGATGTAAATTGGTTGCACTGGAGGGGTGACCATTACATTGTTGCAATTTTAACGCCCCACAGTACTGAAAATATCAATACAATGCCACACTGTGCTGCTTTTGGCTGTAATTTCCAGTCAAAAGGCAACAAGGGAAGTGATGTAAGTCTTCACAGCTTTCCTAGTGATAAGAAGAGGAGAAAGAAGTGGGAAAATGCTTATGGACGAATACAACTTCCTAAAGACCTGCGGCTGTGTTCTCACCATTTCAGTCCTGATGCGTTTGATGCATTTAGTTGACCAAAGCTGCTAAAAGAGCTCACAGATGCTGCTGGTTATAAGTGAAGACTGAAACCAAATGCCGTGCCTACAGTTTTCTCTCACAAGGAGTCTAATGTTAAGTGCCCTCGGATAGCGAGTGAAATCCGCTCTAAGAAATGTCAAAGATGTCAAAGACTACTTAAGCCTTCACATGAAGGGCACAGCCCAGTTAGAATTTTTTTCATCACTTATAGAGTCTACTGTGTGCACAGGTAAACTGTTACAGCTCAAACTACACAACCCTCAGTCCTCCACTATGTTGAATTACAAACATGCTACCTGAAGTGGGAAAGTAAAATTCAAAATTCACATGAATATGGAAGACTTCAGTTACTGACTGAGGAAAACTTAAAATGCTATCAATATAGAAACACTACTTAGTTTTCCCGTAGAGATGATAAGGTGTTGTAATTAAATATATGTGTAAAATAATGGAAAGACCTTTAGCTATTACAAATACATTTTATCCTATATTTTATATTCATAGTACAATAGAAAATATGTGAAATAAATGTAGAGAACTTAACGGTCAACATGGGCTGATGTTTTGACTTGCCTATTGGTGACATGGTTCCGATTTGGTAGGTCAGCACTCTCCCGGTCATGGAGCATAAAGCATCTCGATTGAGGCAAACTGCCTCAAAGTTCTCCTGTACGCATCTTGTTAGAGTTTTAATGTTACTGTATATTCTCATAATGTATAAAGCATACAACGGAGCTGGAAGCTAATCTCTGAAATTATTGACATTGGAATACGTTTTATCATACTACAATAGTTTGATCCATATGCTTACCTTGAACAGCTGTTGACAGAAAGCGGAGCTCTTTACAACAAACTCTCTCCTCTCTGTTGGGATAGGCAAGTAGTTGCTGCACAGACATCATCAATTTTGCCCCACTCTCGAAATTTGAGCAGTGTCTTCTGTGTTGTCCTCCTTGCTAATGTTGTGCTTGGGTTCAAATTGAAAAGGCTGAACAGAAGACATGTTTATCTCGTTGTAGGGTCAAGAGAATGAGACCGAGGACTGGAACAACCATTCGACATCACTACCCAGACTACATTGCCACATAAACAATGAAAAACTAAGACACAAGTGTTTTGGGGTTCCTTTTAAGAGTGTGGCGCCGGGCTGACACACACACACACAGATGGCAGATGCAGCAACATCAGCATAAAATCCAACATACACCCAACAAAAACTATACCAAATAATTAATAATATTGAAATAGGCAAAAGGCTACTACAGTCCAAAATTGTAAATTAGCTTACTTTTGATGATTACAGCAGGAGACGATGGGGCTTGGTGTTGAACATTGAAATTATTTCATTATAGTCCAACGATTCAGTCAGTTCAGGAGAGCAGGGACAAAGAGTTCAGCCTGTATGTCATCATTGATGCCCTGATGCCAGTTTTTATCCCACTGACAGTTTAAGAGCCTTTCAACAATACAACTTGTTGCTCCTGAATTAGCAGCCATGTACCTATTGTTGGTACTTGGCACTTGTTGAGGAGAAACTGGTGCAGAAGGGGGTGTCTGGGTTGAGAATGATAACTTAACTTGAACTTAATTCTCTTCCTCCTGCTCCTCACGGCATCTTTTTGTGACAAACTTAAGCAAACTGCTTTGTTTCACCATGGTTTTTATCTTAACTTACATTAAACAGTAGGCTCCTGTTCCTCTTTACAGCAGTGCAGGCTGTACACTGAGTGAAAGAGGAGGAGCTGCTCGCTCGATTGTTTCTGTTTCGTAAAAACTTAATGGTACTCATGTTCTGAATCAAAGTCAACTGCAGAACTTATAAGTTCTGTAGAGTCAACATTGCTGATGTTAAAAAATACAAGGCCTACTACTGAACCTAACAGACTACTGTCTCTATTTACCCGCTCTATTATAGATGAACCCAGCTTGATTTACTCTTACCTGTCATACCTGTAGAGAGAAATCTAATAAAAGACGTGAACTTCCCTGTCCCAAGTTCTGTGGAAAAATCTTGGTTAAATTTATAAGAGTAAGTTAGCACCTTGCTATCTAACCTAATGGCAACTGTTATAATAACAGTTATTCGGATCATCTAATTATTTCCACCTAAAACTGACCTCTGCACTTGACCAAATATGTAGTACTCACCTTTATACCTATCTGCAATGCCTATTTGAATAATAAAAGATCACTTGGTCCAAAATCAGTCTTAAAAAAAGCCTGAGACTACATTACATACTACATACACTAGCTTTACTTGCCCACAGTGGGCATTTTTTCTAACCAAACCTTTGCAGTTTTGTCCATACTTAAGAACTTTGAGTGAGTCAAACTGAATTTGTGTTCAACCTAAGTCCATTTGGTTGCTGTGGCTCAGGTCACAACTAAGTGTTAATGTTTCAGTGTTAACATTGATATGACAGAAATTGATTTCTCTCTGCTTGAGTTATTGTTCATATGGATCAAACACTGTCTTTGTCGACATGATCCTTTGGAATAAAAAATATGACCAGCATTAAAAATATCATAGCATAGGCACATGCTAATGAACAATTTTGAAAAATGTTTGTCAGCTGTTTTCACAAACATGATTACGCACCGTCTTCTTTTTTGTTTACAATTTAAAATGTGTGTCATTGCCAGGCACAGATTAAGAATGCAGAGGCCCCTGGGACACAAAATCTTGGAGGGCCCCCCACCGCTCCACACACACGCAATCCAGCTTTTGAATTATAGGTTTTCAGGGTAGCTTACTATCTGTTGGAAACACCTGTAGCTTATACAGGATTTACACTGAAAGGCTACAGTCTATGATCACAACCTGAAGGACAATATCAACACCTGTAGATATCTTCTATCATATAGGATTTACACCACATGATTGCAACAATACAGCAGCAACAATATCAACACATTAGCCCTCAATGGCATACACAAGCACATACTGCCACACCTCCACCAATACAGCTCTATGATTCAGAACACAAGCCATGCAGAGCAACAGGAAACAGCAACACATCAGTACAATAATACAGCAACAACAAACACCATTTCAGCACATACAGCCGTGCAAACAACACAAACAAAACACAGCCAGCAATACTGACCACAACAATCTTCTGATACATGCAGACATGTGGAGCAGGTCAAATACAATAATCGTTATGTTGATCTTAATAAAATGTTAAAAGATGCAGTTATGGGTTAGTAAAATTGTAATATACACTTAACACACAAGAGTTTAAGGACACGACTACAGAAAAACATACTAAGTTGTTAATAAAATACTATACTATAAAATAGCCTACCTATGTCTCTGGATTTACTCAGCTTTTAAGGCTTAAACAGGATATAAACAGACAGGCAGACCTCATTTTGTGAGTAGTCTGATTAATAAATGTATTTATTTGATTTCGAAACAGTAGCCTTAGGGATGAACTTGAAGCACTTGTGTGGTGAAAGAAAAACTCACCGCACAAACCCTCAAATGGTCACAAACCCTTATGTTATTGTTGTTATTTAGTCATGCGGTTAAATCGATGAATTTTATTTTATGAAAAAAATTGCCCCAGCCCAATTTTTAACAGCCCCCTCAGTCACCTCATCCTGGCGCATGGCCTGAATGGTTGAAATAGTTCGCTAAAAGTAAGGTTGAAATAGGTAAAAAGTAATAAATTGTAGGGCTGCTAAACTGGTAATCTACCCGCCACTGGGTCTCTGCCAGCCGCGTCGGTGTCGGGCTCAGGTGGAGAGGAGGGTGGGCAGGTAAACAGGTGGAGAGGAGGGTGGGGCAGGTGAACAGGTGGAGAGTAGGGTGGGGCAGGTGAACACGTGGAGAGAAGGGTGGGCAGGTGAACAGGTGGAGAGGAGGGTGGGGCAGGTGAACAGATGGAGAAGAGGGTGGACAGGTGAACAGGTGGAGAGGAGGGTAGGCAGGTGAACAGGTGGAGAGGAAGGTGGGGTAGGTGAACAGGTGGAGAGGAGGGTGGACAGGTGAACAGGTGGCTCTGCTGTGGCAGGTCTGTGGTTCTCTGCCTCAGGTTCAGGTTCATGCTGATGCTCAGCTGAACTAGCTGTGGCTGCTGCCTTTAGTCCTCCTCTTCGCTGTTAGCATCGTCCTCTCCAGGGTCTTTGCTAGCAAGCAGAATTTTGAAAAAAGTGGAGATAGATGGTATGTTTTTCCGATGTTCAATGTCTCTGATATCCTTTAGTTTTTTTGTCTCTCTCTTTGCTGCTCCGCTGCTCCAACGCTTGTTGTCTATGATGCTTGAAGCGTCTTTCACACTGGCCGGCCTTTCCGCTAAATTCCCACATTCACCACCTGACCTGACTCACCGTCATCATCATGATACAGACACAGCTAGCAAACCAATCATAATATTTTTCTTGCTTGCAAATAAAGACTCTACATTCATTGATTCATATTTCAACACACACACACACACACACTCACAATTAATATCTTTGATTTTCAAAAAAAAAAAAAAGCCAGGATGGGGCCACAGTTGGTCTGGGTTTGGAGGCCTCCCTAGAAGTCGAAGGCCCCCCTGGCACCGGCCCACTCAGCCCGGTGGATAACCTTGCTGTTGGTCATTGCTATTGTGAAGAAAATCAAAACCTAAATGTTCTGGGTGTTCAAATACTTTAGAGCTGAAACAATGGCTGATTGAAAGAAAATTTATTTGCATGATTTTGATAATTAATTGCCTAAGCAATTCTTTAAAGCAAAAATGGCAAATATTTGCTGTTTCCACCTTCTTCTTCCAAATGTATTGGATTTGCTTCTTTTCTTTGTCTTATATGATAGTAAACTAAATAACTTTGAGTTTTGGACTGGTGATCAGACAAAACAAGCAATTTAAAGGGTTTTGAGAAAATTGAGACAGTTTTTGTTTGCTGCCATTTTCTAGAAAAACTAACTACTAATTGCTTTTTCTTCTTTGAGTGTTTGCATACGTACATCTCAAGCACAAAGAGATGTGCAACACAAGACAGTATAAGGTAATAAAAAACAATAACATTTACATTTATACAAACAACAAAAGAAATACAGCCAGGGGTAAAGTACACTGAATTTAACAAAAAGGCACAATTAAATAAAAACATTGAAAGACATGCAGATGTTGACTTTTGATAGCTGACAGTTCTCACTGTTTGAAATATTGGGGATGTTTTTAATTTTATTAACCAGAGCAGGAAAGAAGGGTTTACTGTTGGAGTATAAGTTTTGTTTTGTTATGTCTTAGTTTGTAAATCTGAACAAATGATTTGAAAGTTTTTGTTGTTTAATAAATGAAATTCAGAATGAATGTTTTACAAATTCTAGCTTAGATTATTTCATAAATTTAATAAATGCATTATATAATTATATATAATAGTATGCATATTCATAATATTTTGTCATTGTTCAACATAGGCTATTTCGGTAGAGGCATTAAATATATGACAATAGAATAGATAGAATTTTGTTTTACTTTCTTACAGCACTTTGTAGGCGGCATGTTTTATTGGCGACATGTAGGTTCTTTGGTCACATTTGAAACAGTACTCATTGACTGATATTCACTGGATGATCCAGCAAAAAATGCCTTCTGATTGGGTGGGCCTGAGTGTGAAAACAGCTCCATGCCAGGTGGAACCTGATTTTAAGTGGTGTAGCTGCTCATGTTCTGGCAGTGTTTGCCTAATAGTGCTGCTAGGATGGCTGTAGAATTTTAATCTTGTCATAACAGTAATTCCTGTTTGTCCAGGTACTCTTGCTGCAGGGTAATGAAACAGTCTTGCATGAGGAACTAACTATACATGAGAAAATTCCAGGTTCCTCCTCTTTTTCTCTGATCTGAGCTGTTCTTTACTCCACTGCAGATGTTGTGGTTACAGTTCAGTGTATGTAGACATATAACAACATACTTTTACTGATATAAGATTGGAATTTAATTGTTTGATTGACACAGATTTATATTTTAAAACTGAGGCATTTTATGTTATGGGTGTGTTGATGACTTTGATGTTTTGATGTTTTCAATCCAAGCTGACTACAGCTGCCATCCACCAATAAGGAGCAAGCTACACACTTTTCAGAGCCAATGGGTGGTCAGTATTTAATAATTAAAAGATTAGATTTTTCCGTGGAATCAAGATAATTATTTCTAAAAAGTAGAATTTGGGCATTGTGTTGAAAAGACATTGGTTTTTACCAGGCAGGAAAGGGTCTAAAGAAAGACAATATCTAGTTGCAGCTTGACCCATTCTAAGGACTAAAAGTCAGCCTCCACTGCCTCCATTTTTGGCTGCTGTTTTTTAAAGCACTTTTGAAATTCCCAACTTTATGGATGTGCAATAGTAAATTACTGGACTGCCCTTTAACAAATGTACATATTGTAAATAAATGTTAACAAGTTTAGTTTATATTATTGTTGGGTCCTTGATTGGGAGCAGGTTGGTTATTAGGAATAATCATATTATGTATATATCATTTTATTTTTATTAATTAATAATTATCTCTGATAAATGAGCACAATAATCACAGAGGACTTCTCTATAAAGATATGGCAGTGTTTATTAAACAATAGCAAAGTTAACAAATGCTTTGATCAATAAATCACTATCCTAAAATCTAATTCTACCTTCTACCATTATCAACAGCTATGTACAGTGAAAACACATGCAAGCGGGAGTGTGTGTGTGTGTGTGTGAGTGTGTGTGTGCGTGTGTGTGTATGTATGAGTATGGGAGTGTAAATGGGTGTGTCTGTGTCTCTGTGTGTGTGTGTGTGTGTGTGTGTGTGTGTGTGGGCAAGATGGTGACCTTGATCTTGGAAGATGATGTGCAAGATTTAGGGTGACTGGCATGATCTCGTGAGATGATCATGTGATCTTAAGGACGGCGGACATGATCTCAGGAGATAAGGTCATGTGAGAACCAAATAGCGAATGTGACCACAGTGTCTTGGTTAGAACAATAGCAAGATGGTGCCGCCTGGGGGTCGGCGTCTCTGCACTCACCCAATTCAATGTATAAAACACACGTGTCTGATGGTTGATAACAAGGGGCAGAGCGGCGCTGTGTCCCATGCTTTTTGACCGTCAGATGTGTAAGAAAGGTGCGTGTACTGTATGTTTGCGTGTGTGGGTGTTAGTAATGAGAGAGAGAAAGGAGGAGAAGAAACACTGGCTCACAGCGAAGTCCTGCGATTGTGAGAGGAGAGCAGAGGTTGTTTTGTCCACAGAAAGTGTGCGTACAGATGGCAGCCTGTAACGCACGTTGTCTGCTTTTCGATCGACAAACAACTTACTTTCTCACTCACAGTGGCACAAACACAGCAGTCCCAAGTGGGACAAACACAAAAACAGTCTAGCGTGGTGAATACAACTAAACAGGCAGCGAACTTTATACTCCTCAGAGTATAACAGGCAAAAGGACTTGGCGGTCCATTAAATCACACAACGAAACATGAGCAACAAAGCTTAAAAAGCTAACAATGTCTCTGCCCAGACATAAGCGTCTTACTTGGTCACTTCAGAAAGCGATTAACATTTGGACTTGTTCCTTCGCTTCCTCATGTGCCTCTCACTGCAGACCAATCAAGCACTTCTTCAAGACCCATTGAAACAATCAGGAAGTAGTTTACAGAGCAATCAGGAAACAGTCCAGTACATCAAAAAGAAGATAGAAGAGAATCCCTCTCCGGAGATGTGCATCAATTTGTTTCACTGGCTGAACGAGCTGAACCATCATTCTCTAGTGGAGGAGATCCAACAGTACCTGAGTTCAAGAAATCTCTCCACATATAAACTACCTCCTGCTCAATGGTCAGCTCTGGTCTTGATCCTACTATCATCAAAGAGTGAGTTGGATGTGTTTGACCTGAAGAAACTCTTAGGCTGATTGGCTGTGATCTACCATCCATTTGCTGTGAAGCTTTGTCTTCAGCTCTCAGTTCCCAGTCCTCCAGAGCTGGACCTAACTTCATTCCCTCCTGAGTCCCTGCAGGACTCAGGAGTGGAGCTGCTCTCTGCTTGGTTGCAGAGTCCACACTGCAGACTTGAAACTCTCAGGTAAGCCGGCCCTATGACTAACCAAACCCAAACTCTGTCATTTAAAATGTTGCTTAACACTAATTGAAAATGTTGTTTTTGCTAACACAGACACCTAGATGGTATATCATCAAATAGAAACCCAGAGTTTTCAAACGTCATATTTGTCTTAACCACTTATTCTTTTTTAGGTTGATTGGTTGTGTGCTGACATGGAAAAGCTGTGATGCTGTGGCCTTTTTTCTTAGTTCCCCATCCTCCCTGTTTGAGACAGCTGGACCTGTGTATAAATAACCTGAAGGATTCAGGAGTGATGGTGTTCAGCGCTGAACTGGAGAATCCACACTGTAAACTTGAAACTCTCAGGTCATACGGTTTTTGCATTCTTTTAGTTAGGCTCATATAACAGCTTCTGGCACTTTAGATTAGAAATTTTACCTGTAAGTGCCACTACATAGGTGTGTGTACAAAGAAGTTTATTTGACTGACTGGAGTTTAGAGTGTGCCACCAGAATAATTCTGATTCTCCCTTCATAATGCACTTACACTGTAAGAGCCAAAATCCACACTCCTCTTTCTGTTCAATTCAATTTTATTTATATAGTGCCAAATCACAACGAAAGTTATCTCAGGGCACTTTTCACATGGAGTAGTTCTAGACTGTACTAATTAACTACAGAGACCCAACAATTCCCCTATGAGCAAGCACTTGATGACAGCGGCAAGGAAAAACTCAAACAGAGGGGTGGAGAGAGACACAGAGAAGCATAATAACAACAACAACAATAACAGTCACAACAATAATAGTAATAGAGATATGACTTGTAATAATAATATATATAATAAGTTGAAGTCTGAATTTATTGTGGGACTTTTGTCTCCCCCTTCTGGCAGGGAGAGTAATTACAAAAAAACTGTCAACACGTGCTTACGTCACAGGCTATGCCGTAGCCTACTCCGTCGCTACTGTTGCAGCTGTAAAACGGTGGATAAGTTTCCGTGAGCGTCACACATCCCCCAAGAAATGACTTCTTGTTGTCCGATAACATTTGGAAACTCTAGAAGAGCCACATGATTCAATTATTTTATCCCCATTCAAGTTAGCAGAGGGCTAACCGGAAAATTAGTCTCTGGGTGTACATTCAAATGGTCAGCGCCATTTAAATCTCATGTCGGGAGAGACATTCCCTCCCGACATGAGATTTAAAAACTCTGTATACTGTGAAATACAGAGAGATTTATCTGGCTGTGATAGCCTTAATCAGCATTGTGTGAACTTGTTTGGCAAGAGCTTGAATGTAAAGGATGTTTATTTATATGTAAAAGTTCTGCACTGCAGGTTTAAATGAAAAGTACAATGAAAATGTATGTTTCTTTTTATATGACTTTTTAAAATAATCATTTATGAACAATAATATTTATATTCAGTTCTATTTTTGATTTTGACTGTTTTCAAAATAAATAAATAAAAATGCACTCTTAATGATAATGGGCATAGAATGGACAGTGAAATTGATAGGCCTAATCATAGAATTTAGTCTCTATTATGTAAGAAACATCTCTGTTGAATAAATTGTGAGCCATATTTTAAAAGTAGCCTGTGAAATGTTTTAAAACAAAGGCCTACTTGTGCAGTAGCCTATTCACATGCTGATAGTTGTTATATTTATTTGCTTATGTTTATTTACCATGCTGGTCATTTTAGTACTTAATCTATTTGATACTGACGGGGGGGAAATAGCTCAGCTTTCGTCAATTTCTGTGATTGCTGGTCAGTTTATATAAGTAGCAGCATTGGTTGGCATGTAAAAAATTTTTCCAGCTGCCAGCAAATTCCAAATTTTCCCAGTAGTCAAATATCTTGGTGTTGCGATCAAAAATAGATGTGTGTGTGTGCTTGTGCAGTTGAGCAGAGGTGCATGGATTGAAAGGAAAAAGAGTGATGACAGTTTTGATATGTGTAAACTGATATCCATTTTGTTTGGAGGAAGACGTCCTGCAGAAACAGGGTCTGGCCTCCATCGGCTATATAAGTAGGGAACTTCCACCCCTGACAGCCACAGCTTTCAGTCATCCCACAGAGGTGTTCACAATAGGTAAGAATGGCCAGGTAGGTCCACATACTGCATATTGTGTATGATTTTAAATATTTCAGACATGCAACTCTGGCTCACTGGAAGATCTCTAGAAGATAAATTAAGATATTACAGTGAACTCCAACAAAATATTTTTTGTTTGTTTAAATGTTATAGACAAATAAATAAAATGTTAAATGGACTGTACTTGTATAGCGCCTTTCTAGTCATCTGACCACTCAAAGCACTTTTAACACAATAAGTCAACTCACCTGTTCACATGCTGAATAGGTACATACAAGATCATCAGAGGAAATCTAACCATTTACACGTTGTTCATTTTGCATCATTGCTCCTGATGGCACAGGGTTCAGTATCTTTCCCAAGGACACTTGGAAATTGAAACTTGGAATTGAACCGCCAATCATCCAATTAGTGGACAAGCTGCTCTACCTCCTGAGCCACAGCCACCCCAGGCATATACCTATTATGTGTAGTACTGGGGACTCATGGTAATGATAAAAGTAGAATCCCCCCACTACCTTTTCTGCATCCAGATTTACGTTTCAGGCTACTTCATGAAAATTCGGTGTGCGCCATTTTACATTTGACTCTACTTGCAGATCTTATTAACACATATGAAGGGACTGTCCTGTGCTTTGTGTCTGAGCAGGTGGTCACACTGCAGAGATGGATGCCACTATGTTGGTATCAAGGACATTGCACTTGTTTGGTCTTGCTTCTACCTCTCCAACAGATCTTTCTCTGTTGTAATGGGAGAATTCTCCTCATTCTCAGCCCCCCTCTCCTGCGGTGTGCCCCAAGGGTCAATTCTTGGTCCAGTGTTATTTATGCTATATATGCTCCCTCTGGGTAAGATAATCCATAGGCATAATGTTAACTTTCATTGCTATGCGGATGACACCCAGCTTTATGTTCTGCTGACTGGTAATGATAAAATTTCCCAGGTTATGGCTTGTCTCTCTGACATCAAATGCTGGATGCTCAAATGCAAATTTTCCTCCAGCTAAATGAGTCCAAATCTGAGGTCATCTTAATTGGCCCCCCAAACCTGATCTGTGACTGGAAAAATAACCTTGGTGACCTGTCCACTAATGTCAAGCACTTGGGTGTGATATTTGACTCTGAACTTTGTTTTGACCAAATCACGAAGGTAGTGCAATCATGCTTCCTCCAACTTAGGAATATTGCTAAAGTCAAACATTTTTTATCTCAAGCGGACCTTGAAAAAGTCATCCATGCTTTTATTTTGTCACATCCAGATTGTTATAACTCTCTGTACTCGGGGCTCAGCCAAAAAGCCATCTCCTGTCTCCAGCTTGTTCAGAATGCAGCTGCCAGACTTTTAACAAATTTTAAAAGACACTTACATTATATCTCAGATTTACTTGCACCCTATGAGCCTGCTGCCCCCACAGCCCACCGTGTTACTAAAGGATACCATGCATTTGCGGTTAGAGCCCTGCTGCTATGGAATTCCCTACCTGAGGAAGTTAGGCTGGCAAACTCAGTACCCTGTTTTAAATCAATCTTCAAAACTTACTTTAAAATATGCATACATATGCTGGTTCAGTACAAGACTCTGAACACTAGTTCTGTGGAAAATCTACAAAACAAGCCTGTTTATGTGTTTATGTGTATGTTGTGTGAGCACACTTGCTGTTGGGTTAACTAGAACTATACTAAGTATAAAGTAATAATGGGTCAGTATCAATAAAAATCAAATAAATAAATATTCACATATTTGTATTGCCTCTACAAGTAATAAATGGCACATATTGTTCATGTATCTATCTCTACCATTAATTAATAATATTATTGTGATTGATAAATACTGCAAAGTTTCAATTTAAATATAATGTGTATGAACATCACCACAATTTCTATTAAATGTAATAGATGATTTTGTAGAAGAAGATAAAGTATTTGTGTGGGGGAATTTTACCAGAGTAAGTTTGACAATGACATGCAGCTATGACAGATATGAACATACTGAAACTGTAGTCACCATAAGTCATATGTTTTCAATTTGTGTAATACATGACTCCTGATTTTAAGAGCTTCATAAACTATTTGTTTTATAATTTATAACATTATATCTAAAATGTGTGAATAATTTCACTGTTTTTGGAAAAGGACCGAATCAGTTGTCACAATACCACCCATTTAATCTGAAAGTCCAAGGGAATTCTTCCCCAAGAACAATTTCCCAGTTCAGAAGTGAGTCAATATCATATTTTACAAAACATTAATATTGACTGGTATCGTAAAGGCTTAAATTTCCCTGGTGAAATATTGCAACCAGCAGCTAGTGCAAATTTGCATAACATCCAGTCATTGGCTATCTCAGTGAAACCAGGGAAATTGACATCTCCCTGTGGTAGCTGTGAGCAGACATTGGTAATGATAAAGAAATAACAAAACAATAATGATGAAATTCTCAGTGGTGCATTTATCTTCTGCTCCCTTAGTTTCCTGATCATTTTAGAAAGGATTTGCTATATAAGTGTAAGCTAGTTTTCTGAAATTGATTATATAATATTACAAGGCAAAATAAGAGAAACTGTATAAATTACACAGTTAAGATACTGCATAATTACAGTAATGTGAGTTTTTAAGAAAAATCTATGATGGTGTAATCACATAGCAAATGAAAGAGGTTCATAAGAAGCTGTTACTAACAAATGAAGAACAATCAATAAATACAGTTGCTATCTGTGTATTCTGTTCAAGGAAGTAATTATGCTTCATTACAGTAATATCTTGCCTCTCAAGCTTTGCTGTAAGCTGAGGTATGTTGTATACACTGCTTGTGCATGCTATTGCTAGTTGTGGATGTACAGTATGTGGTCAGCTGAAATAGTGGAGGAGATTCTTGCAATTGGAGGATTTACAAATGAAACAAAGAATACAAATAAATAAATGAACACTATGATTGGATCAAGTTTAAATCTCCAGACTGCTTCATGTTCTAGGTGCCAAAAAAATTAGAGCCTGTGGCATTTTGCAGAAAACAATGTAAGTGAAAGAGAAACAGTAGAGGTTTAAAGAAGTCTGCCAGTGATTTGTTTCTGTATCTTATCTAAAGAGTCAGCTCAACCAAGTTACAATATTAATATACAGTATAATATATTTTCCCATTTGCACCAAGTGGTATTTAGCCATGCAGATAATTGTGGTTTGATGTGTTGAGGATTTTGAGTGGTATCATGCTATACATTGGAAATACATAATCTGTATTGGTTCGGTGTGGCAATGTGTATCGGTATAGGGATGTGTCTATACATTTGTGAGCTATAAAAACAGTGTATCTCCTAATAAACTGTGCCAAAATAAAAAAAAGAAAATGTAATGTGGATAAAAACACAGGTTAGTGACTTATCATAAAACATAAAATATCATGTCTGTTCTGGAGAGTGAAAGTTTATTCTTGACCTTGTGAAGTGGAAAAAACACTAACTTTTACTATCTAACTACCAGCTTTTCCAAAAGCTTTCAGCCTCATGAGACTTGAAGATGAGATGCTGTTGAAAGTGCCAGAAAAGCTTGTAAGTACAGTTTAAGTTAAGATTATTTTGTCAAAACATGTGTGGCCTGTTTGCTAACAGATAAAGATTCTATCCCTGAGGTCTGGTGGTAACACTAATAGTTAGAAATGAAGACTAAACACATACTTACTCTTTCTATTTATCTCATTACCTTTATTTATATTCACACATAACTTGTAACATCTATGTTTTGTTCCTGTTTTTTGATTGCTGCATTAGCAGCCATGTTAGCTAACCTATGGTTTTAATGGGACTCTTTACACTTGCTATTGTGTTTTTGATTTTGACTTAAGGCTGAAAAGACACCATCCTTAACACAGACAGAGGCACCATGGACACTTCAGCATATGGAGAAAGCTTGACAGGCCTGCCGTGTCTAGTTCTGCTTGACTGGACAATCGCTGTTTGGGGAAGGAGTTTGGCAAACAAATTAATATGTCACTTTCATGTCTTATGATTGGCCTGTTTGTTTTTGAGGCGGGTCTTCAGGGCTAGAAGGTCAATATAGAGGATCTGATTGAGGACAGCAGAGGCGCAGAGCAGTCCACCGTGCAGGGCCCCAGCCATGCCATTACAGAATACATCCTGACCTGCACATAAACAAGTACACACACAAACAATGAGCAGGTGTGTCAGTCTTGGTAGCAATCAGACAAGATGAGACTATCAGTCAGGTCACCTGTTAGATAGAGTCCGTTGATTGGTGTCTGTGCTCGTGTCCTTGCAACTGTTTCTGGGTTGAAACGGTCCAAGTTGTGCTCAGCACCATACATCTCACCTCTTGGAGCACCCAAATAGTGGACATTAGTTAGAGGGGAGGCTGCGTCCACCATCACCACCTGAACAAATACACACACATTTAATTTGTATTTATAGACAACTACTACATTTGCAGTAGCTGATGTCAGCCAGGAATTATAGCCACTTTTTTTGAAGAAGAAGAAGCGCAACATATTTTACATCAATAATGGCTTTCCAACTGCTTCACATTGATTTGGATTTGATTTGATTTGGATTGTTTTAGTGTGGATGTAGTTCACTTCAGTAATACAATACATTAAAACTGGCCACTTGGTGGTAACAGAACAAATGGAAAACATGACATTGATTACCACCCTATCAAGGTGTTTAGCAAACAATCGCTTATATATACATCCAGCAGACATGGGGCAACATTAGATTTCATTTAGAATCATGTGTTCTGGCCAACTGACAAATGTTAGTCAAATATTCACCCCTCTTTTCGCTTTATTTCAGTTTTCAACAACTCTTGAGAGAAATATCTAGCTCTATAGCTGCTAAATGCTCAACTGTGTTCAATAGCTAGTTGCTAACTTTATTTCTCTTCTGTTTGGTGCTAAACAAGTAGTGTACAGTAAGTTTATTTAGAGCTTTTCCACGGAAAACCACTGACTGCTGCTGCTGGAAACAAGGTTGATGAGAGTGGTGAAACTGAACCAAAACAATAATGTTGCTGGCCGTAAAACCAAAACAAAGAACTGAAAGACACTAAAAAGTGACACACCTTGTCTCGCAATTGAGGGAAGATGGTTAGGGCCCAGTCTAGCAGCTCTTGGGCCATTCCATTTTTCAGATCCACGTAGTCCTGTCCTCTCTTGCCAAGCTTTGTCCCCTCCCATTCCTCAAACCACTCATAGCGAGCCATGGTTAGCAATGTCATACAGGACTTACCTGCAGGGAGATAGGAAGGGCAATAAAGGAAAAGTTATGCAAAAGTTTCAGTATATTTATATTTTGATCTTCTTCAAAGAACTACTGGGTTGTCCTTGATTATGGGTAAACCTTTGCTCCAGAGTAGTTTAGCATAGTCTGGCAACACATTTGAATACTTACTTGTGTGCCTCACTCTGAAATCCTTAAACATTCTGCAAGAGTATTGAGTCTGGTTGTTATTATCCAACATCAACTACACTGGGTAGGGCATGTCATCAGGATCCAAGATCCTTTATAGGCAATATACTCTTCATTAAACCCCACTGCTGAACAGCGATTGTCCAGTCATAGCTTAGAAACCACAACTATGTATGACAGGTCTGTCAAGCTTTGGATTTTTCCACATGTTGCTCTCTCAGGAACGTTACTCTCACAAGTCTTGTCTTATAAAACCAAGAAGCAAACAGAAATGTAAGAAATCAATTAAACTGAGTGTTTATCTGCTCTAACCAAAAATTGCAAACATTAGCATACCCAGCTAACTAGCTACCTACAGCAGTAACCTGGTGTTATTTCTAGAGGCAAGGGGTCATTAGCTAACTAAAATATTTTGTGGGGTTACAGGTTATGTACAAAAACATGTTCAGGACTGGAACATCCACCCTGTGGGAACCTAGATTTAATGGCCATCAGCATTTGCATACGTGTTAAAGTATGTTACCTGGGTGTCTGATGTTGGCTGTGGGATCTTTGGCAGATGGAAAGGTGATGAACATCATGGGAATGTTCCCCAATACCTGCTCTCTGCTCAGAGAAGAGTATTTCTCCATTCTGCACACAAACAAACAGACACACACACAAATTAATTAAGCAGAACATCAGCTGCCAAATCCATGAAATTAAAAATGTACTAAAACGGAGACAAGAATTATTACATTAACATGGAATATGTTGTTAAACTGAAATGGAATAGATAAATGGGTAGAAAAAAGGAGAATCACAGATGTAGATTGATTGAACCTTGTAGATAAATTTGGCAAAAAAGCACCATGAAAGTCTGTAGTGGAAATGAAGATGAAGAGTATGAGTATACAAGGAGAGAGGAAGCAATAAAAAGAAATATAAAAAAAGCTTACAGTGAGTCCAAGTCATTGTCTTTATACATCCAAAAGTTGGTAGAAACAATACCGAGTTCTTCTTTGGTTCCATCCAGACCAACAAAGACTAAGAAGGAACCCATACCATGGCGCACCATACCCAACAATGACTGGATCTCTACACACACAAAGACAGTTAGGGGAACATGAAATAATCAACAGAGACATTACAGGAAATATGTGCTAGAAAATGACAACAAATGGGAAAAAATGCAGCGTACAGGCCAGTGGCTGCAGTAAAATGAGTCCATGGTTGAATACCTGGTTTGTCCTGTATGTGCTGAGGCAGAAACTTCTGGAAGGTGTTGAAGATTCCAGCATTAGAAATTACAACAGGGGCATGGACCTCAATCTCTTCTTGTCCTTTAAGCACTGTCACACCTATCACATACACACACACACACACACACACAGTGGAGACATTCAGCATTACAAGGTAGGAAGGCAACATTTTGATATTAGTACACACATAGAAAGCTTCTTTTTAATGTTCCTTGCTTGGGGTGGCTTATAAGGAATCATAGAGTGGTTCTGTGAATAAAATAGGAAATCCAAACCCAAACACCTTTAAACATTTGAGACAGGTGTGTTAAAGATGGGGCTGATGGATGGACTTGTTGACAAAGTTAACCACTCCTAATGCATTTTTTGTATCCAACAAGTAAGTAGAGCTAATAACTTTGATCACACTGGCTGTTGTTAGTGTTTATGGTGCAGCAATATTGTCACTACTGTATAGTCAAGGCCCACTTTAATGGTGAATAAATTAGCAGATTGTGTAGTATTCCCCACTAATGAGGCATGGCTTAGTTTTCATTGTTTTGTTTTCAAGCAAAATGCACTACTGTAGCTGACTAGCTTATTTGAATAATTTTGTGTAAACTTTTGGAAAATACTGAGCTAATATAAGATGTTACATGCCTCCTTTTACACCTTTGGAACCTGGCTACAGTCACATGACATAACTGTAGACCCGAGTCATACTTAAGTCACAAAATTGAGGCATGAGACTTGACTTGGATGGGACTACTGACTTGACCACCTAAAAACTTGGCTTAAAATCAAAAAGCAATCAAGTTTGACAAATCCTGGAACAATAAAATAGGTCTGTGTATTAAAAGCAGTTGACTGTGTATTTAGAGAACTGAGAGACTTGTGACTGACTTGCAATTTGCTTATGAAGACTTCTGACTTGACTTTGACTTGCCCCAAAAGACTAAGAACTAAACAGGGAGACCATCTCACTGCAGACTTCCATGAACATAACAAGCTGCACATGCTTTTCACAATCAGTCTCCCCCTCTCTGTCTCACCATAGGTCTTCCCTTGCTGGTTGAGAAGGATGCGCTGCACAGGAGCCCTGACCAGCACAGCACCACCTGCCTGCTGAATGACAGGGATGATGTGAAAGGCAAACTCACTGGCTCCCCCTCGTGGGTAGTATGCCCCACGCTTGTAGTGGTGAAGAAGGAGAGCGTTGATTAGAAAGCTGGACTCTTTAGGAGGGACACCTTAAAGAAAATGACATGATACAGAAGAGTGAAGAGGATGTACAATATGTGTGTGATCTATGATGAGTATGTCTTTCTGTATGTCCAGCACCATAGAACAGGTAGGCAGATAGTGCCTGCAGATCCTTGCTCTGGGTGAGGCGGGACATTATTTCTGAATGGTTGGTTGTTGCTAGGTGGAACACTGAAGATATGCGATATAATAGGCCAGTCCGAACCAGGAAGTTAACCATCCAGTATGGTATGATCTTCAAGGCGGCGATAAGTGGCGTCCTCTGCGAAGCTAGCTGCAAGAGGAGGACAAACAGGCACATTTAAAAATCATTATCATAATTATATACTTTACTTATATAACACCTTTCATGTAAATTACGCTGCTCAAAGTGTTTTACACTAATTGTAAACAACTTCAAAATGATCAGAAAGTAAATGCAAAAAAACAGGTAGCTATATAGAGTTGAATGTCATCTGCATATGAGTGAAAATAAATACTGCGCAAAGTGATAGTTGTAACATCAAAAGATGGATCCAGGACCCAGACTTAAAGGTCCAGTGTGTAGGATTTAGTGGCATCTAGTGGTGAGGTTGCATATTGCAACAAACTGAATACCCCCTATTCTTCCAAGCATGTAGGAGAACCTATGGTGGCTGCGAAACTTGTGAAAAATGCAGGCCCTCTCTAGAGCCAGTGTTTGGTGTGTCTGTTCTGGGCTACTGTAGAAACATGGTGGTGCAACATGGCGGGCTCTGTGGAAGGGGACCTGCTCCCTATGTAGATATAAAGGGCTCATTCTAAGGTAACAAAAACACAACGATTCTTATTTTCAGGTGATAATTAAAACATAATTATGAATATTATATTCTATTTCTGTCAAGTTTGTTCCGCTAGATCCCACTAAATTCTACACACTGGACCTTTAAGCTTTGTGGGACTCAACAACTATGATCCTCTCACTTTTTCACTAGTGCCACTATAATGGGAAAAGTCTTGACAACTGTTGGATGGAATGCAATGAAATTTGGTATAAATATTCAGTCTCATCTAGCGCCATCAGCGGTCAAATTTTTGAATTTGTCAAATACTTTGATTTATGACCAGATACCTGCAAAACTAATGACATTCCCGTCACCCTCAGCTATATCTTGTGTTTAGTGCTAATTAGCAGAAGTTAGTATAATGACATGCTAAATTAAGATGATTATGACCGTGATAAACATTATACATGCTAAATGTTTAGCATTTAGCTCAAAGTGCCACTCTAAGTATCAGACGGCTGCTACCATAGCTTTGACATAGTTTCTGGCAACTTTGTTGATTTATCAAACTCTTACTATCTCCTTTGATCATTTATCCACCCTCTCTACCTTCATCAATCTCATGAACTCATCAATGGCCTCCTCCTCCCCTGGGAACTGTTTCTTCAGGCTATCTGCCATTTCAGTCTTCCCTGCATGGATATGGTACTCCCTGAGAATGACAGAGAAGAAAGGTAGGATGGGTTAGAGATGGTGGGAATTGTTTTGATTAGGTTGAAGCCAGGTAGGAGTAATACTCGACACTCTCAAATGTCTGGAAATGCAAAAACACATTAAACAAAGAATGAATTAATAATAAAACAAAGCAATAATTATCATGTAAAAGACGTGCCCTACCTGCGCTCTTTAGACTGACCCAAGACCAGCGTATCAAAGTGCTCCTCCAGTCGTGTGAACTGCAGCTGTCCCTCTGTGATCTGATCCAGGGCAACCCTCAGCAGGCTGTTCTCATGAAGCTGGCCCAGATAATGGATCCCTGAGTTAAATTAATATCATTTACTTAATGCTTTAAAAATGTATAACAAAACAACTTTGTTCCAAAGTGTGACACACTTGGAATCATTCTCAAGACTACATATTTACAAACTGACAGGATTCTGAGTATTTATAGGAGTAACTAAATCAGTACTCTTGTATTAATTATTGTTATTTCAGAGTTTCCCTTTCCATGTCTAATGTGACAATTTGATGATGAAACTAAGCTGTAATAATTTTATCGCTAAATAACATTTGTGTTGGTGTTTTGGAATATAGCAATTATTATTATTACATTTTTATTCTTTCTATCTCTTGTGTGCATTAGTTAAAATTTTTTTACCGTTTACATTTGGACTGTCTTATCAGCTCGCCAGTCATCTGTAAATTACTTTGAATTACACTAACCTTAATAAAAGGCGCTATACAAATAAGTTTGATTAATTGATAAACCAATTGAACAAATGTTAATATGATTTTAAATTATGTTCTGTGCACAAAAGAGCACACAAATGTATTCATTTGTACCCATGAATTAATTTCACAGCATGTTTTATTCATTCATGTGTACAAATTACTATCCTTTATTTTTCTTCATGATACCTGCTGGGCTCCAGTGTCTGGCATTCCTAAACTGTGTTTCTGTATTTGTACTTCTGTTGTAAAAAACATTACAACATCATTATTCCTGATAAGCAACTTACAAATCACATAAATCATAATCACATCCACATCCAATCAACTCCTGCAGTTGGCTGTACTCATGTTTTGACAGACACAGCTTTGTGAGACTGTTCAGTGGGGTTCAGTTCAGACAGAAACAGAGCCACTTTCCTTGTCACAGTCATTATGCTCGGATATAACTCACAACAATAATGTGTGTTCAAGTTCAGTGCTCTTTTAGTTAACAGTGCCTTGAGGGATTTTATAAAAATGTCAAATTTGTAAAAAAGGTTATTCAGACTGGGATTAAAAAGTTATTCTTTTATTTAGTTTTCAGTCTTTTTTGAATATAAGGCAAAGATAAAACATGCATCATGGATCTTTATTTGAACACAGTATAACTATCTTCCACCAGCTGAAGGTGCACTGCAGCTGCAGGGAGCTAACATATACATGTGTTGGTATTTGTTTGTTTGTGTACTTCGGCATCTTACCGACATCAAACTCAAATCCCTTATTCTGGAAGGTGTGTGTGCAGCCTCCAGCCTGATCATGTTGCTCCAGAACTACAACTCTCTTCCCAGCTTTGGACAAAAGCGCTGCTGCTGTCAAGCCTCCCACACCGCTGCCAATCACCACAGCATCCAGAGCAGGGGGAACACGGTCCACACGAAATCCTGCAGGGGAACACAATTCAAAATTAGACTGGTGGAAGGTTTGTGAAGATGGTCTCAAGAACCATTAATTTTCTCAATTGCATTACAACCCTTGGAGACTGTATCTGCAGTTAAAAAGATCCAACAGAGAACTGACTATGTACAAATACTGTGATAGCTAAATTTAACTGAGCTTTCTAATGTGAGCATGGAGAGATCATGACACAATGGGCCCCTGGGCACAGACATGTAGAAGGCCCCCTCCTACCTAGCAGCAAGACTTCCCTCAGAAACACAATGCTCACAGTCATTTTGCAGTTCAAGTGCTGTATATACGCAATATTATGTCAAAGAAAACCTTTGGTTCAGGTACTTTTTTAAAGCAGTTATTCTGCTGTTTAACAGATTTAAATTGCTTTGTTAATTTAAAAGTAGGTTATTTGCACTGTGCAGCCATATTATATTGAAAGAAAATAAACAAAAATATTGATAAAATAAATATTAGATTGGATATTAAAGGACATCTCTACATTTAAATTGAGCCTGTTGAATTTCCAAAGAGAAACGTTAATAACAGTCACTTCTTGCAAAGGCGCAGGCTTCCTGACCCTTGTCCTGTGCCCAGTAGGCTCGTACAGTAATCCATGAATGACTGTGAGTAATGTTTTAGCTGAGGCTTTTCTTACTCTGGTTAAAGAACAGGTTCAGATTTAACAGCAGCTATAAAAATTTGCTGACCTCCAGTGATGTTTTTGATCATTTTTACTTTTTACTTGCTTTAGGAGACTTTTTATGTGAAAAAATTGAAATTCTGTACTTTCTTTTCTTTATGTCCAGAAATTTTCAACACGGCACAAATATCCAAATATGAACGGACAGAGAAGTTTGTCAGGGTTCCAGGGATATATGAACCATGTTGACATTATTCTGATTAATATCAAGTTGTGATGACTTTGGGGAAAGAAAACAAAGTCTTTTTTTTACATTATGGTGAATCTGCTCCACAGTGGGAGTGACATGCTGCATTTGCTTCTCAACACTTCCGGTTTACACACAGGCATGGATGTAGCTGTAAAAAGATCGGCTGAGTCACTTTTACAAGAGAAAAAGTCATAAATTTGATGAACCAAAATCTTATTAGTTATAAGCAGCTTCTTTTTCTGTGATTTCAAAGTGGATTTAGTGATTTTTATCCTGACCAGATTGCACAGAAAAAAATTGTGTCTCTGGGGTACAACGGATTGAATATTGATTGTAGAAGTGTACTCCAATATGTGTCAGAACACACCGTGACATCACTGTTAGGGGTAGTTATAGGTGCAAAGAGCACACTTCTGGCACTCCTGGTGGAACAGACTTGAAGCCTGGCATTAAGTTACTCTTTGATACTGTGAATACTCACATGCCTATACTTTATGTACATTGAAAGAATTACTAGCTGCTGTGATCGTTCGTCTTCATATTGGCCATGAGGTGACCCCTTCCCAGAGATGGAACACAAAATCCTTGTTCCACACCTGTGTTTATGTAACAGGTGTGACTCTTCTAGTCATTCCGTAGTTGGATGTTGACGGATCATACAAAACTCTTTTGTACAGTCAGGAGCTCAAATGAACATTGAAATAGGTTTTTCTTACTGTAATCATTTCTCCTGTTCGTACTGACCATTAGAAGATCCTTTCATAATGCAATTATAATGTAAGTGATGAGGGCCAAAATCCATCCTTCTTCTGTGCAAAAATGTATTTAAAAGTTTTTTTGAGGCTCATATGAAGCTTCAGCTGTCCAAATGAAGCCTCATATTATTGTCAGATAAACCTTTCAGTACAGTTTTGCTCAAAACAAGGACTGTAGATTTTGGCCTCCATCACTTACTTTGAAAGTGCATTTGAAGGGGATCTTTTAATAGCCAGTATGAACAGTAGAAATGATTACAGTGAGCAAAAACCTATTTATCCTTTGGGCACCTGACTATTATTTTGAGAGACTTAAAAACATTTTGAACCCGTCCATCCCCAAGAGACACAAGACTCTGTATCAGAAACCTTTCTTACCTCTCTTCAACCTTTCTTCCCTCTGTTTGCTGTCACTGACCAACGGTCCTGGTGGCCTCAGGCACTTCTCACTGAACACCCTGTAGCGTTGCCCAGTGGTCAGGAAGAAGATGACGACCACCGCCAGCAGCGCACAGCTCAGTAGACCCAGCAGCCACCACCACATGGCAGAGGAGAGCTGTGTGCCCACTGTAGAGCACTGAGGTGTCTATTAGAGACAGCAGGAGTGTGAGGAGAGGAACAAACAGCAGAGTAGAAAAACAACAGGAAGAAAACACTGAGATAGATTGAAGGAAAGGTCTAAATTGAGAAGGGATGAGGAGAAGGTATGAGTGAAGGATGGAGAGGACAGTGGGTAAGAGAAGAAAGAAGAAAGCTATCCTCCAACAAGGCGTTCCAAACAAAACAGACAGCTCAAACAGTGCACTTAAGTGCAGAGGAGAAGAGGGTTGAAGTGAGGGGTGGAGCGAAGGAAAAAGAAGGATAGATGGTTATTAAGGTTAAGAACCAAAATTAAAGGACACACAACACATGACATTTTGGAAATTCTAATTCCACAAAGAGGAGAGCAGATAGCACATTCTCCACGCCGAGGACATGAGACTGCCAGAGAAGAGAGAGCCGGTTGTTCATCACTTCATCAGACCCGACTCAGAGCGGTACGCACAACCAGCACTAATATGTTGCTCATTATTGAACTGCCTTAGGATGAATTTGTTTCCTCTAAACATCTTACAATTTAAACTGCATGCTTGTGAACAAAGATGCTTTCAGAGCTGAGATGCTGTGAACAGGATGCTTTGGGGCCACTTGGTTTTCTGAGTTAATGCACTGAGATGTGTACATGTATGTTAGTATGACTATTTCAGTTCAGCCTTCCAGAAGCTATGAGGGTGGATATTTCAGAGAAAAACACAGTGTTTGATCAGGTTGCAACATTTTTCAAATTTCAAAAGGTTTAATTTGTCACATGCCCATACAACATGTGCAGTGAAATGCAGAGTGGCAGTGACTTGTGAGGCTGAGCTAACAGGCTAGTGTGCAAAAAAGAAAAATAGAAATTAGAACAAAAAAATAAGAGAAAGGCAAAGAGACATGAAAGATTCAAACATAAAAATGAAGTGTATAACGGCCTGGTGTGTTGGTGGGCTTTTTCCAGTGTATAAAATATAATGTCTGTAACACTTTGTTTTTCGTTTGCAATATTTCCTTAATATCCTAGAAAGGAACTGATATGTATCTTTGTATATGTATCCTTGAAAAGAACTATGTAATTTGGTAATAATTATAGGGGAAATGGAGACAGTGTCCAATTGTTACACTCTCAGTTAATTCATATCTAGATTAATCTATTAATTTACACATTAGCTAAACATGCAAAAATGTTTGTCCAAAAGTTGTCTACAGGCAAACACACAATTCAACATAAAGTTTACAATAATAAATGAATGATGATGAATAAATATTTGGGGAGAAATAGGATGTTTTGATTTAAACGGAGCAGTTTTCCTATAAGGAAATTCCTCCTTAAAACAACAACTGCTCATAAACTAAACTAAGTGAACTAAAATAATTTTTTCAGAATGTTAACTGTTTTCTCTTTACTTAGTTCCAAATGACATTGTGAGGAAGCACCAACTCCCTCACTAACTATATGCTAAGGCCTTTTTGTTTAGAAAGGTGGACATTCTCTCACACAGTTTTCTTTGTTTTCTTAATTCAATTTATAGTTCCAATATCAGTTGCCAAAGACAAAGAATTGTAGTTTATTTCTTAACAAGACTAGGTCAGAACCTAGTATATGACGGGACCGTGTATGAAACACTAGAGGGCTTTTAATACGTTGCCTGGTTACCATCAGACAGGGACATCGCAGCATTTTTAAGATGTTTGTTTTTATGTAAGTTTAAGTTTATTTATTTGTATAGCACTTTTCATGCAGTAGTTGTAACTCATGGTGTTAGAAGAAAAACATTAAAAATATTTAAAATACATTGCACCACATTTTGGGTGTAGACTATATGTTGCTGTTGTAAGAAGGTCGAGTTAATATTTAGGCTTTTTTTATATGTTGTATGTATTATTTCACTTACCCACAACCTAAAAGATAGTTTTAATGCAGTAATTATCAATTTAATCATTTATGCTAAGTGTAAATGACCCCAACACAGTGTCTTTCATGTGTGTCAAGTCCACATTCGTAAATGTGTTTGTTATATCGCTTTTATTTTATTTACCATGAACATGGAAGTGCTTCATTTTGAAAAGATGCTTGATGCATGTAAAATCGGCAGTAAGTTGCACTGGCGACGGCGCACAGATCCTGTTCTCATGTAAATGTCACATGACACAAACAGGCATTATTTTGAAAATCTATGGTTACTTTCTCACCTGAAAAAAGATTTAAACTCAGTAAAGTGACATATTAACAGTCCTACAGCACCCTGTTTACTAGTGCGCACATGTGAAATGCCACTGTGTCCATGGACCTTCTGTGGGTTGGTGCTCTCAGTGTCTCTGGTGGCCTCTGTGTGAGATGCTTTGGCTGGAAAATGTGTTTTTTAAACTTATTTTGGGGCTGCGGTAGGGCGGGCTGTGCTCAGGGCTGTGCTCAATCCTGCCGAGAGGCTGAGTGCCTGCAGACATGACTGTTGAAGCACTGATAGATAAACAGAAAACTATGAATCATTTTGAAAGAGCAAAGGCCAAAGGGGAAACTCCAACACTCGGCCGTCCAACCAATGGTGTAACTTCATCACTCAGTCAAAGAGTCAGTGATGGACAGACAGGGGTTATAGGGCTGGTCAGTGGCCAGTCCAGCCAAAAATATATTAAAAGACATGCTGTTGTCACCCTGTCAGAGTTTCAGTCCTGCGGAGGCCATCTTGTGCTGGTGCTTAAAGAGGAAGCACACCTCAAAAGTAGCACTGTTATGTGGTGTATGAGTAGGTGGGTTCCCAGATTTCATTGGATACTGGATGTGTGATGAAATGACAGGTAATTAACATAAATACTGAATGATGTAGGGATTCCCTAAAAACTTGGTATTTCACCTGGGGGCAGTGCCTTGCATCCTGCGTCACACAGAGTGTTGTGTGCCTGATGCGCATTCTTGTCAGCTTGCACTGGGTCGTCTCATCACTTTTTGGATAAGCTAGCAAAACCATAACCTAAAAATGTTATTTATTAACCTAATCTTTGCTTTAACCCCAAGATTAAACCTGCAGGAGACCTCACGCCTATTTGTAACTTCAAACAGAGATGTTTTTTTTTTTGTGATCATCGATTTACGAAGATACACTTACACTACACAGATTTTTGCTCCTTGTACTGTGGGCACGGCTGCAACCACGACTAGACTTCCCTGCAGATTTTCAAATGGCTTTTACCTGAATGTTGATAAATTCTCAAATTGACCATCATAACGTTATACTGGAAAATATTTACAACTAAATAGTGCTAAAATATATCAATATTTAGATAGAATTAATTATGGCAAACAAAAAATCTACTTAGATGGGGGTCAGTATTCTGATATCAATGTAGTATCTTGCATCAATAGATCCCCAGCCCAAACAGGCTTACAAGACAGACTATCATTTTCCATGTACACAGGTGTGAGACCAAATATACAAATTATAGAAAAACATGAATAGTATATTCTGTATGCCTTCATGCATGCTTGACATGCATTAAATAAACTGATCTCATATTGTATGTGTGTATTATTCAGTCTAGTTTGCCTAATTTTCCAAGCTTCAGAAATGAAACTAGCCAATACTTCGCCTCTCAGTCCAACTTCTCGTTTTCATCAAACCAAAATAATTCAGGATTTTTGTTCTGCATTCTTACAAAGGTGCACACAGGTTATCATATAAAGTAGCCTGCAATACAACTAAGTGCAATTTATACAAATACACTCTACCTTCCTCACTTATTTACTTAGTAGGATATCGCTTCTCAGGTGGACACAGCATAAGGTTCCACACCAAAACGTTTCTGTTCTATCTATTTGAGGGTCCTTAGCATTCTTTATAGCTCCATGGGGCAAATGTTACCAAGTGCTCCACACGTGAGGCTTGTTTACAGTTAACTAGCCAGTAAATTTCATGGCTCATGATATGGGGCACATGTTTTGACATTCTAATGCTAGCATGATCAGATAGTGCAAATGAAAATGAGTAAACTACATTATTTGTACAAAACTAACGTAATTCATCCTCCATCACGGAAACGTGAAACATGAACGTGCATGGACTGAGACGGTCACAGAGCTCGCCGAAGCGTGCACTGCTACGTCCTGCAAAACCACGCCACGAAAGTTTTTAGGGAGTCCCGAATGATGTACAAACAATTTGTTCATTTTGATTGTACAGTATTTATGCTAAAATGAAGAATGAATTGAGGCCTTGTTGTTATGAGCTGTTAAGAAAATAATGTACATTTGTGATTAACCTTGTCAGCACTCCATTCTAGAGTTCTGACCTGATAGGCCAGTTTGAACTGGGAAGGCGGGCTCCCATGCTATATATACGAGTGTAGTTGGAGAAAGAGGGTGAGAAGACTGGTTTTGAAGAGCAGCACCAGTACTGTATTGAGTGTTTAAAGAACACAAAGATTTCCCCTAGTAGTGACGTAGTTACAGAAAAATGATTAGAAGTTATTAGGAAGTTACAAACCCGTTAAATAAAGTGTTAGTGTTAATATGTCACAGTTGTTGGCAAACTATACAGTAACATGTTTCACATGCTCAAGTGCAAAAAAGTCACAGAGGATTATGTGTTAGACAAGGCCGAAGATATTCAGAGGACAGCATTCAGCAGCAGGAGTTCCGCATCCTGATGGCCTGAGTAGAGAAGCATTTTCTTATGTTGGACTTGTGGTGACATAGATGTTTGTCTGAGCACAGAAGCTAGAATAGTCCTTTTTTGAGGTGGTGAATATCCTTCATAATTCTACTAGCTCTGGTTCTGCACATTTCGGTGTTTAAGTCCCACAGAGTGTGTAGATCTGATAGTACAATGCTCTCTGTAGGCTCTCATTGTTGGTGATCTGGCCTATCAGCAAACCTGACAATGGATTTGAAGCTGTTCCTGACCACACAGTTATGCATGTACAGGTAGTACAGAAGGAGGATAAGTACATAACCTTGGTGGCGTTTCTTGCCCACCCTGACCACCAGAATTCTGGCAGTCAGAAAGTCCAGGATCCAGCTGTGTCATCAAATTTTTTCTTTCTTTTCTTTCTTTAAACCTGTATAATATGAGTGTCTTATAATTGTAACCACATTCAGAAAAGAAAATCTGTCTACAGAAAAGACACAGAAAATCATGCCTTATTTAATTCAATTTGCAAATCAATCATTCAGTACAGACAGAAGCATCAATGTCTGATTCTGCAACAATTCGATAATAAAATTTTGCTTTGAAGAGAGGCTAGTAATACTGTGTGTAGAGCACAAGTACCATGTCTTTCTGCACAACTAGTTAAAAACAATAATTGTCATTGTACACAAGAGCTTTCTGAGGATCTCAATCTCCCAACAGACCGGAGGTGAGAAAAAAGTCATAAGGTAAAACTTTTTACTGTTGATTACAGAGTTGCATTTCAATTAGACATTTGACACTGAGTCCATTTACAGTGATAGGACTAAGCTAAATTTGAAATGCAGACTAGTACATTTAAAGGAGAACTCCACAAATGTTACACCTCAAGAACAGTTTACTTGTCATGGGAAGTACTACTCAGTCTGTGAAAACAGTTGCATAATGATTTTTTTTTTTTTTGCTGTGAGAGGATCTTTCTTAAGTTTGAAAATAACCCAGATGATGTCATAGTGAGTCTACATTAAAACTGGAGGTGTAGAGTTTGAAAGAGAGCATTTAGCAGGCATGGAGGTGTTTAATGAAGAGATGCTACTGAGTTGCATTATGGGAAATGTAGGATGCAGTGTTTTTGTAGCTTAACCCATAGTAGCTCCTAAAAGTCAGTATATCTCAGCCTCTGCTGCTTCAATTTTTACCATACTGTTAAATCTTTTTAAAGTATCTTGTGAGTCACTAAACATTATGAAGAGCAGTACTAAAGTACTGGAGTACCTCTTTAAAGTAACAATTTTATACCCCAGCATTTTGGAATGAAACCCTTCAGTGGTACATATTTAGTGCATTTACAGAATAAATAAGATGTTACCCTGTTGGCTACATATTCTATGTCTACATTACCAGGTTTCAAGCCATTTATTCAAAAAGCAAATTGTCAGTGTGTCATGTTTTTTAGGAAGTGAATAAAAACCGGTAAAGAGAACTTACATGTTACTGTTGTATTTAAATATACATCATTATGTAAAGATACAGTGACTAAAATGGTTTTATTGCATTCATGAGATTTCATAGAAAAAGGACAGTGAGGTTTTGGAATGTCCTCGAGAGAGCAACAAACTTGGCATATCTCAGTACCAAACACAGAGATTCAAATATAGCTGCCAGACAATTATCTGTTATTTTCAAGACACTTTTTTACATTAATCACTAAACAAATTATTCTGCATCAAAAGTATTCAGTAGCTGCCACAATAAAATAGTACAAACAAGCTGCTCAAGGAGCTTTCTGCAGTTGGCACCATGGACAGTGTTACATATACGGTGGCCTAAGAGTGCACAACACAACATTTAACAAAAGAAAATTTGTTGAAATTTTAATTTGCTTTGTACTTTCACACATTTATTTGCTTCAGTTTAGTCTGTTTCTAGCACTTTGTTCCTGTCTGAGTGCTCTTGTGCTATCATGTTTCCCTCTCAATTATTGCTGTGTTGTTCGCTCATAGGCTACCATGTACATGTCTTTACTGATGACATTCTCAAAGTTATCACTAAAGTGTCACATACTGTAAATACTAGGCAAGAATCTCATACCTACTATATCAGTATCTATATATCACTGTGTATCTACATGCTATCTACAAACTGTTTACAACTGAGTTAATAAATGCAACAAAAAGGTTTAATTTTGAAATTATAAATACTACAAAATAAAAAGTGCAAATTAATAAAGATGGTATGTGTGTTCAACAGAATTACTCAGTCTTATGAACTACAATGTTGTAATAAAATAGAGCTTCTGTACAAAGTTTTCTATGTGTATGTGTATTTTATTGTTCAGGGATTTCAAACAATGTAATATTATGCCACCTCTATAAACCATATTGGGGGTCCTCAGAACTTGGGTAAACTGAACTGTGTTCATGAGTATAAACTTATCTTTTTTTAACCGATGTATCTGACTGATTTCACATTTAGATATTCTAAGCTTGTGTGTTGCTACATAACATCAGAATCTACAGTTTCATACCTGGTAGGTAGTTTTGTTTCAACATGTTGTTTGATTGCTTCATGGCTGACAGCACCAATAAAAGAACAAGGATACTGGTGGAAGGCAAATGCCATCTGAAATATATGTTACTTAAATGAAAGCCTTGGGTATTTAATAAGATGCTAATATACATTCATAATCTTTTAAACCATTATGTGGTTGGTGACAGCCCAAAGTGAAGGCTAATGTTTTTGGCTTATGACCGTTTAAAACAAAGCAATGACCCCTCATCACTGTCTGCATTTGTTTACCAGCTGTGATTTTGTCATTGTTGTATTTTTTGAAGTAGTACAATTAGAAAATAAGTCACAAGGAAAAAGTAACAACTAGGAGAAAATAAACCATTTTGTGAAGCAGAAATATCTAGTTTTTAAACCATTGGTGTAAGGGATGGGTTGGATATAACAGCCTAGCCTGAGTCAGCTAATCATCACTATCATCAATGTCAACACACATTTGGTTTGCAGATTAGCTGACATATGTAGCTGTAGTAATAGCTGCTAGTAGTTGAATATAATTAAATTGTTATAATTAATTGTCAATTCATATTAGCTAGATAGCTAGCAAGAAATTGTCAGTTGCGTACTGGCTAGTTAGCTAGCTAACAATTGCAAAAAAGACACTGTGAGATAGACCTAGAAAATCCAGTACCTTGTGAAAAGCTGACAATACATTTGGGAATAACTCTCACACAGACTTGGTTATAATGATACAGATTTTTTCAAGTCTTCCACTGTGACCTGGTTGTTAGATGTGATAACAGTACTTGCATACAACAATTAGACCCCGAAGATGGTTCCAGAGGTGGCTTTTTCTTTCTCTAACTACTATTATTACTAATATTAATGTGCATATTGTAGTGCTTTTGTCTTTTCATCACCTCTATATGTTTTTTGTGTTCTAGGAGTGTCTGTGTGTGTTACTACAATAAATAAAGAACAAGACAAGAAAGGTGGCCAAAGCTTACAACACTGACAGAGAGCAGATGAACTGTGAGGTTTGCTTGTCACTCGCCACTCACTCACACTTAATTTGTCAAGTATAGCATTCTCCAATAAAACCTAATTATACTTTCCTGTGGCTTCTGCATGACTGTGTTGCAGATACTTTACACAGCATTTGCTCACATGCACAGTGTTGCATGTGTTAATTTATCAAATGTTAAAAAATGTATTGTATCAAATGGCTTCCCTTTTTTTTAATTTCATATTATAAAAATTGAATACCTTTGGGGTTTTTGGACTGTCAGACCAACAAATAGGCAGTTTTAAGATATCTGTTTGGGCTATTAGGATGGGTGTTTGTCATTATTTTAAATATTTTATAGGTTTAAGATTTGGTCAGTTGAATGGAATAATAAACTGTAGATCAATGATGAATTAAAGGAAAGGTTTAGTTACAGCCCTTGCCTCAGGTTTGGTAATAAATGTTACTAGCCCCCATAGCTTGCAGATTAAGTGTGCTGATCTGTCTCATGAAATGTAAACAATGACAAACTCTGCTGATGATCAACAGTAATGGCACAACTCATTTAGAAACATACAAAAGTATTCAGTCCAGCCACAAACAGGGACACACATACACTCGCACACACACTCACACACTTGATGTGTCCATGTAAAATTTGTGAATTTCTGACATTCAGGACTTCATTTGTCTTTTTGTTCTATTCCCTTATCCCTGTACTTTCTGCACTGAAAAATATAACCCTGTTTAAATAATGGATGAAGACAAGAAAATATTCTGTACGTTATCCTGCAACACTGTTACTTTATAGCAAGAAAATAGTTTTGTTCTGATGCAAAGCTGCTGCTAAAGGCAGAGATAATCCTGTGGAAATTCATGAAAATTGAAATAAGAATATCCATTATTTACACAGTGGTATATTTTCAATGCTTTTTTCTTGTTCCTTATGTTCCTTCCCTCCTCTGCTCTCCGCAGCCTCTTTCTAGAAAACCCAGGTGACGGGGACCCACTGGGGGTTTTTAGAAACTGTCTCCAGGGCAGCTTTGACGGTGCGGTAGGTCTCATCCAGGTTGTCGTTGATGATGCTGAGGTCAAAGTACTGACCGTAGGCTGCCTGGATTTTAGCACTCTCATTGCACGTCCTCTGTAGCTCTTCATCCTGAGACAGAGAACACATGACTTGGCTTTATCCGCTGTTGAGGATGTGAGTGTGAGAAAAGACAGAAATTACAGGGACTCTTTCTAAGAGAACTATTTCTAGTTGCCTGCTGCTTCCTGAATTGGCTGAGCTGAAATTGTTACTTTTCTATACGTGTGTGAACATACAGTAAATGTTTCTTACCGTAAGTGTCTTATTAACCACCTCTGCCTCTACAGCTGAGCAATTCATCGCCTTGAGGACCTCGAAGTCTGGAGACTGAAGGAACACCACATAGGGCAAGAACTCGGAGGTCCTCAGCACTTTGAGAGACTAGTATGGACACACATATGCAACATGAATACACATGCACATTATATTTATAGAGTGTTTTAGAGAGTGTAAGCAACTGGGTTTAGGTTCACCAACTGGCTGGACATTCCTGGCTGGTGACACTGAATGAGTCACTTTGTACTCTGCTACAGTGTATATTGTTAAAATGCCCTTGAGCGAGGCACATGAACAAACCACCAAATAAATACAACCATACTTTAAATGTTTGTTTGCTGTTTTTGAAGGATCAAAAATATAATACATCCCTAAAGAACAAACTACAGGCTCATTGCAATAGAGTTGAATACCTCTGTTATACTGTATCTACAACAATTCAAAATAATAATTTTCACAAAGGTAGTATTTTATAGCAGGATTGTTGTATTACATTACAGTGCACAAGGGGGGTTTTTTTCTGGTCAGTCAGTGTATGTGAAGCTTGAAGTGCCATGGAAAATAATGACTGAAGGAAAAGATCATTTCGGTTCCTTTAAACTGCACTAATCAATATTTCTATATTATCAATGGCTTAAATTATTATGTGTAATGTGAAAGGTCACTCATAGTGATCAACCCACAGAGAACTATCACCCGCCTCAGCAATTTCCCTCCCTTTTTTCACTAATTGGTTTGGCTTTATGCCCCGAAACTTTATTGTCTTGATTAAGTCTCATCGCTCTCATCAACTCTGTTTCTAGCAGCAGCTGTATTGAGAGAAAAAGCTACCTACCCAGCACCAAACAGCAGACATACAGAGTTAGAGACCAGCTGGTGAACATAGTTTAGCAGCTAAAGAGACAGATATTTTTCTCAAAAGTTGGTGGAGACAAAAAATGAGCTAAAAGGAGAGTGAATGTTGGAATTGCATCTGTAAGGTGGACAGAAACATGACTCCAAATCAGTGCTAATGTTGCTTCATGTCTGCTGGATGTGTTTGCTATAATGTTAACAATAACAACTTCATAAGGAGGTATTTATTCTATTGCACTGTATATTTTTATGGTTTTGTCTGTAAAGCACATTGTAAACCTGATTTTTAGTGCTATATAAATGAAGGATATTATATATTATTATGATGTTGTGTGTAGAGTGTGTTCTGCTGCCCCCATGTGGCTAAAAAGCAATCAGTGTAGCTTTAAAGCTGCATGTGTAGGATTTGAAAATTTCAAACTTTAGTGCTTCAGAGTGGTAGTATTAAATACACTGTGGCAGACACCAAAACTCTGAACTTGTTTAGACTTGTCTGGTAGTTGTCCTGTGCATACATCACATCCCCATTCTATACAAAGAAGCCAGTGGTAAAATGTTAATGTAACTAATAGAAATTGTGGCCAGGTCGAGAAAAATTTGAGTTGAAAAACTCAAATTAAGTTGAAAAAACACAATCAATGCCACCTTCTATTTGTTTATTTATTAACATATTAACTTTGTCTTTTGGTTCTTCCATAATATAACTATGTGTGTTTGTATGTGTTGTACCTGAGGGTTGGCATCCAGTATGCATACGCGTCCTGCCTCCACCACCTCATGTATGGAGTCAATCTTGATTCCATACAGGCTGCCGTCATATTCTCCATGTTCAAGATAGCGCCCGTTCTTGATATCAGTGTCCATCTTGCTGCGGCTGGTGAAGGCGTACATCCGACTCTCGCGCTCCCCCTTTTTGGGCTTTCTGGAGGTGTCTGGACAGACACAAAAACCCAGTCGTGTATGCACACACGTAGTTTCCTTTCCCTTTTGTTTAGCTTTTTGTTAAAGTTTTTGTCTGTCAAAAACATACATATTACCTGTTTCTGCATGTTTCTGCTCATATCTGAAGCTGTAGGTTGTTTACACAGAGATAAATATTCAAGATTCCATGTTTTTATGGCTGCATCATTACTTGAAATAGAAATATTTTGGATGTCTTGTGCATAATTGTTCATAGATTTTCCTAAAACACATCTGGTATCTTTGGAAACGTTTGGATCTCCACGAGAATTCAAAATAAAGTTCAGTGGGTTTAAAAAATGTTTGTACTGAATAATTCAAACCCCCATCTAGCCTGTAGTACCACTGCAGGATTGTTCCATAATATACACTCTGCTTTCTGAGCAACACTGCACCAAAGCTAAAGCAAACATCTGAAACAAGGGATTTATAGTATCTGTAGCTGTATCTGAATAGTTCATCAAAACTTTAACATAGTTTTCAAAAAGTTCTGTCTGAAAGGATTTTCCTGGGAAATTCCCTCTGGTACAAAGTCATGATGCATTTTACATTTCCTAATTATTACACACAGTAGTGGCTGTCTGAACAGTAAAAACAGAACTATAGAAACTAAACCATGCTCAACAGTAATTCCAAGAAAACAAAGTCAGTTATATTCACTCCATTTGATTAATGCACAATGTAAAACATTTACAGTGTAAAAACTATGAAAATATGAAAATAAAAAAGATAGGTAATTAATGTGCCTTTCAAACCATGACTCTAGCAATGGACTACTTTAATATATTTAGATTTCATACATGGAATGGTGGTACCGAAGAGTTGTGGATCCCTCAGAAGAAGATTGTTCTTCAGTCTCCGTCTCCCCACACCCTGGGCACCAATCAAAATCAGAGTTTTTCTCTTGAAAGGTGGGACCTTGGCCACCTCTTCGTAGAGCAATATCTCATGTCTGTCGAACTCTGAGAGAGGAAGAAAGGGAGGAGGGATTACAGAAAGAGAAAAGCAATGAGAGAAGAACACAGGTGAAATTACAGATGTAAACAAGGAAGACTTAAAAAACAAAGAAAGAGGAAAGCAATATCATTTAAGGATTACAAGCACATACTTAAACTACAGGGCTATAGAAATTAAGGTTTTGTTACCAGCATTTTTGGTGGTCACATACATCATCTTTTTCTTCTTCTTCCCTCCAACACCAGTACACAGGTTTCCTGTCACATAAACAGAAATTCATAAAAAGGCTAGTATTATTATTAGTGGATATTAATAGCAAGATGAATTTGAAAAACATGACTGTGACATCTCTGGGCTTTTCTGTCATCCTTCATAGACCACTATTATCTTGATATTCTTCACGTGATTTAGGAGCCTGTTTTCTCAATCTTCAAACTATACTCAGTGCAGAGCAGGAACATTTGGAGTTTTGGTGAAATTTAGAAATGAAAGCCTTGGATTTATGAAAGCTCCTCTGCACTAAAACTCCTAACTGACTGGTGTTCTATGTCTTTCGATTTATATATTTTCCCAGACATTTATTTGCAGACCTGGCATTTTACCACCAGATGGCAGTGTAAAACAGCAGAAGACTAAAGATATGAGCAGTGGCACACAATGTAGGGAAGAAATCAATAAAACATAGTTACTAAAACCATAGGCTACATCTTTCACTCAGTCAACTATATATAAGCTGAAAAGGGCTTTTGGTGTATCATCTCATTATTATATGCTTAGTCTTTTTTACTTAAAATTTTCTTCATTATTAAATATTATTTTCTTCATTGTCAATGTCTTTAATTTATTTTCATTATTCTATTTCAGTCACCTGCAGGTGCCAGTTCCACATCTCTCTTGACAAACGCTTTCCTCTTCTCCTCCAGCATTTGACTGGGTATCAGCCCCGCACTTCCACCCTCCACATGACGTGCCTGAATAACACACACACACACACACAGAATGTATAGACGGGGGACAAATTAAAGGAAAAACCAACATAAAGTGTCTTAGTAAGGTGCATGGTGGCGTGCCGCTAGAACAGCTTCAATGTGCCTTGGCATTGGTTCCAGGTCTCTGGAACTCTACTAGAGGGATGAACACCATTCTTTCAAAAGATATTTCCTCATTTGGTGTTTTGATGATGGTGGGGGAAAGCCCTGTCTAACACGTCGGCCCAAAATCTCCCATAAGTGTTTAACTGGGTTGAGATCTGGTGACTGCGAAGGCCATAGCATATGATTCACATCATTTTCATACTCATCAAACCATTCAGTGACCCCTTGTGCCTATGGATGGGGGCATTGTCATCCTGGAAGAGACCACTCCCATCAGGATAGAAATGTTTCATCATAGGATAAAGTTGATCACTCAGAACAACTTTGTATTGATTTGCAGTGACCCTTCCCTCTAGACAAGTGGATCCAAACCATACCAGCAAAATGTCCCCCACAGCACACCACATCATTTTTTCCACATCTCTGTAGACCAGTGTTTATGGTTTTTGCACCACTGAACCCTCAAATGTGCATTCATCTTTGTAAAGAGGGGTTTATTTGCTGCAACCCTTCTATAATATCCCTCTCTATATAATTGTCGACAGACCATTATGCTGACACAGTCTGATCACATGCTGCATTGACATTCTCAGTCACCCGAGGAAGAGTTGCTCTTCTGTTTTCCTTACATATCACACTAATGCATGAGCATCAGGGTCATCAAATGTGTGCTGTCAACCACAATTTCCAACCCTATTTACTGATGTCTTTCCAATAGATCTAAATGTATGGAATAAAAATTAGGGTCATATGTATTGTAGCTGTGTATCATCATATCTGAATGTGTGAAAACATTTTGATCAAATGACTTCAAATGTTTGAATGTGTAAAAAATATCTGAACCAATAGATTTAATTGAATGAATCCGTGAGGAGATCTGTAGCTGTGCATGACATTTTGTTAACAAAAGATTTGCACAAATAATTTCCTATGTGTGAGTGCGTAAAGATTTGCACAAAGGTTTGCAACTACAAAAACAGTTTGAAGTTACACATCTATCTGTTTGTGGGTGAAAAAAGTTCACACAGAACTCAGTCTTATGTGTGAATCCCAAGTTTACATCTACAAATCAAAATCTACAAGTACAATTACTTTTGTCCCACATTTCATGCTTCCTCCTGAATAGCCAATGAGCATCGTCATAAACGCTGTGGGCATGTCTGCTGAAGGCGCTGAAAGCACACCCCCACTGAACAGCCTCTGAACTTAACAACGCTGATGCTGAACTCCCACATAATAATACACAATTTAAAATAGGCCTTGTTTGTAGGTGTAGGACAAGCAACATGGATATTTTTTTTAAAAAGTAACATTAGGAGCCACTTTGAAGATTTAATCAAATTACTGATTATTGACCAATTCCAGTACATGTGCAAAAAAACATTAAATTAACAATGACTGGTGATGGATCACTTGTTAACTAGTCATTTAACCCAACTCATTTTACTGAAATAAGTCCACCTTAAATGGGTGCCAAATTAAACAGTGGCCCCCACCGTTACTTTATTTTTAAAATATCATCCACGTTGGTTGTTCTACACGTACAAACAAGGCCTATTTTAAATTGTGTATTTTTATATAGGAGTTTGGCATGAGCGTTGTTAAGTTCAGAGGCTCAGAGGCTGTTGAGTTTGGGCATGCTTTCAGCAGACATGCCCCAGTGTTTCAGAGCATCCCCACTGGCTATTCAGGAGGAAGCGTAAAATATGGGACAAAAGTATTTGTACTCGTAGATTTGATTCGTGGCTGTAAACTTGGGATTCATACATACAACTGAGTTCTGTGTGAACTTTTTTACAAACAGATAAATGTGCAACTGCAAACTTTTTTGTAACTGCAGACCTTTGTACAAATCTTTATGCACTCATGGGAAATTATTCGTGCAGATCTTTTTTTATTTGTTCACAAAACGTCATACACTGATCTCCTTACGGATTCAAAAATTAAATGTATTTGTTCAGATACGTTTTACACATTCAAACATTTGATCAAAACGTTTTTTACACATTCATACATTTGGATGTATTCATATAGAAAGTTTTCACACATTCAGATATGGTGATACACAGCTACAATACATATTACCCTAATTTTATTCCATATAAATGCAGATGTCACTTTAGTCACTGTTCCTACTGAAGCACTCGCCAGTTGCGCAGTCTTTGTGACTGAAGCTCCTGCCATCCATGCCCCAATAATGAACCCTCTTTCAAAGTCACTTAGATCTTTTCCTCTTGCCATCTTGATACAAAATCATAATCAACTGGGCCTGCTCAGCCTTTTTATACATGCCACAGAGCATGATTGGATGTTAATTGCTTAATTGTACCATGCAGTGCACCATCTGCATTTGTTAAGTTTCTTTAATTTTTCATCCATCTGAATATATTCATAACAAGCATTTGAATCTAAAGAAAATCAGAATTTGAACAGCTTTCTATCTGCTGTAGAATCCACAAAACAACACAAAGAAGTGAAAATTGATGCACACATGCATATATGTAAACAGACACATGCTGCTTCTGTACTCCACCTGCCACCAGTTGACGTCGTCCTGATTGACTATCTGCAGGATGTCTCCTGTCTCAAACCTTAACCCCGCCTCCTTACAGGGGATCAGGTTGTCATTGGCTGGATCATAGTCATAGTGACACTTAAAGAACACCTGGAAAAAAAAGTGCAAATGAAGATTCACAATTTATGCCTGGGAGTATGACCATGTGTGTCTACCATGTGTCTGTGGTGTTTGTATCCGTCACCTGTCTGGGTGGTATTGCTTCATGGTAGCTGGGCAGTATCTTCAATACAACACTTCCACTGGTTGCTTGCAGCTCCTCCTGCAAGACCCTGGGGTCCTGGCCCACCTCTCGTCCATTCACCTGCCAGCACAGTGGACGAAAGTTCATGAATTGACACGCAAATAAGTACATTTGCAGCACCAGATTCAATAGAAGAAAACATTTACCCAGGATAAAACAGAGGGCCAAGGACTGCGCATTTAGGTACTCCACAGTTAAGATTGGACAAGGATAAGCAATTACATGTACAATTTTCTTTGGACAGAGCCAGGCTAGCTGTCTCCCCCTGCTTCCAGTATTTATGCTAAGCTAAGCTGTAGTTTAATATTTAGCGTAATACATGAGCGTGGTGTCAGTCTTCTCATCTAACTCTCAACAACAAAGTGAATAAGCATATTTCCCCCCAAAATTGAACTATTCCTTTAAAAAACACTGTTTGTTGAGAGATCAAAAACGGCGAAAACACCACAGGCCACAGACCACCTTTAATGGTCTACCTTACCTCTTTGATGATATCTCCGACATGCAGCAGTCCTTGCTGATCTATCATCCCTCCATGGAGGATGCGGGCTATGACCAGCTCACCACCCTCCACCTTGAATGTCACACCCTGAAACACAATTCAGGTAGGCTATTGTTCCATACATCATGGTGATAAAATCAACATCTACAGTAACAACTAAAGACAAATTGCACATGTACTGGAATTGGAGCTCAGTAATTTGATTAAAATATCAATATTTATACTGCATTTTTGATTCACAGATTAAATGCACATGGAGCAGAAACAGTGCAAACCCACATGGAATGAATCAGCCATGTCATATGCTATAATGTTACCTACCAGATGCTCCCCTGCCACTTTGCGTATGCCCACCATGCGGATTGCGTCAGGTGGCGGGTGCAGGGTGTGTGTGTGGCCATCCTCCAGATCATGATCCACAAAGTCACATGGGCTGGGGGGTGGGCTTTCACACACCTGTGACGCCACTGAATCATGAGTCTCCAGTAGAGACTAACAAACCAAAAGGAAAAAAATTTAAAAAATACAAAAAAACACAAAATATAAAAAAAATGTATAATTATTTAAACTTTTTTGCTGTTTTGATTTTAAGACATTTTGACAGTGGACTATATTTTAAACTTAATGTAATAAATCAATATGTTGTACTGTGTGTGTGTGTTCCACACCTGGAAGTGAGGCTGTATGAGTATGCGGGAGAGCTCAGCTGCAGTGTCGGAGCGCTGAGTGAAGGGGTCGAGGTCTCTGAGGATCTCCTGCAGTAGCTCAACATTGTTCTCCCTCACCGGTGACAGACGTGGCTCCTTCAGGCTTTCCTCTTGCTCCTAACACACACGCACACAAAACATGGAGACACACAGGCACAGCATAGATAGAGATGCATCTTTAAGTATAGTACAGATAGATAAAGACACATGTGTCTTTAATAGTGAACAAGCTTGCACATACACACAATTCTGTAAATGTGTGTGTGTGCGTGTATGTGTGGGTGTAAGTGTGTGGGTGTGTGAGTATCACACCAGAGGGCTCTCCATGATGCCTTTGAGGTAGATGAGGTCCAGGTCATTGGCCGTGGTGGAGCTATTGGTGCTGTCGCTCATCGCGTCCATCTGGGGCACTATAACACACACACACACACACACACACATACAGAAGAGGGAAGGGACAAGGACAGTGATAAATGAGACAGAGCTCTCATGGCTGTAACTGTAGGGCTGTTTTAAAAGCCTGGTATGTAATATAAATCTTTTTGGTTTCATTTGTAGTCATAAAATAAAACAAGCAAAGCCCTTTTCCCTTCAAATTTGAAAAGAATGCCCATATGTGTAAATTTTTTTGTGATCATAGAAGTTTTCAAAGTATTCTGCTGGAATAGGTTTTTGTTTGAAAAAAAAATTAAAAAAAATAATAATCCAAATAAATCCAAAATGTTGCAGTGTATGTGTTGGTTTAAAGCCTTCACTGTCAGAGTCCAATCCAGAAGTAGAAGATATCAGCCAGCATGAATTTCTGCCACTTTTTTTAATGCTACCACTGTGAGGTACCAGAGTCAGGCATTTTAAAATGGTACACACAGGGACTTGAACTAAATGAGCCTTTTTGTAAAAAGAAGTAAATAGTTAAGGCCATGGCTTTAACAGTAACTAGTTACATAAAACTAATTATACGAACTAACAGCTATGTCCTTGTACAATGTGGAGTATTTTGTAGCTAGGCAAACAAACAAATACATTTTTTTAAAAACATGTTGATATGATCTGACAAATTAAGATTAGTTTACCCATTATGTGGAGTACAACAAAGCCTGTGAAATTAATTGTATCATGTTTCTTGAGGATATTTCTAAAGTCTGAGAAAACAACCTTGATGACGCAATAGTGATGTCATCCCTCTTGGGCTTTTGGGCTAATTTTCAACAGACCCAGCATGGAGGCTGTGATGAAAGATGCTACTGATCTGCATTGTGGGATCCAGTGTTTTTGAAGCTTGACCAATATATACAAAAAGTCATGATATCTGGGTCCTTGCTGCTTCAATTTTGACCAATATTTCTTTTAATCTGTCTCTTGCGAGTCCCCCACCTTTATGGAAATGCAGTTCAACAGGATTGATGCAACCATTTCTGAAGTCGTATTTAAATGAAATAGTAGTACTTCTACTAAAGTAAGATATTCTCTTATCCATGTTTTTACTTAGTGAAGAGGCTTTAAACTGGATATTCAGGCATACATGAATAAAGAAGACATACTGGGTAATCATATGGTGATAGGAGCTAATGAGGTGGAATGTGTGTGGTCTCACCAGGCTCTGTCCTGGTGGAGGCCACAGGCATGGTAGAGCTTCAGTCAATCTGAGAGAGAGAGAGAGGGAGAGAGAGAAAGAAAGAGAGAGAGTCAGACAGAGACAGACAGAGAGAGTAAACAGAGTGGATTTTTTTTTCTTTAAAAGTGAGGACAACAAACAGGAAGACTTTTGTTTTATCTGCTGAAAAGGTATTTTGGAAATACAGTTTTCACCTGCAAGTGACAAAGTTCAGTAAAAACACACACACAAGAGTAATGTTCACATTAGATCATACACATATTTTAGCCAGTATTTTACAGTTTTTCTTGATTGCTTACACACTATAACTGGACCTGTTAACAAAAAATCCCAAACCATGATGCCATCTTCCAAAAGACAGACCCGTTTCCCACAACTATAAACACTATTCTGTTCACTAACCTGTTTTTGCTCATGTGCTCATTTAGAAAACACTGGCATTCAATATCATTAACTCAAGTCATCACAGCTGGAACCCAATTAATACACTAAGAGTCAAAATTGTTCACACGCCAATCAGAACATCAGGATAGATAACAGGGCCGTGGGTCAGTTCACTTGTTTTGGAACAATGGATCAGCAAAGAACAGGGAGGTGTACTACGAAGAAAGTTCAACCTACCCAGGCTTTCTTTGTGTTAGCTGGCTCAACAAACCCTCAAACAACAAACTCACAATCAGAGATAATTGGTATCACAACAGTGGTTATCAATTTCTTTGTTAACCCAGGCGTTCTACTTCAGATTCTGTGTGCGTTCCAATAAAAGGGGGCATTTGGCATGTTGACTCTTCTTCCACATAAAATGGACCAATTGCGTGCTGCCTACTTCAGTCAGGAGGAACAGGTCATTATAATAGAGAGCTATGAAGAATAAAAATACATTATCACAGCAGAGAACAACAATGTTGCTGCAAATAAGGCAAGAGAGGAATGCTGGCAGAAAATTGCTTATCGTGTAAATTTGTAAGTTAATATATTTATTTTACCACTCAATGCCTCCCACATTCAGGGCTCTTAAACTTTAAGCTTGATGCAGCAGATTTAAACATTATATTGTGCATTGGAAGTGTATTTAGGTCTGACTCTGTCCCACAATGAAGGATAAGTGGAAATCGCTTTGGGTTTTGACCAAATCAAAGTGAAATTAATTTTATAGATTGAATATTACCTGTGATAAATACCAGTAGACTAATCTTTTTTTTGTTCAAAGTATTTTTTTCATTAGTTTTTATTAGTTTTTTTTACAATTTGAAATACAGTTTGATATATTTTAACAAAATCCCATCCCACAAGTAACCCTAACCTATTGCACCTTTACATTATGACATATCAAAACAAGTATAATAAAAAACAAATCAATTTCCTAATCAGTGTTCTAATAGCAGCAGTACCAGCAGTGTTAAACAGACTTGGCAGCAAATCAGGTGGTTAGTGAAAGGGCCGTGCTTTTTATAACCAATTTAAACCGAAACTCAGAACATAACCTGCTACGAATCAGGTTAAGTTTGCAGCATAAGTTACCATGGTGATCTAGCCAGGCTAAAAGAGAGCCACCTTCGTGACATTGAAAACCCTGGCTTTAGGCTCAACATACCTCGCTAATCCACTAACCTTGCTTTGTAGTACACCCGTCTGGGGCAGAATAGATGTAATTTCTTTTTTTCTGTTTTTTTCATTGGTTTATATTGATAAATACATGGAAATTATTTTGGTGTATTCTACGTTCTTTATCAGTGGCATATTTTTACAGTACATTTACTTTTTCACTCAATTTCAGTGTATTTTACTACAGTACGTCAAGGAATTAAAATTTTAGAAAATGTAAACATGTATTGTGTCTTTATATTGTGTTCATCATGTAAAGAGGATGTTCTGGGGGAAAACCATAAGCGCCATTATTCATTGCAGTAACAGGTTTTTTTGCTATTTTGTGGTGTGTGTGTATTTGATGGCTTTTGTGTGATGTCTGAAGGCAAAGTTTGGTTTAGATGTAAGATTAAATGGTTTTGAGTAGAGAGCTTGGTTTTGAAATGGTAGTTTGCATTTGTGTTTCGAGGCTTGGGATATGGAGTATAATTTCAAGAAATGTGTCTTAGCAGTCGACAAAAACTGTAATAAAAGCCTGCACCCTTTCATTGAAATGAATTACCTCAGCTTTAACTGTTTCCTTCTACATTGATGTATTATCTGCAACCACAGCCTTCTACTGTTGGGTGTTGCAGCTGTGCTGAGAAAGTGTGAGGGTTAAATGCCTTGCTTAAGAACATCTCTACAGTACAGTTTCTTCCTTTTCTGCCCAGATTGACCCTGTCATACTGGCGCCTGAAAACTTCTTATCCAACCTCTTCCAACCAAGGCACTGAGCTTTCTGTTAATCATAGATTTTTTCAGCAAAGAAAACGCAGGTTACTATTAAAATTCCTTCAGTGTGTACTGAAAATCTGCAGATTCCCTACAATTGCTGTGATAAATGGCTTGGAATGTGTGTGTTCGTATTACAGCCCTGCAGGAATCATATGCAAACTCCTCCCACCACAACACAGCACAACAGTCACACACACATACAGCAGGCAGTGACGTCAGCGAGGGTGGACAGAGCTCCAGCGATTGTTCTGGAATTGAGCATCCATACAGAGAGAGAGAGAGAGAGAGGTTGACAAAGATAGGAAAGTAAAGAAAGAAAGAAAAGAGAGAGAGGGGTAGAGGAGTGGGGCACGTGGGCGTAACTAATTTAAACATCGCCATGACAACATACACAATACAACAGACGGACAGGGGAACAAAGAGGCACACTCCCCCTTTAACTATATATGACATTTCCAGCTTTAACACTATCTATCTATCTGCATGTTGCTATCACCAAACTGCTGCTACAGCTCGTTGTGGCTGCCATGGAAACCTGCCCTCCTTCAGTTTTGCCTCCCCACACGCACACACACACACACACACACACACACACACACACTGCTGCTTATGCTAGAGTAGGCATTACACAACACCCTCAGGCAAGAGAAGAGTGGAAGAGATGATGACGTAGAAAGAAAAGCTGTAAAGACTTAAAGATGTGAAAGAGGAGACGAGGATGGAACATTAACTAGGTGTAAATTATGATCTGATAAATGGGATCACCCACTATTATCTATGTTTTACACTGATTTTGTGCAAGCTGATGGTAGCAAGAGTGATGGGAAACACTAGAAGATACTAATTCTGGGTACAAGTCCAATCCAGTTATGTATGTATTTTAGAGATATGGGAGTAGCCCGATGATAGCCATGAACGATAATGTGTCTGATGAGACAAAACGGCTCACTTCAGACAGATTTAAGAGCAGTTTCTTTTTCAAAGGAAGTTTTCAAAGATGCAACCTGACACACAGCAGAAGGAGGAAGCTAGACAAAAAATCAGAGCTGGCCAATACTGGAATTTTCATGCTGTTACCAACATCAATATGAAAGTTTCACATATATGTCAGTGCTTTCTGGTGTCCCTAACTTACCTTAAACATATGGTATTTCTGTACTGCAATTTGTTTCCGCTCAATTTGATATACACCCAGTTGCCAGTTTTTTAGGTACACCTAGCTTAAACTAATGCAATTTACATACAACAGTCCTGCAGAAAACCTTCATGAAAGTTATAATGCTCAGTTTTTGTTGAACCTGTCTTACACAAGTTGATTGAGCTTATAGTTATTTTGGGGGCTGTAGTTTGTGCTGCTGTTGTGTTACGTACTGAGAGGTGTTTTTCCACTCACTGAAATAAATGAGGTGGATGAAAGATTAGAAACTTCTGCCATTATAAAGAAATAGTGCACCTAATAAACTGGCAACTGACTATGTGATAAGCTGAAATTGGCCAATAATACAGTGTAAATATGTCAGTCAGCCTGTACTGAAAATTCAATTCACATTCTATTCCTCCTGCAACACACAGTCATTATACCCATGATCATCGACAATGTGTTGTGCCATAGATTCTTAGTTCTGATGTTCATACTGTATGTTCATTCACTCTGGCTTTCAGGTGTTTCTTGGTGCACATATAGAATTATACTATACTATAGAACATAGAACTATGTATATAGTGTTGCAGTTTGTGGGCAATGTTTACATATGGTATTCATACATTTATAGATGCCTATATGGGTCTTTTTAACCATTCCTTCTTTCTTTTAGGTGTCAGAAACTGTAAATCAGCTTGTCTCTGACAAAATGAATATCCCAAATAAATTGTTGAGCCTGATTGCTATTACTAGTATTATTACTTAGTTTTTTGGAGTAAATGTGTGAAAAAGCTGCTGCAGAGGGAGACCTATTAGATGTTATGATTTGTATATCATGATGTCATTGTTCTTTGTTGTTTTCATCTTCAAGAAGACCTTAAAGGACAGGTTCACAATTTTTAAAGTTTGTCTTAAAACAACAGTCAGGTGCCCAAATGATCATTGAAACAGGTTTTTCTTGCCATAATCATTCCTCCTGTTGATACTGACTTACACTGAAAGCACATTTGAAGGGGATCTTTTAATAGTCTGTATAAACAGGAGGAATGATTAGTAAGAGTAAAAAAGCTCCCAGTTGGGCTCAGCTACTGTACACCTGAACTACAAAAACAGCCAAACATAGACTGCTGTGAACTCCATCTGCTACCCTGTTCCTCCTCACCTTGCTTCTACCTCCATCCTCTTTCCCTCCTCATCTCTCCGTTCCTGTCCTAACTGCTTTGTCTGCTTCTTGCCTCCTCGTCTTCCCATCCTCAACTCCCTCCATTGCCCCAGCATCGTCTCCCTCTCCCCTCTCCCTCGCTCGCAGCCCCCACCCCTAATGTTCCCTCCTTTCTCTCCTCCTGACATCCTCCCCATTACTCCCTTATTTATCCCCCCCCTCACTGCCCCTCCTCCCTCCGTCTCCCACCACTTTCCATCTGCTCAGCTGCGCCAATATATAAAGAAAGAAATGTTGGCAGGTGCACACACGCACACACACCCCCATACACTCATATGCACAACACACACACACACACCTTGCCTTGATGTGAAGATACAATGTTTACATGATTCCAAGGGTCCTGACATTATAAATAATTATATTATGCCCAATTGGGTGTAATGGGTATTGTGTGTCTGTGTGTGAGGGGGTGGGCGTGGAGTGCGTGTCACTTGAACCTCATCAGCACTGTTTGTGAGTGTATTTCATAGGGTCCTCTCTTCATTAAACGTTTAACATAGTAACTTTGATATCACTGGCTTTATCCAAAGTGTATTCCCCACCTAACACATACACGCACACACACACAGAAGGGTCTTTTTTATTAGTCTCAGGGGTCATATATAACAAAGCATGCTGATACACACACACAAACACACACACACACACACACACACACACACACAACGGCAACCCGACAGAGAAAATGCTAACTCAACAACATTGGACTAAATACTGTCCGAGTAGTGCTACTATGAGCGTTCTGTTTTATTTAAGTAGCTACACACATATTGGCACGCACGCACCTTTGCCAACCCGGTGGTCCAGTACAGCTGCTCTACAATAAACCAGTCTCAGTGGGAGGAGAGAGAGAAAAAGGAGCACAAGATGCTCTACAGTACCTGCAATACATGCCGCCTGTTAATAAAGCCACATGTTTGTATGAAATAAAAAGCCGTTCACCTACCTTTCAACACAATGAGGCAGGCTGTCTGTAATGTCTCGTGCGCTTCTTGTTGTCGTCTGGCTTCGTTTAGCCGTCAACGGCGGCAATAGTATCAATTACAGCAGTAACATACACACAACTTCCGAAAGCATTTCAGAATAAAACCGTTTTGGCAACTCTACATGCCGTTTCAATAAATAATTATTGTTGCTTCGGAATAAAATACATAGAATGAACCTTTAAGACCTAAAATATACTATATATAGTATGAAATAATAACAATTAACAAATAATTAATTAATTAGCTAATTAGCTTAATTTTGAAGGCAAATGCGATATATTTCCGGTCAAATTTGACAGATTCTTGGGAACTTGACACCAATCGACACGGTATTAGTATAGGGTCAGTGCGTTGTTTTTGTTTTTTGTATTTTTCTGCCTTCTTCAAAGGGGGGTACTCCGCCGATTTTACAAATCAAGGTCAGTTTACTCATCATGGTGAGTATAAAACAGTTGTATATTGCCTCTACAACCCAGGTGATGTCATAGTGATGTCATCAGGGTAGCTAGGCCTGGGCATAAGACTACAATTCATTAAAGGTCAAATAGAACTGGGGACGTGGAGACGTCTAACAAAAACATGCTACCGAACTCCATTATGATGTAGGATCTAGTGACCAAAGGCCAGTATATCTCTGCCTTGGTTTGACCATTCTTTTTTAAATTTGTCTCTCAGAAGTCGCTAAAACTTTATAGAAGTGTAATACTAAATTGCTAGAGTATACTTCTTTAAATTGATGATGTTGCAGCTAAACAACACAGGAGGAGGAGGAAATGACGTAGGTCAACCTTGAGAGCTTAATTTTAAAATAATAACCTATCAAATTGAGACACAGGACATTAACATTTCCTCTCTGTCTCGAGTTAGAGCAAGTTAGATACAACTCATGTGACTCAAAATACATTTAATTACCATTGTGACAGCCCTGTGGTATAATGCTCCTTCTCCAAGCTTTTCATGTGTACCTTTGTGTCATTTTCCTGTTATTTCCTATGTATGACCAGAAAAGTCTCCTTGCAGCCCTGTGGTTGGAAGAATGCTGTAGCAGCAGACATTCTGTATTTTTCCTGTGAAAACAATGCAACAGCACTGTGCAGTGGAGAGATTGGAGTATTACATTTGAGTTGAGTCAGCTTGTGTGTCTGCTGTGGTGATTTAATGGGGTGACGAGTGATGGGTTGCACTTTTTATTGCAGCTCAGTAATAACAAATAATGGGGGCACAATGGGTTAATATCTTGGGAACAATACCGGGAAATAATACCATGGTAAATACAGATATTAAAACTAGGTAATATCTTGGGAATAACAAAAAGGCTTTGCAATATTGGGATTTTATTTCTGTAAAATGGGACAATATAAGGGTAATGTAGTTAAAAAAAAATGGGGCAGAACCTCTTAGTAATATCATGGAAATAATGAGGTGATAATGGTATTATCTTTGTGATTATTGAAATGTTCTTCTCATGTTTTTGCCCTACTATTACTATTTTACAACAAATAGACCCTAATATTCCCAAGATGATATTACACGATATTATCCCACTATTAACCCTGTTGTCCCTAAGACACACCTACTCATTACTTTAAGACCAAGCTGTAAGGTAAAGTGCACAGTAGCTGAAAGCAGTTATCATAGTAGTTTTCAGTGCACACAGACATAGACTAGCAATGTGTAGCATTTTTGAATATGACTATTGTATATATACTATAGAATTTAACCATTTAAATATGCTAATTATTGGAAAAACTATAGTGAAGGTCTCAACATGTTTTAGTTTTACAGCTCACAGCTTTTGCTCTGTTTGCTCTCAGAGGAGAGTACCCTGTTTCATTTATGTGCTGGAAAATAACCTGGCAGATGTTCCTGTAAATGGAGCCCAATGGCTCGCAATGTGAAATGCAGGTTAGATGGCTGTAGAGGCCTAATGTAGTGATGAAATCTTAAACCTCTAATGACCAATTTTTTGGCCACTTGGGGGCAAACAACATTTACGTTATCACCATGTAAGTTGATATGGCAAACACTTGCCTTTTTATGCATCCAGCAGATATGGAGCAACGTTATCATTCATTTGGAGTCATGTTTCTGCCTACCATCTTTTAGCTCTGTTTTTGCTCTCCACTAACTCAAGGGAAAAAATCTGGCTCTTTAGCTGCTAAATGCTCCACTATGTTCACCAGCTAGAGGTTAACTTTATCTCTGCTGTTATGTGCTGGGCAGATAGTGTACAGTGGCTTTTTAGAGCTTCTTCACTGAAAACAGCTGCCTGCTCCTGCCAAAAACTATAAAGCTCTGTAGAGCTGAGAGGAACTGCAGTCATTGGAAAATTTCCTGTATTTCATCACTACGAGTGACTCCTTTGTACATAAAAGTAAATTATGTAATCCACTGTTGATCTACTATAAATACTAATTATAGCTGCTTTAACAAAGAGGGATGTCCTTTACATTTTTGCACTGTATAGCAATATCCCTATGTGCCATAAAGTAACAGAGATGAGTTGTGTTGTCCTTACTACAGAACATGTTCTATATTTTCCTTATTTTCAACAAATCCCATGAAAAGAGCCAAACTAACAATGTGTAGATCTACTAACGACTGTTTTATGTGTATCCAAAGCCTGATGTAGCTTCTGTTGTTGTCCAAAAACTATTAAAAACACACCAGTGAGCCACACGGTTGCACTGAGTGACATGTTCCTTCATTGCCATGAACATACACACTGACAAATGTGTATCAATCCACAGCTGAAAATAGTCCCCAACAAATGCACTGTTTCCTCTTATTTGAATAATGGTTGCTAAAAACTACAATGCCCAGGTGTTTTAGGAAAATACTGGACCTTTTAAAAAAAAACATATATTTTTGAGAGACAGAATAACAAATTGTTGATTTTTGTCTTTTCATGGGATTCGTTGACAATAAGAAAAATATAGAATAAGACCAGCTTATCATTTAATAGGTGAAGTAAGTGGAGTGCCTTGGTGGTTCTCCCTTTCTTTTAAATTATACTGGACCTTTATATTATACTATAAAGGTCCAGTGTGTAGAATTTAGTGGCATCTAGTGAAACAGACCTGGCAGAAATGAAATATAATATTCATAAGTATGTTTTAATTAGTGTATAATCACCTGGAAATAAGAAATGTTGTCTTTTCGTTACCTTAGAATGAGCCCTTTATATCTACATAGGGAGCGGGTCCCCTTCACAGAGCCCGCCATGTTGTATGTTTCTACAGTAGTCCAGAACGGACAAACCAAACACTGGCTCTAGAGAGGGCCTTTCACGTTTTTCCCAAAGTTTTGCGGCCACCGTAGGTTCTCCAACACACTTGGAAGGGCAGGGTGAGGGGAGCAGTATTCAGTTGGTTGCAATCTGCAACTTCATCACTAGATGCCACTAAATCCTACACACTGGACCTTTAGGTCTAAAAACTGCTGTGGTAATGCTTAGGTCATAATAAAATATGCCATGTTGTAACTTTAATTATCTGTTATCCAGAGGGGTTAGGCTAGAATATAAGATGAGTGAACTCTGCACACTGACAACATCATTACATGGATCTTAAAAGAAAACTATTTCAAGTCATTCAGCAAATTTTAATCACACAGAAATGTTTTTATTCACTTATTCTGATGTTACTTTTTACAGTAGCAACAGTAAAACAAGAATTTCCTCCTCTAAACAGTGATGGACAGTAGATGCTCACACACACACAGAAACACACAGAAACACACAAAGACACAATTCCAGCTTCTGATTAGTAGCTCTGATCTCATATATATCTTTATTTCAATAATAAATTATGTACAATTTTGATGTCATGAGAGAGATGTGAGACAGTGACAAGAGAGACAGAGGGAGGTTGTGTTCCGGTCAGTGATGGTCATTGGTTGGGGTCAGGTTCAGGGGTCAGAGGTGAGAGGCACATGTTGGCCCCTCCACGTGCATTGTGGGATGCACCCAGAGGGAATGCCCAATGAGGAGGGAGAGAATTGGTGGAGTCACCACATGTAAGAGTCGTCGTATCTGTGGGAAGATACAAACAAAAATGTAAAACCACTTGTATAAATGATCAAATCATTCATATGTGTTCATTACAGGTCACATGACTCATTCAGCTTATGTGTGTCAGGGTCTTTACCTTGATCTCTGGTCTCTGTTGCTGTCACTACCAAACAGCAGCTCTGCAACCACATCCTCCTGAGTTGAACGCTTTCCATACCTGCGAGAGAGATAAGGAGAGGAGTTTTTGAAATACACCTTACATCCTGTCTCAACTCAATTACATCTTAAAACATCATCCAAACACAATACGATTTTAAAATTCCCTCATTATCATTTTACATATGCTGTAAATATATAGAGATAAACAAGCCTAAAAGTCTACAGCCATGCTAGCAGCTCTGCAAGGCTGTACTTAGCTAAATGCTAATGTCAGCATGCTTACATGCTCATAATGACAGTGCTATCATGTTGATGTTTAGCAGATATCATGTTAACCATGTTTGCCATCTTAGCTTAGCATGTTAGCATGCTAACATTTGCTAATTAGCACTGAACACAAAATACACCTGAGGCTGATGGGAATGTCATTATATTTGCAGGTATCTGGTCATGGCAAAAAATATTGGATAAATTCAAATTCTGACATGATGGTGGCGCTAGAGGAAAGGTCAGGGGTTATTACAATTCATCCTGAGCTGAGGATGTGTGTACAAAATGTCATAGCAATCCATCCAATAGTTATTGAGATATTTCAGTCTGGGCCAAAGTGGTGGACCGACCGGCAGACCACCATTGCCATCCCTAAAACCATGCTGCTAGCGTGGCTAAAAACGGAGCAGTAAACAAGACAGGATTTACTTTAAATTACTACTAAATTGGAGGGCTCAAAAGAGACAGATTAAAAAAGAGTAGTCAAAAGTGACGCAGTAGAGGTCGAGATATCCAGACTTTTAGTCCCTAGTATGGGTCAAGCTCCAAAAATGCTGAGGATCCTAAATTTCCCATAATGCAAGCAATAGCATCATCCTTTGAGTCTTCCTGTCTGGTAAATGCCCCTCGTCTGTCGAACTTCTCACCTCCAATTAGTGAGGCAGGCTAATTTGTAGTCTCCATACTAGAGCCAAGACAACTTTCATGACATGAGCAGAGTTATTGTTTCAGACTTGGCAGTTCCTCACACAGAGGACATTATAAAATCGTTTTCACAGGCTAAGTAGCACTTACCATGACTAATAAACTGACCTTTATGTGTAGAATCAGCTGAGTTCCTCTTTAAACACATGAGTCTTTGGTTGACACAAATTAAAGCAACACTGTCTAAATCAAGACCACTTTTCCCATTAAATGTTACATCCTGTCTTAAAGGGGACACCACTACCCTCCTTAAAATCTTTGGTTTCTGTGGTTGTGGTGGCTCCCAATGTGAAAGCCCAGAGGCTATGTTATAAATTCAGAGACATTCAATAGGAAAGTGTCTTTTTGCCTTCCTGTCTGTCCATCGTTTTGGTCCTCTTAGATCTGTCTGTCTGCCTTTCCAACATATTAGCCCACTTGTTCCCCTTCCTTTGTGCTTAATGGTTCAATTTCACAGCCAGATTCAGACTGTGTGTGTTTTAATGTGTGTGTGTACAAATTGTCATTTCCAAGTCTGGATGAGTCTTATCATTCTCTTGATAAGGAAACCAGCGGTCCAAGAGAGCTGCAAATGTAAAATCACAGAGTCGTTTAACAGAAAGTTTACTTGGTAATGTGTGTGTGTTTATGTGTGTATGTATGTGAAACGATGCTATTCAACATAACTCGCTCAGAGCTACTCACACACAGTTCCTCTGTTTTCCCATCAACCACCTGTTCCACCTCCCTCTAAGACCCTAGCACCCAATCTTATGCTTCGTTTCTCCTGAATGTGTGTGTGTGTGTGTCTTGCCCTGTAGGAAAGCAATCAAACAGCTGAAATGCTCAGTCTCAGCTGTCAGACAGTGCGACACATCAGGATGTAAAATGCTTTCCTGTCTGATAATGGCCTGTCTCCAGCCATATGTCTCCATGAGTCTCCCTGGTTGGTCCTGCTCTTTATTTTCTCTCTGTCTGACTGTCTTTTACTATCTCTCTATCTCTGCATTTTTGCATTTATTTCTCTGTCTGATAATCTGTCTTTCTTTTGTGTGTTCTCTGCAGTGGTCAGTTTGCCTACTTGACTTTTGCTCTCTCAAAGTAGGAATCTTCATCACAGTTTTTAGAAATATAGCCCCCATTTGTGCCTCTCCTCTACTACTATTACATTCAAGTCACAGAGCTAAACATCAGATTTTCCAAATATAAATCTTTGAAAAAGCCCAGAAGGTGGTTTAACAACACTTGCCACTGTTCTGAAGGAATTTCCGGAATCATCCAGAATATTTTTTCATCCAGACCATATAGATGAAAAAATATTCCATCCACTGCATGATAGAAAATAATTTTTAACCAATTTCTCAAGTTGTAACTGTATTTCCTAATCCAGGTGCCAAACATGTATTTGCTCTTTTTGCCAAACACAAACAAAATTAGTTTGTATGTAAAATATAAAATATTAGAAAGTAACATCAATATACACTAATATAACAGATAATACAATTTTTAAGAGGCACAACTTGGGAAAACTGGTTAAAAATCTTTCTTATCATGCAGCAGGTGGAATATTTTTTCATACCTTCAGAACAGCAGTGAGCTTTCGAAGATCACTGGGTTATTTTTTGCTAAATCAGATGCTTAGCTCTGTGACTCAAATGTAAAAGTAATACTGTATATGAGAGGCACAAACTGGAGCTAAACTAAACTAAACTCTCCCTAAAATAACTGCCTCAGAGCTAAGTCTCTATTTTCCCCATAATTAGTACCAGATTACATTGTTTAAATTATTAGGAAATGAGAAAGGCTAAATTCTCTAAAGGAAATGTAAGTGTGCTCGCTGATACTGAAAATTGTGGAAGATCACAGCATAAAGCAGTTGAAGTGTTGCTCGAAGTTGAACCACTGAAAGGGTTTAAAGTGTCTTTTTAAGTGTAATCATTGAAAGCATGTGGAACTTCAAGCTGGCAGGAATAAAAATTCTGTTGATGAAATACATAATCCCGGTGAACAAATACGACCTCAGTGATAGCTACAGCCCTGATTTCCATGTCTTTAATAGACTCCAGTATATCTGAACACAATGCTATGAACTGCCATATACAGTTATGCACCAAAGGCACTAGACTGCCCAGATCCATCAATTATATCTGAAATGCACTGCCTAAAGCTGACAGCCATCACATTCTCCAGCATTTTATTTGATACAGCCAAACCTTTATACATTAGTTATCTTTATCACATATGTCTTCATCTGCAATTCTCCAGTGAAATGTAAAAAATGTATTGACTCTTTACAGCACCAAGAGTCCTCTTTAAACCAAGTATCTAAATATCAACGACCTATTTGACTTTCATGAATAACAACAGATAGCTCATGAGCCATGCTTCCCTTCCCCTATCAGCCAGACTGCTGCCAATTCCATACCAGTGTCTTTTATACCTAAGAGCAGCAGGCCTCAGCTCAGGCCCTGCTAACTGGATTTGGGATTCTTTCTTGGGTCCATCTGTACTGCTTATATTGCTCTGGTCCCGTTGATTTGGAGGCCTGAAGGTTTTGGAAAGTGGCCAGTAATCTAATCTGCTGGGTTGCCATTGTGTGCGGGCGAAAGGTTGGGGTGGGGTGGATCAGAGGGGAGTGCATCACATATAGACAGAGCTCCAGGCTGAGGTATGAGCATGAAACTCATACAACAAACAAAAAGAAAAGAAATCTGGACTAAAGGAGAAAACAGGAAGGTTTTTGGGGATCCATCTGGTCTATAACACAGAAGAGAAATAGCTGAACAACGCAGTCTACTCACAGAATTAGCTTCTTCTATCTTCATGAGGAACCTCCACTCACTATGTTCATTAGTGATCCTTAAGATTTAGGGACTGTATGAAAATTATTAGGGAGGGGAGGGGCAGTCAGAAAAGGGGGAGGGTATTGTCATTTTGCTAATGGGGTGAAGGGAGGTTAATCTTACTTTTATGGGGAGCAAGGGAGGGCCTTTTATTTTTGTCAATCTGTATGATATATTTTTATTTCTGCCTTTCCTTGCATGATTTGTTAGGGTAAAAAGAGATTGCCATGGGTCATTAAAGTACCCACTTTACTCAAGAGGCCCTTTATTTAATAGGCCTTTATTCAAAAATGAAATGTGGCTGGAATATTTAGTTTTTCTATTTTTTGGGGCGGCTGTGGCTCAGGAGGGTAGAGCGGGTCGTCTACTAATCGGAAGATTGGCGGTTCGATTCCCGGCTCCTCCAGTCCGCATGTCGAAGTATCCTTGGGCAAGATACTGAACCCCAAATTGCTCCTGATGGCTGTGCCATCAGTGTATGAATGTGTGTGAATGGTTAGATTTCCTCTGATGGGCAGGTTGGGACCTTGTATGGTAGCCCCTGTACCCATTCAGCGTATGAATGTGTGTGAATGGGTGAATTGACTCGTAGTGTTAAAAGCGCTTTGAGTAGTCGAATGACTAGAAAGGCGCTATACAAGTACAGTCCATTTACCATATTTCGAAATTTCTAATTTCACTTGTCATGTGTGCATTGGTGGCTATTGCGAAAATTATTATTCAGTTTAGATGTTGAGATCTAAAGTAGGGGTCCATCATCTTAAATTTGGTATTTGTTTCTAAATCAAGGTGACAGTCAAATATTCAGTAACTCTGGGGAGGGTCTTGCTTTATTACAAATTTAAATATAAACTTGCCCCCTCCTTTCCCCCCTAATAATTTTCATGCAGTCCCTAATCTAAAACTAATCCTAGTATTAAACTTGAACCTGAAAGCTACATCCTTTTCAAGGCATTCACAGCTTCCTCATTATAGAAGATTGTCTGCCCACCCATGGGGTTATTATGCTTTCAAAAATACAGAAATACGAGACTAAACAAAACAAAGTGTATATATCACAAACACTTGCGCCTACTGCCCATGTACATGTACTGTAATTGTACCTCTGCCTGGTGATCAGATTGATATAGTGTCTCAGGGCGGTGTAGTACTTGGCCAGCTCTTCAGGTGGGGCATCTTCACCAGGGTTCTCAGGTTTGGGGGGGTAGGCATCTGCCAGCATTCCCAGACACACTAGCACACACAGCACAGCAGCCACCAGCACTGTCCATGGTTTCAGCATCACGGCCATCTGGAACAGGGAAAACAACATCTGAGGAGTTATAGATGCTGAGGGTCCAAAGTTGAATAAATACCTAATACGCTAATGAAGATTTGAATTTCTTTAAAATAAATGTTTTTGTTAATTGATTTTTTCTGTTGATGGTTGATTATGGTTATTAAACTGTGTTATTTACTACTTTATCATTGATCAAAATTATGAACAGGATAAAAAGTTGTACTTTGTCAAGAATCAATATGTAAAAGAAAATATTGCCTCCTATCACAGATGTTTGATTGAATTAAAACCATGACACCTCAGAAAACTCGAAAAGGAAATAGAGAGTGATGAGGGCATGAGGGCTGATAAAGACATTTTCTCTTTCTCCTCTAATGACAAAAAGGTTTGGTGCGTGTCAAACCTCTTCAGGGGGTGCAGCAGGAAAAAAAAACTGTCATTTGTATTCCCAGGACATGCCTGCTCAGTCTAAGTTGTCTGATGAGTGTGTGAAGCAGTGAAACAAGTCAATATAATGTATATTACATAAAGAAAAAAAAAACCTTCAGGCTGTGGGTTGACTTATTGTCAGACTCCCCTGGCTGAGTGTTATTTAGTTCCTGGGAAAGATGAAAAAAATGGACTGACTCCAGAGGAGGAAGCTAATTTCACACATCATCAGAGAGGCAGAGGGCTTGATGGTTGGTATGAAATGGACATAATTTATAATAGCATGCTGTATGTGTAAGATGTGTTAATAATATTTGGTATGCTGTTGCAGTAGCTTGATTTCCATTCTAGTGTATGATGAAGCAGTTATATCTTTATAAGCTTTAGGGATATTATTATTATGACTATTACTACTAATAACAATAATAACAATGATGTTCAGGAATTGAATATTTGTTGCCTGTGTGAATTGGTAAAATCTTAGTTGTGTTCACTAGCAGGGACAGAGTGGGTCTCGCTTTCACCCTGGGAGTTAAACACCCAAGGTACCAACCTCAACTGGATAAGGTTGTTGATGAGACAATAAAACCTATATTATGACACAGTATTCATAAAATTTTCTCAAAAACGAGAGTCATTTTTGAGATAATGAATAAATAAATAATAAACTATACATTAACTCTTAAGTCACACCATCTGTATCTTAAAGAAAGCTGACAAATACTTCAATTGCCAGTTTTATTTTGTGATAACTGCCACAATGATAAACTATATGTCCATGTTTCAGTACACAGTCCCTAGCTTTTTGATCATTTGCTGTAATGTTGATTAACTTTTTTTATTTTAACTTAATTTCATGTGATAGGTAAGGAAGACCGCTAGTGATAAAATTTGATAGTTGCTCGACTATTTGAAATGTAACAACAATTATTTTAACATTTTGATTCCTTTGATAACATTTGCACTTGTACTGCCCACCTGCCGTTATTTTAATGCAGCATCCTGGTCCAGTTGGGTATGTTTGTTTTCTTTTAATGCGTAAACTATACCGTTTCTACCGCGTTTTGCTCCCCGTTTTGAGGAGAGACACTATCGAAAGTAGTCTGGGCAGGTCAGGTCATTGTAGGACTGTACGAATTTGGGGCGGTGCCACCTTGCCACTGTTTACAAGCAAAACATCCTAAAATAACAACATTAATTATGAAATCGTTTTTTTTTCTACTTTGGCAGCATGCAAAAATATATGGGTTATCTTATATGGATTTAGCTATCTGCCTCTGTTATCTAACTATGAACTGTATAAATAGATAAATACGATAGATACCTCTTCCTATTTTTAAACTCTCAGGATATTTAACAAATAGAGCTGAAAATGTAAAAATGTAAACACAGATTAAGTCTAGTTACAATGAGCAACAGGTCGACATCATCGTTTTCCTCAATCGAATCCCTGTATATGCTTTCATGCTCTTCAAAGCCCCTCTCATTCTTCTACATAACTGTTACAGGATCACCGAATTAATTACCTTTGCACTTCGTTCACTTGCGGTACAAAGCGCAAGTCAGCTACTCTGTATGTCTGCAATAATGTTATGCAAATGTTAAATAAGCCAGAGAAACCATTAAGAGATGCCTTGCTGAAATATTTGCCTCGGATGTGGTCTGTGTTTGGTTAAAATGCCAGCGGCGCTGTCCGTGGTGCTGAAACCTGCCAGCGTCACCTCATGAAGGTGATCTTACTTCAACTTAACGCACAAACACATTCTCTGAAAGCAGAAATGTTATGTTTGTTTAAGCTGTGAACACATTAATTTCACAATAGATGCTAAAGGTTGCGGAGCCCTTTACATTTAGCCGTCGTGTTAAATCTTTTAGAAAGTCGTTTTACATTGCAAATTGTGCATCCTAACAAATCATTTAGTCTCCTGCAGATTGTTTGGGGACACCGGAGTGCGTGTTTCATGCCTTTGCAGAATATTAATCTGACTGCAAATATGTGAGCTTTATGGAGTCAATAGTACAATAATAGAACAATATGCATTTTCCTATATGTGCAAAAGTTGATTGAAAAAAAAGGAATCGCGTAAACAAAACATTTCGACATCCTGTGTCATCAGAAGCCTTTAAATTAAAAGGTTTTGCACACAAAATTCTGCATGAATTTGTGTACAATAAGATAAACTTCCTTTCCAGTGCAGTTTAACTTTTTTTTAGGACCAATGAACCCCCTTTCAAGCAGAAACACGGCAGGTCAGCCTAAACATGATTGTCTCCTCGTGTTAAGTAAATAACAAATGTGCCTGCCTCATCACAATGAATACAATGTTCTCTTGCTTAAAATGTGTTGTTAATATGTAAATAATTAGCAGTGAGTAGTGTGAAGACTTACTTTGAGAAGACTTTGGAGGTTACAGGTAGAAGTCGTAGCCACTGGTGGTTTCTGACAGCTGCAGGGTCCTGGCTCAGGTCTGTCTTCTGCCGTCGAGGATGTTTCTCGTCTTTCCTCTTCGATCAGTTTTTACTCTGCAGTTCGCTGCACCTTGGTTTCAAACTCCGACAGAGGTGATTTATATAGTTTACCAGCACCGGAGGAGGGAGGGGTTACACCACAGTGCATGCATGCTTGTGTGTGTGTGTGTGCGCGCGCGCGCGCGTGTATGTGAGTGAGGAAAAAGGGTGGGAGAAGAGGCCGAATGCGTCAGATGGTGATGATGATGGAGACATTACTAACGCGCTGGTCACGCAGTCAGTCCTCCGTTTTTGATGAAGTTAACAGATGACATTTTGGGCCATGACACTCATGACAGCTCCATCAGTGGAGAAAAAAGAACGTTTGCTGTGGATTTCCATCTGCTTCCTCCAGAAAACCTACACATACTCCTAAGTAGGTTTCTGTCTTTATCCACCCTTGCTGAATTGTCCCATACAGCAACACTGTGAATTCCTACACCTCCAGCAATATCTTGACCTATGACCTCACCGTTAAGAAGAAAAAAGAGCAATATCTCCTTAGGAAAATCAATAAAATATCACTTTACATGTCCAAATCATTCAATCACTCAACCAGAAAATGTCTAAAAGAGGGATAATTATTTTTTGAATGCACTCTTGCATCTGCACCTGGTGCTGCTGGCACCTGTTTTTTGCATTGAACATGTAAGACTGATTTGCATGTGGGCAGCAGCTGTATGGAATTATTCACTGACTAGAATCATTGTAATGTGTTTTTCTGATCAGCTCAACTGTGTCTTTAGTGAGAAAATGTATTTCAATTTCATTGGATTAGATATTTGCAGACATTAGCCACTGTATGTAAGTGTCCAAATCCTATATTTGATCTTGAAAACATGGAGCTGTAACATGATTATATAGAGGTTACATTTATTTTCTCTGCCATGCTTCAAATTGTGCAGGTTGTTTAATTTGGCTGAGATGGGGTTGGAGATGACTACAGAAGCTGCACCCGCTCTGGTTCTCACCACTAGGCGGAGCTCCGGTCTTTGTATGGCAATAGTAAGGCTGCCAGACATGCATACAGGCATTTCATTGGAAAGTAGTTGTGGTGACGCAAAGTCTCAGCTCGCCAAAGCTTTGACGCACAAACACATGTGTACTATATGGTTTTACACGTCACCTTGTTTCTATCCAGTCTCCCTCGGCTATCTGTCCACCTCCTCCGTGTCCTCCTTCTCTGTGATTTTTCCCTTTGATATAATGACATCAGTGTTTCACTGCAGGAGAGGGTGTGAGATCTTTCGCTCTGGTTGTAGGCCTGCAGTGGCTTCATGTCCAGCCTGTGTCTACAGCAACAAGCCATATCTGGTACCACCATGTCATCTATGAAGACTATTTAAAACTCTGTAAACATTATTTTACTTTCTCACTTTCAGAATGAACATGTTATACCCGCCGGCCTGACCTCTGGGGTGCTAGGGGAATGGGTTTGGTGTAATAAAACAAATACAATGAATATAGCCTCTGAACCCCCAACAAACAGGCTCTCTCCAAAGAGTCTGTGCATGGCCACAAGGTCTCTAAGTCTTCCTAAGGACAGGAGGAATAATAAATTGACCATGTTGCAAAGCCTTCAGGTTTTCCATTCTCGCACAGCGTATATGCAGTTTGCAATGATAACAGTGGTAGATATGTCACTCAGAACAATGGGTCCTTGATTTATTGCTTCATTGTCATTGGCAGTTTTTATTTTCTGTAGCTAACTAAGCTAACATGAGCTTGATGAGTTGGTTGAAAATGCTGTCTGTTTCCAGCACATCTCATTTTAAAATGAGAACCCTGTAAAATGTGTTTTGAATATGCACATGATGGCTACATACATTATATTGTGGTAAAAGACTGAAGCTGATGCTACAGTATATGTCCCAGGCAGTCACCATTTGATGATCCACGTAGAACACATAAAAAACAGTATTGCTCTTGTTTTGCATTGTATAGTCAGTTAGTCCTTATTATATGATAAGACTCCAACCTTACATTTTTCCTTATTTCATTCTAAAATGACATAAGTCAATAAGTTGTAGTCACCCAAAAATGACAGTTACATTTGAGTGACAGATGCCATCTAGTGGCCATAGTAATTATGTCCCAGAGCTGTGACGCAGTTCAGATGATGCCTATATAAATTGACAAATTTCCTCATTCAGAGGAGGAGGGGTGGATGGTATAACCCAACAGTGGACCTTGCCACAGGAGACCACAGTTAGTGTCAGGGCAGTTTTAAAAAAAAAAACGTAACTACAATTGTCCCCTAACATTATTGTAGCCATGACGACGAAGGTGGCCTAACTTTAAAGAAGTAGTAGTACTTCTGTACCCACACAGTAGTAACCCACACTACATGTTTCTCTAACCTTAACAAAGTGATCATTTTAACCCAAACCTTTCCCGAAACCTATCCAACTGGGTTTTGTGCCTAAACCTTACCATAACCACAGTGCTGTCACATCATAAAACATCATTATTTTTTAACAGTGATATGTAACAGTCTTGGAAAGCACAGACAAATGTTGTCCTGCTGATTAGCGCTGAAAGAGGCACCTGATTAGAAAACAGGTGTGTTTCATTCTGGAGTCACATGGTAACGTATTTGGTTCTTTAATTTGGTGGACTTGTTCAAAGTTAGGTTGCTTAACTTATATACTTGAAGTAACATAGAGGTTAGATTTATGCTCTTTCTAATTTTCAAACCATATGTTTCACTTTTGGCCTTACAAGGGAAGTGGCTTTAAGGATGAGGACTAACCAATGGGTTTGGCAAAGAAATGCTATTTCAGATAATGAGTGGACAATGGAGATACTTCTTCCCCAAATCCAATAAAGAGTAGCACAGCACTAATGTCAGCCTCTCTGATGTAGTAGCATCCAGGGCAGCCAGATGTGATATTGTAAATAAGGCTTTTTTTTCTTTTGTTCAAAGTATTTTTTTATTAGTTTTTCAGGTTATACAAAATACAATTTGAAATACAGTTTAATATATTTTAACAAAATCCCATCCCACAAGTAACACTAACCTATTGCACCATTACAAATTTACAATATGACATATTAAAACATAAGTTCAATGTTAAGTATGATAAACAATTTCTAAACACACAAAGAACACAAGGAAAGAACAAAAAAGAGAAAATACAACGGTACAAAAATAAGATTAAAGAAATAAAGGGAGGGTTATATCTATACATTTAAATGTCTGAGGCTGTCTGTCCATTTTTTTTACCTGATCCAGAACTGGTTGCCAGATGCTGTAAAAGTTGAGGGCACAAGATCTATAATTCATAGATTGAAAGTTAAAGGAAATCTTTCTTTCCATTTAAGCAGCATAAGCCTACTAGCCAGGAGCGTAGCAAAGGCTATCATGTTTTCGCTGCATTGTTTGAGATGTAGATCCTGCGGTATCGTGCCAAATATTGCTATTATGACAAGAGACTCTATGGATATTTCTAGCATGTCAGAAAAGAATTTGAATATAGATTGATAAAAATCTGTTAATTTTGGGCAGAGCCAAAACATATGTGATAAAATAGCTGGTGTTGTTCCACAGCGATCACAGTTAGGATTGATATTTAGTGTCAATTTGGCCAATCTCGCTTAGACCAAGTCTATGTAGAATCTTGAATTATATTACTTTAAGTTTTAAACAAATTGAAGATGAGTGTATCTTATCTAACGTAGGTTGCCATATTTCCTCAGAAAGTTCTGTATCTAATTCTTCTTCCCATTGGCTTTTTGAATGTATCAGGGAATGTATCAGTTGAGTAAAGTGTAGATTTGGCCAATAATCTCTTTAGGGTAGGAACTGAGCTCCAAAACAGATTCAGAGAGCTGGGCGGTAATGATGGAAAGTGAGCAGAGTATGAAGGTACAAAGTTGTGAAGTTGCAAGTATTTCAAGCAGTGAGTTATCTCACTCATATCTTAGATGAGTTTGACAAATCAGAGACGAGTAACGTTATGAGACGCCATGTTCGGTAGCTAGAGTGTGTAATTGGTATGCATAGGGTCATCAATAACTGACCACGATCCGATATTACTATTGCCTGATATTCACATTCTCTAAGTAATGGAAGTAATTTGCTGTCTAGAAAATAATCTATATGTGAATATGTTTTATGGACTGGTGAGTAGAAAGAGTTTAGGGTTTTGGAAGTGCCAAGTATCAGCCATCTCATATGTATTGAGAAACATTTGAATTGCCAGTGCTGTCCTAGATGGGGCCATAGTTTTGAGTGAGCTACGATGCAGGGAAGGTGACAGCACACAGTTCAAATCTCATCCTAGTATAAGGTGATATGCATCTATATTGGGTAGATGTGAAAAAAAGCTAATAAAAAATATACTAGGACTCTTTTTCTAACGCAATCTGTAACCCACAAACTAATATAGTTGATGAGATTGATGTGCTCCTCTGCCTTGGAAGAAACAACTGGTTACTGCTAGTAAGCTAGTCGGCCGGGCATGCTAACATGCGCAGCTTATGTTAGAGTAGATAAACACACTGTTTAATCCTTACACTTATTTTGCACTTTTGGTTTTGGAAAGGCTAAAAAAAGACACAACCATCCAAAGTCATGTTGCTAAGCTACGATTGGACAATTGCTGTTTATGAGAGGGGTTTTGTGAACAGCCAATTATGAAAAGAATAAGCTCTCTGACATCACTTTGTACCCTTCCACCTCTCCCAAAAATGTCATTCTCCTCTCCCACCAAACCCCAACATCTTCCTTTTCCACCACTTCTTCTCCTCACCTGTGCCATTTTTTTTGTTTTCCTTTCTCTTCTCTATCAATTCTCAGACAATAGCAACATGCAAATGGTAAATGGCTGCATACATAGAGCTTTTATCCAAAACGCTTTACAATTTGCATCCACCCATTCAGTAGCAAGTTACTATGCAAGGTGATAAACTCTAAACTCACACCACACCATCAACTCATACTTTTATTTTATCTAGCCCAACTTTTTGTTGTCCTTGTCTTAGTGAAAAAGATTAAAAAGAAAGAAAAAATGTTTAAAGATCCCCTTAAGACATAAATTGTCTGACATGTTATTTCCCCCAAAATGTTTAGTTTGATTTGATTTGATTTCACTTTATTATCAGAATATTCTTCTGAAATTAGTCTTGCATCAATTTAATCACTCCTTTTAACATTCAGTGCTTAGTCCACACAGGAACACTGAGGCCTACTTAGGACCCAAACTCTGATTTAACAGTTTGACAGACTGAGGAACATAAGAGTTCTGCCTGTGGGACCCTAAATCTTATGCTGATATTCAAATAAAATATGAGAGGGGTTGGAAGTGATATTACCTGCCAGAGACAACATTCTTTTAGTATACATAGCTTGAAAACTTAACTCAATCATTTGACCCACAATCTTTGAGCAGATACATAGCAGTCTAACCAGTTGAGCTTTAAGCTGAACAGAGACAACTGTACCATGCAGTGATTCCATACTGTTTAACACTCTGTATTATAAATTGGGAAAACAATAACAGGATCTGTTTGTTTGCTCCAAATGACCTTAGTCTCCTAAGAAAGTAAATGCGTTGTTGTACCTTGCTACACATATAATTTATATGTGCACTCCAGGATAAAGCAGCGTCCACATAGCTGCCCAATATTTATAGGAAGAAACTTGTTCAATCTGTGTGTTATGGAGAGTATTTGGCGGAGGATATGAGTTTACTGGAAGACCAAAAATTATTGTGTATTCTTTGGATTAATAATAAGTGAATTCTTTCACACCACTCTACTTATCTATCCATACAATACTGATGAATACTAGGATCATCTTCAGTGCCTAACAAAGACAACAGTGTAGTATCATCTGAAAACTTCATATGGACTCTCAGTTTTACAATCATCTAAGCTGCTGAACCACAATTCATTCTAAGGTTTTCATAACAATAGGGGTTAAGGCCGAGGACAATAATCACTCGGTTTCATAGAACTTTTTTTGGAAGAGGTATTATATGTGAGGTGTTCCACATTTCAGGAATCATGTGAGTGTCTATAGAACGCTGAAAAATAGATTGCCACACAGGCGCAAGCTCAGCTGCAAATGTTTTCAGAATAAATGCACTGAGGTTATCTGGTCCTGTAGTCTGATTTAAATGTTTAAAAGTGCTCAACACCTGCTCAACAGAAACATCAATTCTATCCAACTGCACAGGTACAACTGAATTAAGGATGTTAACTACATGTTATGAATTATTCCCTTTATCAAACCTAGAGAAATATTTATTCAGTTGTTTGCAAACTCTGCCTCATTAGCTGCCACTAATGTCCCCCCAGTGGTTGACAGTCCACCCCCTTCATAGTGTCCCATAAGTGTTTGGTATTGTTGCTTTTTAAAGCCTTTTCTAATTGTAGCTTGTGTGCCTTCTTTGCCTTTCATAACTTGCCCCTTAAATCTTTTTCTACATGTTTTAATTCCCATGTCCCTGTTCTTGAGGCCAATCTAACTCAAATTCATAGTATGCTTAACATCCTTAGTTATGTACATCTTGTTATTTAGTTATTTAGTTTTATCTCCTTGGTTGGTATTACTGACTGCACACAAAAGTCTATGTAGTCTGTTATTACTGTTGATATTTCATCCAAGGAGCCATGATGAAACTCCTCCCACATAGTATGCTTTAAATTTTTCTATACTGTCAGATGACCAAACTCTGATGACTTTTTTCTCTGGTTTACTGCTTTTCAATTTAGATTTATAAGTTGGTACAAGATGAACCGCATTATGATCTGTTAGCTATTGGTGGTCTTATCCTTGACACATATGCTCCCTACACATTTACAAAGCATTTGTCCAACATATTATTGTTCCTTGTTTGTCCCTTCACATACTGATTAAATCTTGGCATTGTTATGTCCAATTTGCAATGGTTCATGTTTCCAACAACAATTGCCGGGGCCTCTGGATGTTGTTGCTGCACCATGTGATCACAGTCTGCAACAGTAGCTGCTGCTCACGTCGCTTTGCCATTGGGAGGTGCGTATACAACAAACAGCAGCACATATCAAAATTCCCTGAGCAGGTAAAATGGTTTCAACGTCTTTGTCACAAATCCTGTCATTCACTGTGTACTGATGGCACCAGAGATCATTTATGTAGACACAGATACCGCCGCCTTTGCTTTTACAAGAGCTGATATCTGCCTGCTCTCACCAGAGTAAACCCCTGGATTTCACAGGCAGAGTCTGTTGTAGTGTAGCCAAGTTTCCACCAAGCATAACAATGATGCCTCACGAAAATCTGAACAGTACCTTGCATAAGCTCGGATCTCGGCCACTTTGTTTTTAATTGACCTCAAGTTTGTGAGGATTATAGATGGGAGCGGTGGCCTTGTGTACCTTACTCACAGGTCTCTTTCCCCATTTCTTTCGCTGACCTGGTCTCCTCAGCTCCTCTGGAATATGATCTAGAAGCCCCAGTGTCAGGCATGAGCCACAATCCTGTGCAGTCCCCTGAGTTGACTTACTTCAAGAAAAGTTTCTCTGCTGTATATGAGAGCACATGCCAGTCCATATTGACCACATGGCGTGTCTGTTGCATTTGCAACCACAGTCCACATAACAGAAAACCAATAATCCATGTGTACATAAATTCGACTGTGGGGAAAAACATATTTTCCTGCCACATAAAAAAAAATGGCATTACCTCATGTAAAATCCAGAATCTATGAATATGCAAATATGTTTAACTGTTGGACACAAGATGTCTCCTACTTCACTGAAAAATCCATTCTCAGTGTTTGTGCACTGGAGGCTTCAAGTTTCCACATCACACATGTAAGTTTCATGCTGGAGCACAATTGGCTCCAAACTAGTTGGGATGTCACAAATCATGTTCATAGGCCCACGCCTTTAAACCTGATTTCCAATGAGCACACTTTCAGCAGATGAATGTGAAAACAGTTTTCTAGTGTCAAACGCTGCACGTACATCACTCTGCTCAGTGAAGCTCAAACATCCAACTAAATGAAGAGGGATAGCTCTGCTCTATATGTGAACACATGACACTAAACAGACCAAACACTGCTGCAGCAGAGACAAGGGTCCCAGCCTGAAGATTCACTCCATTTGCGCAAATTATTTAATTGGAATGGTTACTGGTGGAAAATTTTGTGTGAAATCATCTCACAGAGGAAGTGACAAATCATGCACAGCAAAAATCTTTTGCTGAATGAGGCCCATGATACCCATGGAGGCCGAATATCATCACATAATCAGTTGTACTCCTCTAAATTCTCAACTACTAAATCAAATAGACATGCTCGATCTGAACACAGATCAATAACGCATATTGATCCTCCCCTCTGCATAGAAGCTTGTGGGGAGTAATTATTGTACCAATTAAGTAGATCTTAACAGAGACAATGCACATGGGAGTGAGACTGATAAAGAGAATGAAGTCAAAATGTTTAGAGAGCTACACACAGAGTGGGGCTGAAAGGCTCATAGCAGTATTCCTGTGTGATGGGTTTCATGCTGTACTCTTCCCAGCAGTTAACCAGACTACGAGATGACAGAGCCACATGAGCTTTCACTGCAATACATCACTGAGTGGAGCCAGGCTGTAGTCCAGGTTTTATCTCTATATTCAAATGTTTGATAGGACCATGGACAACATGAAGTGAGAAAGCCTGTGCTTGTGCCTGAAGACTCATATCAACCCTTTTATTGTTAAAAAGCACCCCCCCCCCAAAAAAATCATGCCTCTCAAATTAGTTTCAAATGTAAAGGTATTGCATAATTAGTTTTTCAGAATAACCAGGGCTATTTATAACATTTTCTGTGAATAGTTGCATTCAAGATTCATGAAGGAATGTATACGTGCCAAATTTAGGTTTGCCCAGAAAAAGATGTGTCATTTCTGAAAACCACGTGTCTGTATTGTGACTTTTTTTAAATGTCCCAAAACCACATGTGCATTCCCATTCGCCTGCTTATATGCACATTTTCAATTTGTGCACAAAAAACCTGTGTGGAAATGCTGGAAAGGGGAAAAAAGTCAAAATATCTTTAAAAAGTTTTATGCTTGACTGAGGTGGAAAAGTTGGTGTATTGATAAAAAGAAAATGTGCAACAGAAACAGACTTAGCAAATAAAATCATGACGTAGACCTACATTAAGCATGTGACTTAAATGTCACTCAAGCTTCCCTGAAAAAAAACATCAGATGTGTATGGAGTGTTGAGGAGACTCTAACGTTCTTCAAATGAATGCATGAAACAAACAGAAATGTCATATTTCCATCATATTTTCCACATGGTTTTCCAATTTTTGAGCTTTGACCGGTGCTCTTTCAATTACGTCATCTCGTTGCACGCTCTCCTTCTGCAATAGTTTAATGGCACCTGACTGGAAAATTAGCACCAGCAAATTTTTATCTCGACATGCCCAAGTACATAGTTGTTATGGATCACAGTAATAGTTCTTTTATTTGAATAAATTTGGCACAACATTTTAATGGAAGCTTGGCTTAGGACTACTTGCAGAGTTACTGTGGCTTGCAAGCTCACTGGTAACATGCTAGCGCTAGCCAGCCATAGAAACCTGTTAAGCTAGCTGACCTTTTTTTTTTCCCCTTTAAATCAAACTAGCTCGTTTGATAATATCTCTCAGTATCAGAGCTGATAGTTAACCTGGTTAACAAGCAGGTTTGGTTGTGCAGAGGCTGTGGTTTCAAATCTTGTCTGTAGCTGTTATAAGTTATTGTTTTCTGTACTCAATATTACAAACGCACACATTTCTGCAAAAGACATGTGGCATATGATAAACCATGTGCCTTTATGTTAATTCATCACGTGAAATGTTTTCACACGTTGTTATCCACATGTCACACATCAAATCACACTGGCATCCTGCTGAGATTGATGCCCACTGACACAAAATAAACATTATATCCAGGGATGGGAAGAATAATAGAATACATGATGCAATATTTTTAACACTACAAGCAGAAAGAAAAGAACGATAGAGACATTTGGTTTTAATGATTCTCAAATTACTGTGAATTGTTGACAGTGGCTCTGGCATTTGGAAATTTTCTGTGGCAGGACTGCTAAAGATAACAAACCATCTGTCTTCTACCTCTGTGCAGTTGTGGTATTCTTTGAGCAGTTTATGGGCAGCATGGTCTGAAAATGAGAGCAGCTGAAGTTGACGTTTCCAGATATCATTTCAATCAACTTCCATTTAACATTTAGCCAGTGTAGATAATTTACACAGTCTGAAAACAACCTGCTGTGAGGGCTGATCCTATGTATTTTAATTGTAATGAGGCATCACATATCAGATTGAAGAAGACAATCTGAGCTGTGATATCAATAACATTCAACTAATATGAAAGGTATAAATAAACAAAACCCACCACTCGTTTATTATGTCATAGGTAATCATCTTTCTTCCTCTCATTACTCTGTGGGAATAAATAAAGCATTATAGTCTATTAAGGCACACTCAGAGGGTAAATGTGTAAAACCTGACATATGTAACGCAACACCATTATTACTGTAGTAGAGAAAAATGCAATCAGATATCAGTTTCCAGTGCAAAGCGTGAAACTGAATCAAGTGAATGTAATCATTCTGCTGGATTATGACATACTGTAGCTTTGAAAATGAAAAAAAAAAAGGAATAAATAAAGGAGATGATTTGCTCACTGTGATGGAGTACCTGTAAGCAAGTTTGCAATTTGATTTTCATGCTGTATTTGTATGAAGTGAAACTAGTGGCTGCCTGGATGGTAAGAAGTTGAACTAAAATGTTCGGGCGTGCTTTAGCCAACGTAGATGTAGGAAATGCACATTTAAAGCATGCAAAATCACAGTATGCTCCTTTACAGAAATGTGATTTTCCTCTGAAAAACACAATGTAAGCATGCCAGATCAGGGTGAAAGCTGTGACACTAAAATTTAAAGAGACATAATAAGGGACACACAGAGTCCTTTTCTCTCATGCTGGATCTTTCTTATTCTCTCTGAATCACACACACAAGAATGACACATGCTTGACGTCAGTCTTTTCTTACTAATACCTTATACTGAGAAACTTGAAAAAAATTGTTTTAACTCTTTTCATCCCTCGATTTCTCTGCTCAATCATGTTTTTCTAAACCTCACTTGGTTCAAAAAAATGATGTTATTCTTTAAATTTGGATACTTTTTCCATTCACCCAGCTTAATCTCTCTCTCTCGTTTTCTCTCTGTCTGTATTACACACACACACACACACACACACACACACACACACACACACACAGAGTCAATAAAAGCAGTACAAACATGTCCAAGATTAGCTATCAACCATAGTCTATTCCCTGAGCAAACACGGGAGCCAACTGCCTTCCTTTGTTTGTGTGTGTGTGTGTGTGTGTGTGTGTGTGTGGTCCAGGTATTCCTCAATTTGTGGGGACATAAATCTGTTTACACAGTCATGTTGTGGGGACTCGCCTCCCTTATGGGGACAAAAAGCCCCCAAAAGTCCCCATAACGTAAAATCATTAACTTTAGGGTGAAGACTTGGTTAAGGTTAAGTTAAGGTTAGTTTAGGGTTATGTTAAGGTTAAGGTAAGGGTTAGGGTTAGGCATGTTGTGGTTATGGTTAAGGTTAGGATAAGTCTCCAGAGAATGAATGTGTCCCCTTCACATGAAAGGGACACTGCATGTCTCCTGAAGTGATAGAAACACGACTGTGTGTGTGTGTGTGTGTGTGTGTGTGTGTGTGTGTGTGTGTGTGTGTGTGTGTTTGAAGGGGAATGTAGGTGTTTGGAGAAGCCAGAACACCATAGTTCCTTCCACAAATATTTTTACTTGTGATAATGCTTTGCTAAAAGGGCAATTACTGAGGATAGTGTGTGTATGTCTGTGTGTGTGCCTGACTGCTACCCAAGAGGCCGGTTCAGACACAGGTTTTGGGGAAAAATAAATGCAGAGCTTCTGTCCAACCTTCACAGTCTGGATGTGAAAGTGCTGTGTGAATTAGCTAATTTAATCCAGCAGCAATGACTTGCTAGTTTATAATTTATCATCAAACTCATTTATGATTTATGATTTATTGCACTGTAATCAGAGAAAATGCATCATTTTGTAAAAGTTGGAAAAACATGATACTGTAAAAGTAGAATTTCTGGCAGGAAACTTAAGAGAGTACTGTACCAAGCTAGCACGAGATTAACGGGGTGGCGGGTCACCATCAGCCCCATTTATGTCATTTTTCACAAACAATTAAATGAAGAAAAATAAACAATAATGTTGGTGAAACTCTGTGTCCAGGAGTTTGACCAAATGATGGTCTCTATCTTCACATGGCTATTCTGATGAGGGGAAACTAAATACTGAATAATTATTTCAGTCAGCCAACTCACATGGAATAAATTATTTTTTTAAATGTAGAATATGTAACATATGTGTGTTAGTGTTTAACATTTAACATTTAATTATTTACTTTTGTAGATCAATATTGGCATCACCCTTTTAGAAACTCCTGCTCCTCAACTTTCTAAATCCTCTGAATTCCCAGGAAAATGACCATGGACAGTGGAGGCCAGTGGCTCCAGCAGTGACTGTCTTGAGTCTGGTTAATCAGGGTTACTATGTTCACTTTCTTAGCTGAAAAGGGATTTGTTACCATTTATTTTCACACAGCTGTTGTATGTTACTGTTGGGGGCTTGGGAAATGATTTTTGCATATACATGAGGCTTTTTGTTTAAAGGATAGGTTCACTGTTTTTAAAGTCTGTCTTAAAACAATAGTCAGATGCCCATATGAACACTGAAAGACGTTTTCCTCACTGTAATCATTCCTCCTGTTCATACTGGCTATTAAAAGATCCCCTTCAAATGTGTGATGTCTGATGACTGATTGCAGACTAGATTACATCTCATCCCATTTCAAACAGTTCATACTCCTGGAGTAAACTTGAATTGGGTTTGAAATTTTGCTGTTCTAAATGTTGATGTGACTGTTGGTGGATCATGGATGGAAATTAGAGGTGACAGCTCTCTCTTTCTCTCTCTCTCTCACAGCCCTGGGCTGTCTGTCTGTCCGTTGCAGCAGCACCTGCTGCAGGTTAGCCTCAAGGCCCTGACACATGTGCACACACTCACACACACACATTGGTTTAGAAAATATCACAGACCCACGTCATCTAATCAGAAACCATTTTACACTACGTTATGAAGTGTACCTGAATTATTTAGGTGTTTGAGCCTGGGTTGGAGAGATGGGAGGGGGGCACGTGAATAATTTAGTTTGTATCATTTAAAATGAAAGATCCTCTCCAGACATGTTTTGATACATATGTAATACTCTGCTGTCAAACTCTACACATACATCATTGAAGTACAAACATCCAAGTGAAGTAACATATAAGAAACAAGGGAAGTAGGCTAATGAGTGAAACACATTTCTGAGTGGAGGAAGACTTAAAGTTAACCTGTTTTGCATATACAGTACCAGTCAAAAGAATTGTCTAGGTCTTTAGATATACATCTGTGGGATTTCTCCCTCCACCCCAATATAATGGAGGTGAATGGAAGTTTCTGGAGCTCACACCAAAAGTAGGAGTCTATAGCCATGCTAACAGTTCTGCGAGGATGTCCTTACGCACAGTTAACGTTCAGTCTGAACACACTGAAAGCAAAATTCATTCGCACGTCTTCATGAAGTAGGCCTAAGTGGTGCTACAAGCTTGGAGAGGCAGTGACTAACACTTTTGATTGCCAGCTACACGGTAAGTTAAAACAATTATTTCATAGTCCTACTATCGAATCATGACTGACTGTAAACTATGCAGCAACACTATTGTGGAATAGTTTATACTCCAGAAGAGCAAGGTTATGTAAAATTGGATTGGGCAACTCAGTGGTGCTTTTAACTAAATGCTAACATCAGCATGCTAACATGCCCACAATGATTAAGCTAACATGATTAGTCATTGGCAAATATAATGTTTACCATGTTCACCGTCTTAGTTTTTACTAATTCGCACTAAACATAGAGTATTATATACTCTATATAACAGAGTATATAATAAAGGGAATGTCATTAATTTTGCATTAACCAAATGAAAGATTATCTTGTTGCTGACATGAATTTCTGTCCAAAATTTCATGGTAATCCATCCAATAGTTGTTGAGGCATTTCATTGGACAACCTGGACTCGACTGATCCTCCTGAAGTTCTGTTGCTACTGGTTATGATTCACAGTCCGCATAAACAGGACTGAATCATTCAGAGAAGAAACCTGGACTTGACTGATCCTCTTGAAGTTATGTTGCTGTATGGGCCTATCAAAAAAACACAGAGGAAGGAGGGTGCCTACCTGATGACCACAGCTTCACTGTGGTCATCCGTTTACCCTTACCCCCACTCAAAGAATGATTGCTGATTACAATATGGGATTGTAAGACCAAGTCTTATGAGCTCAACTCTGAACCAAAAATGTCAACCTCATGATGGCACAAGATTAAAAGTCAGGGGTTCACCAAAACAGTTAGGGCACATTGCCTGGCAAACATAAATGTTTGTACCAAATTTCATGGCATTCAAACCAATAGTTGTTGAGATATTTCAGTGTAGCCCCAAGTAGTTGACTGATCGATCGACATTGCTATCCCTAAAGCCACACCACTACTGTGGCAAAAAATTACATAATAACAAATAACTTTTTAGCAACTTGCAAACCAGGGCAGATAAATCTGACATGCATGAACAACAGCACGTTGGCTGGTTGTGAGTAAGCTGCCTAATATTGGTCCTCCTGCAGAAGCAGACCGTGATCATGCCAGGAAGCTCCAAGCTGTGAATGTGAACATACAGTATGCATTAATAAGAAAAAAACATGTCTTAGAAAGAGCATGTCAGTGCGTCAGTGTGTTTATGCATCTGTGTTTGTGCCTGATTGTATCAATAGCAGCTTTGTAAAGGTTAGCGTCGCTGAAAGCGGAGAGGAAGAGTGGCAGGAAACATTTAACCAGCGCTGATAAAACACACAGTGCTGTCGCTGTCATTGCATGTCACTCACCATTGCCTCACACACCCACATACACCCAGACACCCTCACACGTATACACTTGCATCTTAAAATGTACAATATTTGTTCAATTTACTTTTAATGATGGAAACTTTTCCACTGCAAATCACATCCTGAGGAATGTTAATCAGTGCTATATATATAGATAACTAAGCACATTAATAAGCACATGTATATACTCAAACAAGCATAAAAACATGTACTCAAGCACACACACATACACACAAATGCTTTTAAAGCCCATTTCCTGTCCTGATGTGCAGGAGCCTTTCAATGTTTATTTAAGTCTGTGATTCTTCTATCTGTATCTCCGCTCTGTCAGGACAATATGACAGCCAGACTGATAACCAGCCATATCAGCACCAAGAACAACATGTCACTCTAATGGACCCTGCTGTGAGCTTGTGTGTGTGTGTGTGTGTGTGTGTATTTCTCACTTTTTATATATTTTTGCATTCGTGTGTTCGCTGAATGTGTGTATCTGTTTTACGCTGAGTTCCTTCTCTGCACGTCTCTGTTCCTAAGGAGAGCTGTTATGCTATTTATACAGGTTATACTGCAAAGTCTAAATCCCAAAATGTGTCACAAAAAAACATTGCCTCAACCCCTTTATGAAATATAACTATATATAATGACTGAAATTAATGAGCTCAAGTTTCACAGCTATATTATTGCACGGTTGTTTTCAATACCAAGCAGTAAATGAAATTCTAACTAGCTGCTAACTCCATTACATGCTGCTGTTGATTAACAATGTAATGCTATCATAGTCTCTCATAGCCTCCTTTAATATCAGCATCACATGCACTGAATGAAATGGTACTATACATAATAAAGGACACATCTCATCTAAAGAAAATATTTTTCATGCACAGTCAGTTCAGTCATATCAAACATGAACTGGTTGTTTCTATTTTCAAGTAACTATTTAGACCTGTTATACTTCTTATGAACCAAAATGCTGCATCATAATCATCATCTTTTTTTCTAACATTACATGATAAATCTAGAGTCATTGTATATTGTTCTTGTTGTCAGCAAACATAATCAACCAACTCTTCAAGTCCATTTGTTCCCGCTGAAGATGTATACCTTTACAAATGGGTCATAGATAGTGTTATTGATGGTTCCCAGAGGATGAATCCTACTGACTTTGGTGATCCTCTGACTTCTTCTGTAGTGTCCACCATGAGGTTAATGTTTTTGATGCACAGAACTTCTGACCTTATGCTAAAAATGAATTTCTATAATGCAATGTACTATCATTAACCACATCCCTAGAACCTGTTTTTGCAGTCAGTGTTCTGCACACCAAAGCCTGTGCCTTTGCCTGCTATCCAATTAGCAACGCATCCAATCTCTCTTCCTGCTGTGCAGGTGGTGAGCCCACATGATGGTGGTTCCATTTTGCTTCCTTGAGCTGAGCAACAGGGCCCAATGGATATACAGTATGTCCAGCTACCAGGTGCTCATCAGCAAGCTCCTCCTAGCCATGGTAGGAGTGCTATAGTAGCGCTAATCTAGGTGAAGTTACGTCATCCTGATTCATTCATAAGTGTTTAATTGCTCACTCTGGGTTGGAAGTTTGTCCTTTCCCATGTGAAGATGTTCAAGTATCTTGTAGTCTTCTTCACAGGTGAGGATAAGATGGAACTCAAGATCAGCAGGTTGATTGGTGCTCTTGATTTAGTCTACATTCCTCAACTATAGCCATGAGCTTTGGGTACTTGTGGATACAAGAGACCAAAACACATTTCACCCACTGAGTGGCAGGGTTTATCCATAGATACAGGGTGAGGAGCCCAAACATTTAGGACAACCATGGAGTATTTGAATTGAAAACCAATTGAGGTAGTTTGGATGTCTTCATAGGGTACCTCCTGAATGCTTCCCTTCTATATGGACATGTCCAACTGAAATGACCCAGGAATATGCTGGAGAGATTATACATACCTGCCAACACTCCCTATCTTTAATCCTTTCTCTCGCTGTGCTCCCGATTGGTAATTACTCCCGTTAATCTCCCGATTTCATAGTTTTTCCTTTTCATTATCATAACCTGTTTCTGGCACTGTACAGCGTGTGTGCACAGCTGCTCTCTGCGCAGGCAGTCTTTCCTGTCCTCTGCTGCTGATGTGATTCACTCCTGCACGTAGAGAGAGGAGGTACTGGTTTGTCTCAGCCCGTAGCTAAATTTACAAGAATTTGCCAAATGTTAAGATACATGGCAAACTTAGGCTACATACAGACAGCTTTTGTTGTTATGCGCTGTGGTTGAATAAGACATACTGGCGGTGGATGGGACACTGCAGGCAAAGCAGATGAAAATATTGATTTTCTACATGTTTATGCTTGTTGAACAGGTGGTTTGATAAAGTATTTATTGGCTTTCTACTCACACAAGTTTTGTTGTACTTACAGTAACGAGTAAGTAACTTACTTCAGCCCCCCCTGAAAAACCCTCACAATTTTGGAAACCTAAATGTTGGCAGGTGTGCATGTATATGCCATCTGACCTAGGGATGCCTTGGGATCCCAGGGAAGAGGTGGAGGACATGGCTAGGGAGAGGGTTGTCTGAACTCCTTTGTTAAGGCTGCTTCTGTTAGGTGGAGCGGAGCAGGTGGATCCAAATGCAGGCAGAGCAAGGCTGAAGATTAATTTATATATTTAAGGCTTGTGTAGGCAAAAACAAATCTGGAAGGTCAGAAGCAAAACTGAACAACACAGAGCAGAACAAGCAAACAAACTGAACAAAGGATCCAACAAGACTGAACTGAAAACCAGGACTTAAATACAAACTAAACTGACAAGGGGATGAGGTGCAGGTGGAACAGGAGAACAGGAAAGAAGCTGATAGACTGGGAAAGACACAGGGAGCAGGGCAGGGCTAATGAGACTAACGCAGGGCAAAGTGTGAAGGGAAAAGCAGGCTGGCGACACAGGAGGAAGAACACAGAGCGAACCAAAAACCCAGAAATAAAATCCTCTCTTCAATATCTCACCATGGGTTTAGTGTAGCCTCAAAATATGTGGAAATACTCGTGTCTTATCGGCTGACAGGTCTCTGACTATTTTTCAGTTGATTGGGTTACTATGCCACTAGCTCACACAGTCAGGCAGTGTGAGAAAAAATGGATATATGAAGATTTTTTTACCAGTAAAGGGGTTGAAGCTGAAGCAGTGACAAAAACATCCGCTCATGCTCAGCCAGGAAAACAAGGTCTGTAAATTTCTGTATGATTTCCAAGTTATGTGAACATGATATGAGCAGAGCATAAGTTATATACAGCTAACGTACTTTGCATTGCACTGTAACCAGCTAAACTGTTAGCAAAAATAGCTTAGTTGTGCCTCCCCTTGGTTAGCTACACCAAACTAGCCTAGTCTCCTGTTACATAGCCAAAAAGTTTTAGATTTTATCAGTCTGGTAGTGCTAAAAACAGTGATAAGACCCAAGTTAAGTTTTATGGTCAAACCAACTTTTTTTGATCTGATCAGGTCATACATTGACAGCTAAACTACCACAGTTTCCATAAAACAAAACTTCAGGCTATCAGCTGAGCTGATAACATGTCAGATTAAACTAGGAAATAAACACTGAATCTCAGTGATTTAGATGTGTTACACACACCGGACTTGTGATTGGGCATGGGACACAAGCTCAGGCTTGATCACCCTGCAGCTGGCCACCTTTGATGAGGGTGTCTAGTGTTGAAAGGCCGAAACACCCCCTGATTCAAAGGAACACTACTGACGATGTGTCCTCAAATTGACTGTTACAACCCACTCACCACTCACCATCTAGGAACTCATGTGACTTAACAGCTACTGGCACATTGGATAGTGTTACCACCTCGTCCTGTGTTTTATGAATCTGAGAAGCTGGAAGGATCCAGTGACTGCTGGGAAAGGTCAGCTGACAACATGGGAAAGACTGTGTGACGGCCTGGAGAGACTGCTGACAGGAGGCAATAGACCCCACTGGGGCTGCCATGGGCCAGCTACCCATGGTGGCAGGCTCTAACGGTTATACAGTCGTTGGAGTCACCCGCCAAATGCTACGGAAATTGAACAAGGAAACACACCCCTGGAGCCTGCGAGAGCGGGGGCGCAAGATGGCTCAACGATTGACAGCACGGGTACCGACCTAGGAATGGAAAAGACTACGAGTAAGAGGACGACACATGGGGCAACCGCAGCAGGGGCAGGTCACACACTCCAGGTCTGCACCTGTGGTTGGGCGAAAGTAACATCCTTCAAGGGGCTGAGAACCCACCAAGGGAAGAAGGGGTGCTTGAGGGGGAAGAGACAAGGGCCTTGCATTGACCTGTACTTCTTAAGAAGCAAGCAGGCGAGTCAGTCAAGTGAAGCACAGCGACCGGATGCAAACCACAGTTCGCAGAGCATCAGCACCCTAGTCACTGAGGGGGGCACAAGCACAGGATTGATGGTGGAAGAGCCCACCCAACCACAGAGGTCTCCCCTGGAGAGAAACATCAGAGGGCACAGACCCGGAGTGAAGTGGCCTAAATCTGCAGAAAAGAGAGAGTGGGAAACAGTCAATAATGATTTGGCTAACATCCTAAAGCAGCAAGTGGGCACAGCGGAGAGGAAACTGGAAAACGTTGGTGATCTTATCTACCAGTATGGAGAAAAGCGGTTTGGGCTGATGGAAAAAAGGAACCACAAAGAAACACCTGCACCAGTCAAATCTAGGAGGCAGCAGGAGATTGACAGGCTGGTCAGAGAGAGGCGTCAACTGAAAAAGCAGTGGAGAAAGGCCTCTGACACTGATAGGGTTGGTCTCTGTCTACTCCAAGATGAAATAAAATCCCGACTGGCAGCCTTGCGAAGAGCAGAGAACTTGAGGAAACATCGAAGGAGGAAGGAACACACAAGAACACGTTTCTACAAGGACCCCTTCAAGTTTGTCAAGGATCTGTTCACCAAGGAAAAAAGTGGAATCCTAAAAACTACAAAGCAAGACCTGGAAAAACATCTAGAAACGGTCCACCACGACGCCAAAAGGCATGAGCAGCTTACTATCCCAAAGGACATCCCGCCCATTCAGGCTCCCGTGTTCCACATGGAGACTGGCCCTCCAAGGTGGAAAGAAGTAGAGAGGATAGTCAAGCAGACAAGAACAGCTTCAGCCCCAGGGCCAAATGGCGTGCCGTATAGGTTTTACAAGAACGCCCCAGATGTCCTCCGCTTTCTGTGGGAGCTGATGAGGATAGTGTGGCAAAAAGGGATAATTCCCAAGGCTTGGCGAAGGGCGGGAGGTGTACTCATCCCCAAAGAGAAGGATGCAGCAGAAATAGACCAATTCCGTCCCATCTGCCTTCTCAATGTGGAGGGAAAAATCTTCTTCCGGGTGATTGCACAAAGGCTCTCTGCCTACCTGGAGAAGAACAAGTTTGTGGATACGTCTATTCAGAAGGCAGGCATTCCAGGGTCCTCTGGCTGTCTGGAGCATGCCAGCATGATCTGGCACCAGATCCAACAGGCAAAGAAGGACAAGCGAGACCTACATGTGACCTTTCTCGACCTGGCAAATGCGTTTGGCTCAATTCCCCACAATCTACTCTGGGAATCGTTCAAGTTCTTCCATGTTCCACCATCAATCACCTCCCTAGTAAAAGCCTATTTTGATGACCTCCAACTGTGCTTCTCAACAGCTGACTTCTCTACTTCCTGGATACGAGTAGAGATAGGCATCATGGCGGGCTGTACAGTTTCACCCCTGGCCTTTACAATGGCCATGGAGGTCATCATCAGGGCCTCAAGGTGGGTGGAGGGTGGCGAGCGAACAAAAAGCGGCATCCGACTACCTCCTATCAGAGCATTCATGGATGACATGACCACTCTGACCACAACTGCAGCATGCACCAGACGGCTACTTGGGAAGCTAGAGGAGAACATCAGTTGGGCTCGAATGAAATTCAAGCCGAAAAAGTCCCGCAGTATCTCTGTGGTCAAAGGAGAGCTGAAGAACGTGAGGTTTCGCATTGGTGAACACCCTATACCAACAGTGTCTGAGCAACCCATCAAGAGCTTGGGAAGATGGTACAATGCAAGCCTCAAGGACAAAGATCAGGTGACGCAGCTAAGAGAGGGCATTAAAAACAACATGGACAAAATCAACAAGACCCTACTACCAGGAAAGCTCAAACTCTGGTGCTTGCAATTTGGACTATTCCCTCGTATAATGTGGCCATTAACAATCTACGAGGTCCCAATAACAACAGTGGAAAAGATGGAGCGTACGGTGACTGCTTATGTGAAGAAATGGCTTGGACTTCCGCGCTGCCTGTCTAACATTGGTCTCTACGGCAAAGGAGTCCTTCAGCTACCCATCACAAGCCTTGTTGAAGAATACAAGTGCTCCAAGGTAAGGCTTCTGATGACCCTGAGGGACTCTAAAGATCAGACCATCAGCAAGGCCACGCCGTCATTGTCAACTGGACGGAAATGGACACCATCTGATGCAGCGCAGCAGGCTATGTCAGCCTTGAGACACACAGACATTGTGGGGCATGTGCAGATGGGAAGAGGAGGCTTTGGGCTTACACCAAGTAAACCATCTTGGCAGAAGGCCTCGACTTCAGAGAAGAGGAAAATGGTGGTAGATGAGGTGCGCCATCAGGAGGAAGTTGGAAGAAATGCCAAGGCTGTGTCTCTTGCCAAACAGGGGCAATGGACTAGGTGGGAGGGTTTAGAGAGGAGGCAGCTTAGCTGGAGGCAGCTCTGGGAGATGGAGGCGAGCACCATCAGCTTCATTATTAGAGCTACATATGATGTCCTACCATCTCCAAAGAACCTCCAGGACTGGTATGGGGAGGACCCAACCTGTGCCCTCTGTCCAGCTCCAGCAACGCTAAGGCACATCTTGACTGGGTGTAAGACCAGCCTTGCACAGGGACGCTACACCTGGAGGCACAACCAGGTCCTCAGAGGTTTGGCGGCAGCTCTGGAGACGAAGAAAAGCGACATCAACTCATCATGCAGGCCAACTTCCAATCCCAGTCGAGTTACAACCTTTATCCGAGAGGGTCAACGAAGGCCAAAACCCCCCCCAACCAAGGCAGCAGGTGGAAGGCTGGTCTTGGCCCAGGATTGGAAGTTGAGCGTCGATATTGGCCAGCAGCTCATATTCCCACCAGAGATTGCAGCCACTTCACTCAGACCTGACATGGTGCTCTGGTCTCCCTCACTAAAATCTGTGAACATCATAGAGCTCACTGTCCCATGGGAGGGTTCAACAGAAGAGGCGTATGAACGCAAGAAGCTGCGCTACACTGAGCTAGCGGCAGAGGCACGACAGCGAGGGTGGAATGCTCAGGTTTTCCCGGTGGAAGTGGGATGCCGAGGTTTTGTGGCCAGGTCGACCATCAGTCTTCTAAAGGACCTCGGTATCGAAGGGCAGGTGCTGCGCCAGACCATTAAATCCGTCTCTGAAGCAGCCGAAAGAGGCAGCCAGTGGATCTGGGCAAAGCGAAAAGATCCCTGCTGGGCTCATAGACCATCCGGACCCACCCACTAATTCCACATACACACGCAGACACGCACACACACACACACACACACACACACACACACGAACACCCTCCCTCCCATCCAGGAGAAGAGGGAACACGGTATGCGGTCAGCTCTGACTCAGGGGATTGGACACCCCTGCCATGCATAGTCCCCCGGACTTGTGATTGGGCATGGGACACAAGCTCAGGCTTGATCACCCTGCAGCTGGCCACCTTTGATGAGGGTGTCTAGTGTTGAAAGGCCGAAACACCCCCTGATTCAAAGGAACACTACTGACGATGTGTCCTCAAATTGACTGTTACAACCCACTCACCACTCACCATCTAGGAACTCATGTGACTTAACAGCTACTGGCACATTGGATAGTGTTACCACCTCGTCCTGTGTTTTATGAATCTGAGAAGCTGGAAGGATCCAGTGACTGCTGGGAAAGGTCAGCTGACAACATGGGAAAGACTGTGTGACGGCCTGGAGAGACTGCTGACAGGAGGCAATAGACCCCACTGGGGCTGCCATGGGCCAGCTACCCATGGTGGCAGGCTCTAACGGTTATACAGTCGTTGGAGTCACCCGCCAAATGCTACGGAAATTGAACAAGGAAACACACCCCTGGAGCCTGCGAGAGCGGGGGCGCAAGATGGCTCAACGATTGACAGCACGGGTACCGACCTAGGAATGGAAAAGACTACGAGTAAGAGGACGACACATGGGGCAACCGCAGCAGGGGCAGGTCACACACTCCAGGTCTGCACCTGTGGTTGGGCGAAAGTAACATCCTTCAAGGGGCTGAGAACCCACCAAGGGAAGAAGGGGTGCTTGAGGGGGAAGAGACAAGGGCCTTGCATTGACCTGTACTTCTTAAGAAGCAAGCAGGCGAGTCAGTCAAGTGAAGCACAGCGACCGGATGCAAACCACAGTTCGCAGAGCATCAGCACCCTAGTCACTGAGGGGGGCACAAGCACAGGATTGATGGTGGAAGAGCCCACCCAACCACAGAGGTCTCCCCTGGAGAGAAACATCAGAGGGCACAGACCCGGAGTGAAGTGGCCTAAATCTGCAGAAAAGAGAGAGTGGGAAACAGTCAATAATGATTTGGCTAACATCCTAAAGCAGCAAGTGGGCACAGCGGAGAGGAAACTGGAAAACGTTGGTGATCTTATCTACCAGTATGGAGAAAAGCGGTTTGGGCTGATGGAAAAAAGGAACCACAAAGAAACACCTGCACCAGTCAAATCTAGGAGGCAGCAGGAGATTGACAGGCTGGTCAGAGAGAGGCGTCAACTGAAAAAGCAGTGGAGAAAGGCCTCTGACACTGATAGGGTTGGTCTCTGTCTACTCCAAGATGAAATAAAATCCCGACTGGCAGCCTTGCGAAGAGCAGAGAACTTGAGGAAACATCGAAGGAGGAAGGAACACACAAGAACACGTTTCTACAAGGACCCCTTCAAGTTTGTCAAGGATCTGTTCACCAAGGAAAAAAGTGGAATCCTAAAAACTACAAAGCAAGACCTGGAAAAACATCTAGAAACGGTCCACCACGACGCCAAAAGGCATGAGCAGCTTACTATCCCAAAGGACATCCCGCCCATTCAGGCTCCCGTGTTCCACATGGAGACTGGCCCTCCAAGGTGGAAAGAAGTAGAGAGGATAGTCAAGCAGACAAGAACAGCTTCAGCCCCAGGGCCAAATGGCGTGCCGTATAGGTTTTACAAGAACGCCCCAGATGTCCTCCGCTTTCTGTGGGAGCTGATGAGGATAGTGTGGCAAAAAGGGATAATTCCCAAGGCTTGGCGAAGGGCGGGAGGTGTACTCATCCCCAAAGAGAAGGATGCAGCAGAAATAGACCAATTCCGTCCCATCTGCCTTCTCAATGTGGAGGGAAAAATCTTCTTCCGGGTGATTGCACAAAGGCTCTCTGCCTACCTGGAGAAGAACAAGTTTGTGGATACGTCTATTCAGAAGGCAGGCATTCCAGGGTCCTCTGGCTGTCTGGAGCATGCCAGCATGATCTGGCACCAGATCCAACAGGCAAAGAAGGACAAGCGAGACCTACATGTGACCTTTCTCGACCTGGCAAATGCGTTTGGCTCAATTCCCCACAATCTACTCTGGGAATCGTTCAAGTTCTTCCATGTTCCACCATCAATCACCTCCCTAGTAAAAGCCTATTTTGATGACCTCCAACTGTGCTTCTCAACAGCTGACTTCTCTACTTCCTGGATACGAGTAGAGATAGGCATCATGGCGGGCTGTACAGTTTCACCCCTGGCCTTTACAATGGCCATGGAGGTCATCATCAGGGCCTCAAGGTGGGTGGTGGGTGGCGAGCGAACAAAAAGCGGCATCCGACTACCTCCTATCAGAGCATTCATGGATGACATGACCACTCTGACCACAACTGCAGCATGCACCAGACGGCTACTTGGGAAGCTAGAGGAGAACATCAGTTGGGCTCGAATGAAATTCAAGCCGAAAAAGTCCCGCAGTATCTCTGTGGTCAAAGGAGAGCTGAAGAACGTGAGGTTTCGCATTGGTGAACACCCTATACCAACAGTGTCTGAGCAACCCATCAAGAGCTTGGGAAGATGGTACAATGCAAGCCTCAAGGACAAAGATCAGGTGACGCAGCTAAGAGAGGGCATTAAAAACAACATGGACAAAATCAACAAGACCCTACTACCAGGAAAGCTCAAACTCTGGTGCTTGCAATTTGGACTATTCCCTCGTATAATGTGGCCATTAACAATCTACGAGGTCCCAATAACAACAGTGGAAAAGATGGAGCGTACGGTGACTGCTTATGTGAAGAAATGGCTTGGACTTCCGCGCTGCCTGTCTAACATTGGTCTCTACGGCAAAGGAGTCCTTCAGCTACCCATCACAAGCCTTGTTGAAGAATACAAGTGCTCCAAGGTAAGGCTTCTGATGACCCTGAGGGACTCTAAAGATCAGACCATCAGCAAGGCCACGCCGTCATTGTCAACTGGACGGAAATGGACACCATCTGATGCAGCGCAGCAGGCTATGTCAGCCTTGAGACACACAGACATTGTGGGGCATGTGCAGATGGGAAGAGGAGGCTTTGGGCTTACACCAAGTAAACCATCTTGGCAGAAGGCCTCGACTTCAGAGAAGAGGAAAATGGTGGTAGATGAGGTGCGCCATCAGGAGGAAGTTGGAAGAAATGCCAAGGCTGTGTCTCTTGCCAAACAGGGGCAATGGACTAGGTGGGAGGGTTTAGAGAGGAGGCAGCTTAGCTGGAGGCAGCTCTGGGAGATGGAGGCGAGCACCATCAGCTTCATTATTAGAGCTACATATGATGTCCTACCATCTCCAAAGAACCTCCAGGACTGGTATGGGGAGGACCCAACCTGTGCCCTCTGTCCAGCTCCAGCAACGCTAAGGCACATCTTGACTGGGTGTAAGACCAGCCTTGCACAGGGACGCTACACCTGGAGGCACAACCAGGTCCTCAGAGGTTTGGCGGCAGCTCTGGAGACGAAGAAAAGCGACATCAACTCATCATGCAGGCCAACTTCCAATCCCAGTCGAGTTACAACCTTTATCCGAGAGGGTCAACGAAGGCCAAAACCCCCCCCAACCAAGGCAGCAGGTGGAAGGCTGGTCTTGGCCCAGGATTGGAAGTTGAGCGTCGATATTGGCCAGCAGCTCATATTCCCACCAGAGATTGCAGCCACTTCACTCAGACCTGACATGGTGCTCTGGTCTCCCTCACTAAAATCTGTGAACATCATAGAGCTCACTGTCCCATGGGAGGGTTCAACAGAAGAGGCGTATGAACGCAAGAAGCTGCGCTACACTGAGCTAGCGGCAGAGGCACGACAGCGAGGGTGGAATGCTCAGGTTTTCCCGGTGGAAGTGGGATGCCGAGGTTTTGTGGCCAGGTCGACCATCAGTCTTCTAAAGGACCTCGGTATCGAAGGGCAGGTGCTGCGCCAGACCATTAAATCCGTCTCTGAAGCAGCCGAAAGAGGCAGCCAGTGGATCTGGGCAAAGCGAAAAGATCCCTGCTGGGCTCATAGACCATCCGGACCCACCCACTAATTCCACATACACACGCAGACACGCACACACACACACACACACACACACACACACACGAACACCCTCCCTCCCATCCAGGAGAAGAGGGAACACGGTATGCGGTCAGCTCTGACTCAGGGGATTGGACACCCCTGCCATGCATAGTCCCCCGGACTTGTGATTGGGCATGGGACACAAGCTCAGGCTTGATCACCCTGCAGCTGGCCACCTTTGATGAGGGTGTCTAGTGTTGAAAGGCCGAAACACCCCCTGATTCAAAGGAACACTACTGACGATGTGTCCTCAAATTGACTGTTACAACCCACTCACCACTCACCATCTAGGAACTCATGTGACTTAACAGCTACTGGCACATTGGATAGTGTTACCACCTCGTCCTGTGTTTTATGAATCTATAGGTCAGTGACAGGTTTAATATATTGTGTAATAATATATTGTGGTTCATATCAAGTAGATCCATCAGAAATTATTTTGCAACCAAATTATGAAAGTTTACTCAGTCACTTTGAGTTGTTTTTTTTTAACTCTCATTTGTGAAACTGCTGTTGTATTTTGGGTTTTGAGGATTTCCATCATGTAGCCTAGTAATAATGGCAGTAGGTATCTGATATGACGCTCATCTTGGTTTGAGACGTTCGAGTGGAGATTATATGGTAAATCAAATCCAAACCCTTCCTTCATTCTCCAATTTTCACATTTTTTAAGCACTGTGAACCCCTTACATGCAAGACAAAAATGTATGGAAACAGTCTATTCAGAAGTAAGTTTTTAAAAGTTTTTTTGATGGAGAAGAATCTGGGCTCAGCCCCTAATGGTTAACAGTCCATCCAATGCCCTGTATATCACACTAACATTTTAAACTTTCAAACATACAAGTAAAACCAACATAAGGAACAACAAAAATCATTTTAGCATGTTAGATATTTACAAAACATCCACCTTCTGTCCACCTACAGATTCCCCTTCAGTCTATCCATAAAAATTGATAGAGGACAGATCAATATACACAAAGGGCATCTATGGCAATGTAAGATCACAACACAGGATTAAACAGTTTATGTTAATAGTCAAAGTATCTGTCCTTCTCCCACTCAGTCCAGACTTATCATCACAGGGAGAAAAGCAGAGGGTCTCTGGTGCATAATGGCTGCTAAGGAACATAGAGCCAAACTGGGACAGAACCATTACAGCTTCCTCCATGACTGGGATCTGGATAAATGGCAGAAAATCGATGCACTATTAGTAATTTAAAATGAAGGGTCCAGACAATCCTTTGACTTTCAAAATTACAAAGAGCAGTTGACATTTTGGCACTTGACAGTTACTGTTGGTTAGTTTGTCCAGATGGAAGGCCCTGTTTTTCCCCTGGGCACGGGGCTCTGCCCAGCATAATACAGGCTGCTCCTCATATTTATGACATGTCAGAAACAGCTTTAGTGCTGTCTTGTGTCTTGCTGTAACTCCTGTTATTCAATGCTGGAAAGCCAGGAGTGTGAATGTGTTTGTGTGTTTGCAAAAGGAGATTTAAGTCAGAAGAATCCCAAGGGTCCTTACAGGTTAGTTTTCGTCATTGGGAAAGTGAAAAATATCTATACAGACACAGGGAGAGATCAAATAGACAGAGGAAAGGAGGGAGGGAACTAAGAAAGGAAAAAAGTAAAAACACATAAAAAATTAATTCTCAAAAAAGACAGAAACCAGAAAGAAATAAGAGAAGGGTAAAGAAGTGGATAAGGAGCCCCGGGGCTTCTCTGTTTGGTAGCCTATCATCCGATCAATAAAGCTCATTTCTACCATCGATCTTCCCACATCTTTCACACACCTGTTGGCCTCTTGGAGAATGGAGGCAGAAAAAATAAAGAGGCAGACAATCAAGAGAGCAACAACAGACAACAAAAGAAACACCTCTAAATAGACCAAAGGGAGGTAAAAGAGTGGATGGGGAAAAGACAAGAGAGATATAGAAAGTAGAAATAGCGTAAGATAAAAAAGACATCTACCTAATGCTTTTCCTTTTGTCAGAAATCCTCTACTCCTTATCCTCAACTAGATGAAAATGCAAAAGCATAACATTCTTCAAGCTGGATGTTATTTTCTAGTGATAACCATCATTCGTATCAGTCATGAAAGTTTCGATGATCTTATTATATTTTATGGCATTTTAGTTCATTTTACTTTATTGGTATTTTATAATGTGCTTGCTTTTTATGGCTTTCAATTTGTTTTTACATTTCAAATGTGTTGTTTTTTTATTGTAAAACACTTTGTAACTGTATTTTGAAAAGTGCCATATAAATAAATTTATTATTATTATTATTATTATTATTATAACAAATTAATTATGATCATTACAGTACCAAGGAGTTTGGTAATGAATGGGGTTAGATGGAGTGCAATGGACGTTTTGATTGTTTCACTTTACTTTTAGTGTTTTAATTCCTGAAGTTTATATTTCTTGGCCCTAGTACAAAAAGACTCATTGATTTTAACAAGTGTAGTGTTTGGCAGTTGCTCAGAAATTAAAATGTTTAACAAGGTTTGTAGGGAAAAACCAGGGTAATTTACCTTAGTTTTAGGGCCAGGGGTCTTACCCTCTAAAAAGTGGGGGGCAGCACTTTCTGATGACCCAGAAACTATCAGAATGGGTCCTGCAGTGTCTGAATGTTGACAAACATAAAACTTTTTGCTGTCAATAAAAAATCTATATCTTCCATTTTTTGCTACAAGCAACACTATCATTGGTTGTATGACTCTGTTCACTATGTTTTTCTGCAACCCACAAAAGAATGCTGATTTCATGCACAGTGCTATGAATGAACTATGAATACTATGAATAGTTCTTATTTTGCAGTGTAAAGCAGCCCAACACATTTTCTGCCACGAAATGTAAAATGTAGCTTCAAGACCAGAAGAAGGCTTCTTTGTTTACATTTTTCTCACCTTTTGATGAATCAGTTGCCAACATGTCATAACTCTAATGCCATTTGGTGGACATCTTGATCCAAAATGACTCACAATAGCTGACAAAAGCTCATCCACTTTTAGCTAGGATGGCCCAGTGGGAATCAAATAGCTAACCCTGGCAGTGTTAGAGTGTCTTACACTTCCCACACAGTACTGCAAATAAAGCAGCATCTAACCAGACCAGCACTGTGGAGTTGTCATTCATGAGAAATGAAATCTGTCAAAACCAAGATTAATATCAGCTGTTTGTTTGACTGATTGATCAGGGAACAGAATTAGTCTGTAATAAGTTGTTTTACAGTGAAGATGCCATGAAGTGCTTCCTCCAGGCCAGGTATGCTGATCTAATGTTTATTTAAGTCATCAATCAGATTTTGGCAGTTTGTAGGGGGAGCAGCACACACATTGATGTAAAAATTAGAGTGATACCTGGGAAGACAGGAAAGGATCACAAAATTAAGCCTGCAGGATGAATCGCCCAGAAACCCAGAAACAGCCCAGAGATATACAACATGTGTAGCTGAGTTAATTTGCCATCCCTCTCTCTCTGTTTGTTGAAACCGTATGTCCTTAATGTAATTTTATTGTGACTATTTTACACAGTGGCCCTGAGATCTCAACACTTTGCAACTTAAAGGACCAGTGTGTAGGACTTAGTAGCATCTAGCGGTGAGTTGTAGATTGCAACCAACTAGAAGGCCCTCTCTAGAGCCAGTGTTAGGTTTGTCCGTTCTAGGCTACTGTAGAAACATGGCAGTGCAACATGGAAGAGGACCTGCTCCCTATGTTGATATAAAGGACTAAGGTCACGAAAACACAACAATTAATGAAAACACACTTATGAATATTATATTTCATTTCTGCCAATAGATCCCCCTAAATCCTACACACTGGTCCTTTAAGAAAACACATACCAATAGACAATAGACTGCAAACAAACAAAACACATTCAAATAAAAAAATGCACTGGATATACAGACAACACAACCAAATACAGAAACACCCTACAAATTTAGACATTAACACCAAATACAAAAAACACAACAAAATACAGAAATGCACAACAAATTCAGACAACAAAACACGCTGCAAATACACAAATGCACAATCAAATACAGAAAATACAACCAAATACAGAAATGTGTATGTCTGTATTTGTATATGGGTTTCTGTAAACAGAATACAGACAACACAACCTGACTACAGATACAGGTTATTTTGTCTATATATGCAGTATGTTTCTGTATTTGCAGCATGTTTTTTATGCTGTATTGCCTCAAATAAGAAAAGATGTTTTCTTCATTTGATTGTGTTTTGATTGTCTATCCTCAACAAAGCACAAAAATTCCAATTTATATCATAAAGTGCAGCAAAGTAGCTCTTAATTTTCCTGACAATTAATATACTTTTAAGCAATCCAACTGTGGCCAATCATGCGCAAGTAGGAGGGAAAGGTGCATATAGCAGGACTTGTATCTCTGTAAGCAGCAAGAGGATTTTTCACCTTTGGTGGGAAATCAACAAAAGGAACACCCAGACTGCAGCACACATAAGCACAAATCAGATTATTGAGATGAGAGTTTTGTATGTTTAAAATGAACCGGCTGCCAGTGTAAACAGCGTCCTCCGCTGAGGAAGACTGTCTCCAGAAGAAACAAAGTTTACCACCTCACTGGACTGGAGAATCCATCATCATTATGACCTCATATCTGTCACCATGGAAAATGTGCAGTCATTTCCCACAAAGTGTGTGTGTGTTTGTATATATGTGCTGGAGTCCTAAGTGTTGGGGTGGGGAGGGGGACAAAATATCATGCCAAGGGATTAATCATCATCTGCAAGTCTTGCACACTTTTCTCCACAATTGTGTAAACGTACACACACACACACACTTGCATCTATATCACTCAGCAAAATGCCTTCACTCTGGAGGACGTCATTCTACATGCATTAGCACATTTGGTTCTTATGACTGTAGAAATGCAAGAACTTACGAACATGACCACACTCATACACAAATAACACAAACACAGGCTCAGTCACAATCACATACACCTACACACAACAAGCCCCCGTGGAGCCTGTGAAGACATTTCATTCTGTGAGGACAATTACGAAGAATTTGAGGAGAAAAAGACACTGTGTGTGAGGCATAAAAATAAATTATTAGAAAGAAAGAATGGAAAACTTTGCGATAATAACCTATAAAACTAAAGGCATTTAGTTTGTAGGGGGCGACTCCAAGGCAATGGAAACACTGTATTCAAAAAAGAATTGTTTTATTTTAGTAGGAGAAGAAAACAGACAAAAAACTAAATCAAATTTAGAAATCATAAATATGATAATGCATTTGCATCTAAGAAAGGAAGTGACCATATACACTTCCCTTTTTTAGGGCCCAGATTTACTTGCAGGCTCAAAAGGGAACAATGAAAAGAACAATAAATCCTAAACATGTTTGCTTAGTTAGTAAAGCCTTTAAAGGTCCATTGTGTAGAATTTAGTGGCATCTAGCAGTGAGGTTGTAGATTACAAAGAAATGAATACCGCTTACCTCACCCCTCCCTTTCAAGCGTGTAGGAGAACCTACTGTGGCCACAAAACTCGCAAAAAACGCAAAAGGGCCTCTCTAGAGCCAGTGTTTGGTTTGTCCGTTCTGGGCTACTGTAGAAACATGACGGTGCAACATGTCGGGCTCCGTGGAAGGGGACCTGCTATCTATATAGATATAAAGGGCTCATTTTAAGGTAACAAAAACACAACAATTCTTATTTTCAGGTGATTATACACTAATTAAAACATACTTATGAATATTATATTCCATTTATGCCAAGTTTGCTCCATTAGATGCAACTAAATCTTACACACTGGTCCTCTAAATTTGATGTTGGCAGTAGTTCCATAGCTAGTTGTAATCATTGTCGGCCCTTGCAAAACAGTATAGGTGGTTAATTTATTGCATAACTGCCACAGTACGGTCCAATGACCATTATTTTGCAATGTAACCACTGTGCTTTATGTTATAGAGTTGGGACATACAGTGAGTGTCTGTAGGTGGCGCTGTTTTTGTGTGTGTTTTGTCACAGTGGCTATCAGTGCTCATGTCTTTCTTCCATGTTCTTCCCAGTCACTGTGTGTTTATAACAGCAAAATGGGTGAACTTCCTTAAATAGTCAGTTTACCCAAATTTCAAAAAAATAAAAAATAAATAAAGAACTTATGTTCTTACTTATCTCTAGGGGTATCCAGCCATGCATTGTTTTATTTAGCCAGCTTTTGAGATATCTGTCTCATCTGTCTCGGTCAATGGCACTCACAGCATTGAAAATGAATATAAAAATAAATAAACAAAGCTACATGGCTTTGAAAAATCATTGTTGCTGTTACTCTGGATAATTAACAGAACATACTTTTAAAAGTTTTAATAGATCCCTAATAAACTGTTAACAGCATGTTTCTGTCGACAATCCAGAGTAACAGGGACACTGATTTGAAAAAGATGCTGCTGTTGGCTTTTTTAAATATATATTTTCTGTATGTTGTGCATTACAAACAAAATTAAATGTACCTCCTTTGGGATGTAAGCAGATATCTCAGACACAGATATTTCAAAATCATCTGGACAAATACACCAAAACTATTTGCATGACTAGATCAATATGTATATTTCATCTCTCCTCTCTTCTCTTCTCTTCTCTTCTCTTCTCTTCTCTTCTCTTCTCTTCTCTTCTCTTCTCTTCTCTTCTCTTCTCTTCTCTTCTTGCATTTCCACTTCTTTTCTCCTAATGCCTTTATTTCCCCCTCGACCCCCTCGGGCAGGACTCATAAAACATTCAACTGCTGCTTTTCTTTGTCACCTGCTCTGACGCACCAACAAATAACTTAACTCCCCATGAAACCAAATGTCACTGGAACCTTTTAAAGTTACTAATTTAGTCACCTGAGGGCAGTTAAATGCACAGCTAGCAGTTAGGCCTTTATCTTATTCTTCCTCCCACTTTCTCCCTCACTCCCTTTCTCCTGCGTGTCCATCCTCTGTGTAAATAGGTTGCTGGCGCCATCGTATGGTCACACAAGGCCATTATATATGTAATTATCTACTTCTTTAATAAATCCCTGCCCCATGCACATACTAATGTAGGCTACTATTATTTTCTGAAAATCAAACACTTTATTTTATTTCATCAAATTATACAAATTAAAAAACAATTATTATAAAATAAATAATCTCTTCATTTTGTAATCGCAAAACTTTGCTCATTGTAGACAGTCTTTTAGTGGAAGCGTGTGTGTGAGCAAAAAAACATATGAATATTTATTTAAGGTTGTGTGTGTATTAGTCTGTGTGGTCCTCCTCTGTCTTGTCCTTGGTGATGGGAAATTCCAACGATGTCCTGAAACGGATGGGCACCTCGTGCTCTTCACTGATTGGCTGTTTGGCCACAGGGGCATGGATACGCAGCTGTCCATCATCCATCAGGGAGCAGGATAGGCCGGACAGATCCAGGTGAGGGGGCAGGTTGATCTTCTGGGCGAATCCCATCTGAGAGGAAGCTGAGGAGCAGAAGGAAGCGCTGGAGGAGGAGGAGGAGCAGGACTGGGTCTCCTCGGCTCCGGCCTGCTTCATGGCCACCACTGCCAGGCTGCGCCCCTCCAGTTTGACTGTGATGTCATTGGGTGCATAACCGCGTGCATCTAGGGTCACCAAGAGGTCACCGTTGTTTTCTGTGGCCTGCAGGGCTTCCTTTTGCAGCTCTGAGCTGGGAGTGTCTTTCAGCTGCTCTTTACCGTCACTCAGCCTGAAAGAGAATCAGAATCTGGATCAGAATCAGCTTATCTATCTAAAACATAACCCAGTCAAGGTGTAGCCACTTCTGAGATAGCCAGTTACTGTACATACCTGGAGAAAGTGGAGGAAATGAAGGGCAACTGGCTAAGTTTGAGCAGGTGGGGCCCATCGTGGAGCTCCCTCAGGAGGCTGTTGGCCAGCGTGACTCTGCGGTTGAAGAAGTCTTGCTGCAGCGAGGAAAGAGACTCACGATGCAGCGGCCACAGCAGCCGCTCCTGGCTGAAGAAAGGGTCATTGCCGAACAGGCTGGTCAAAGCTGCGTGTTGAGACATCATGTCAGAAGACAGTTCTTGATAAAAAAAAAAAACCCTGTCTATAAGGCAAGCTGTGAGCTGTGCGTATCCTAGCGGCTTTGTCTTCAGATTCTTCAGATTCCCCTTCTCAGACTTGATATCTTAAGGCTCCAGTGAAGAGTAAGAATTAAGAGTCTCTTAAGTTTCTTCTGTGTTGTTAGTCCTCTTTCAAGTAGTTTGGAACATCACACAGGACTTCTCTCCTTTATATACCACAGCTGCCCTGCTTCGTCCCTCCCACTGAGCTATTTACACCCCATGAGCTCACTGCTGTTAGTTCGCATGTGCCAGCGAGGTCAGGAATGCCCTGCAACTCATCAAAAGGCTAAAGACAGCTCATGGTCATGCTCATGGCTGTTTGAGTTTGTGTGCATGTGGCCATGTTCACACTGCAGTCCTAATTGTGATTTTTTTCTGTCTTAATATATGATGCAGATACAGATTTCTAAAGTGTGTGAATATAAAAATAATTAGCTTGGTGGTCATTTTTAATTCTGCAGAATATCTGGGATGATGAAGTGAAAAGAGCTGATGTAATAATTCATGTGAAATAACTGAAACTGTAACACTTAATTCAACAAATTTCTATTTGTTACTATTCAATACTTCAATACTTACTATTCATACTAGCAAAATGTGTGTGTGATTTTAAATATTTGTTGGCTACTAAAATGCTGTTTGTTTTCAGTTTTCATCCTGAACAGATGAGATATAAAATATATACAGTATATATTATAACTTCTTTAGATCCAGCATCCACTGTAATAGACATCAAATATTCATTGGTTTCAGCCAATAAAATTGCACTGTTTAAAATTTTACTTCTGCATAGTAACTACGTAGACTCTAACCAACCACAAAGTTTAGTGTTATTGGATTAAAAAAAAGAATATACATCCCAATGGACATTAGAATAACATAAAACAAAACAGGAGACTGAGAACAATATTATTCTGATGGTTAATGAAGAAAGGACAATTGATTTTTAGTTACAGTTATTTTAGATGATATCAAGATAATCTTCAAGTTATCAAGTTTTTATAATATTTTACTCTTAGTTACAGAGGTTCTTAAACTAAATGTACATTCTTTACTTGGATTTGTGGAACAAGGAGGAACATTATGTCAGGACTGAGATAATTTTGTAAATGTAAACATTAGATAAATATTTCTTGAACATGGTAAAAGCTTTAATTAAATGTCAAATGTAATATAAATGGCATGTTTTTTTTTCCCTCAGTGAATTTAGGGTAAGATAGTGACATGCATATACAGGGACAAAATGGAAGAAGAAGAAAATAGTAGGCCTACAAATGTGTGTAGTTAACACTTGGAGTGTCTAAAGAATGATTGCAAAGTTTATAATAACATTTAATTCTACACTGCCTCAATCACGGTGTCTAAAACATTACATATTTTGTTTATTTAAAAGATCTTTTCATATCTTATTTATTTAAAACAAGATATAACGGACACATTGTGGTTTTACGGGGACCTGGTACACAGATTTTGTTACTTTTGGACAGAGCCAGGCTAGCTGTTTCCATGTTTGTGCCGAGCAAAGCTAACCTGGCTGTTGACGGTAGCTTCATATTTAGCCTAGACACAAGAGTGGTATCAACTTCTCATCTAATTGTCAGCAGGAAAGTGAATAAGCATATTTCCCAAAATGGGAAACTGTTCATTTAAAGAATATATGCTGAAACTAGAATTTGTCGGAGCTGCCATGACAAATATTGTCATCCAAGCTAGTATTAGTTTGGGCAATGAGACAAAAAAACTTAAATTCACTTTATTGCTGATTAGATGCCATTAATTGAAAACTTGTACTTATCTGTATTGAAAATGTATTCAAATTAAGTTGAAAGTGTAGGTATGAGAACAGATGTGTGATCTTCTGCTGTTGTTACAGCTCACACACATTTTCTTTGTTTATGTGTCATATGTTCTATGTACATTTTTTCTCTGAACAGACGAAAACTGAAATGCAAGAATCAGACCTGAGCAGCTGTTCTGAACTGAGCCTGCACCCCAGCAGTGTGAACGAAGCCTCTCTTGTCTCATGTTACAAGGCTTCATTGCTGGTTCTTCGAGGGATGAGCTCAGTGCACTAACATTCCCCAGAGTCTGTCTGCAAGTGTGTGTGTGTGTGTGTGTGTGTGTGAGGACAGTGTGCTAACATTACAAGGTGCCTGTGTCATATCTATTTGTGGCTGTCTAGGCGTCATACCGAAACCTGCCTTCACATCATTGGCTCAAACTGTGATGTACCTCACATGTGATTGGCTCATAGTGGTTTTTGCCACTTCTGCTTGTCACAGTGTGCTGAGACAAAATAGACAAAATTATATCAGTCTATCTACTGTTTCTATATATTTTTTGTTTTAATCAATTAAACATTTTGTCAACAGTGTTAGTGTGGATGAATTTAATGTAACCTAATACAGCCGCTAAGCATTTAATATTACTATTGTAAAATGTGTTCAGCTTTTGTTGACAGGGTCACAGAGGTGTTGATTCAACACTGTTGTCACTTTTAAGGCTTTATGTTTTAGTTGTACTGGATTGTGTTATATCTGTTTATGGTCATGATGTAGATACACAGATTTTGACTAAAGCGGAACAGATAAAGACATCATCAGACTGAAGAAAAGACAGATAGTCAGCTTTGAATCATCAAGAGGGCTACTGCAAAAATAAAGAAGTGTGTCAGTGAACCAGCGGATGCCAGGAACAGAAATAGAAAGGGAGATTCAAGATGGCTGCCTTTTCCTCAGCTATAAATTACTGGACTATTATTACACCATCCAGTCTGGTCAGTATTTATGGTTGTATGAGACCATCCTGCTTAAGACTCCCCATGGTTATATCTGGGTTATGTGTGTGTTTGTGTGTGTATGTGCAAAAAGATGGGCAAGAAAACATATGACTTTGTTAAGAAATGTATTTAAATGAAGTATAGGTATATATAAGTGTTTGGCCTCAAGCATGGGGTCAGACAAAACCAGCTTACAATCAGCAACCCAACAAGTAAGTTATATTTTCAACATGAATCACATCAATATTTCATAATAAAAATGTACAATTTATATATTTAACTTATGTCTTCAAATGATTTAAAACAACAACAAAGATATTACCCAGCAAAAAAAAAACCCAAAAATGACTGGCTTAGCCGACATTTACATAGTCATCTTCATCATCACTGGTTTCTTCTTCATCTTCTTCCTCTCCATTGTCCTCTACACTGCAGCGGACCTCGGGATTTATGTGATTCGAATCACTGTCCACGTCCTCATAATCATGATCTTCATCACTCTCTGGCTGCTCATAATCGTCACTCTCCTCTTCCTCCACTCCCCCTGCTTGCTCTTTGAGTTTCTGCTTGGTGTTCACTGGTTCAATGTTCTCATAGTCTTCTTCCTCATCCTCATCATTGTCATAATAGTTCCCAACACTGACAGCCACTGGAACACAAGTATCGAAACAAAAATGTGTCATGAATGTGAAATCAATTTGTTAAAAGCACAAAAATTCTTTGGATGAAAGTCTTTATTGAAAATTGAGGAATTGTGTGTCCTGGTGAGCACAGACCTGGAGTCAGGATGAGGGCTACGGGCTGTTTGGCTTGTCGTCTTCTCCTGCAGACCAGACAGACCACCAACAAGACCAGCAGGAGCAGCAGCAGACTCCCAGCAGCTACTGAGGACATCAGCAGCAACAACGGCACTATAGGAGGAAAAAACATAGTTAGTTATTGTTCGTTCAAAGCATACCTGATACTCTACAAGTATAATTTACATGTGCATCTTATTTCAGTCTGTCTGACAGTATCGTATATATTGTGCATCATTCTGTTTTATCTATATATGACTATATATGATGTTAATACTTAGTTAAATATTCAAACCCAAGACTGGAAATATTGTAATGCAGCGGCTCCCAGTCCCTCAGCCATGGAACAGTGCCAGGCCATTAAACATTTGCAACCAGGTCAAGGAAATAATATGATTTGGGGCAAAAAACAATGAAAAACAATTATTATGCACCAGTAGGTCAGTCAGCATCTTTAGTTGTGTTTAAGTTCACAATATAAATAGGTTATATGACTGGGACATTGGCAAATGTATCATTCAGCTATTGTTCATAAAATATAACAACGCATAGCTTAAATTCTACAGTCTGCTTACATTTAATGATGACAATAATCGGTGCTGTCTCTGTTGAACTGAATTTCTGTCCAGACAGAGTGACTTCATACACACAGCTGTAGTTGCCCTGGTGTTCATACTCAGCCTCAGGGAAGTTAAAGGAGGCTGAGAGGTTGACTGCTGGCTTCTTGTCAATGTTGGAGCCAGAGAAGATGAGAAAGAAACGGCCTTCATGATAGCTGGAGTTAATGGAGCAGGTGAAGACAAAGCTGTAGCCCTTGGTGACCTCTGCACCCTCAGGACCCCAGACCAGCCCTCTGCTAGGAGATGTAAGGGAGATGCTGGGCTGCTGCAGTCTCACTGGGTATAAAAGGGTAAACAGGATTTAAAAAATATACAATTTTTAAGTCAGCAAAGATGAGATTTATTATGAGTTCTGCATATTCAAGCTACATTATTCTAAAAAACATTCCATAAGACTAATCTCAATGCAATTTTTAAAAAATGAAAGAAAAATTAAGGAAAAAAACACAAAAACAAAGAACAGAGAAAATAAGTGATGATACTATGATATTGACTTGGAGCTGGGGTGTGGCACTGGAATAATTATAGACTTTTTAATGGTTGATTATTATCAATCAACAAACTGATTTGCTTTGAAAACCATGAAGTGATAAATAAAATTAGTTGGTTATGTATTAATATTGGCAAAACATTTCAAAAATGATCATTTAAATGTCAATTAAGAATTTCATATTACTATTAGTCTAATAAAATAATGAAAGGAGATAAAAGTGGACAGAATTAATTAAAAAAAATACTTTTGAACATATTCAGTATGTGCAGAAAGGTGAAATTGAATCTTCTCATTGAACTCACACAGTAAAATAAGTATAATTGTTGCCAGAATGCAAAGACAATTTAATTTTTTGTTTGTGTGTGATGTTTATGGACATTATTGTTCCATACTGCAATGTGCAACAGAAAAAGAGCTACTTATCAGTGGAAAACAGTGAAATTGTGGACAGTGGTGCAGCTGCTCTGGAGTCATCTCAGAAAACAAAGCAATGAAGAATATGGACATTCTTGGAAACCCTTTTGACTGGTTATTTGTTAAGGTTTCTATTTTGAAACTAAAGTGGCCTTTTAGTTGCAGTTTGACGTCTCACCTTATACCAAAACATGGCCGTTTCCTCTCTGTTCTTTATGTTTTTATATTTTTAATGACGTATCTTTAGTTTGACTTGAAGGGAGATTTTAGGATTGTCACTCTCACTAATTACTGAATTACTACAGTGATAGTAATTACTTCTATTGCTGGTTATATAGTATTTTTGAATTCTTTTAACAATAACTTTTTGTAACACAATTTTTAAACATGACAGCAAAAACACACCGAATTGCATCACAATTTGTTTTGTAGGGACAGCATAATGCCATTTATCTTGTGATCTTTGCAGACAGATTTGATGGTGTTGCTGCACTACTGTTGTGTGATTCTTGTTTTGTTGAGTTATTGTATTTATTAATTTGCTTTTCTTACCAGTGATAGAGAGTCTGACAGAGTTACTTAGCGGGGACTTGAAGTTTTGTCTCAAACTCCTTTTTTCATACTGACACTGGTACAATCCCTCATTACTGAAGGTTGCTTGAAGGATGTTGAAGGTAGAAGAGTTGGTACTTGATGTTTGAGTCTTTCTGAATAAACCTGAGATGTTCTTCAGAATGAATGTTCCACCTAAAGCCTGAGTTGATATCAAACAGGTGATGCTGACGTTCAGACCCCAACTAACCTCATCAGCAGGATTCATGGAGATGCTGGGCTTTGGGAAGCTAACTGAAAAAGCAACACAATATTAGAGTATTAAATGTGTTGCCTTTGAGCTGAGCTATATATTCTGCACCCTTGTTAAATTGCTTAATTTCCATTGATTATACACACAAGTGAATAAAACATCAAGTGCAGGACCTGGATCTTACCAGTAACAGAGAGTGTGGCAGAGTCACTCAGGGGGGAGCTGAAAGATTGACTTGCAATGTTTTTCTCATACTGACACTGGTACGATCCCTCATTATCAAAGTTCACATTGGGGATGTTGAAGGTAGCAGAGTTGGTACTTGATGTCTGAGTCTTTTCGAATGAGCCTGAGGTCTTCTTCAAAAGGAATGTTCCACTTAAAAGCTGAGTTGAGATTGAACAAGTGATGTCGACGTTCTGACCCCAGCTAACCTCACCAGCAGGATTCATGGAGATGCTGGGCTTTGGGAGATCCACTGAAAAAAATAGCACAGTAATCAAGTTGAGTCACATCATTCAGTGTTATATCCTTGATTCACATTTGTTTTTCCTATTTTTTTAGAGCTCAACGAGCATGTAGTGATGACACAACCACATGAGGCAACTATCATGGGCAGAATTTGACATCCACCAAGTAGTAGTAGTAGTAGTAGTAGTAGTAGTAGTACTAGTAGTAGTAGTAGTAGTAGGATTTCACTTCTTTTTTCTCCTTCTTTACTTGAAATGGAAACTTCTCAAATACATCCATACATGTTTGAGCTGGAATGTGATCCAAAACATGAGTGGATGTGAATAACATATGAAAAGACCTCAGCAATAACCTTAGCAACCAAGGCTACGGAACAAGCAGCCGTGTGGACATGAGTGAACAATCTGACCTCATCACAAAGAGGAAGTAGAAGTGACTTTGCAAACAAAGTGTTCAGGGCAGGCTGAAGCCCTGGCTTTTGACTTGCAGGGAGCATTTTTACTTACATTCACCTCAAGTTTTGGAACTTGACCATGTTTAACATCCAACAACAGTATATAAATAACAGAAAATCACAAATAGCATAATATGTACCTTTGAACTTTTATCAAATGTTTGCTTTTTTTGTTTGCAAACTGTTTGTTACTGTTTGTTTTGTTTTGTTTTTTTAAATGAACTTTGGGTGATACTTCAAGGACAGACTGTCAGTGGAGTATTTCTTTAACAGTGTTTCTTAACAGGAACAATGAAAAACACTTTCTATATTGGTCCACTGCTTAGTTTTCCCAAACGTCAGCTTCACATTGTGCAGACTTTACTATAAATATATTGTCAGTGTAGCTTTTCTATTAAATTAGAAAAAAGTAATTTAGCAGCTGTCTCCTTGTATATAACACTCATATGAGAGTAAAGTGATCAGGACTGTGGCCCCTCAGACTGCCAAACAGTCTGTTTTATATTATTATAACATACAGTATATCATGTAAATTATTAAAATGTTTTCTCACCTGAACAGACGACACCAGCGTCCTCACCGTGTCCACAGTTGTGTGTCCCGAATCCACTGTGCTGACACTCAGTTAGAGACTTTTCACTGCCTGAACAGACCACATCATCGAGCCAGATTTGTCCTGTTCCTTGACCAAAGTGGGTTGATGAAGGAGCACTCAGTGATGTCCCACAGCCCAGGTGTCTGCAGACCACCTCAGCATCATGTAAGTCCCAGCTGTCATCACAGACTGTTCCCCAGGCGTTGTTGTGATAGATTTCAACTCTTCCAGAGCATCGAGTGGACCCAGGCCCAGCTAATCTGATCTGAGCACCTAGGCACAGAACACAGAAGACAAATTATTGCTGGATAAAACACGTATCTCTTGTGTGTATATCCTGAGAGCAGCTTTACCAAAACCATTATTATTGATACTAATGACAGCAAACATAACTAGCAGTAAAAAGAGTGATACATAGAGATATATCATCAACACTAAACCAACCACAAGTAATATGAACATGAACAAACGATTCCAGTACATGTAATTGTATTATCCATATCCCAAGTAGGTTTTCTGAGACTTTCAGCAGATTTTGGTGAATCTTGGAGGGAAACAATGTCGGAGTCACTGTTACTTGGTTTTTATGGCAGAAGCCTTGAACCAGCAGGGCTTTGAAAACAGGCTCTAACGGAAGGCAAGGCAAGGTAGCTTTATTTATATGGCACATTTCATACACTGGGGCAAGTCAAAGTACTTTACAGAGTAATAGAAATACAGTAAAGGTAAAAGATTTACAATTAAAATGGGGAAAAGTACAGTCAAGAGATACTAAAGATCAAATACTTAAAAAGTAAACTAGTGCAGTTCAAATCAAGTGAAACAGAAAGATCACAAGAACAATGTAAAACACTTTCTATATTGGTCCACTTTGGGGACCTGCTTGGTTTTCCCAAACGTCAGCTTAACATTGTGCAGACTTTATAAATATCTTGTCAGTATAGCTTTTCTGTTAAATTAGAAAAGAGTCATTTTGCAGCTGGGTGTCTCCTTGTATATAACACTCATATGAGAGTAAAGTGATCAGGACTGTGGCCCCTCAGACTGCCAAACAGTCTGTTTTATATTATTATAACATACAGTATATCATGTAAATTATTAAAATGTTTTCTCACCTGAACAGACGACACCAGCGTCCTCACCGTGTCCACAGTTGTGTGTCCCAAATCCTCTGTGCTGACACTCAGTTAGAGACTTTTCACTGCCTGAACAGACCACATCATCAAGCCAGATTTGTCCTGTTCCTTGACCAAAGTGGGCTGATGGAGGAGCACTCAGTGATGTCCCACAGCCCAGCTGTCTGCAAACCACCTCAGCATCATGTAAGTCCCAGCTGTCATCACAGACTGTTCCCCAGGCGTTGTTGTGATAGATTTCAACTCTTCCAGAGCACCGAGTGGACCCAGGCCCAGCTAATCTGATCTGAGCACCTAGGCACAGAACACAGAAGACAAATTATTGCTGGATAGAACACGTATCTCTTGTGTGTATATCCTGAGAGCAGCTTTACCAAAACCATTATTATTGATACTAATGACAGCAAACATAACTAGCAGTAAAAAGAGTGATACATAGAGATATATCATCAACACTAAACCAACCACAAGTAATATGAACATGCACAAACGATTCCAGTACATGAAATTATATTATCCATATCCCAAGTAGGTTTTCTGAGACTTTCAGCAGATTTTGGTGAATCTTGGAGGGAAACAATGTCGGAGTCACTGTTACTTGGATTTTATGGCAGAAGCCTTGAACCAGCAGGGCTTTGAAAACAGGCTCTAACGGAAGGCAAGGCAAGGTAGCTTTATTTATATGGCACATTTCATACACTGGGGCAAGTCAAAGTACTTTACAGAGTAATAGAAATACAGTAAAGGTAAAAGATTTACAATTAAAATGGAGAAAAGTACAGTCAAGAGATACTAAAGATCAAATACTTAAAAAGTAAACTAGTGCAGTTCAAATCAAGTGAAACAGAAAGATCACAAGAACAATGTAAAACACTTTCTATATTGGTCCACTTTGGGGACCTGCTTGGTTTTCCCAAACGTCAGCTTAACAATGTGCAGACTTTATAAATATCTTGTCAGTATAGCTTTTCTGTTAAATTAGAAAAGAGTCATTTTGCAGCTGGGTGTCTCCTTGTATATAACACTCATATGAGAGTAAAGTGATCAGGACTGTGGCCCCTCAGACTGCCAAACAGTCTGTTTTATATTATCATAACATACAGTATATCATGTAAATTATTAAAATGTTTTCTCACCTGAACAGACGACACCAGCGTCCTCACCGTGTCCACAGTCGTGTGTCCCAAATCCTCTGTGCTGACACTCAGCTAGAGACTTTTCACTGCCTGAACAGACCACATCATCAAGCCAGATTTGTCCTGTTCCTTGACCAAAGTGGGCTGATGAAGGAGCACTCAGTGATGTCCCACAGCCCAGCTGTCTGCAAACCACCTCAGCATCATGTAAGTCCCAGCTGTCATCACAGACTGTTCCCCAGGCGTTGTTGTGATAGATTTCAACTCTTCCAGAGCACCGAGTGGACCCAGGCCCAGCTAATCTGATCTGAGCACCTATCATGCACAAAAAATATAACACACAAAATTTTACAAATGATGTAAACTCTGAAAATCTAAAAGGATTTTATGCATCACACAGTGGAATGGACTGACCTGCAGCAGTTGAAGTTGAGGTGAGGAGAATAAATACTATAGGAAAGAAAAAACATGACATGTTTTTTTTTGATTTAGGTTCCTATTTTAATGAAATGAAGTCATGAATCTTTGAAGTGAAGTCCAAAAGAAAAACTGTTCTTTAGAAAGACAGAGTCGATGAAGGAAAACAGTGTACAGAAACACTTCCTGTAACACTTCCTCTTTTTCTGATGTTTTCGTTTTTTTCTTCTTCTTAAATGAAATAGTCTGGAACCATAATGTGCAAGGAACAAAAGCTGCAGCACTCAAGCAATACATTTATGTATAAAAGGGAGTACAAAACTCATTTAAATACAAGCACTGTACTTCTGACTTTTACCTATGTATTATATTTATTGTATAGTATATTTACTTAAAGTTATAATCCTTAAGATTTGTTTTAATGTAGTCAAACCTCATTTTTGATACTATTTGTGGACTGTATTTTTTCTGCAACAGCCATTTAATATATTTAAATTCAGAAATGTCCTCTCTATATAGTGGCTTTTATTGGTAGTGGTGGAGTCTGTCATGGCAGCACTGGATTCAGAGACAATCTGAATCATATGCATGTAACCTGAATATCACAGCAGCAAATAATCTGAAAGGATGAACATGTATGACTAAATACACATACACCACTTTTACATACAAGTTAACATTTTTAGTAAATTGTAAACTTCAATTTAAGAACCTTCACAGTAAAATAATCTGATAGTTTATTGTCTACAACCATCAGAAGTGGAACAGACTGAGATTGTTATTCTGCCCTTGATATATTGTAGTTATGATCTAGCCATAAGAAAAGTACAAGTGACATAGCTGCGCACAGCCAGTAACAGCAGTTCACTTTTAAGTACATTTTACTCACCACAAACCAGTCTAAGTGTTAGTTTCAACATCCTGGTCAATGCAGATCAGACAGAGAAGCATCTGGGCTCAGGAGGGCTGGTATAGGCACAGAAAGTCAGCGCTACAGTGTACTGCTTGTGTTAGCAGTGACACGATCTTTCTCACTCACACATACTTTCATATACTGTACTGAAACAAAGTTAGAGGAATTCGTAGGCTAGCGTTTCATAACCCAAACCCAAGGCCAAAAAGACAGCAGTTACTTCTACTTACAGCAGTTACTTCTCTCCTACAGCTGGGAAATAGTAAGACTGAAACCAGCACTACTTCCTGCTCAGATGTTACAAACTCATCATTAACACAAACTTCAGCTCTTCAAAGACGGTGCCTGGAGGAGTATTTCTTCGTTAAAATGCCGTTTTTTAAAGGCATACTATGCACGATTTTACTAAAAATAAATATATAGACTCATACATAAAATAATCCCTCTCAATCATCACTTATGACCCACTAGCAGTGTGTGGTGGTGTATGTATCTGCAGAGACCCTGCCCTCAGCCTGTATTTTATTTTCATTTTCTTATTAGTTTGCTGTGTTCAGGACACTTCTGATCATCAGCCTTTGGACAGAGGGTGTGTAGCCCCCATCCAATGACTGCTGCTCTCTCTCTCTCTCTCTCTCTCTCTCTCTCTCTCTCTCTGAGTGCATGCTGGGAGTGTGAGTCGGGTGTGTAGAACTTCAGAGTGAGTGTTTTTTCTTTCTTTTTTTTCTTTCTTTCTCTTAATGCTGTGTTAATAAGAGAATTGTCCAGACATGGAAAATTTTTGTCCCCAATTAAAAAACTTCCCTCAAGCTGCAAGTCGCCACAATTTAGTGTTGTAGTGTTTCACAGAAGACAAGTTTACATGCTTCTAAACAAAAAGGATGAAGAGCTAAACTTAATGTTTAAATCAAGGTTGATGGGTTTGACTACATGCTGTATGTCACTTCTGAAACAATGAAATGTTTTGGCTGTGGGGAAGATGGACGTTTGATAAATGCCTGTTCTGAGAAGTCTGGTGATTCTAACCCTGATGTTGCTGGGCTTTCTGTTTCTGAGGCTGCTGATTCTGGTTCTAGTTCTGCTCATGCACAGGGTTCTTCTTCTGCTTCTCAGGTGGAGGAAAACTCCAGCCAGACTGCTGCTAATGTGGTTGAGAAGAGTAAAGCTAATGTTTAGGAAAGAATGAGGAAGAAAAGAACAATACTCCTGATACAGTTGCTGTTTAGGAAGTGGAAATGATAGAGGATGAAGCTCCTAGGTCTTCTCGTTTGAAAAAGTCAGCAAGACATCTGATGAGAAACAGAAGAGAAGGGGGTTTCACAGACCAAGAAAGGTACAGGGTAAAAAAAGATGAGGCAGGAATTTAACAACGAAGATGACGGTGGGACAATATGAATATTTTTTCTTATATGTATATTGTTGCTGTTTTCTGTACAATTTGTCTCTTCATTTATGAGTGATTTTACTTTAAACTTGAACAAAAGATCAGGTGATTTACAATGGAGAATTTTACATGGTGCAATTTTCTGTCAATGCCTTCATATCTGTTATTAATCCTGCGGTCTCTGGTGTATGCTCCTTTTGTGGATTAACTGAAACCATCTTTCATTGTTGAGTGCAAAAGACTTGACCAGAATTTGTTTGAGGTGCTTGAAAGTCTTTTTAAAAGTTTCAGTGTAAAATTGTCAAAAACTGCTTTTATATAAAATATATAAAAGCAGAAAAATGAAATTAGGAAACAGGGCAGGTCAAGAATTAATTCCAATGTTTATTGCTCTGGTAAGGGCGAGTATGGATTTCAAATTTCATAAAACTATGGATAATTTAGATGTTTTCATACAACACTGGTGTTATTTAAATATTATATACTCAGTAGTAGATGAAGAATTGTTATTTGGTTCACTTTTTAAATGAAGTATATTTTTTGTAAAACTGACTTTGTATGTTCTTTTTCAGTTATTTTAATGATACTGTAAATATTGTTTAAAATCATGTGAATAAAGTATTTTTAAAAATCTCTTCTCTCTCTCTCACTCTGCTCTCAGCTTGCTAGTTGATCCGAGGAGGAGGGGCCAACTTTGAATGCTGTGTTTACAAACACCAACCGACAAATCCTGCATAGTATACCTTTAACAATTACATATTTGACTTGAGAATTTATTGGCACTTTCAATTTTTGAAAAATACTAAAAAGAACATGAGTTTTAGTTTTCCACATCACAAACAGACTGACTGAGTGAGTAAAAAACAAATTCACTGACAGGAGACAGTCAGGGGCATACCTTTAAGTTTGACGTAGATGTACGAAATTTGGTAGGCAGATGTAATATCTCCAGACTTCAAAAAAGCCTCTGGCAGCCATACCCTAAGCTTAGATGACACATAGTTCATCAAATGCATACACAATTTCCAATATGTCATCTCCAGTGGCACATACTGCACACATGAAATAATATTTTACCCATTCACACAGTGTCCGATAATCCTGAAAATTCAGCACCGTGTCAACCGACCTCCAGTAGCGATACCACAGCTGCTGCTCCCTCTGACGCATGCGAGGTGTGAGGGCCTGTTCATCGCTGCTTGCAACTTTACTTTCCTTTCTTTTCTTTTGTCACTGATGCATTTTCATGTATTATATTTATTACAGTACATTCTTTTAGATATGTTGCTTGTTTCTGTGTGCATTTTAATGCATAGCACACAGTATTACTAGTATTTAGTATTACTAAATAAATAAAGTTACTTTGCCTTGCCTTGTCTTCAACATCATTCAACATTTTAAAAACAGAAATCTGCCTGAGCCGTTTGACTGGTCAGTTGTCACTCATTTCCTTTGTCTTGATATATTTCCAAATCGTATCAAAAGGTTTTAATTTACTGAACAATAGTCACTTGCTTAGTTGCTAATATAACCAAAGAACATTTGACCACATGTTAATAGATAATGGTGTAAAAAGGACGCAGCCTGGCATGAGGACACCTAAGACTTTTGATAAATATTCTCACATTCTCCAAAAATATCCACAGTTTGTTCAGCAAAAGGCTGGATTTCATTTACATAGTCACTTTCATCATTTTCTTCTGGTCTGTTGTCCTCTACAGTAACAAAAACCTCTGCAGCTTCTACATAATTATTCTCACTCTCCTCTTCCTTTACTCTTCCTGCTTGCTCTTTCTGTTTCCTCCTGGTGTCCACAGGCTCAATATTCTCATAGACTCCCTCGTCCGTGTCTTCACAATGGTTCCTGACAGTCACTGAAACACAAGCATCAAACCAAAGTATGAAATCACTTCGCCAAAGATCCAGCAACTCCTTACATGCTGTGAAAAACAAGCACTTAGATGAAAGTGTGTCTTAAAAATATGAAAAACAAACAGCCACACTTTCATGTAAAGTACTGTGTGTCTGTGTGAGCACAGACCTGGAGTCACGACGAGTGCTCTGGGCTGTTTGGCTCGTAGTCTTCTCCAGCAGGCCAGACAGACCACCAACAAGACCAGCAGGAGCAGCAGCAGACTCACAGCAGCTAATAAGGACACCAGCAGCAACAACGGCACTATAGGAGGTAGAATAATTGACAGTTTATGTATAATAACATCCATTATCCCATCATGCTTTGGATGATGTAATCAGGAAGTGCAATGGAGCAGGTGAGTTAGGTGTGGGTCACAACTGAGCTGCTAGTTTTTCACCTTTTAATCTTGCCAAATCTGCACCTTAGAAAATGATGCTGCATGAGCTATTAGCTATTAACTTCCTGTTTGCACTGTAACCATACAGACTGCAATCATCACATCACTAAATATGACGACTAGGTAGCAAGATGTGAAGTCATAAAAAAAATCAGTTTTTCTGTGATTTCTAAGCAGATTGTTGGATCTTTATCTTTGGACACTGCTCTCACTGGAGAGAGTAAGTTGTGCTGTTTCCAGCAGGCTGTGCATGATGTCTGTGTATTATAACGTCACGAGCTCAGTCTGAGCGTCTCTATCAACACTTTCAAAACACCGCTTTTAAAGGGGACATGCACATTTTCAGCTCTATATTTATATTTCGAGGCTCTACTGGAATATTTGATGATGTACAATTCAGCAAACTTATTTATATTGCACTGGCCCTTTATTCTTCTTGTTCTTTACTCAAAATGTCAACTTCTCACATACATCCATACATGTACAAGCCTGAATAAGAAAAGGAATATGTGAGTGGATGACACTACAACCTCGAGACTAAGGAATGGACAGTCATTTATGGGCATGCATGACGAGCTGACATCATCTTGTCAGCAAGGTACAATTTTGTGTAGGCCTACTTACATTTTTTTTTCAGTTTTCACTCCTTTTATTCCCTACTCCTATTTAAATGTGACAAAATTCATTCATTCATCTAGATGAGGGCCAATTGATTCTGAAGCGAAACAAACAGCTGACAACGGCACAGTGAAGTGTTTTCACTCAGGTAACAACAGGAGTTCCTCTCTGATTACTGTGTGGGAGCTGTATGCTCACATAAATGTAAAATCTGGAGGCTGAAGAATCTCAGTAGTGAACTAAAACTTTACTGATCTGATATTACATTCGGCTAAGCTGTGTGAATGTTCACAGTACACAGTAATTAGCATTACATGTCTGGTTGTTACGAACAATACCATTTATCTGCTATTCATAAAATACAACAATGCTTAGCAGTGTACTTACATTTAATGCTGACACTAATCAGTTTAGACTGTGTAGAAGTGTATTTCCGTGTAGACCATGTGACTTCATACACACAACTGTAGTGTCCCTGGTGTTCATACTCAGCTACAGGGAAGTTAAAGGTGGCTGAGTGGTTGATGGATGGCTTGGTTTCGATGATGTTGGAGCCAGAGAGGATGAGAAAGAAAACACCAGTGGGACAGTGGGAGGAAATGGAGCAGGTGATGAGAAAGTCGTAACCCCTGGTGACCTCTGCACCCTCTGGACGCAAGACCAGCCCTGTGTTGGATGTCACTGAGATGCTGGGCTGCTGCAGTTTCACTAAGTACAAAAGGGTACAACAGTATAAAGACAATATACAATTCCTGACTTGCAAACCAGAAACTATGAGATCACAATTTATTCTGAACATACTAAGGCTAAACTATTCTGAAAGCAATGCACAATGAGACTAATCTTTATGCAAATATGTTGCATCCATGAAATTAAAGAAAAGTATTTAATTTTGAAAGCATATAGAAAAAAAAAATACAATATATGATGATACAATCATTTTGATTTGGAATGTGCCATTAGGATAAATGAAAACCTTTCTAGAAGGTAATAATTGTTAATTTATATTAATAATTTTATTTTAAAAATATTAATATAATAGACTAATAATTTATATACATTTATATCTATTATATTTATTCATGCATTTAAGTCCGTTTAAGACTGGACTGAATGGGAAGAAGAACAGATAAGAGAGGTTGCAGATTATATTTAAGGACCAATTGAGAAACTGTTTCTACATTGACTCTCATAGGAACTAAGTGCTCAAGTGAACTATAACAGTAGTTATGTACATATGCAGTTGTCTTTTAGTTCTATTTATGTTGTTTCATGCAGCTTTAATATGCAAGCCACTCTGCTTGACATACTGATTTATTCATGTTTTTGTCAACAGCAATATATGCTGAAGTTTGTTTTGCTGTCTGTGCTCGTTGTGACTCAATTTGCACTTAATTTGTGTTCGTTGCGTTTGTTTTTTCCTGCATGAGCCTAAAATAAAGAAGTTATTCTTCAGCCTGCAGTCTCCTGCATTTGGGTGTACCTGCTCAACTCCACATAACATAAATTATAATTAACGTATAATCTAATCAAATTATACAATCTATACCAAATCACACCAGTAAAATATTTTAAAATAATCTTTAAAATAACTAATTAAGAACATCTCAGAGCTATCTCTATATTGAAAGTGCAGATGATGGACTTTGTCGTGTTTGTCAGCTCTGTTAAATAGATTTTAAATAGAGTTTGGAATTTGTTTTATGTTTCCAGAACAGATGCAAAGTTTAGCCCAACAGCCCAAGACAAGAATTCACATTTGGCACTATTTGGGACGCCCCAAAGTCATCTTTCAGGCACTCTCTCGAGCTCTAAGGGACAGTACGAAAATTATTGGGGTGGGGAGAGGGGCTGAATCTTATATTTCATTTTATTTTTAAAACCGAGATCCTCCCCAGTCATATCTATATTTTTGTTGGAACCTGAAATGCAATGCTCCTTCCCCCAACTTCTCAAAACAATGTATTTATTGGATACCAAACATAGATGCAAATGTAATTCTGAGCAAACCATGAGCAGGCTCCAGCTCTAAGGCAGCTGAAGGGCTTTAGATCATTGAAGAGGATCCCGCTGATATTTTATGCATAGTGGCAGACAGGCATATCAGGTGCAGTTTCATATTGGCTTTATTCCTATTTTTCTAATAGACTATTCTGTGAGGCCACTGGTAACTTTAAATCCTCCACCTCCCATTTCTCTTATGGAGTGCCTCAAAGCTCAGTCCTTGGCCCTTTTATTATTCTTCGTTTATTTGTCGAGGTCAAATTTTTCAGAAGTACCATATCAGTTTCTATTTTTATGCGATAACTCTATTTATCTATTATCTATTTATCTATTTATCTTTTGACTCAAACAACACAACACAATTGGTCAAAATACAAGCCTGTCTTACAGATGTTAAAACTGTCTCTCTCAAAACTTTCTTCAGTTAAACTCAGATAAATCAGAAGCTATCATAGGTCCAGACTCCCAGTGAGCACTTTTCCGCTTGCATCAAAACACAGTGCAGAAATCTAGGTGTTATGTTCAACAAACTTAATTGTTTACCTCCAGGTGAAGTCTGTTGTTCAGTCTTGCTTTCTGCGCCTTCAAAATATCTCAAAAATTTGATCTTTTTTATCTGCTATGAATTTGAAAACTGTCATTCACAGAATGAACAAGGCGGAACTCAACTGGGCAGTGCAGCACCCAGACAGTCTACAGCACACACGCTAAAGTTACCTTGTAGTTTATCTTCAAAAAAGAGAGAAGTTGCAAGCAGTTTTTGATAATTACCTTTTGTGAGACAAACGTGAAGTATCAGCAGTAACAAATGAGACCAGCTGACCTACAAACTGCAGCATTAAACATTTTAAACCAACTCTGAGGTGAAGAAAATAACTTGGTGCTCAGTCTGCTTCACCTCAAAAACGCCTGCTTAGCCTGTTGGACAGTGATAGCTTTCCCTGGAGCTGCTCTCCACTGCTGGAGACATAACGTTAATAACACAGCGGAGGAGGCAGGAGACTGTAAGATGCTTTCACATTAATCAATTCATTAATTTTTGCAGTTAACTTTTTAAAATAAAAAGGCTGCAGACCATTTATCTCATCTGCCAGTTCTGTTTTTTATATTGTATTTCAGTGGACTAAGGACACTAGTGAATGATTTGGCACACAGTATAAAACCAAGAGATTGAAAATTGTGCCCCCATTTCTATTTATTCAGTCAAGAATCCGTTTTGAATTGAGAATCGATTCTGAATGGATTCACACCCCTACTTCTTTAAACAACCATATTTTCCCACAATTTAACACAGCACAATCATATCTAAGCAAAAAACTTTGATATGATTGTGGTGTGATTACACTTTTGTGCATTTCTTGTTTTGTTTTTTCTGTCTTATTTTCTCCCCTAATTTACTTACCAGTAACAGAGAGCTTGATAGAGTCACTAATGGGGGAGCTGAAATCTCGACCTGAAACACTTGTTTGAAACTGACACTGGTACAATCCCTCATTATAAAAATCCACTTTATTGATGCTGAAGGTAGCAAGGTTGGTACTTGGTGTTAGGTGCTGCCTGAACAAGCTTGAAGTCTTTGTCAGAATGAAGTTTCCAAGTAAAGAACGTTGAATTTGTGTTGAAATAGAACAAGTGATGTCAACCTTGTGACCCCAGGTCACCTCACCAACAGGATTCATGGAGATGTTGGGCTTTGTTAGGCCTTCTGGAAAAAGAGCAAAATAATGAAATGTTTAGTGCACTGTATCTGTGATCTGGATTGTTTTTACATTGTTTGAAATCTTTCTACTTCAAGACTCAATAAACGTGCTGGTGAAGCAGAATCAGAAATGACTGATGGAGCATCTAGTGAATATCGAGTACACAGTCAAAAGCCTTTTAATCCAACTGGGTTTTTAATTAAATTCTGTTTGGGCTTTGTTATGTTACCCACTTCTTTAATAAAATAGAATAAATGAATAGTCTATATATCATCATTGATCCTTATATAAGTGCATCACTGCAGCAAAACATGTTTGGGTTTTGTGTTTGTCACATAAGCCAGGCTATATAGTTAAATGAAGCATGCAGCGGGATGCTGTAGTCATATTAAAAAATGGTTGGGGCTCATTGTGTAGGATGAATCTCAACTCATAATAATTTTGACAAGAGATCTCTTAACATCAGTAGCTGTTATTATATTTATAATTGAGATTTTATTTCTTCTTCTTTTACCTCTGCAACGTGGGAGGAAATGTTTGAGAGGGAAATAGATGTTGTATTGGTACAAGTTGCCCAGGAGCTACCTGGATACCACTTGCAGGCAGGTAACGGCAGTATAAGGACCTTGGAGGATTTGAGGAGGCTTAATTGTTGATAAAGGTGACCCAGAGCTGCCAAGAAGTCTTTATAGTTTGCAGAACTCTGTAAAGAAACGTAATGCACTCGAATAGCTTTGTTTATCTGTCCAAGTGTGCTCCACATACATGTAATCCCCTTTTTTCTTTTCACTGTCTCTCTCTAGCTTTTTAGAGCTCAGGTGAGACAGGTGGTCAGTGGATGGTCAGTTGGCCCATTTAATAACTAGCTGAAAAATTATTGCTTATGAACCCGGTGTATTTCTTCCACCCTTTAGTATGGCACAAAGCACTAAGATGGCGATATAAATGCAAGACCTCAAAGTTTCCTTGTTAAGGGAAGTTTACATTAAAGTTTCTCTCTCTCTCTCTCTCTCTCTCTCTCTCTCTGTGTGTTCTGTTTATATTGTTTCCCTCATGGAATTTTTCATCTGTTTTTAGTATTCTAATTGTATTGTATGACATTTTCACAGCATTTGAGTTAGTACATAAAAATGTTTGGTTCATTTTCAAATTCTGTGGCAAAATGCAAAACTGTACTCATTCAGTAATGTATGTGTTTGTCTGAGCTCTGCCTTTAGTTTCTTCCATCTTTGATATTGATGTGATAAAACACTGGTACTTTATTTTCTTTTTACTTAGATTCTATAGTTTTTATACTGTTTGGTTGATGTTCAAGATGTAATTCTTTGACCCTGAAAGTTATAAAAGTTATAAAAACATTGTATCTGCTTGAGCATTCATTCTGAAAAAAAAATAAGCTATTGCCTACATTACCACAACTTTATACCATGGTCTGGGTGAATACTCGTTTCTGATTGGCTGGCAGGTGTGCGGTAAAACTGTTTAATGCACATGTAGTTCGGCTCAAGTTTAATCACCATTCTAAATTCATCTGCTACCCAACCTGTGACCATATCAACATTAAAGGGCACAGCTGTCAAAGCTTACTCGTTATAAAGTTTTGAAGAATGGGACGCAGCAGAGGAAAAAGATATAGAGAAGAAAGGAAAGAAACCAAATGAAAAACAGCACAAGGAACTGACACCTTGGAGACATACTCTGCGGTTATGCTTAATGACACTTTATGTAAATTTCATGCCTCGGTTCAGGCTGGTGGCGAGTACAGTGTGGCAAGTTGTCATGACAACAGTAAGCTCTTGCTTCATAACCTTTCGATTTTGAGTGCAAAACTTTCACCAAAAATTTGCGAATGCTTTTATTTTATATTGTTGGCAAATGGCCATGGTATAAGTGGGATAATTAACTTGTAGGTGTGCGTTAAATGGTTTTAAGGCACTTTGCAGAGGCCTCCACATCGTGCCTTAAAACCGTTTAACACACACCTACTCATTGATTATACCTTACATACAGAATAGCCAATAAACTAATTTTCCGAGCTGTTTGTAGTTTTGTCACAAATAATACTGACCACTGCCTTTATACCTGTTGTAATGGCCTTTGCTCAACCACACACACATACACTAACACACGTCTAAAACTCAAATTGGTGTGTGTGTGTGTGTATGTGTGTGAGAGTGTACACACACATCAATTGGTTCATAGGCCACACACAGGGAGAGATAACACAATGGTTGAGCAAAGGCCATTACAACAGGTATAAAGGCTTTGTCAGTAATATTTGAACATGAACCAAACATTTTTATGTAATAACTCACATGCTGTGAAAATGTCATACAATACAATTAGAATGCTGAAAACAGATGAAAAGTTCCATGAGGTGAGCCTGTGCTTTTTGAGATAATTCTGTTTTATGTCAATGTGTTCAATATCTGCCACTTCTCAATTATCTTCACCTGCTGCTCATTGTCTCACCAGTAGCTTATAGACCGGTCCTCTGCCATCCATTCCCAGCCAATTTGTAAATTTTTTTTCTTGTATACTTGCATTCCAGCCATTCTGTTACCTGTTTCCCTGTTCCTGATTTTCCCTGCCTGATTTCCTGCCACCTGTGGTTTGGACCTTCTGCCTGTTTTTGACCTGCCTGCCTGCTTTGCCCTCCTGACTCGTTGACTTGACTCCTGTAAGTCTGTTTTTTTTGGTTTTTTTTTGATTTCGATCTTTAAAGCCCCTTTTCATTCTACATGTCTGCCTTAGTGTCTGCAATTAGGTTCTCCTCCAGTCCTCCAGCTACCTCGTACCCACACCCGTGACAGTGTGGGCCAGTGTACCATTAGCATAAAATAAGCAAGTTTACAGAGAACGCCAGTTGATATTGCAAGTAATACTTTAGTACTACAATTGTACTAGCAAGATGGTGCTGCGGATGACTGACTTGGGAGGTCGTTCTCTCATGCTTTCACTATTTTTATTTATTTGTTCCGCCTTTTGCCACCTTCATAATATTACTTTTACCAGGGAAGAACTGCTGAACATTCAGCAATTTGCTGCGCACAAAAACTAATGGATGTAATGTGTCATTTGTTTTTCATCAACTAAAAATACACTAAGGTGTTCATGGTTTTCTTTCACTTTGGGCCATGGTGCCATGGATTAATTTTACTTACAACAAATTAAATGGATAGTGATTCAAAATGATTCTCACCTGAACAGACAACACCAGCAGCCTCACTGATTTTACAGTTGTGTGTCCCAAATCCTCTGTGCTGACACTCAGCTAAAGACCTCTCACTTCCTGAACAGTGCACATCATCAAGCCAGATTTGACTGGTTCTTTTACCAAAGACGGCCTCTTTTGGGGCGCTTACAGCTGCCCCACAGTCCAACTGTTTGCAGACCACCTTCGCATTATTTAAGTCCCAGTAATCATCACAGACTATTCCCCAGGTGTTGTTGTAATAGATTTCAACTCTTCCAGAGCACCAAGTAGACGCAGATAATCTGATTGGGACATCTAGGCACAGAACACAGAAAACAAACAATTTATGGATTGAACATGTGTTTTGTTGGTTGTCATTAGTTTATGACAGCGTCTTGTCTATGTTTTTTGCGAGACACCTCTCAGTATAACATCATATATATCAACAGCACCACAAACTGCATCCTCCAAAATGACCAAAAAGTTTAATCAAGATGTTACAACCCAGCTAAACTGATCAGCACACCCATCAGGTACAAAAGACAATTTACACAGAATGCAAATGTAAAACTACAAGTACTGAATGGCTCAAACAAGTGAATGGACTGACCTGCAGCAGGTGAAGATGAGGTCAAGAGGAGAGAAACTATAGGAGAGTTTTTTTTAATGACATAGGTCATTATATAAGTGAAAACATGCTGAAATATATAGTAACTTGTCTTGTATTAAATCAGTACCTATTTACAAAAATCTCACCTATGGTCAAATAGAACCAGTTTCTCTGTTGAGTGCTCCCCATAGCATTGGTGGCAGAATAGATGATAGAAAACTGAACTAAAAGCTGTGTGGACAGAAACGTTTCACACTGCTGTTTTTTCCCAAAACACTTCCTTTTTTGTTTTGTTTTTTTTCAAAACTCAGTAGAGGGCGGTACAGTGGTTAGCACTGTCGCCCCACGGCAAGAAGGTCCTGGGTACGAACCAAGCAGCAACTACCACAGCTTGAGGTTGAAGCCAGTGTCGAAGTACTTTAAAGTGCAATGCCATCAACGGCCCCTAGATGCTCCAGTTGACTCCCATTCAAAAAGCCTAAACTCAATCGCTGAATTCGGGCCCTCTAATAAGTGTACTGGTGGCCATTTTGGAAATTATTGCTCCATTAATAAGATTTCAAAACATATAGTAGGTTTGATGTCTGCCATGTGGGCATTGATTGAAAGCTGTGATTGATAGCTCACTCACCTAATGTTACTTGATTATGACACCTGCGCTGTTAGCACAATTTAGCTTAAGTAGCTAACATTAGTGCACTTGCACCTTTGTGTTCCCAGTAAACTAGCATTAGCTTGGTTCCAAGCTAGTGGGGCGTGTTTCCAGATCGTGAAAGGCAACACCCCGTACTCCTTATTTGGAAGGTCCTGGCTTGAAATGGACCATAAGCTGCAACTCTGGGTTTCAAACTGGCTCCAATGCAAACCAACAGGTGACGTCACACCTCGCTACATCCATCTTTATATACAATCTATGGTTCGAACCTGCCGGCTGGGGCCTTTCTGTGTGGAGGCTTTTATTGTGAAGACAATACAGGAAATATGTTCTGAATCACTGAATTAGAAGAGCTTAATTAGCTGTGCTATTCTTCAGTAAAAACAATTTGACACAACAAAATATGGAGATATTTGGTATTTGGTCAGCAAAGCAGTTACAAATACTGCAGAGAAGAATAGTTCAAGCAGAAACAGCCACAGTGAGATGTTAGATGAAGAGCTGTAGATTAGCTATATCGCTTATTGTTTTAAAAGGGTCGCGGGGGGACTGGAGCCAATCCCAGCTGACACTGAGCGAGAGGCAGGGTACACTCTGGACTGGTCGTCAGTCAATCACAGGGCTGACACAATTTTTTTTCACAGCACAGCAAAGTAAAATAAATTATTCACCTGTTGGAGGTGCTGTTTGCAGAAAATGCAGTAAGAGCCTGTTGGGGATGGATGAAACCCAGTAGTTTAAAACTATGGAGTGCAGTGTTCAAAAGATGCATCAGCCAATCTGATCTATCAAATATGTAGGGTTTTAGAAGTGTTGTACATCAACAGCAACTTCAGTATGTTCGATACTGTGCCATTCTGTGCTTTAAAAAAAATTGGATGCAAAATTGGGCTTCTGAGATATCATGTTTGGAAATGTATATTTTATGTAATGCTATATAAACTGTGACTGATGTGTGAATGGTTATGTGCTGGATGGAACAATAGCTCAAGCTAACCCACTATGTATTTTCAAATACTGTAATTGGTTGATGATGATATTTTCTACTTGAACACCTCAACCTCAAAGGCATGCAAGGGTGAACCTCATATTCCAGACACAGATTTTCTAAATTAGTCCATCCTGCACTCTAAAAGCCATTAAGATTACATAGAATTTGGATAAAAATCTTCATAAAAACCTGTTGCTACAACCAGAATACCAAAGCAGAATATGAAAACATAAAATACTGTAATTTATTGAATAACTATTTTATACCTATTGTACAACAATAGAAAAATAGCTCTTGGAAAAGAAGAGAAAATTAAATTAGATAATTATATAGTTTCTAAATTCAAAATTCCAGCAATAACCACTTGTTCTATTTCAAATGACAAATTGAAAGCATTCTAGCTGCTCTGTGAGGCTGTAATTAGACACTACAGTGCTTTGAGCCAAATGCCAACATCACACTCAAAATGAAAATGCTAACATGGCCATGTTAAGCAGGTATAATGTTTACCATTTTCACCATCATAGTTAAGGTGTTTTAGCATGCCAAGTTTTGCTAATTAGCACTAAACACAAACAGGAATTTGTTGCAGATATTTGTTCATACAAATTGTATATTATATAATTTTGACTTGATAGTGCTAGATGAAAAGTTCAGAGATGAACTTAAAATGATGATTCATCAAAATCATTCTGAGATTAACATGAATATTTGTGTGGAATATCATGAGAATCCATCCAATTACAGTCAATATATTTCACTCAAAACCCTTAATGTCAACCTCATTGTGGTGCTATAGGAAAAGTCAGGGGATCACCACTGTCAGTAGGATAGATCATTTTGGATCCATCAAATGTTGAGATTTTTCAGTCTGGATCAAAGTGGTGGACGAACAGACAGACAGAGAGACCAACACTGTCATCCATAGAGGCATGCCACTAGCATGGCTAAAACAACAAATCTGATTCTTCTCTGAGGACTGGTTCATCAGGACTGGTTCCTTCTCTTGTTACTATACTTCCACCACAGCTCAACAGGGAAACACTGTCAGAGGAAACACAAAGAGGGAATTTGATGCTAAAAAGACTGTAAATGTGGCAGATATCCACTTGATATGACTAACTCAGGCTGCTGAAGCCTCATTTAAGCTTCACATCAACTTTTAAATGCATTTGTGCACCAAATGACTGTGTGGACACACTGTGGATTTTGGCCCCCATCACTTACATTGAAAGCACATTTGAAGGGGATCTTTTAATAGTCAGTATGAACAGGAGGAATGATTACAGCGAGGAAAACCTCTTTCACTGTTCATATGGACACCTGACTGTTTCTTTAGGACACACTTGAAAAATTGTGAATATGCCCTTTAACCTTATCATAGACCATGAATTTACTCTTTGAAAACTTGTAACAGGCCATTAGTGTATTATCTTTCAACTTGTTATAACATCACAACCCTCAGAGGAGATTTAGCATAGACAAAGAGAAGTATGCAGGAAAAAGAGGAACTTGTGGGCCTTTTACAAGTTTCTGAAAGCCAGTTCTCAGAGCCACTAGTTGCTGCTGTCATACAGCTGAGAGAAGTATGAATACATAATTTAGACAACAAAATGTGTGATAAAGGGAAACAAATTCACAGACAGCAGATGGTCATGGTGCCAGAAAAGAGGAAGTTCAAATGTTAACAAAATGCAACCATATTTGTACATGTTTGAGTGTTGGCATGTAAGTTCACAAGCCAAATGCATGAGTATTATTCATCACGGTTATATGTTAAACAGGAAGGACTGTAGAGAAACCATTTTTAAGTTTGGGTCATTTTGTCTGATGCCATATGATAATTAGGTTACATAGCATGAGAGTCTCTCACAGGAGGAAACTAGCTGCTATCATTTATATTAAGAGGAAAGTTGATATTTTTTTAATTCCTTGCTGCTTGTATCCAGTCAGAATCATATTTTTCAGCAGTAGTCACTCAATGTATGTAATTATCTTTTTATATGTTGTTGTTATTGTTTGTGGTGGACTGCGCTATGCCTGTGCTGGATTGAAAATGCGTACCTAGACTTCAGGGACTGACATGAAACAATGCATGCATGTAATCCAGCATTACTGTTTTCTGTTCACCTTCTAACCCTGTATCGGAGCTGTTTTGTGTTACTGCTAATACAAACCATTTCCTACTACTTCACACAAAAAGCATGCAACTGGCTTAACACTGGGTGGCTTTTATTTTGAAGCCACACAATAAAAGCCAACAGAAAACACACTGTATTTGTCACCAAAGTTATTGCTGATCGGGATCATTTATCAAAAGTGTAATTTTCAGCATTTTTCGTCATCAGGTCATTTTTAAAGGGAGGAATGGAATAAGAAGGAGCAGCCACAGTGAGCTGTTAGATGAGGAGCTGCAGGCTGCACAGCTCTATCTTCTCAGCAAGGGAACAGCTCCGTTTACAGCATCCTGCTGTTGTGTGGAAAACTACTTGCATTGTGTGAAGCATGAAATCAGAGCACGGTTGCCATTAATATTGACTGACTTCTTTATTAAAACATTTGGCTACACTGTAAACAGATACATCAGCTGCTATTCTGCTATTTTGAGCAGCTGCTCAAAGAGTGTTAAATGTGAAGCATTAAACTTCAGGCACTATTACCACCAGTAATCACAAATGTCACCAAATTAACAAGGACTGAAATCTTAAGGATTACAACTTTAACTTTGTGAAATGAAAGAGTTGGCATACAGCGCTCCTTGTATCTAGTCAACTTTAAATAATAAGGCTGGTGATTTTCTACACTTTTTTTAATATCAACAAATCTTATGTGCAGAGCCAAACCAACAATGAACTCATCCTACTTACAAGTATTGCGTGCGTATTCAAAACCTGATATATCATATTCCTTTGTGCCACAGACCTCTGTTGTCCAGAAACTATTAAAAACATGTCACTGAGTCGCAACGTTGCACTGGGTGACATGTTCCTTCACCACAAAGGCAATGGCTACCATAGTTTGTCTAATGAGGTGTAGGAGAACCAGTTGGTCTTTGGGTCTCATGCAATCTCCACAAGAGCCCAGAGAAAGTCTGGGTTCAGTCAACAATAACCTCTAACCTCCAAGACATGGATGTATATTCAACTTCGTCTGGAAATGCCTTCAGGTGAACTGAGTATCCTCCCGTCACATTAAAGTGTCAGTTTTGAAGCTTCACAGGACCATCTCCTCACTTCCAAACTCTTCACAAACTGTGGGGGACAATCCCAAGTGAAGTTTCCAACACTAAGGAACTGCTACACTCCTATCAACTCAAGGTCAGAGTACATTGATCAAAGGATCATTTTTTTGGACAAATGCAGAGAGATTGTCATAGTGAAACCTCATCGATTTGTTTGAGTTGGGACCACTCTATGTTTTATGTTCTCTACCCACCTTCTAATGTCATACATGCACCCACACTCACATTCCAATGCACATCCCCCTGTTACTCTCACCCTGGTGTGATTCCAGATAAGGATAGCCAGACATGTGTCATAAATCCAGCTGAGTCTCAGTTTGAATTTCTGTGTTACTTAAAGACAGAAGTTAAATTCAGTGCTTCATAAGTTTATAACCATCTTGTAATCTACACAGTTTAACCACAAGGTAATGCCGGCCAAATCAGTCCAACTCTAAACTTTGTAGGTCAGATACAGATATCTAGGTTTAATTAATAAATAGGAATGGAACCACAGTGCCACCCAGCGAACAACTTTCCTCCACTGAAAAATCTGATGTATAATGTTCTCCTATTGTGATGTTTTAAATTGTGATTGATTAAACTCTGTACATAACTCAGTAGGAATTTATAGGTATGCAGAGTTACTTTGGTAAGTAACTCATTAATATTGGTATCCATATTAAATTAATATGAGAAGTAAGTTTATTAAGTCATTATAGTATGTGTCATTAAGCTGTACTGTTGATTGTTAACTTTTGTGGTAAATGTGTGCCGCTGAACATTTGAGAAACATATCATGCATATGCAATTCATGCTTACATGTGGATGATTAATGGTGAAATGTTTAGTTGCAACTTTATCAGCCCAGAGAAGATCACGCGTTTATCTGAGACAAAGGATTTTTCCGTCTCATGCTGAAAACGTCTATCTCCACCCACACATGCCCACTCGGAGTTAGCCGGGATAAAAGCAGCGCACTGGCAATGAATATACTGCAGCAATTATGTTTTTCATCCAGTCAAGGGTGCTGTGATGATTTATGACTCAGTTGGAGCCATTTTTCTACATATTGAAGATGATTTGCTGGAACTTCTGTTTATGTTGCATCTGGTTGTGCCATTATAGAGTTTTGAAATTAACCTCCATTTAATGGCTTGTCTTAAAACCACATTGAGACATTTAATGTGCGCGCTGATGCAGTGTGAAGAATGCAGTGTGCAATAGTGGACAATAGTTAGGGGGGGGGGGGTTCAGATGGTTCAGATCATATCACGGCTTTGACCTGATCATTTTTTGGATTAGCAAAAAAAAGAAAAAGAAAAAGGAGACAAATAGAACTTTGCTTTCCATTTACAAACATGAACACATCTTGTCCTGCAGCTTTGCTTGCTAAGCGAGCCACCAGCAAATTTGAACCTGGTAAAAGTGCACTGCCAGTGCAACGTCAGTTAGCAGCTAGATAGCTAATTAGCTGGTCAGCTGCAGCACATTAAACAGCATGTAAACATACCTGCAGATGTCACTTCAGGCCCGTTGATGCTGGTTTGGTCGTTGCTCTTCAAAATCATTGTTAGTGACCCGCTGTCTGTCCATGACTTGTACTTACAGCAGTTAAACCATTGCTAAACCATTGGACATGATCCATACAGATCACTGATCATCATACGTTCCACAAGCAATAGTCTTCTGACTACTAGTCTACAACTGTTTTTAATTGTGAGTCAGGCCATGGTCTTTACTGGTTTTCTCCCTATTTGAAGGATAAGCTTCCATTATTTCAAGCAGTTTTAATACGTTGAAAAGAAAATTCCACAAGGGTTATTCCTCGCACCTTTGCTTTTTAATGTATACTCCCACTTGGTGCCATTATAAGGAAACATAATTTAGCCTTTTCATTTATATTCTAAGTTGTATCACTGGATATCGTGAATGTTTACTATACTTCACTTGCCTCTATAGTTTCATAGCTGTAAACTTCTTTGTCTAGCTGATAACACTGCAAGTTATTGATCTTAAACGTAGTAAACATAGTTTTATAAATACAGCCACAAGCGGCAATGGGCGGGGTCCAAGCACAAAGGGCAGTCTTAAACTTAATATGACCTTCAGAAGAAGTTGAAAACATGCCACATGCATAAATTGCCACATGGTTGGCAAGTTTGAATTGGCCACCTGGGGATTCACACCCTGGACTTTTAGATTCCCAGAGAAGATGACTTTCTGACTGTGCCACTGGGGAGACACACACTTTCTTACAACTTGAGGCAATGACATCACATGTGCTGGACTGGGGTATTTTTATCTGCTTAAACTTAAAACACTTACAATACTCAAAATGTTGGTGAGAAAATTCTGAGAAAAAAAATTACACACCATTCTGCTGGTTTCGGGTGTATTGTCAGATATTTTGGTGACATTTGATCCAACACTGAGCAAAAAAGAAAATGTTGTGCATACAGTACAAATTACAGCAAGATATTGAATATCACTGCAGACTGATCTGAACATCATTTGAAAGACTGATATCTACCATTTCGACAATGTCTGTTAATTTTTTCTGGTTTGGTCCAGAGATGATCCAATTATTTAAATCAGATTGTTGCAGTCATTTCATTTTAAGTTATTCTGAATAACATCATGAGCTAAATGCTTGAAATGTAGAATGTAAAGCAATCCTCTTATGTTCAGCTCTCTAGGATGTACAGGTGATTTATTTTTGATCTTTTGAAGTTTGGAATGTGAAATGTCTAAAAATGTAGATTTGTTGTAATAAGCCACGCCCACTTAAATCATTCATAACCAGATTTTATGCATTGACTGACACATGAACGTAGATCATGTACGTATATCGAATTTCATATGAATCCATGAAGCTGTTTACATGATATCAACTTGTTGCATTTGTGGCACCCCCTAGTGGCACATTATCGCAGGACTGTGCAGCAAAGCTCGGATAAAGCATCCAAACATGTGCACCAACTTTGGTTACAACAGCCTAAGCCAAAAATTCCAAAAAGCTACTTTTTCCAGCTTGGTCCAGATATGCTGTGTACCAAATTTGATGCCGATTGCTCAAAATTTGTGGGGGGAGTAGCGACAAAACATATTTGGACAAAATTAAAAATGGCGCAAATGGGTGTGGTTTATATGGATAGATTCGACTGGAACCACAAAATCCACGGAAAAAAAGAATTTTGTTCGTGAGACTTACGGTTGAAAAGTTATAGACCAAAATGTGAAATTTATTGTTATAGTGCCACCATCTGGCCAATTGGTATAGTTTGTTTTTTTTGTCTGAGTAGTGGGTGAGATTTCCAACCTATCTGCCAAGTTTATGAACTGTAGCTGTTTCAGTTTCTGAAACCCAGAGATTTTTAGGGCATAATAATAATAATAATAATAATAATAAATGCAATAGGGTTCAAGAAGCTTTGCTGCTTGGACCCCTAATAACAAAAGTGTAAGGTGTTGCTCGTAATAATGAAGCTACAGGGAATATTCACCCAACTCTGCAGTTCTCCTAAGCTCATTGTTTAGCTGTCTGCACTGCAGCTTTACTGTTTTGATTCACTCTCACCGATCTCATAATGTCGTTTTTGGCTGCAGCAGGTAGCTGTTTTTAGCATAAAGCTCTACAGACCCACTGTACACTACCTGTTTAGCACCAAATGGCAAACAGACACAGTTAGTGACTAGCTGATGAGCACAGTGGAGCATTTAGTGTCTAAAGAGCCAGATATTTTCTCAGGAGTTGGTTGAGACCAAAAACAGAGCTAAAAGAGAGTGAATCTTGGATTATTCACCTAGTGGCCTGTCACAGACCAAGCAAAAAGGTACAAGGACAAAGGTGTAAAAAGGAAATTCTTTTTTTTTTATTTTAATAAAGTTGAAAAATTTAACAAATGACAAAAGTCGCAGTTAAATTCTAATATAATATAGGAACTAGAAAAGGTAGCACACAAGAGGATATAAATATATATACATATATATATATATATATATATATATACACACACACACAGGCTAGCCTGAGACAGACACAGGGGGAATAAACAACTTATCAAAACAAAGAAATCATTTACAGATAAGGAATTTTCAGGAGTTTTCAACAAACATAATGACAAAGCCAACAAAGAAGGATTTTTAAGAATATCCAGATTTAAGTCCCCCTTCTTGTGTTTCACTATTGGCCTCCTCCAATTCCTGTGGGCTGTGCTTAAGAGGTCATCTTTCCCAGCTTTCAGGTCTTTTGCCAGAGGAACTCGGTAAGAGAATAAAGATAAGTATTAACTGAAAATAAAGTAGTATGAGACAGAATGTCAACTAGAATGTGTGTACTAGTGATGGCGAAACTAAGCTTTCCTGAAGTGATGAAGCCTCGTAGCCAATTTTGTCACCAAAAGATTCATTTCTCAAAACCTCATTTAACACAGTGTCTCTTGACTGTGTTTGGGCTCAAGCAAATTGTCTTTTTTGATATTACCTCCCCTGCCATGGAGAAGACTCTCACAAGGGGAAGGGTATTATCAGCCTGTGCAGTCTCATGAAAAGCTCGATAATTTGTTATTTAGACACTTACATGTGCAAATAAAGTCCAAGTCGTCAAAATGCTGTTAAAGTCAGCTGATAGTTGATCCAGCTATGCCGTCCTCATCAGAAACTGACGTTGCTTCAAATGACGGTTCAGAGGAAAGGAAGTCTTATATATTATATCAATAAAATTGTGTTTACTCGTTTCTTCTCCTCGCATCTTTTCCTGCATCTCTGCTCTCGTCTTCAGTGGGAGGGACTAAGATGAAAGGAAAAGACACAAGTGAGGGAAACATGGATGCATTTAAGTCACTTCTTATTTCGCCCAGAGTGCCTTCATTTCTATGGAACTTTCCAGACCACCTGTCCACCAGATGCTTTCTACTTTTCCGCCATATCTCGTGGCCTTCCTCAGCAGACAGAGTTTGCTCAGCTGTTGTGGAGACAGTATGGTTGCCGTTTTAATCCTCAGGAAATTTCAGGATATGGTCTGTAATAGAACATGGACATTGAGCAGTAAAAAGCGAAGAGAGAAAACCAAAAGCCTCCATGAGGGGAAGATGTAAATTTAAGTTAAAAATTGTACTCCTCAGAGACATAAATCTTCACACACAGATTGACTTACACTTCCTAGGGATCCCATTATCTCCAATGTCCATCACCAATGAACCTCCATAATTCTGCTTAGAAATAATGTTAAAAACAGTATTTGCACTAAAAACGGGGCTCAAAAGAGAACACAGTACCTACCTATAGCTGACATTACAACAGCCTATTTGATGAGCATTTATGGGGTCTTTCTGTTGTCATATTGATTCCCAAATATGCTTATATGTTGGTGTTAGCATGCTTACATCTAGATCTGACTGTCTATTGAAAGAAAAGACACTGCATACGCTGTTATTTCTATATAAGCACATACTAAAATGGAAAACCTTAAGATTTTATACAAGATACAGGAGAATGTAATGACCTTCAGCAGGAGATGATAAGGTCAAGAGAAGAGAGACTACAAGAGAGTAAAAATGCCATGACTCATTTCATAAGCTAAAACATGCTGAAATGTACGCTTTCATTTAGACTCCCAATTTTATGAAATTAAGTGAGAACTGTGAGTATCTTTAAACAGAACACTGATTCTTAAAGTCATTGTTCTATATACACTACCTGTATACATAAGTAAAACTCAATCAAAATGAATAATAAAATACTTAACTAAGGGAAATATATCTCACCTATGGTCAAATAGAGAAGGTTTCTCTGTTGTATGATCCCCTTGGCTGAAACAGCACAGAACTAATCATTAGATGATCAGAGTATTGGAAAGTAAACTAAAAACACAGTAGGAACACATCACACCTGTGTTCCTTCCTTCCTTTTTTTTTCTTATTTCAGCTTAAGCTAAGAACTTAAAACTTAAGTGAGCGAGGGACAGAAGCTGCAGCACCCAAGCAACACATGTATGACATATTCTGGCTTTTAAAATTGTTGTTGATCAAAAACTTCTTCAACAGCTCTGTCAATTCTGCCTCCACACATACACTGCCTATATAAATTATTCACCACCACCCTTGGAAGTTTTCATGTTTTATTGTTTTACAACGTTGAATCAAATGTGATTTAATGCAGACTTTATTTAATTGATCAACACAAAAAAGACCCTTTTATATCAAGATGAAAATAGATCTCTACAAATTACAAATTGATTGTAGCATAAATACATTTGTATCTGTGAGTCAGTATCCAAGGCTAAACCTCCACCCTCAAGACAAAGAAACACTCTGTGCAACTCAGTGAAAAAGTGATTAAAGCACAAGTCAGGGGATGTTACAAGAACATTTTCAATTCACTGAACATCCATTGAAGTCCAGTTAAATCAATCAATTAAGAAATGCAAAGAGTATGGCACAGCTTTCAATCTGCCTATATATGTTTTATCATATATACCTATATTTGTTTTGTCACACACTGTGGCAAAAATGTTTAAAGGAAATTCAGGGGAAATCTTGGAGCTCATTAGGGTTCAAGTGTTGAAATATAACAGAGTATTATGGCCACTGTTATGAAAAAAGCATTTAAGAATAATGTGGTAATATTCAAAAACTGTCATGTTATTACAATAAAGTAGTAATGACGAAAAAATTTAATTTTTAACAAGAACTATTATGATATAATGGTATGTAATTGTTCAATTTATGATTTATTATTATTATTATTATTATTATTATTATTATTATTATTATTATTATTATGTCATTGTCAGAGTGTGTGTGTGTGTGTGTGTGTGTGTGTGTGTGTGTGTGTGTGTGTGTGTTAGCCGTCCGAGTGTTTCATTTCAGAAACAGTAAAATGCAAGAAGAAAATTTGCAAGTGCTCGCCTCGTGTGAATTCTATGGACTTTTGGTCCTGGCCAGTAGCACCCTCATGGATTTCAAGAGATCCCCCCTTTTCACTACTTTATTTGGCCTGAATATCATATGGCTGCATATTTGTAAAATATGAATCCTCTCCCATCTGCAGACCAGTTGCAGTAGCCAGTAATAGCCACCAGAGGGCATTGCAGTACAGGTTTTTAATAGAAGACAAGACAAGCCCCCTTTACCATACACACAGTCCTCCAATAACAGGATGTTTGTTTACTTAGCCTACAGCAAAATGTTGATAGAGATTAGCTGCCAGTTACCTGTGTAGAATATTCAAAATATCTCTTGGGTTTTCTGTCACCCAGCAGTCTCCTGCTTATTCCAAACAAGCTAGAGTTTTCCTGAAATTAATGTAATTTCTGTCACTATTAATCAGTTGTGTTTTGTTTTTGTTTTTTTTACATCTTTCTTTTACCTTCCACCTAGTCCATCTCTAAACACAGTCTGGGGTTTGAAGCTTTCATGAAGAGGTAGTGCACACAGAACGATGCTGACAGCTCAGTAAGCCTCATAGCGTGAGAAGGCTGTAGTGACTGGTGTGAGAACGCTGCCACCGCAGTCCTGTGGCAATGCTCAGCCTGAAGGCTGCGGTAGTCTCGATTCGCCCTCCTGTCCTTTGAACCCCACTTCAACCTGTTTTCAACTTCCACTGCACTTTCATTTCCACATTTGTTGCGCTTTCAGCTTCTCCACTGTGCACACATGATAGAAAACATGTATCTCTAGCTGTTTTTGTTTTTCCAGTCATGTCTTAATAAATGTGAAAGATCTCTATATTTTTTTGTACAGATTAGGTTTTTCTATTCTTTGGGGAGGTTACAGTAAGAATAGAAGTTTTTGGTTAAGATTTTCATTTTAAATTCATAATGTTTATACAGTAGCTCATCCTGGAGAGCATGAGCACCATGGCTGAACTGTAAGTGCACTAGTGGTGTGTGAGGGAGTGTAATGCTCACTGACCGAATCTGCTGAAGCTCTAAAACACACACAAACACACAGACGCGCAAACACACGCTGATGTGTTTGAGGATTCAATATAAAAATGTTGATGCTGTGGTAAGGTGGTGCCGCATTCAGGTGAATCAAGTCGATTTTTTATCCTCTCATGCTTTCTTGATCTCTTTCTCAATTTGTCTCATCAAATGGAGGCCTCTCCCTACACACACACACACACACACACACACACACACACACAGAAGTACACACACAAGGCAAGAGGCTGCCCATAAAGGTTATTGGGTGTCATGTCTGAGCAGCGGAACTTAAAAACAGGAAGAAATTTGAGGTGTAAGGATGGCAGTGAAGTGTGTCTGGTGTGTGCGTGTGTGTGTGTGTCTGATGTGTGTGCGTGTTTAGTTGGGTGAAGCATGAGAGTCGGGAGTGGTTGGTTAAACACACATCTTGTGCAAAGCAGAGAACCAATGAGACAGAGATGGGAGGTGTGTGAGTGTGTGTTTTGGAGGTGATTAAGAGGCAGCGGTGACAAGAGAAGGGAAAGACAGAGATTCCTTCATTTTGTCTAACAGCATTGGGGCTGTGTTCCTAGACACATACTCTCTCTCTCTCTCTCTCTCTCTCTCTCTCTCTCTCTCACACACACACACACACACACACACACACACACACCATGCCCAACAACTGAATGTAATTCGGACCGACAGCTAGCCTTCACGCTCTGACGCACCTCGCCTCCCAAAATGGACGCAGAAGGACCGTTTTACACACGCATGCACATACACACACACACAGACACACACTCACACACTGTCTAAATGGGCTTTCTGTCTACAGCAGCTGAAAACCCAAAACATTAAGTGGGGAAGGAGGAGGTGGAGGTGGGGATGAATAGTTGAGGGGGGGATTAGGAGGATGGATGATCACGGATGAGTTTAACCCGACAGACAGAAGCAGAGAGACACGCAGGCATACAGACAGACTTGACAAAAAAGTGGTAAGAGACATACTGACAAATCAGAAATGCTGAAAAGGTAGACAAAGCTAGCCAAACCAGCAGGTGTTACAGACCAAATGTTTAATTTACATACACTCACCTCATGTAGTTGACAGAATGATAATGGGCTTAACATGCATCCAGTTACTGTCTACTACTTTGTTAAAGGCCAGCAAAGTGGTTTATATAATTAGAAAAAACAAAATTAAAGGACAGGTTCACAATTTTTCAAGTGTGTCTTAAAGAAGCAGTCAGGTGTCCATATGAACAGTGAAAGAGGTTTTCCTCGCTGTAATCATTCCTCCTGTTCATACTGACTATTAAAAGATCCCCTTCAAATGTGCTTCAATGTAAGTGATGGAGGCCAAAATCCACAGTGTGTCCACACAGTCATTTAGTGTAAAAATGCATTTAAAAGTTGATGTGAAGCTTATATGAGGCTTCAGCAGTCTGAGTTAGTCATATCAAGTGGATATCTGCCACATTTACAGTCTTTTTAGCATCAAATTCCCTCTTTGTGTTTCCTCTGACAGTGTTTCCCTGTTGAGTTGTGGTGGAACTATAGTAACAAAAAGAGGGACTTTGGCACTAAAAAGACTGTAACGTTGAAAGATATCTACTTGATTTGACTCATTTGGACAATTGAAGCTTCATATTAGCTTCAGATAAACTTAAAATACATTTTTTCACACAGAAGGAGGACTGTGGATTTTGACCTTAGTACATTGTAAGTGCATTATGAAGGTGAAACCTGTCTTAATGTTAATTTGGGCACCTGACCTGTTAAGACAGACTTGAAAAATTGCAAACTCATCCTTTAAGTTGATGAGATATAATATTTACTGTTTTCACACAGTCACAATTAAAGGGGTACTCCAGCGATGTAGTATTGTACTTCCGTTATGTTTGTGGACTAGCAAGAGACAGACTTAAAGACTTAAGGTGACTATAATCTAAATTTTTATAACAGCAATGTATCAAATGACAATGTGTAATGTGAGAGGCGTCACTCGTACTGTAGAGTCTCTAAAGAGAATTATCAGCAACTCTGCAGCTACCCCCGGATTTACAGAGCTTTTTAAAGTTCCAGCTCATTGTTTAGCTGTCTGGCTGCAACTTTACTGTTTTGGTTCACTCTCACTGCTCTCATAGTGTCGTTTTTGGATGCAGCAGACAGCTGTTCAACATGATATGTCAATGTTGAGCTCACAACTTGTCTAAGAGTCTACAGACATGTTAACGGCTCTGTGAGACTACACTGTAATTAGACACAGCTTTGCTTTGGGCCAAATGCTAATGTCAATTTTGCTACATGCTCACAATGACAATGCTATCATGCTGATGTCTAGCAAGTATCCTCTTTACCATTTTAACCGCCTTAGTTTAGTTAGTGTGCTAACATTTGCTAATTAGCACTAAATACAAAGTACAGTCATGGCAATCCATCCAAATGTTGTTGAGACATATTACACAAAACCGCAAATGTCAACCTTATGGTGGCACTAGAGAAAAGATCAGGGGATCAGCAACATCATTAGGATTCATTTGGGCACTATCAGTGGCAGACCGACCAACAGACAGACATTACCAGCCACGCCGCTAGTGTTTCCTAAAAAAAGAAGGTCAAAATCAATGCAACAGAGGCCAAAATGCTCTGACTTTCAGTACTTGTAAAGGTCAAGCTCCGAAGAACACCAGACCTTACATGTCTCATAATGACAGCAGCTTTTATTAGATCCTCCTCCTTTCTGTTAAAAATATGTAGTCTCCAAATCCAGGCTGAGATGCATACATTTTAGTGCATGAGCTAAGTGCTCTATTAATAAAAAGAAGCACTGCATGTTATGACGACAATTTATGCTGTACAAACAGGAAGTGGCTGGTGTATGTAATCAGCTTTCAGGACAAAGTTTAAAACCTCTCAATACTTTCCAAGCTCCCTACCCTGTCTGTTACACTAAGCCTTAAACCCATTGGTTCCTACTGAGGATAGAACACACAAGCCACAAATATAGAATTATAGAAATAGAAATAGAAGAAAGCTCAGTATTTTCCTGAAACATCTGGGCATTGTAGTTTTTAGCAAACGTTGCTCAAACAGAAGGAGAAGGCACATTTGTTGGGGATTATTTTCAGTGGCGGATTAATACACATTTGGTGTTCTAGTTACTATTTCTAGCAGCAGGATGGTGTGTGTGGGATTGAGTCAAAATAAACTACAGTGTGTGTGTTCATGGTAATAAAAGGAACATGTCACCCAGTGCAACAGTGTGGCTCACTGATGTGTTTTTAGTAGGTTTTGGACAACAATGGAGCTCTACGGCACAGAGGAATATCAGGCTTTGGATACACACACAACAGTTGTTAGATCTACACATTGTTGGTTTGGGTCTACACATGAGATTTGTTGAGAATAAGTAAAATATAGAATACCATCAGAATTATCCTTCATCTTTGGACAGCTTGCAAGTATCAGCAGAGACAGCCTTTTCCAATGATGGTGTGCTTGAATGTACATTCAGGAATCCCTTCTTACTATCAGCAGGGAAGCCAGTTCCTGACCATGTAATTTATATCTCTGATCCTAATAAAGTATCCAAATGCAATGTAGGCTGCAAATAAAATGTTATGTTGTTGTTATGTAAAGTTTCTGGTAAAATCACAATACCAAGAATATCACAATGAGAATATCTCATAATAAGATGTAAAATAGAATGTCATAATGTAAAAAAGAGATCTAATTAAAACAAGAGTTTCTTGTTAGAGATTTTTTTAGATAATCATAGTAACTAACAATATTAGTATAATGGATAACATGCAGTATGTTATATATTTTCTGTGTATACACACACACACACACACACACACACACACACACATATATGTATATATATATAATCTGTATATCTCTGTTAAATTATTATCCATAAATCAGCACTTTTTTACTTTGACTATTGTGTGTGAAATGTGTGAAAAATCTGTTTACAAAATCAATAATACAATAATCTGCTAAAATTGGATCTAAATAAAATCACATTTCAAACCATTTTTAATTTATTTTTTCTATTTCCGGAGGCATTTTCTATACTTATAATAAGGGACCTACTGTGAACAGTGTCTTCTTGCAGCAGGAAACACAGCAACTCTTGTGTGTGTGAGTGGGTTTACATCAGTGCTTCAGTGATTTATACATAATACACAGCTAGTAGAGCCATAGTGGCTACTAGTCTAGGCAATTGGTTCTGAATGAATTCACACAAAATTGTTCTCTTAAGCCAAGAGTTTATTTGTTTACATGTTTTGTAAAGCCAATAGCATATTTTACATCCCCCAAAGATATGATTAATAAAGTGAATATATGGCAAAAATAATGAAGAAAACAAAAAGGTATGGGACAGACTCCGTCCCAAATTAGGAGTATGAAGAAGACACTAATTTAAATGCCTTATATAGCTGAGCCCTCATATCCTCGACAAATTGTTTTCAAATCCTTCGTAGTGTTACGCTGTCGTCATTTTCAAACACGGGCCTGTTTTAACCTGCCATGAAGAGAAAAAGTTATAAAAGTGTTTATGATACACCAGAGAAAAGTATGATCCGGTAAAGTAGAGGAGAAAAGGAACATAGAGGGGAAAGTGATTTAGAGAGCGGTTGAGGTATGTAATAAGAGACAGTAAGGTGTGATTTAGGGCCGAGAGGAAAATGGAGGAGTGGGGGCGCGTTCTTGGCAAAGATTGAGTGTCATTTAATGCAGGAGTGAGTGGAGAAATTATTGCATGGCTGCTACACTAGCTGACTATAGATGTGACACATCGCTCATAAGGCTGCTATCCCAGCTGAATGGGAATTACCCCATTAACGCAAGCTGAATGCTAACTGTTACGGCACATATTGGGCTGGCAGCAAAGAGCTGAGCTGGCTAATGACTGTATGTCACTGTAATGGTGTGTCTCTATCAAGTGGCTCTGCCTCTGCGGGACGCTTAGCTCTTCGTCGCTCCGCCCGGCATCGACTCTTCTTCATCCTGCCACTGGATGACCTTCCAACTGGAGATTTAGCTGAAAAAGTCGTCTCTGCTAGAGGTCACAGGCACCTTGTATATATCTTCATCTTCTGCTTTGACACAGTATCGTCTCAATGTAACTTTTAAGCTACCTGACTTGTGGACAGATGGCATTTTCTTAAACTATAGTCTCATCCAAGTAAAGAAAGATTCAGATTACCCCTTTCACTCGACTTGGGAACAATTAGCTTTAATGATCCAGGTGCTTCCCATATAGAAGGCAATTCTCTTTGGATATCCTTCACTGGAATGTCCTATGAGCTGTCACCATATAGAAAAATAAATGTGTTTAGAAGTTTGGTTCCACAATGCTCCAGACATGATTTTTCACACCAAGCATAGCAGAATTTGATCCAGCTCTTTGTCCTGATCTTGACTGGGGTCATTTTTGCAGGGTCAACATATCCAGGAGGATGCTTTCACACTGGCTATCTACCACTCACGCCTGTCTTGGATCACTAGCTATGTGTGAAAAGGCATACTGAATTCAGAATATGAAATGTAATGCCTTTGATAGCAGTTGTTGGGGAGGGAGTTTAACCTTATAAGATAATTGCAGATTATTTCAGTTTATTATCTTTTTTCATCGGTTTGATTATTGTTTCGGGTATTCACCAAATTCATCGCTAAGATCTTGAAACATGGTGACATCACTAAAACAAAGTCCAAGTTGTTTTTTTTATTTTTTGTTACTGTAGGGCAAAGCAAATGTAGTCATTATATCATGTCATCATGTGCCCATGCATACATACATGAAAATGTAGACAGGAAATAGTTTGGTCAGATGATAAAAACCACTTCATTTTTTCATGTAAAACCGAAAGTGAGTGCACTTGACAGGCCAGTGATAACCCCCCACTGCACAGGAGAACTGTGTGAGCGCACAACTAGCAAGTATAGTAGGTCAAAGTTGAAACAGGAAATCTGTCTGTAGAGTGTTTCTGTTGGGCTTTTCAGACATGTTGCTGTGTACCCAGCAATTAACTTGGTGAGTACAAGCTTACCATAAAGTATAGAAAAGATGGCAAAATAAGATCCTTCAAGTCTACAGGATCTTACAAGTAGTTTAGCATGTTTTGCAATGTTAAAGGGGAACTGCACCAATTTTACACATTAGTTTGTTTACAGGTGTTGGGGAGTCCTACTGCATATGTGAAAAAAGCCTTTTGTGGCTCCAGAGGGAGCTGTGTGAAGTCTGATAAATTGACTCAAGTGATGTCAGCGTCAGTTGGGGCTGAAGACTACAAGTTTGAAAATGAAAAAAACCTGGGGGTGTGGAGTTAGAAAGAATTGAGGTTACCAGACCTCTGTAGCCCACTCCTCATCTCTGCTGGAGGCTAGCAGCTCCAGGCTACATTAGCTGCTACTAGCATAACACACCCAAATCTCTGACTGAACTGTCAGCAGTTTAGTTGCATTGCGGGTGATGTAGGTGCCAGGTTTTGCCAAGGAAGAAGAATGCGTGGAATAAAAACGATGATATTGCCGGTTCTGCTGCATCGATTTTTTTTCTTTTTAACTTCAAACTTGTGATCCATATCTATGTGTGTTACATCATAAATTTAAATCATAAAGAACTTCAATACAAAGTCAAGAGGATGAAGGAATATGTCACCCAGTGCCGCGTTGTGGCTCATTGATGTGTTTTTAATAGTTTTTGGACAACAACAGAGTTCTATGGCACAGAGGAATAATATATATCAGACTTTGGATACACACACAATACTTGTAAGTAGGATGAGTTCATTGTTGGTTTGGCTCTGCACATGAGATTTGTCGACAATAAAAAAAATTTAAAAAATCACACAGTCTTATCCTTTATGAACATAGCTTTACAACAGTTTTAACTAAACACTTTGACTACCATGAAAATTTCCTCTATGCTATGGCTGGTTGGGTGCTGTGCAAACTCTTGTAGTACTCAGAGTGTAAGAGATTTGATTCTTATCTGGCACTTGGCTGTGCATTTTACCTTCTGACATCACTTTCATCTTTATATCTAACTACAATAAAGATGGCTCCCCTGGGCATGATTGCTATATTCAGGGGGACTGGACTTCCTAGTTGTTCCCCTGAGACTATCTATCTCTTCTTGATACAGAGCGTGTCTGAAAGCGGTAGGCTATCTGTCATTCATGCTATTAGTTCATGGTTATCATCAGCGGTGGCCAAGGCCATTAGCCCAAAGACATTAGCGTCAGCCATCAGCAAAGCCATTAACTCCTCTCCCTGCTAAAAGGCTACTGTCCCTCACAAAGACTCATTAAGGAGAGGTAGGGAGAGATGGCAGAGGGAGATGGAGGGATGGAGGGGAAAGGAAGAAAGAAAGAGGAGGGTGAAGGTGGGTGAGAAAAAGAAACATTAAAAGAGTAAAGGAGAGAGCTCGGTAAAAAAGGAAAGGGAAGACTTCGATCATTTTAATTGTTCATTGTGTCATATCCCTCCACTCCCAATCTGCAGTTGGAGTAGGACATACACACTTAAGCCCCTTTCAGACATGCATCCCTTTACGTTGATGTCTCATGTCTGAATAAGCACCCTGGTCACTTTTACATGAGCTCTTTTCAGACATAGAAAACGTAACATTTATTGGTTTCATCTATCTGTTAAAGTGACTGCCTTTTGTCATTTAGACAGAGGTATCTTTACATTAATGTCCCCTCCATTTAGACTCCATTCATAACAGGATATTTATGTAAAGAGCTGCGTGCTCGTGTGATATCTGGCACCTTGTGTGCAAGAGGGAGCAGAGAGAGAGAGCTGAGTGTTAGAAATGTTATGATAGCATGGAAGAAGACTGTTTTTTGTTCTTTCACAGGCTGCACCACTGATCAATTTTAAAAATGATTTTGCCAAAAAGCTTCAATTAATGACCATTGTGAGCATTAGGAATTCTCGCCACCTCATCTCTCAGTGAATCCACAAATACATTATCATATCAATTTCATCATTTAACATTATTAGAGAGCAAATTCTGCTGCCTGTTTTATAATATCCAACATTCTTTTTTAAAATTCTTTGTTGTTCTCATGCTTTATGGAGTGTATGTAAATCGCTGCATATTCATTTATTCAACACTTGGCACAAATGAAAATTGAAAATAGAGAGAGGACCTGCTTGTCTGATTATTATTGTGGTTGTACGAGGGGAAAATGGTTTTTATAGACTGATCTGGCATGAAACGCTGTAAAAACCGACCTTTTTACAGTGTTTCATAGTTTATTAAACCAGTTTTGGGCATCAGAGATGTTAGAAGGTGAGACATGCATTTTACACTCTGCATGTTTTATCTTGTACTGCTGTGGTCTTTACATTAATTTGATGACATTCAGTTCAGGCTTTTGCAGTGTTGTAAGTGATACAGAAATGTTACTAGGTCCGACTTAGTAATACTGTCGTCATGACCTGGGTGCTTATTCAGATATGAAACCGACTGTAAATTGCTATCCGATTATGTAAAGAGGTGCATGTCTGAATGACTAAAAGCAATCATTCTAACAGATAGATGAAGCCTGCAGTGTTAGGTATTCCGTGTGATTGGAAAGGGTAAAATTGCCAACTTTTAACTGAGGACAAGGGTTCCTTTTAGTATGGATCTACCTTATAGTGTAAGGTAAGTATATCTTCAGTCTAAAAATGTGTCAACTATTGTATCTCTACAAAATTATTAGACCTTCAACTGAAAAACTAAAGATATATTCACTCATTATAATTTGAACTTTTGCTTTGAATCATATAACTGATTTAATGAGAGTTAGTGATCAGTGAACATAATATAACGTTATTTTATCTTCCTTCTCTTCATTTGTTTGACCCTATATGGGTCACAGGGGCTACTGCCATGTTGCTGTACAATTTCAAATATTCAGAACATCAAAACAGAATAAAGTATGTTACAGTGAATATACTGAATACAAAGCAGCAGAATTGTAACCCCTTTTGACAATGCAACCCAATTGCCTACATGTCGATATTAGACCATCCTGCAAAATTATGTGGATTACCTCCAATGCCAATGTTTTTAAAATTCTCTTCCTGTATGTTTGCATGCCAACTATAGTTAGTTGAGGTTAGGGAAATTGGATTGTGGTTGTGGCAAATATATGGTTGTGGTATGGTGGTTATGTGGTTACTGTTATAAAAAGTTAAATGTTAATTTTAGGTCTGTGAAGGTTCACAAACATAAAGGACACAGTATGTCCTTCATTTGCACTGAACATCAGCATTGGATGAAAATCTTAAATTGTGGAATCGTCCCATATTGACGTAATTCCAAGGGATACTGGGCTGCTTAATGCTAATAATATGACTGTTATAGTAACCTTATTTTTTGTGTGTGTAATTAGGGCATCAGCCCTTTCTTTCCTTCATTATGCCCTCCTACTCTCATGCTGGAAACACAAATGCTGGAAAAAGCTCTGCAGGCAAGTTACCTGCTGCTTCACTGCACTGTGAGAGGAAACTGTGGAAATTGTTTCAGAGAGAACTACCAGCTCCTAATTGAAGAGGAAAATCAGAAACTTAAAAGATATAAGATTGAAAATATTCACCTGCATCTTCCTTACGGTTAGTAGACTGTGCCAGCCACGTAACCACATTTTCTTTTACTAAATAGACAAACAGCATCTTGCAAGCAAGCCTTCCGGTTGCATGCAATCCCACGACTCAGAATTTGGTTATGATAATGACAGAACGTTGACAATAAGCAGAGATGCAATGCTGAGGTCACCAAATATTCACCTCACAAGAAATGCCACTCCAGGTAACTCCAAAGTTGTCTTGTTACATGTGTCTTCTTAGCTGCCTTGCTAATGTTAGCCACTGGTAAGGCTACATTCAGGAATCAGCTTGTTTAGTTAAGTTGGAGGCTGTAAAAAAAATGACGCCGCTTCACTGCTGGTAACGTTAAGCTAGCTGTTGATGGTCAGTAAATACCTCCAAACTGTAAGCTGACTTCTTGTCATACTGTTATATCTAATTTTCTATACTTGTTAAACACAGAAGATGTGACGTGTGTGGAGGCTTTGGATTTACTTAAAGATACCTTTGATGGAGGCAGGCTGAGAAAAAAAAGTAATTTAACTTGTTACTTTTGCTGCTGAGTAATTTGTAAAATAACCCAGATTGCATACAGAAGTGTGCCACTTCAGGCACTGATGGAGCACTGCTGGCCTTCTTCTGGCCTGGACAAAATGGATGTGAGCCTGAAATGGCCCACATGTAAAACAAATATGACCCAAATATCCCAAATCAAATGTGGCCTTCTTTGGTTTGCAGTGCTCTTGCTGGATGTGGGCCAGTTCTGGTTTACCTGGTTTGTTCTTGGTAGACATACGGCATTGCTATGGCTTGTTTGTGGCCCAGATCTGGGAAACAGGGGTGGACCGCCCAAGTGCCACCATTCCACGCAGTATGTGGGCCCGGATGGAAGTGCCGAAAGTGTCGAGGGTGGGCCGTATGTGGGCCACAGCAACTTTGCTATCTGGGAAAGTAATTACTTCATGTATAGGAAAACTCTCTATGAAAAAACTGAGCCTAGACCTGCAAACAGAAGGGAACAAGAGACCTTCAGCCTGAGCTTGCATGAGAGAGAGATGTAGTCAGGAGGAAAGAGAGGAGTGAACAGAAGTGATGGAAGAAGAGAAATGAAGAAGGGAAAAAAGGGAGGACAGACAAAGAGAAAAACGAGGGAGGTGAGTTTACCCTTTGACCCAACGTTCCATTCTGTCCCAGAATTCTTTGGGGCCCACTGACAGACGCTTAATGCCTCACATGGACACACATGAATGTACATTAGCTTTTGAGCATGCACACACACACACACACACACACTGTCTGTCTACAAAAGCAGACAGACAGTGAGCTGGATGTCAATAGGTTTGTTTTGGAGTCAGGATCAGGTGGTTCACTATGTAGGTCAGAAAGAGAATAAAGGAAGAGAGAAGCCATGTGTCGGTATCCTTAATAATTAATCAATTGTTTTTTTTTTCTTTCTCCGCCTCCATCTCGCACCGACTGACACAGACTTGAGAGTAAATGGATAAGCTTGTAGGTAGTCAGGCAGACAACTGTGTGCAGAAAAAGTGACAACCACATATCACACTGTGGCGTTTATTTGTCTTCAGGGAGACTTTAGCTTTGATAATCACCTCAAGGAGTTTTTAGCAAGTGTGCTGTCGTCACTAGTGCGTCAAAGTTCAGATTGCATGTTCAAATTTCTTTGTATTTTCTGTGGGGAAGCTTGCACATGCAGGAGTTTTTAGCAAGTGTGCTGTCGTCACTAGTGCGTCAAAATTCAGATTGCATGTTCAAATTTCTTTGTATTTTCAGTGGGGAAGCTTGCACATGCTTTTGAGGAACGACATCGTGTTCGGATAGAGAAAGGTGGAGCCCACAAAGGCTTGGCGGATTTCAGAGAAGGGTGGTACTGCTGAATGATTGACGTCTATACCCGAGGAGCACATTTAGATGACCTCACACACACATGCAGGCTGGTGACACAGGATATCCTGCTGTAGGCGTCAGCCCAGGGAAGAAGAGGAAGTGCAATCTGCAGAGGCTCATGGGAGAGAAGCTTCAGTCTTGGTTTCTTCGCACAAGACAAAAATATCAGTATGGAAACATCACAAACACAAAAATGAAGACATTAAACAAATGTCATAAGCCATAATGTCATTATGACTTATGACATTTAGGGGTTTCTCAAACCCAGGTGACTGTAGTAGACTGGGGTTGGTTGTCACTTTTTATTTTGCTTTTTATATGTCCACAAGCTGGAGTTGAAAAGCATCTTTTAAAAGATGAACAGTTAATTTACCCTCAATGAAACTGTGCTATTAATATTAAAATGCATTTATTGTTGAATGTGTTAAGATTTGCGATATCCATCCTTGCATTTGTGACGGTTGCTTTGATTTTTACACTCGAAGGTGAGACTGGAGTGAATAAATATTGACCTTTTTCACAGCAGACATTTTTAATGTCATACCAGGAAAAGCGCAGTGTAACTAATAATATTAACAATTGCTCTACACCATTCATGTCCATAGAAGCGACATCAGTGCCCAGCAACTCAACACTAGCGGTCTTGAACTAGAAAAACTAAATGGGATGCAAAAATGTCTGCCAGTAAAAAGATAATTTGTTGTTAAAATGTAATAAAATATAATATGAGATTTAAAAAGGAAACGCTGTTTTAAGCAGCAACAACTGATTTTCACTTGGGTGCAGCAGGAGAAGCTTTAAATAAAAACATCCTGCAAACAAGAAGCAGCGCTGATATGGCTAATGTGTTAGCAAACTGCTATTTACACAGCAGACATGGCGCATTATGTAACATTAGACTTGATATGGAGCTGTGTTTCTGTCTATCTGGTGAATGTAAGTCCAATATTCACTCTTTATTGAGCTCTGTTTTTGGTTTCCACTAACTCCTGAGAAAAATATCTGGCTCTTTAGCTGATAAATACTCCGCTAAGTTCACCAGCTAGTTGCCAACTTTGTATGTTTGCCATTTGGTGCAGAGCAGATAGTGTACAGTGGGTTTTTAGGACTTTTTCACTGAACACAGCTGCCTGCTGCTGCTGTAAATGAAATTGATGAAAGCAGAGAGAGTGAAAAATTGCATTCCATAAAACCAAAACAATAAGCTGAGAGACATTAAAATCTCCTTGGAGCTGAGGGGAACAGAATTGGGCGATTTTTTTTTTTTTTTTTTTTTTTTGTGGATTTGAGTGAGTTCTTTGAGCTATTTGCTCCATTGTTAAAATGGAAATATTGTTTAGGGCAGCTTTAAGCTTTAATTTTGAGTGGACATGTTTTAAATTAAGGATACAACACAAATTTAAGACTAAACAACTACTTACACCTCACAGATGACAGTAATAAGAGATGTGTTTCTAGTATTTACACACATTAACAATACATGAAATATACTTCAGTAGAAAATAACATCCTTCACAGAGAAATTGAGTGTTACTGAAGGGACATTGTGATGCAAAGTTGCAGAAGCGTTTTTAAATTATTCATTTTTTGTGATGTCTTTCTGATGCATGTCTTTCTCTCACATCAAAGCCATTCTCTGAGTGAGATGAAAAACAAAGTTGCATTGAACAAAACTGATTTGAACTATTGTACTGCACTGTGTTTGAATTCTGTATGCGTGTCATGTGTTGAAAAAAATAAAGAGATGGACTTTTGACAGTCACATCGTAATTTGCACAGCTACTAAAGGTCCTTGTCAGGAAAACATAAATTTTGCTTAAATACATTTGAACTAACTACAGATGTTGTCATATTTCTTGTGAGGACAGTCCTGGAGAAACAGGAGCCAGGTAGGAAGCAAGGGAGGACGCACAGGAAGTGAAGGGAGAGAGCAGGGAGGTAGCGATGGAGAGTGGGAGGGAGGGGAAGCTTGATGCCTGAAGCAGACAGGGAATAAAACAATGGGGGAGCTGTGACATGATGGGATTCCCCTACATTCCCCTGTTTGGCTGAGACACAGAGGCCAGCAGTGACAACAGTCTGTTTACACACAGCCTGCTTGTCATGTGCAGGAATGAGAACCATGGGGCACATATGCTTGTGTCTGTGCACAGAGGGTTTATTGTTACAGAGCATCCATGAATCAATAAAATAAAATAAAATCTCCTGTGAAAAAGAACAATTTTCAGCACAACCTTTTCACCGGATTAAAGGTGCAGAGGAGCATCTTTGCTTTTGCGGTTTTGCACGGATTGGGAACACATACTGTAACTGCGTATGTGATGAATGACTGCACTTATGAACACATTGTGTAACAAGTTGCGCAGTGCAGAGCTGTCTGACCTTACACAACAGACCCAAATATTTCCACACACAGTCACACACACAATCAGGCATGTTTTCACCCACATTACTTCCACTGCAGTAATGGGGTTGCAGACAACTAGCTGAGAGCTCTGCTTCTCTCCTTTGCCTTCAGGCTTGATGGTCTCTTCCTCTTAATGTGGCCTCAGGTGTCTCTGTCAGAATGTATATGTGCCTATGTTTTATGCTCCGCCCCCCTAAATTTGATTGGTTTATCCAGCTGTGTGTCTTTTTTATTTACCACCGTGGTCCGGTTTTTCTAGTGCCAAATGGCTCTCAGTGGATCGCAGCTCTGCCAGTGCGTTGATATGGCTGTAGTGTTTGTGCACTGCATCTCCCAAAGATCACCTGTCAAGGTGTGGTCAGACTAAAGACTGAGTTATAGCTGTGCGTTAAGGGTTTATGGTGTATCTACAGAGCCTATGCACATACAGTAGAATGTTGAGAGTGAATACGACATGAAGTACACTGAAAAAAGGGAAAAAAGGTTATCTTCTCCCTTTCAGTAACGCATCTAGCAAAGACATCTCCACTGCAAACCTGCTGCTCACTGCTACTCTCACTCTCTATCACAGTGAATGAAACAATTTAAAGGGCAACTTAACACCCCATTTTAGCTAGTACTGTATCTCTCCCACTTTCTAACTGATACATTTCAGTTGTTTTCAGCAGTTTCAGATGTAGCACAGGCAGTGGAGAGTGACAGAATAGGGGATGTGACTGTTACTACAAAAACTCTGAACATTGTTCAAGACTGTAAACTACTAGCTTACAAGTAGCACAGACAGTACTTCTACTACTACTGTAGTATTTCTACTACTGATACTCTCCATTGCACGCTCTCAATCTTTCATATTTTGTACTGTCCAAACTGCTGTCTGTTGACTGCTGCCTTTATAAGTCAGGGGTGGAAGTGAAGCTGACAGCACCTCAGGTCCCAGGATATGTCAGATTTTTTACAGAAGTGGACAGAATTACTTTATTTTCTTTGGAACTAGAAAAACAACTCCTGTATCCATTGGTTGTGTCATTAAATGACTTAACATGTAATTTACTAACTCAAAGTGTTTTTGTTGCAAACAGTGTGTCCAGTAACATTTTCTACCTTTTGATTTTCTGTTGTTATCGATCATACACGTGCTGTCAGAGGCTGTACAATGAATGCATAGTGAATCGTAGCGCTACAATGTAAATAGAAAAAAGTGTATGAAAGCAGGGGCATGTCATCAGGTCGTCATCCATCTGCGCAGCTCTTATGCTTTGAAAATGCAGCAAAGTCACACAAACTTTTGTTTTGCCACCATTGTTTTGGTTGGTGTGTGTCATGGATGTATTAAGGAGAATGTGTGTTTTCCCCCTAAACTTTCAAAAATGGCTGTGGACATGTATCACAGTGTGATCTAGTACCATTGTTTTGGCTTGACCACCAAAGGTTTCACCACATTTCTCTCACGATTGTCAATTTTCATCTCAGACAGCCCACAATGGCACAGTGTAAAGGGGCCCTTTGTCTGTGGGATCATCTTAACCTTATGATGCTTATGAAGTAGCGCCAAGCAGCAACTACCATGGCTTGAGGCTGAAGCCAGTGCAGACGCAACCTTAAGTATAATGTGTAAGAATTGGCCACCTGATCCAAACAAATAGATGGCAGCATATTACCCACACCCCACGCCCAACACATACACACACCACCCCACCACCATTATTACTCACTGAATATAGCGTAAAGCTTACTGTTTACAGTAAATCTGTGGCATCCTCAAGATATCAAAATGCTACAGAGACATTAGAGCCAGTGGTAAATTACAAAAGAGCTGCACAGATCAGAAAGCGGTTGCACCACAGAGACAAGTTACAACATAACTCTAAGTAATAACTAAATAGTTACACACATGCCCCTAGGGTAGGTGTTCATCAATGTCACAGAACTCACAAACAGTAAAACAGCAGTTTTTCTGCCACACAGCATCATTTTTTCATTAATAGCATGCCATTTCCAGTAGAGACCTAATTTATTGATATGATATTTCAATATCGATCCAGCTTACTACAGTGCTATGATGCCAAATGGCTTATATATATTGGGAGTCTACATGGTTACTTTCTTGCTTGAAAAAATATGAAGACTTAATAAAGTGACATATGGATGACCATGGATGTATAAAGAGAACTAGATACAGTGTCGGAGGCGGGGCCCAGTTCATTCCTATGAAAGTTGCTCAGTGGAGCATGAAGCCAAAAATCCACTTCCCACTGTAAAGAAATTACCCGGATAAAAACATACTGCACATGCTCTATGGGCTGCATGTGCCCATGGAGCATGCTCACCAGAGACCTCCACCAGCTGAGACGGCTAACTTCAAGTTTAGCCCTCCAGCTAACTTGAATGGGGATAAAACAATTCAATCATGCAGCTTTACTAGACTTTCGAAATGTGGACCAAATGGATCAAATTCTGAAAGTGAAGCGAGTAATTTCGCGGGGGTTGTGATCAAAAAAATGTATCCACTGATTTACAGACGTCTTTCACAATGTAAGTCTATGGGGAAAAGTCTTTTTGGGCCAGTGTGCATTACGTGACATTGTAATTACACGCTTTGGCCGCTATGTCAAATTTGCTTCAAAGGCCGGCGCTGTTCCTGTATCCAGTTCTCTTTATACATCCATGATTCAGCATGGCTCCACCATTACCTCTCTTGTTGGACTGAGGGCAGACTGGACGCTACAGTGACTCACTATCGCCCCTGTGGTACAAAGTGGTATTTCGAGACAGTATGGGCCAAAGCTAGCTGGTTAGCATGCCAACTTCAGTAGATATCTCTGCAACACAACACATATAGGTTTCACATAACATCAAAACTTATTTCTTCACATTCTGTTGATAATTTTAGTTAATTTGGGAATGTTTTAAACTAAAATTCTTACACATTATACTTTTAAACTACAATGCCACCAACAGCTGCTAGATGCTGGCTCCAACTGACTCCCATTCAAAAGGTGTTAACTTCTCTCTATAAATAAGATCATTTTTCAACAAGCCATTATGGTCTCAATACGTGCGCTAGTGGTCATTTTGGAAATTATTGCTCTGTTAATAAGATTTGAAGACTTATAGTAGCTTTGATGTCTGCCATGTGGGCATTGATTGACAGCTGTGATTGACAGTTGGCTCACCTGCTGTTCTCCCCCACTCTGGGACTTGCACTAAGTCAGACTATTGTTGCATTATTTCAGTAAGTTGGTAAATGTTACTTGATTACAATACCTGCCCTGTTAGCACAGTTTAGCTAAAGTAGCTAACGTTAGCCCAAGTGTGCAGCTCTCAGTGTTCCCAGTAAGCTACTGTTAGCTTGGGTCCGAGGTAGCAGAGCATGTTTCCAGAGCATGAAAGATAACACCCCACTCTCCTTATTTGGAAGGTCCTAGATCCGAACAGAAAAGATGGCACCTAACATAAGCAGCAATTCTGGGTTTCAAACCGGCTCCAATGCAAACCAAAGGGTGATGTCACACTACGTCCTTCTTTATATACAATCTATGAGCAGCGCCCTGAACTGTAATCATGATGCTCGACATGGACTTGAGCCAAAAGACTTGAAACTCTGCTGACTACCTGCTCACTACCCGTTTCTTCTTCATTGCAAACAAACCACTGGTGCTGCTGCTAGAAGCCAACACAACATCAAAATAAAGCTTTCAAGATGTTGCAGATTATTTTTAAAAAGTAGACATGTATGTATGGCTGCATAAAGTCTTACTTATAGTAACAGCAGACATACTCTGCATTACCAGAACTCTCCAATTTGTACTGTCCCGTAAACTATGCTGTCCAAGTCAGTCACACACACACAAACACAGAACAAATTACAGGCAAAGCCAGGAATCTTGCAGCATTGTAGAAAATTCATGTGCGTGTGTGTGCGCCCTCATATACTCGTCATGTTTAATTACTAAATTCAGTTTGATCTGTTATTCTACTCTACTCACGCAAGGGGCACCCCCCCCCCCCCCCACCACCACCACCACCACCACACACACACAAACACACACACACAGAGCTTAAAAAAATAAAGAGGAAGAGCTTGTTTCTAGGTTTATTCTCAAGAGCAGTGTGTGTGTGTGTGTGTGTGTGTCGTCCAGGTGTTCCTCGTGTTGTCGAGTCATGTTGTAGGGACTTGCCTCCCTTATAGGGACAAAAAGCAAGTCCCCTTAACACACGTGTTAAACTCAAGGCCCACAGCCCGAATCTGGCCAGGCACCCCATTTTATGTGGTGCGTGAAAGCTTGCAAAGAATATAATTTGGGCAATGTATGTATGTATGTATGTATATGTGTGTGTGTGTGTGTGTGTATATATATATATATATATATATGTATGTGTGTATATATATATGTATGTATGTGTGTATATATATATATATATATATATATATATATATATATATATATATATATATATATATATATATATATATATATATATATATATATATATATATATATATATATATATATATATATATATATATATATATATATATATATATATATATATATATGTGTGTGTGTGTGTGTGACGGGGGGGGGGTTGATGCTGTTATTTTTGTTATATTGTTATTTTTATTGGTGTGTGTGTGTGTGTGTGTGTAGAAACACATATTTATACCAACTATTATGAATGGTGTGTACAATCCATGTGTATAAACATTGAGTATAAGTATTACATTAGTACGTCCTGTGTGTCATGCTGTCCATTTTATCCAGCCATCCATCATCTGTACCTGTTATCCTGTGCAGGGTTGCAGTGTCCTTCATTTTACTCTTTACTGTTTACTTACTTGCTTCTTACTGAATGGCAGTAGAATCAGGTAGAATGTTTCCGTGTCTTGAACCAATCACAGGAACATTCACTGACATGTCTCTTTTTTAAACGTCCATACATACATTTGTACTCATCTGGAAACACAAGTGTCATATTAGGAAAAATTACATCTTCCTTGTTGTATAACATGTCATATATGTACAAATCAAAAATATCCATGTTGTGTCACAAGATGCTAACCTTTATTACTCTGTTCATGTCAATATAACTTAAAGTAAAAGCTTAGCTGTCTCTCTGTGTTATACGTTACACTTTTTGCATCTGGGATTTGCCTCTTACTGATGCGTAAATGATGACAACAAAAGGATATCCACCAGCAGGGCAGAACTCACACACATTAAACCAGAGGAGCATCATCATGTGCTATATATAAATACGGCACAGACCCATATACACACAAATCCACACCACCCCGCTGGCCATGACATGCACATAACACGCAAGGCTATATGTATATTTAATGCAGCTTTGTGCATACTAACACACATGCACATACACACACCGACTTACAGGCTGCAACATGTCACACACGATGCCCTGAACTGTGTGCCCTCTTGTTGTTTGCAGCAGTACAGTGACAGTACTAACAGAACTCCCTTCAGCATAAAGTGACTCTTAATGCACTGATGAACAAAAACATCCCTTCAGACTTTAGCTCTGTCTTTAAAACATGTGATGGCTGTAAATATAACCAAATAAAAGGCACAGAACTGTTCTTTTGGAATTGTGTTGGTACGTGGTGTCTTAGAAGGAAACAAAGTATGTGTGTTTATCATGAAAACATTAAGCAAAACTTGGATCCACAGTGATTTCACATTGCTTTCAATTCAGTTGTTTACACTTATTCTCCAAACCTGGAAAGTCTTTCTGCATTGCAGCCCTTGATTAGTATTGTGGTAAGTTTTTTCAGGTGGTGTTGCACACTTCTGCAATACAATTTTGGTAATACTTTTCGTACATTCATTTTCAGGTAACATTGGGTCACAGCAAACAAGGTCAAAAATGAAATTAATTTAACTTTGAGCACAGCCTTGAGGCAAGAGAATCCCAGCACTCAAGGCACTGCCCTAACCCACAAGCAATTAGGCAGTGCAAAGAAATTCTGCCCCAGAGGTGCCCCAACCAACCACTAGCAGCCACCAGCACAGCATCAAGGAGGCAATCCTCACTGGCTTCCCAGCAGCCAACACTGTAAAACAATTATGTTTGCAGGAATGCAGGAACAATCTGACCAAGACCAAGACCAAGACCAGGCTGACTAGAGTTCTAGCCCATGTTACTGTTCGTCTAGAGAAGACTCGTGAAACCAGGTTGGATGACGTGCAACCAATTCAGATGACTGAGATTCAGTTTTAAATACCTAAAACAATCTATGTTTAGCGTGACTGTAGTTTGACAAGATTATATTGAATCAAGTTTCCCTAAAGCTTACTAATGCTAGTCAGTGGACCTTGAGTTTAGATTATTTTGACAAGACCTTTACCTCACAAGGACCTCTTGTGGCATGCAAATTATGATTGTTGTCTGTCAGAAGCATATGTGGAAGTAGTGTTACATTGTTATAGCAACACAAAATGTGGTTGGGTCTACAAAGCATGTGACTGTGACATAGATACCACTATTCCTATCTGCTTCCCTTTTTCTACCAACAGTCAATGTTTGTCTGTTTTATGCACAAAAACACCCATATCAGTCATTTTTGTAATGGTTGTTTATAATTTTGAAAGGCATTGACAAATGATCTCTTTCTGCTGACAGGGGCGCCAGATCAGAAAGGCTTTTGTGGGCTGTTTTGGAAGGCAATGGCATATGATTTTTTTTGTAGTTTAGTTTGGAGGAACAGTTTAACATGTCACTGTGTTACCAGACATCGATCCACGAAGGTTTGGATTTTGGTAGAAATGAAGCAGTTCATACATTGTGTTGTCCGACTACATCTAAAGGCAAAAGTGTTGGAGAAGTGTGAACAAGAAACGAGTTACCTAGTGTAATCTGGTTTCTCTGAGTAACTTGGTTTCCTAAGTGCATCCAAATGTTTTGACAGGCGCAAGATGTGATAATCGTTTAAATATAGGGCTAAAGGTGCACAAGTTCTAGTCAGTACTACTACTAATAATAATAATGATAATAATAACTTTATTGATATAGCACTTTCAAAAACAAGTTACAAAGTGATTTCCAAAGACATAAAAGCAAAAAGAGAAATTACCAGATAAATATTAAATAAAAGTAGAATTGATACAGTAATAATAAGAAGTAAGGTTAAGGCATGAATTACTAAAACAGTAAAAACAAAAAGAATAAACTGATTCAAGAGATAGCGATTCTAAAAAGTGTGTTTTTAAGGGAGATTTAAAAGAGGAAACAGAGCTATCCTGCCTGATTTCCTCTGGCAGGTCATTCCAGAGTCGTAGGGCCCTGACTCCAAAGGCTCTGTCTCCTCTTGTTTCTGCAGCATTCTGGACTAGTTGAAGTTTGAAGAGGTTGTATTGACTGAGACAAGAATAAAGCAAGTTACAGTAATCTAAGTGGGATGTAATAAAGTGTGAATTTCCAAATTCATAGCAGATAAAAAAAACATCTAATTTTTCAGATATTTTGAAGGTGCAGAAAGCAAGACTGAAGAACAGACTTCACCTGGTGGTAAAAAATTAAGTTTGTTTTAGCGAAGATAACACATAGATTTCTGCACTGGGTTTTGATGCAAGAGGACAGAGAACCTAAGTAGGGGCAAAAGTGCTCACTGGAAGAATCTGGACCTATGATAATAGCTTCTGATTTCTCTCAGTTTAACAGAAGAAAGTTTTGAGAGAGACAGTTTTTAACATCTGTAAGACAGGATTGTATTTTGACCAATTGTGTTGTGTTGTTGGAGTCAAAAGATAAATAGATCTGGGAGTTATCCGCAAAAAAATTGAAACTGATATGGTACTTCTGAAAAATTTTACCTAGAGGTAACAAATAAGAGAAATAAGAGAAATGGGAGGTGGAAGATTTACAGTTATGAGAGGAAACTGCACCTGCTATGCCTACCCAGTGCTTAAGATGTTCAAATAAAATCACATGGTCAACTGTATCAAAAGCTGCAGTAAGATCTAAAAGTAATGAAACAGATGTAATGAAACAGTAATGAAACAGCTGCAGACACCAAAGACGGTAGTTGTTCTGTATATACTACTTTCTGGGGAAAGTAGAGGACACGTTCCACACATGTGCAGTAGATCAACGTCTACAGGAAGACAGCCTTGTGACCAGAAGGACCGGTGCGGACATGTCTGCGCGGAAACAACAAATTGCAGGTACACGGTGTCCACACAGAGGCTACACATAACCCTCTGATAACGAAATTTACGTCATGCAGACCCTAGCGGACCCTCACGGACTCACGGATGCAGAAAGTATAATTTCAGTGGTGTCTCAGTGCTATGATGACCCATAATACCCAACTGAAATTTATCAGAGCCTGTTGCCATTCATATGATCAACAAGCTGCTCAGCAATTACTTTTTCCAAGACCTTGGCCAAAAAGGGAAGATTAGATATTGGGCGGAAGTTAGTTAAAACGGATAGGTCAAGAGAAGGCTTTTTAAGAAGTAGTTGAACTGTAGCTGATTTTAAAATAATCAGACACTTGATCAGATGAAAGTGAAGACTTGATCATGGCTAGGACAAATGGAGAGATTATATTAAATTAAATATTTCTTTAAAGAAGTGAGCTGAAAGAATGTCCAGTGAACAGGAGGATGATTTCATTTTACACAACTACTAGAAGAAGTAGTTGTGTGAAGACTGAAAAAAGAGAGCTTGAGAGAGAAGTTCAAGTATTGCCTTCCACACCTCTGCATACATTGCATTAAGTGGGCATGCTTGTCAAATTAGTCGTTTTCGGAATGTCAGAGGGTTTAAGATGCTGTTCAACGATCCTAATAGCTCTTTGCTTGAAGCATACTGATGCTTGAAGGCCAGTTTAAGTGACAGCCCTATGTGTTTGAAGGTTTATCAGATGACAAAACACTGCAAAGCGGTTTATTATACTATGAACAGGACTTTACAACTGGGGAAAGTTACCATGGGAACATTTAATCCCCCATTGAAAGGATTTCCAGATAAATAATAGAAATATGGCATTCAGATGACAGGAATGTTATATTGCATTGCAACTAAAGTTGAGCCAGGTTCAACTTTTCTGCCGATGACCCTCCGTTTTATTGCATTTAGAGTGCTCTGTGTTAGCACATTGGCATCATAGAAAGGAATGAAGGGAAAACCTTTTCTGTTTCTTTTTTTGAAGCCTTTATTGGACAGTGACAGTTTAGAGATGACAGGAAATGAGGGGGCAAATGCCGGTCTGAACACGACCTTACAGTCACACCCTGTTGAATGGTATCTACTATATCTCTGTGACATTCTGTACCTTTCTGAAGTACATCAGGATTCAGTTATCACAAGGCCCAGGAAACATAGAACACAAATGTACAAACACACCCTGTTTCACATGGCATGTACAGTATACAGTACATTGTATGCGTTCTGCGTGTAAATGTGTTCTGCCTCCCTCCAACATTGCGTGATCATTTCTGTGCTCTAAATGATGTGTGATGTCAACCATAAATTCCTCTTTACATGCATGCGTGTGTGTGTGTGTGTGTATGGATACATTTTCCTTTTTACCCCAGGCGCACAGAATCACAGGGTCATCTTATCATGTTTGTTTGCTTTCTCTTCATCACTTTTTTCCTCTCTGTCTGTTTCTGTTTTCATCTCTATTTTTACACCTCTCTGTCTATCCACCCTTCTTCCCTCTGCCAACCTCTCTCTCTTCATACCTGTCTCTCTATGCGTCTCTCGCCCTTTCATCCTGTCTGTCACTCTGTGTGATTTTCTTGTCTAACAACCCTCATTCGCTTCCTCTTTATTTCTCTCATTATTCCTCTATTCCGGTATATCTGTTTATCCATCTACTTCCCTGTCTCCCCTTCCTCATATCTCTGGCTCTCTCTCTGAAAAGTTTAACCTACTTACAGCACAGCTGTCTGATGAATAATGGAGGAGAGACAGTTACCATCAGCGTCTCCATCAGCAGGATCCCGCCTTTGATCTTGGCTCCTCTCCCCTTCCCTCCTGCCTTTCCTCTCACTTCTTCTCTTCTCCTAAATTTCTCCTCACTTCCTTTCTTATTTCAAATCCTCTCCTCTCCTCTGTTTTCCTGTCTCTTGACAGTTTGCACAAAAAAATATGAAAAACAAAACTCTTTTCACTCATGAAAATGATGATTTTGGCTTAATGGTTTTATGTAATGCGCAATACATCACATTCGTTACAAACATCACATATAAACAGTTAATTTTCATATCAGGCCATTAACTCAATTACATGACACATGTTGGCATGTTGTGTTTACTTATTGTTTTACTGTCATGAAACCATTGAAATGTTTATCTTTGATATGCTAAAACATAGTGTAAAAGAAGCACAGTACAGCAGAGTCAAAAAGTCAGTAAACTGTAAACTGTAAATGTCAGTTAAACAGCAATGGCTATCTAACATTTGATAGCATTAGCCACCATAAGCTACTGGTCATACCAAACTGAGTACAGCTGTTACAAAACCCCTGAGTGTGTTGAATTGCGTTGGAGTGTGTTTTATTTCTTAGGAATTCAACTTTGAATTTGTAAGAGGAAGAATGTGTTATTTTTTCTTTTTGAAAGAAATGTGTCTCACTTTAAAGTAAACAACCCATAGAGCAATTACTAACTCACTTTACCAAATCATACTGTAAATTATCATCTTTGAACTCATCAAAAATGCCAATATGCAAAAGATATTGCTGTTTGAATGCCAAGTCAAAGGGGGGCTACAGCATATCTTAGCATACATTGAGTAAGAGCCAGGGTACATGCCGTCCATGTTGCAAGTCTGTCAGCCTTATTACCTAAAACAGCTGGGCACTGAAGTTTTTAGCAAATGTTATTCATTCAGGGGGAAATGGTGAATTTGTTGAGACCTTTCCCTCTCCATCTGTACACATTCATGCCCCGTTAATGCATGTTACTAACTTGGCATCTTCCCCAGAGTTTTGTGTTTTCTCTTCTCGCAGGTGTTGACCTTCGGTTGTGGACCACCTGCTGTCTGTGGCTGCAGACCACCTGCTGTCCCTGCGGTCCAGCTTGACACCCACTGCTACTACTATCAGTCATATTTCTGTTATTATAATTGTTATTATTGTTGTTGCTGTATCTCTCCCCTCTCCCCCTTCTTCTTTCATTCTCAACCCAACTGGTGAAGGCAGATAGTCGCCCACCTAGAGCCCGGTTCTGCTTGAGGTTTCTTCCCACGAGTTTGTCCTTGCCACCATTGCCTAGTGTTTGCTCACAGGGGAATTTTGGGTCTCTATAAATTAAAGAGTACAGTCCAGACCTGCTCTATGTAAAAAGTGCCCTGAGATAACTTGTGCTGTCAGTGTCACAGAGGAATAATTATGTCAGGCTTTGATACACTCACAATTCATTGTTGGTTTTGGTGTTTTCATGAGATTTATTAACAATAAAAAAAAAAAAATTACAATATCATCAGACTGATCCTTTAACAATGAATGCAGCTATTTAGTTAGGTGTGAAACTGTAACCTGTACATAACTTCTTATACTCCTCTCACCCAAAATCTGTAATTTACACTCTTTTAGCTTCTACTTTGTCCTCCATCTCCTCCACACCTCACATCCCTCCATTCACACTCTCTTCTCCTTCATGGACAGTCTCTGCTAATTGTAGGACAAGGCGAGCTGTTGCTGATTTGTGTTCTGCCATGTTGTCTGGATTTTTATTACTGCTTGACATTTGAACCTTTAATAGGTGATATGCATTACTACTAACTAACAACAGCCAAAGCTGAGTGTGGAAGCGTATGGCTGGATTAACCTGGTTTGGGGCCATGGGATCCACATGAACTGCTGGGCGCCTACAAAACCCCCTGTTCCTTCCCCTCTGTGCGTAATGTGCGCAGTATTCTTATTCCTGAATGAACACATGAATTTAGAAATGCAACATGTAGCATGACATCATAATCATCAACCAAGGTATTAACAAGTGAAACAGGGGACCCTGTTTTCACAACAGGGCATATTCCCACATTCCCAAACAAAATTACAATTAATCGAATTACCACAAATTAATTGCCAATCAGTGTACCAGCTTTTGGGGCCCTTGGTGTCATGGGTAATGTGCTTAAAATGCAGTTCATCTACAATAATAGCCATCAATTGTCTCCAATGAGACGCATAGTATTGAAATCAATAGGAAAAGCCTAAACTTCTCTCTAGACATAGTCATTGGGCCTCATGCAAGAACCTTTTTTATATATTCATATCCTAAACCTCCCTGCAAGTTTTCCAAGTGGGCAAGTTTAATTTAAAAAAACGTGACCCAAGAGTAAAAGAGAATTTCACACTGCAGAGCTTTAATTCCTGTTGTGGACATCAAATTTTAGCAGTGTCAGTAGAGGAATTCTGGGACTCGAAAAACTAAAGATATAGTTGTTAACGCTGTCACTGCAGAGATGCACAGTGACAAAAATAAAGAGGGAATGTTTGATAGGACATTCGATGCCAGAAAAAAAATTGCTAAAGCAAGTGGTCCATGACTAAAATTGGAGGCGATCAAAGGGACATGACAGTTATGCAGGTAAATGAGAGAATACATTTAATTGGAGGTGATGTAACACGTCAGGTGTATATAAGGGAGGATGTTCACCTGGACAGACCTGTATTAGGACCCTGAGGCAGCTGGTGGAGTGAAATTTTTCTCCTGAACTGTAAAACTCATCATGACAGAATTGTCATGCCAGTAAAAAAAGAAGTAAAAAAACCCTTTTGTTTAACGCCTCATTGGCAAGCCATGCAGAGGAATATTTTGCATTATTTCAGCTATTTACTTGTACAAGTGGTTTTAACATGAGGTCCAATGAGGTTTTTTGTACAAAAAGTGATGCTCTTCACAGCTGCTCTACAATGCTTTGAACATTCCATCCATTTTTGAACTTTTGAAAGTTTTCACCTCCTCTTAAATCTCTTCATACTCATTCACACTTTCACCTAGAACCTTAATTCAAACTTTAAACAGCTCTTTGAACTTCATCACATTAGTTCAGCTTTTTTATTCCTTTCATAGGTTTTATGTGTTATATCACAGTTTAATGCTCTTTCCAGGCCTTCTCAAATATTAATATTTTTGTGTATTGCACAGAATGTTTAAATCCAGAGTGCATGACATCACACACTCACTGTAGCTCCTCACCTTCACAGGAGATTCAACTGACTCATTAACTTATTCTTTAAATGCAATTTCAAGTGCTTTTACCTCTTACATGTCAGCTGACACCATAAAACAGATTTTCATTCTCCAACTGAAAATTAAACTTCTTTTACCACTTAAATTTAAACTGGCATTTCAACTGCTTTCATCTTTTACTCTTCAAACAACACTTCAACTGCTTTCAAAGGTTACACATCAGTATCTCAATACCTGATATTTCTGCTATCACTGCTTTCAAGACTTCAATCGGCACCGACACTTAAATGGACACTTCAAATTCATTCATTCATTCATTAAACTGAAACTGAAACTCTTTCTGCACTCCCATTTAAACTGCTATTTGAGCTTCTATTAGTATTTTTATTTTGACTGCAACTTGAGTTGTTTCAGTATTTATCTGTTGTTTTTGTAATTGCAACATTTCAGCAGCCAGCACCAGTAAATTCTTCTTCATAAAATTTAGCCATTTCTAGTTCCATAAGATCTTATGCCACCTTGCCCTCGTATAGCCACAATGCCCTACAGAATAAACAAACAGAAAAAAAAAAATACAACGATCATTCGCAAATGTTATGTGGTTCCCTGATCACACCTTCTCCCTGCTCTCCCCATCCCTCATGCTCCATTGATCTCTCCCTCTTTCACACATTCCCTTTAACAGCTTGAGTTGCAACAGTGAGTTGCATTTCTGCTTACTGAGCTGGACATAAACCACAAAACTGCAATCTTTACTGCCTTTTTCTCATTCTCTCTGTCAGTCTGTCTGTGTTTGTATTTTTACCTCTTTATCTTTGTAGCTGCTGAGCTACAACGGCAAATTAAGACAAAGAAAGAAAAGACTCCAGGTCGAAGATGGTTTGACATGGTCTGACAGCAGCGGTGTTATACCTTCTGCAGTTAGAGCTGGATTTGTGTGTGTGTGTGTTTGTGTGTATGTGTGTGTGTGTGTGTGTGTGTGAGAGAGAGAGAGAGAGAGAGAGCAGACAGTGTGTTAAGCCTGTCAGAGAACTGCTGAGCTCAGTGTTCCTGTAACTGTTTGTTTGGGCTGTAGATATAAACCGGTATGTCTGCTATCATGGTGTGTGTATGTATGTGTGTGTGTTGTTAGGGGAATTATACAAGTTATATAAGTGCCATTTAAAAGCATAAGTGGGCTATGGGTCAATATGTCTATTCATATATTGTGCGGATGTGCATGCATGCGTGTGTGTGTGTGTCTAGAGAGAGAGAGAGAGATAGGCACACTGCGCAATTCTGACAGGATTCCCCCGCTGAAAACAAACACTGACACACACACACACACACACACACACACACACACCACCACCACCACCACTGCTGTCAACAAATCTCATGTGCAGAGCCAAACCAACAATGAATTGATCTACTAACAAGTATTATGTGTATATCCAAAGTCTGATATATCTTATTCCTCTGTGCCATAGACTTCCATTGTTACCCAAAAACTATTAAAAACATGTCAGTGAGCCACACTGCTGCATTGAGTGACATGGTCCTTCATTATGAAGAGTTTGGGCACGTCAGTTTGTTTAGAAACAGCTCCAAAGACTAATAACAGCGATCACATTTTCAGTCTCCAGAGAGTATAGAGTGCATGCGGGGGAACACAGCTCCGTTCACAGAGCTTCGCTAGCTTGTTGTGCTACATATCACAACCATTCACAAAATTTCTCAAAGAACTTTAATACAAAGTTCTTTGAGAAATTTTGTGAAATTTACAAGAAATATACAATATACAATGTAGTGATGATGATTTTTTGTCAAAGAAAATATAGAAAATCGCCAGCCATATCCTATAAGGTAAGTCAGTTATGAAACTGTTTCACTGGACTAATCTAAAGTAAAACTAAGACTGGCCTATCACTACAAACTGTCTTTGTGAAACCCCAGATTGCATTTATTTACAATAAATATATGACATATAGTTTGTCAGGTGCAGCTGGTTACTGTGCAGTGATTTACCACTTCTTCCATCACAGTGTATTTATTTGAACTTTTCCCTCCACACCACCTGGTCGTCTCTTGCCACCAGCTATCTTGGTTTGCCCCTTGTGAGGGATTTCCCGCTTCTCACAGAAAATGTGTAAGGTGTATTTCCGCCTGGTAGTGTACCTAATGCTTTTCTTTCCAGTTTTTCTGTGTGCACTGCTGCTGCTTTCACATTTAACCCACTAACCCTCATCCTCATCTATACCTTTATCCTCCCCCTGCTCTTTGTTGCCAACCCCCCTCCCTCCCATCACCATTTTCACCTCACCCCTTCCTCTGTGGTTTCCATAGATTTAATGTCCTGTATCGATTAACAGGCAGCGATGAATGTGATGTGTTTCCCCTTTCTCCACTCATATTTTAACCAGCAGTTAATCAATACAGGGAGGCGTCACAGCAAGGACATTGGCTCACTTATAGCAAAAGGATTTAAGCTGTGTGTATGTGTGTGTGTGTGTGTGTGTGGCAAGGGGGTACTAGACACATTAGAATCTATGCATTCATGCATGAATGCATGCACAGGTGCTAATGTGCTTCTACATCTGAATGCGCAAAAATAAATGCAAACGTATACAATATTTTGAATGCACATGTAAACACTCAAGCTTCTATAAAGTAGTTGGGTCCGATTAGACAAGAAACCAGGTAGGTGAGGAAACAGTGAAAATAAGATCCATCTGTACTGAGAAAGAGGTGGAAGGATGAAAGGGTCATTTAGAGTTACCTTACTAAATTACCAGAAACATTTAACCTTTTATGCAACACTGTCCCACCCGTGGGACACTTTAGCCTTGGTGGCATTATTTTTTGGTTGAAAAATTTACCTTTTAAATTAGACCAGAGTTATGACTGTAATCAAAAGGGTTGAAGAACAGTAACCTTCTTATTTTGGGTACATTGTTTTCAGGCTTGTGCACAAAAATGGGGTGCATGGTAAAAGGTTAAACTCCTGTGCATTGCACATTGTACAATCCTATAATAAATACTGCCTTTGTAAAACTGTGTTTCTCATATTTTGTTTTTTGTTTTGTTTGTCTCATTTTTTTTCTCTCACCTCCCCAAGAAACACTGACTGCAGTCATTTACTCCTTCCATGTCCACATCTACCTCCCTGTCCTTGCTAATCGTCCTGTACATGACCTTTGCAAGATTGGACCCAACATTTACAAAAACGAATAACTGGTCACTTCATTCATAATTTTAATGTTAGCTTTAACAAAATAATCTAAACATTTTTAGTAGTAGAATACTACTAAATAGAATAGTAGTAGAGTTGTTTCCTATAACACTAAGTAATGGTAATGTTATTTTTATTTATTGTAATATTCATTCTTAGCTTAGGATTTTTCAGTCTTGGTGTCAATGCAATGTTTATTACAAATAATATAATTAGTATTAGTATTATAGATGATTTAACATTGCATATGGTAAAGGTGGACGTCATTACAACTATTTTACACATTTAACCTAAAAAAAGTTTTGTGTTTTATATGCTGATGATACTGTTTGTATGTAAAACAAATGTGTAATGTAGCTAGTAATTACAGCTGTCAAATAAATGTAGTGTAGTAAAAATTACAATATTTCCCACTGAAATGTAGTGTAGAAGAAGATGTAACAGGTACATATACATTATTTACAGGTAATGTGATATACAGGTAAGTATTTAAGTACATATTCCGATAGTACAGGAATATGAGGTTTGGTAGTACTACAGAGTTTAATAGGCTACTGAGATACAGTAATGTTAATAGCCAATAATCATGACAATATTACAGTATTATTAGTAGAAATACAAATAGTGCTAGACAGTTATTTTAATAGTTTATTTATTTAGCCACATCTTGACAGTTGGCAGGAAACATTATGGAGGCACGCGCAGGGCAGGTAGGTGGAGCTCGTGCGCAGCTGGTGTCACTCATCAAACCACAGAGAGAGAGAGAGAGAGAGAGAGAGAGAGAGAGAGAGAGAGAGAGAGAGAGAGAGAGGCCGCCGGGTACAGACCGGAGGTTACCACAGGACACTGCTGCCTGTACCGCTGCTGGACCCTCAACAACTAGCAACAAGAGGCGCACAAACCCCAACTGTCTCGGATTCTCCTCGACGTACCGCCGGCAATTTTACCTTATATTATTCTGATATTATTCTTATATTATTCTGATATTCTGCTACTTGGACACAGAGCGGTAACTTCAGAGTCATATGACAGTGCGTATTTAGTATTAATGTGTCGGGGCTGTATGTTTTCTGTCGTGGACGCTTGGACTCTGTGAACCGGAGCGACCGGAGCAGCGCGTTTTCACCGACTGGACCTCTTTACTTTTCGGTGTGAGACACATTTATTTACAGCATGCACGGCTTTAACGACAAACACTGCTGATTGTGATATTAAGGAGTAGACTATCTACAAAATGGACTGTTCGCCTGGCTGGCTACAAGGAACAGCTAGCGATAAAAACATTTTAGCTACTATATAAACGCAGAGAAAAGGCTCGTAACGATACCGACTTAGAACCTGTGCAGAACAGAGGAGACGCCACATGTGTCGGTGTAGTAATGTAATGCTACAGTGTTTCCTTTTCGTGGTTGCTCTCTTTTTAATATTTTGTGCTACAAAGTAACGAGGGCTCAAACTCCTCCAGCAAAGCAGTTAAGTTTGTGGCACTTGTAGCATTGTGACTCTAAAAAGACGGCAAAGAAGACGACAACGTGTATTTTGTCGTCTTAAACTAGGACCGCTCGTGCTAAACGACATAACGGAAGGCAAAGTTTGACAGCAAGCTGTGCTGCTCCCAAAGAGCTGAAAGGTCACAGCGACCGGTCATCTCTCGTTCTCTCCTCCTCCTCCTCTTCCCATCAGTCTGTTATGAAGATGTGAACTCTTCCCTCCCTCCCCTTCCTCTTTCTCTCTTCGCCGTCCAGGACGCTTTGATCTTTTTTTTCTCTGTTTGGTACAAAGAGATCAAACGCGCCTCCCGGGGATGTACGAAAGCGTGGATGTTGTGGGTTTGAGCCCCAGCCCCAGCAGCCCCAGCCCCAGCTCTTTTCTGAGCATGGACTACTACCACAGACCCCCGGGGCTCGGGCCGGAGAAGGGACTCCTGTCCGGTGTAGGAGGACTCCAGCGGCCGTTCGGAGGGTCCTTGGTGACCGGCAGACACTGGAGCGGATCCAGCCACTGTGAGTCCCATTGAAAAAATATTTGCCATTTTGGACTTGTAAACAAAATAACCGCAGGGTACACCACAATAATTCAGTATATATAATCTAATTTGTAAAAAAAAAAAAGAAAAAAAGGTGGTGCTGGCGGTTTGAGCCCTTGCTTATGCTTTGGTATTTGTTGTCAGCTTGAGGGGATGAAAGGGATGCCAAGTGGGATACATGCTAGCCTCTTCTTTCAGTATCAGGTGCCCTGCAACCTCTTTTTAGTCTCGTATTCTTATTAACTAGATGGGAAGTGAACACTACACTAATCCAAACAACATGCAGCCTCATTCACTTTTACTTAACTAGCCTCCTTTCTTGTGTACTCTGTGTTGTAGTTCCTCACTCCATGTGTGAGTTTGTTCTACTGTACTGTTAGTGTCCTCAAATCAAATCAAGTGAATATTTTGAGATGGAATGTTTTATATTTTTGAACGTTATGATTGACCAGATGAATGAATAATGTTAGGGTTTGATAACCAACTATGAAGTAACTAAACTGCTACAAGGTGAGTCATATTAGGTCTTTATTCTGCACATTGTAAATACTGTACATAAACACTGTTGCTTGGTTTCAGCTTGTGATTGCTGTTCCTCTTTGCTGATGCACTTTCTATGTGTTGGCATGATTATCATAATTATACATACCAAATAATGTTGCTTGTGTAATCTGTTTTCCTAGCCATTTTAGTCATCTCATGTTGTCAAACCCCTTATATTTGACAGATGCTGCTATTTTGCATTCAGTTTAAGCTGACCCACCTTTGTAGAAGTGTTTTCCATTAGGTCGTCAATTTAGCTGTGTGTCTACACTGTGTATTATAACTCAAGGGTTTGGTTCATGTTTTGAATGGAGTGACCTCAGTAGGTCAGCAGCTGCCTGCACTCATTTACCAAACCTAGCCCTTCCTGAGCTCCAGCTCAGTGCTTCTCACTGGGTGGGAATGAGCTCAGAGCATTTACAGCTTGTCAACATAAACCTCAGACTTTTAATGTATGGATGGTTTTAAACAAGTCACAGAATCTGTGAGTTAGATTCTATTTTACACAACACTGATTGAATCATATAGTGTTACATAGAATAAAAAGGGTTATGTGGACTTGAATTAACTAGAAATTAAGGGGCATGCTTTCCCAAAATTATTCTACTTCTATAAATAATATTATTGATGATCATTAAAGCCCCTATGTGGGGAATTTTTTTATGTGATTATGGCACCTTTCAAATAATTATGGCATAAGTAGAAGTGAGACAAACCTGGTGAAAATTGGTGCAGAGCATGTGCTGCTTTCAGCCCATTTATCTCAGTGTCCCCAGGTTGGAAAATTTTAAAATCCTGTACATAAAAGCTTTAATAATACAGCTTTTTTAATATAACATTATAAAACCAGGCAATAAAAGGGAATATTAATACTATACAATCAATACTATAACACACACTAACTTTAATTATTCTAATGACTAATCCTAATATTAAAAACAGTAATTAAGTGTTTGTATTTGGTTATCATTTGGCATGTAGCGATCATTTCCATGATTTCACAATATATGTTTTTGCTGCACCAGTGTACCATGTTTGAAAGTTTGGAAATACTGCTGCCAAAATGATCCAAAACCATAGCTTTTATGACATTTTGTTGTGAGGAATATAAACATGATTTTTTTATTCTACTTTTTCATTTAATGAAAGAAGCAAATCTCTCAAATCTTAAAAGTTGTTGTAACATGAGCAGCCACACAAGAACTTTGCCTAAATCAAATAAAAGACTAAAAGTGGCAAAATGATGATTTAAATCAGGAACTATCTGATGAAAGTAAACAACACCGGGCATTTAATGCCAGCTTTTGTGGCTTGACAGTTTTCGATACCTGGTGCTATGAGCACATTTCAGTCGGTACAAAAATATACTGAGCTTTGAGACCTAGCTGTGATAAAGACACAGATATTTCCATACAGCCATTTTCTATACTTGCTTAACATATGCAGGATAGTGGGGGGCTAGTGCCAATCCCAGCATGCATTGGCCGAGAGGCGTGGTACACCTTGGACAGGTTGCAGGTTTTATCACAGGACCAACACACAAACACAGGACCTTCTTGCTGTGAACTGACACTCCACCCCATTGCCACATGTTAGACACAGTCAGCCCAAGAGTCATACAGTAACTCAAGGGTGACGACATGGTGATGTCACTGTGACAGGGTCCTTGCACAACCAAGTTGAAGTCATAGAGGGAGTGCAAAGAGGACTCTGGTTAGCTGGCGAGAAACAGAGGAAAAGGGAGACATATAGAAGCAAGAGGGGAGTGCTCATAAATTAAAGCTGTAAAGATAGGGAGGATTGCCCTCAGAGTGTGTGTGTGTGTGTGTGTGTGTGTGTGTGTGTGTGTGTGTGTGTGTGTGTGTGTGTGTGTGTGTGTGTGATCTGTCATAGGCTACCTTTGGGGACAAATTTCAGACTTAGGACCAGTTAACTGGTGACAGATTGTCCAATTGGGGACAAAAGCCATGTCCCCAATAGGGAATAGGGAAAAGCTGATTTTTGGGTCAGTGGTTAAGGTTAGGGTAAGGGTTAGGGTTAGGCAGGTAGTGGTTATGGTTAGGGTTAGTTGTAAGTCTCCTTGAAATGAATGCAAGTCTGTGTGATGTCCCCAAAAGTGACCATGATCTGATATGTGTGTGTGTGTGACTGGAATGAAGAGTGTCAAACAGGTTCAAAGGTCAAAGGCCGTAAACAGACGCAGGCACGCACACACATTCAGCGACTGCCCCAGCGACATGCAAGCAGTGGCTGGGGGATAGTGGTGTACTCTGTGTGTGTGTGTGTGTGTGTGTGTGCGCGCGTTTGGGTGTGATCCAGAGCAGTGACTCACTGACAATTGGGAAGTGACCTACATCTCTCCCCCTCTTTATTTCTCCTTCTATCTGCCTCTTTCTTTCCTGTGTCAGCTGCCCAGTCATCACTTCTCTGCGCTGAATGACCTCTCTTTCTGTCTGTAGGAGACACACACACAATGACGCACATACACACACAATCACTCACACTCACAGTTTGTCTGGGAATGTGAGGGTATACTGACCAAGTTTGACCAGAGTGTGAGTGTGTGAAAAGGGAGGAGGTTGGTTGCGTGTCAGTGTTTGTATCTAATAGATGTCTTTATTTCTGCATGTGTGTGTGGGATCTCACTGCCAACAGATAAAAGCAAAAAGAGTGGCAGTGGAAAGCTGGTTATTAATTCATTCGTTCTTGACAGAGTCCTCTGGCATAGCATGTCTTTGTCTACATTTGACTGCAGGGATTTCTTCTCTCATGTCACATCTTCACATCTTTTGTATTTATTAGAGACAGGATATAAAGAAGAAAGAGAATCATATAAAGCTTGACTGATATTAAGTTGTACCAATGTCTAATTCAGAGTATGCTCACAGTGCTAGCATTAGTAAAACATACAGCGTCAATAACACTGCTGCAGAGCTAAACCTTGTTGTTATTTTTGTTTACTTTGCATTTTTCTGTTTAGAGCTGCAATGATTAGTCAATTAATTGATTAGTTTATTGACAGAAAATTTATCAGCAACAATTTTAATAATTGTTTTAGTCGGTTTTGAAAGCATTTTTTTCTCAGGCAAAAGCATTGTTTCAGATTCTCAGATGTGATGATTTAATGCTTTTCTGAATAGTAAACTAGTTTACTAGTAGATGGTCAACTGAGTCTTTCAGTTGTGGACTGATGGTCAGACACAACAAGACACCTTTGACTCCTGGAAATTTTAACAGCCATTTTCACTATTTTCAGACATTTTTTAGACAAAACATTGAATTGCTAATCAAAATAATTGGTAGTTGCAGCCCTATTTCTGTTCATGGTTTATTGGCAAGTCGATCAAATTTAAACAACACGCACATATCTTCTCTAATATTCCATATACAGTAGAGATGTCCCGATCAACTGTTTTTTCTCGTCCTTTAATATTGGGTATCTGCTGATATTAAAGCCAATCCGATACTTTCATTTACCTAAATGACACAGCTGCCCAGTACACATGCAAGCTACCACCAGAAAATGAGATAAGATATAATTAATTCATCCTGCAAGAAATGTTTCATAGTAAAAATAATTATGTTGAACCACAGAAGATATTTAATGTTAATTAAATATGTATCTGACACATTTAAACAGCCTACTAAATTTGCCACACCTTATTCTTCACAACACTGGGAGAATGTGACTTCTGGGATTGACTTATGACTTTGTTTGTGTTGTTGGGACTAGAAAAACACTTTTGCAAAACATGTTTTTGCACCAGTTTTTTAGGTGCAGATGTGATCCATTCTACCCCAAACATGCTGTATTTATCAAAAAGCGGCTGAAGCCGCAGTTTATGTGTCATTTGTGCAAGTGTTTGGAAGGTGCACCTCTCTCCTCATTGTGTAGGCACCTATGGGAGGATCGCAGTTGATTATGTTTTCTTCTGCCAGACTTACCAAGGTCACACAATTTGCAGTTTTGCAGGGAAAATTCTCAGCAGCTGCCTGCTTCTTGTGTCTGAAAAGCAGAAGTAACCATGAGCAAAGGTTGTAGTGGGGAAAAGTAACATGCATATAGGCTTGTGTATAACTAAAATACGATTAGTAGAAACAAAAATTGAAAATTAATTAAAAGTACCCAGCACAAAATCCTAATCATCATCAAATTCCTTGTTTTGTCCGACAAACAGTCCTCAACCTAAAAATGTTTAATTTAATTTTTAATTTTATGATGTAAGACCAAGAAAAGCAATGAATCCTCACATCTTAGGACCTGAAAGTGTTTGGCATTTTTGCTTAAAAAGTGAATGAAACAATTTATTTATTATAAAAATAGGTGCACATTAATTTTCTTTTGATCAGCTAATCAATTAATTGACTGATCATTGCAGCTCAAGCTTTCTGGCTGTATTAGGCCAGTGTGGGCAAATCAATGAGCAGTGACTGCTTTATAACAGTTTTGGTGTTATAGGATTGTAGTAAGTAGATATATTCCCATCTAGTTATTTTATCTATAAATGGTCTCATAATTGAAATTTTGGAGAAAATGTACTATATCTTGATATATATTGATATTATGATATAAAATTGAGAATGGATTTTATTTATATTGTCCACCCTTAGGAGAAAGTGAGTGTAGAACAGGGGCTAGTCAAAGCTGTTGTCCATAAAAGAAAAGTTAATAATATTAAGAATGGTACTGGACTGTCTTGGTTTTGGAGTCATCACAAGAGGGATCATTCGCTGTGATAATGTGGCTCAGCAATGTAGCTACAAAATTATGTTCAAGATCTTAAGTCTACACCTTGTTAACTTTACAGGGAGAAGAATTTAGAATAGCAATTAGGGACCAGAGTCTAAGCCAATATAACATGCTCTTCATTCAGGAACTGTTTGCTGGCATAAAGCCAGGACTGCCTGGGGACACCATTTAATGGTATTTTACATAAGATTTGGTAGACAGCTTACCCCAGCACTGGCTAATATTTAACATTGTCACTATTGGAATTGAACTAAACTGATCTGAGGACAGACTGCCCAGGCCAGGAACAAGGGTGGCCCAGACTTGAAAGGCTGTAACTATGTGTTGTTGCTTGTAGACCTGGCTGGGTTAAACCCAGTGGTTGTAGTTAATGTAGGCTAATATTAAGATTTACATTTGACTTTTATGCTCTTACTTGTCTTTCTGCTATGTAAAGCAGAAAGACAGCTATGTGTGTCTTTCTGCTATGTATAGTAGTTTACAGTCTTTCCCTTGACAAATGTAAGGCAGCTGCAGCTGTAGGTGTCATCAAGATGTTTGTATATAGTTTATATTGTGTACAGTATTCAGTTTCATTGAAATGCATACAGTACAGTGACATGCTGCTACAATTGCAATCAATTGTGAAATCCCGTATTGTATAATGACAATAAAGCTGACCTTCCCCCTTCACCTTGGGAAAGCTTAGAGTGATACAGATCCTGACAGTGATAACAGAAGCAGAGGTGGCCACTGATTGAAGACTGATACACCAAGCTACAGCTATATATTAACATCCAGCTGGCTGCTGGTCTGACTGCAGGCTGCAAGTCATTTTTAGCAACGCTATGAGCTAGGCTCTGGGGATGGTGACATTGGTCGGTCCACCTCTTTGGTCCAAACTGAAAAATCGCAACTACTGGAATGAGTGCCATGACATTTCATGGCAGCATGTTAGCATTGTCATTGTGAACATGTTAGCACGCTCACATTACCGTGACATTAGCTGTGACATTATTGCCTTAGTACAGCTGCACACAGCTGTAGATTCTAAGGTTGTGAAATTACGCCCTCGTTCACTCATTCACTACTCCCTACAGAATAGATGCAAATAAAAGCAGTAAACTGAGATTTGGGATCCATATGAATTATCATTTTGTGTCATTACTGACAGGTGTGGGGTCGTACAACTGTAATTTTCTATAAAATGTGGCACATTGCATTGTGGGATTGTAGGCAGAAAATGATGTACATGCCATGGACGCTAGTTTTTTTGTTCTTTTTTTGAGGGATCTAATTAGTGCATAAATTTTACACTCACAATTTGGACACTCATGAAATGGTGGACAGTATAGTGCACTGACAATATAGCACACTATGTCCTATACAGGCAGTGAATTTGGACACAAGTCGCGTTCATTTCATATCAGATTTATCGTATTTTACAGTTTCTGACTTGTAAATAGCATTCACATTAAGAAGTCCAAGTCATAACTATAACTATATACTATATATAACTATATATCTATACTATAGTTGGCAAATTGAGTAGATGGTAATGTCAATGCAAACTATTTTTAATTCTCACACGACCAACTCCGTAATAAATCAGCACTCTGTGTCAACATTCTTAAGTTGTAAACATGGGACTCTTTCGACACCATCCATCCCGTAAGACCTAAACAGCCTTACTCTTGTTACCAAATCATGAAAAGCCACAAAAAATATTATCAACACCATTTCATTCTGGTAGTGTGGTATCAATCAACAGTTCACCTCAGTGTTTGGATCTACCTTACCTCTGCAATGGAAGATGGTTGATTGTTAAACCAAAAAACTAGTCATTAGGAAATTTGTATACAACCGCATAGAATATTTTTATGAACTGTGGTTTTGTTTGGACATGTTGCTGCCTGTGTCATGTCCTGCACACTAAAGCAGAAGCAGGAAGCAATAGAAAGAGATCAACAAACGCACAGATGAAAACAGAATAAGAGACACTTGGAAATAGGAGAAGAGAGTGGGGGAGAGGAAGAGAGGGAAGTTTAAAAGAGGTCAGACAGTGCTTTAGGGAACTGTTGGCTAGTGTGTCAGTGAGAAGAGAGCAAAGACAAATAGAGGAGAGATGAAGAGGGGGAAAGAAAGATGGAGGGATGGTATGATGGCAGAGGAGGAGGAGGATTTCTTCTCTTTATTTCTCTGTGTCTCTCTGTCTCTCCCTCTCTATGTAAACAGAGTAGGCCAGTAGAGGGGAGTTGAATCTCCTCCATAGTGGAATGTCTGGTATGGCTTTCTAAAGCAGGGGGAGGGTAGAAATGTGTGTGCGTATGTGTGTGCATGCGTGTGTAAGTGTGTTAGGTTAGAGGTTAGAGGAGGCAGAGTGAGAAAGGGAGAAGCAGAGGAGTTGTGGATGGCCCTGGTTTCTTAATCTGAAGGGTCATGACCTTAAAATGTGTCACAGTCTATCTTTGCCAGGTCTCTGAACAAAAATAAAACAACCACTCTGACAGAATAAGCCCAGACACAGAATTAGGAGCAGGATGTTGTGGTTGAAAAGTTAGCACACAAGGAGTCTTTACTTTCACACAGTCAGGTTCACACCAAGCCCAGACCCACCAGATCACCTTGATTTTCACCACACCCAACAAATATATGATGAAGAGATTAGAGTTTAGATTTTAATAACACAACATTCTGTGAACATGGTATGGAGCAAAAACATCATTCGATACAATAATGACAGAAAATGGCATGCAGGAATGAAGTGCAACAGAAATAATTTGAATAAATGTAAAACATTCTTTAAAGAAGTATTCTTTTTTTATACCTTCAAGAAGCTGGGAGACACATTTTAAAAGGAATTTAAGGAACAGAGACGGAGATATTCTGATTTTTAGTCTCTAGTATGGGTCAAGCTCCAAAAACACTGCATCCTACATTTCCCATAATGCAACTCAATAATGTCTTTGATGCCACGTTCATGTCATATCGCAATTACGAGATTCTGACTTGTAAATAGTGTTCACTCCAACTTACAAGTTGTAAGTACGACTGGGAAAGTCAGACTTGATAGATTTGACATGATGCTTCATAATATGGAAGTTTCTGAAAATGTAGCAAATACGGACCCCTCACTTCAGCCAAAGTCTGTCATCATGGTGATTAAACCCAGATTTAATGGTTATCATGTTAGATTGTCAATGTACAGTATTTTTAAGCCTTACAAGTCATACAATGGTGTTGAATTGTTTGACGACTGAATCTTTCCCAACACTACCATCCATTCTATATTGACATGAATGCAGCATTAGGCACACTAATGACATCATCAGGGCTATTTTTTTTGACATTTGAAAGATCCTCCAGAGCCACAGAAGATAATTATACAACTGTGAGTAAACTTAACATCATGTGTAAAATTGGTGGAGTGCCCCTTTAAGAAGCTGCCTAATTTAGTTATGGCTTTTGACTTATCAGTGTAAACAAAGATGGGCAGATAAAATAGTACTTTTTCCTATTTTCACTCTGCTTGCATTCCTACATTCAAACAAATGTGATACTCTTCCAGATGGTTGTTATTACAGAGATAGGTTTGATATCATCCAGTAGCTTTTTGGATTCTGCTGTTGCTTAGTACCATGTTACAAATAACTTGTGATGTTTTCTTGCAGTGGATACTTTTCCAATTTAAACAGGATAAAGATCATGTGTTGACATACTTTGGAGCTGGCTATGCCTCTTCTGTGCAAACTGATCTTTCAATTTCTATTCATTTGATGTCACATTTTTCTGTGAGCCAGAGATACGACAGACAGCAGTCATCTAATATCTGATCTAAAATACATTGTGAGGCATCAACTTCCCAGACACCAATATCTCTCTTTTTGATCGTAACATTTAACTTCTTTTCCATACACAGACACTTACAACCACCATACTTTTTTTTTAAGTTAGAACAATAAGAAAAAAAACACAGTCTGGTAATAACCTTCCATGACCAGACATTAGGGTTATATATATATATATATATATATATATATATATATATATATAGTTCCTAGCCCTACCAGACATCATTTATATCCTTGATAAATATAAATCAAACAGGGGTGTAATGGTATGTGTATTCGTCGGTACAGGATGTTTGGTTTGGTACATAACGTGACCCAAAAAATAACTGTCAAAATAGTTTAATAATCCACTTACTCTGACGTGCGAAACAATAATTCTAGAGCGCAAGTCCCACCCAGAACATTTTGCCAGCGTACCACTAATCCATCCATGTAGCATGCATGTATGCTAGCCAGCTTAGCTAAGTTAGCCTGGTTACCCTGGTTACCCTGGTTACCCTGTAGTGTTGCTGCCATCTGAATGACAAATGAGAGACCCATAATACAGATTGCAACACTGTTATTAAAATACGCTCCGTTATCTCCGTAGTGAAACGATACTTTGTCTCCCCGTCCCCCTCCCCTCTCTGTGACAGTCAGGCTTTTCACTCCACCTTTAAGGTGAAGCCGTTCAGAACAACGATAAAAACGTGTGACTTCTGACATGGTCAGACAGGACATTGTAAAAACCAGTTTTGAGAGAGAAATGTAGTTAAAAAGTATTGCAGTAAAAGTAGTGGTTTGGTCCCACTGACTGATATATTGTATATGACATCATTAGATTATTAATACTGAAGCATCAGTGTGTAAGCAGCTGCTGGAGGTGGAGCTAGTTTGAACTACTTTATATACAGTTAGACCATGAAACAGCATAAAATAGCTTTCAGCAGGTGTCCTGACTCCTTGCAAAAAACAGAAAGTTTGTTTTCCTTTCCCACTGCCGGAATGTTGGATGTTTTTCAAAATAAAAGACCAAAATGTTATTTTCTAACTTTTTTTTTTTCTGCTGTACCAAAATCGTACCAAATAGTGACCCCAAAACCGAGGTACAGACAGAATGGTTAATTTTGTGTACCATTACACCCCTAAAATCAAGTAACATAACCAATATCCACAGTGACAGTGACTCATACGAACACAGAGTAGCTCCCTTAATAGGAGGGACAAAAAACAAGACAATATAAAACCAATTAACAAAAACCAAAACAGAAACGACAAACAAAAAAAACAGTGGTTAAGCCACGTACAGCCAGCAATAAGTCCTTATACACAATGAGCAGCTATAATACGAGATGACCCACACTGTGTAATGAATAATCCATATTGTCCTCCAAGATCAATCAGATATAGTATTCAAACACAGGTGGTCCAGAAGCTGTATTTAGGCAGTCAATCAGCTCCAAAGTCCATGGAAAATGATATTCATTCAGCTTTAGACACCATCCACAGGTAGAATATACATAAATCTCAGGGGCCAGATGCATAAAACTGTGTGGAGATTCATGACTAAAACTGTGTGTACACACAAAACCAGAAATATGCATACACATATTTTTCATCAAATTTTTAAAGCCGTGCATACACATGGTTCTGTTTTATGAATCTCACTCATAGAGGAACGGGGTGCACATGCACAAGCCTCATTTCCACTCCCACAATTAGCCATAAATGGATGAAGACACGCCCTGAACCAGCTGTTTTCATATCAATTCACTGCCTGCTCCACCAGTCTGTACAGCTGTGAATGAAACAAACAGGAGAGAAGAAATGCCGTTTCAACGATTTTGTTGCACCGGTGATGTTCTCCAAGAGCAGAACAGCTGTCATTACGCATGACCGTTACGAATGGCTGTGTGACTCTTTATAGTGTCCATATCATTAATTCACATGGATGTGTAGACCATCATCAGCAGTGATATCTCAGAAATGTAATCAATGATTAGTTTGTAGCACTCATATCTAAACCAACTTTACAAGGTGTGACACGAATAAGTATAAAATAAAAAGAATGTTAAGAGCAAAATAAAATGCTGACTACTATGTAAATTAAACGAATGATAAAATGAATTACACAAAAGTAATTAATCAATGTTATTTATTTATAAATGTGCCTTTGATTGGCATTTTACAAATCTCTGTAAACGCAAAAAAAAAGTCACACAATCAGTGCAGCTTGTTATCAAACTAAACATTCTGTGCAGTTTATGTGCTGGAAATGGTGTATGCATGGTTTTTGTGTATATCGTTAATGCATCTGGCTACAGGTCTAACATTTTTATCAGTGTTTCTCTAATTGGGAAAGAAACCGATTGTAACGCATAACTGAAGACATGATGACTATCCTGTTTTGGAAATAACAAGATAATTCAAAATAAAAAGCTGGTTTTTAGTTAGCTTATTAATGATACAGCTAATGGGACAAACAGGGCAGTTGGTGTCCAAAATATACTCAACCTGAGTTAACTTTGACATTAAATGCATGGTTCCCAAAAAGCACTTGTAAAGTATAATCTGGTGTATGTGTAAGTCACCTGCTCTAACAATAAATACAGTAATCTGTAAAAAACGCTCAAGGTGAAGGCAACAAAGGTGAAGGTCACTCTTCTCAGCTAAGTAGGTAATGGGCTCCTTTGACGACTTGTGCAAACTTTTTTTTTTTTTACTGCAGACATTTATTTAAAGAGCTACATTTCAGTGTTGATGCTGCATGTATCACTGATCGCTAGCTTTCATGCATCCATGATTCAGTCTTGTACCATCACCACTGATAAAAAATGTGTCCAAATCTTAACACAGCTTAAGACAAATACAAAGCAGAGAAATATTGATTTCTTAGCAAATGCATTTTAATTGCAGTGTGACTAAATCTCTAAATCTCCCTGCTGTCCCTCCCTCTGTCTCCTGCTGCAGCTATAGAGACTGAGAGCACGAGTTCAGGGGAGGACCTGCTGGTCCCCAGCCCCCCCTCACCACCACCTCCACCCCGCGTCTACAAGCCCTGCTTTGTATGTCAGGACAAATCTTCAGGATACCACTATGGAGTCAGCGCCTGCGAGGGCTGCAAGGTACACAGCTAAACATATGCATGAGCTAAACTCACACAATCACAACAAACACACACTGCACTGCAACACTCACTCTGGGTAACTGTGCAGATGCAGGCTGTAGCTAGAAACAGAGCGTGAGACTACCGATTATTTGCATATTGGGTCAGAGAAGAGGCCATGACCTTTACACCTCCTCTAGGATCTGTAAGCCTCTTTGCTTCATCTAATCCTACACACACATAAAGAATCTGTGCATGCAATTAGTATCTACTTTAATATCAGCGTGTGGGTTTTTGTGCGCTTGTAGTCAAGCTCATGTCCTGTTAGACCATGAAGTGACTTGCTACCAGCGGCCCATCATCAAAATCAGTCAGTCTTTACTCAAACAAATGATTATATTTAAATCATTTTAAATAGATAAGCACACTCGTCCAGTTGTTTGTAGTAGTGATGATAGTTGTGGATGGACCAGTTTTGGTTCAGATGCCAAATTACACCTTCAAATTTTCTGTTCTGTTCCCTGTCCCCTACTGTAACTGTATTTCAGTTATTGCCTCAATGTCTTTTTTTTCTTTTTTTTTTTTAATAGGGTTTCTTTCGGAGGAGTATCCAGAAGAACATGGTGTACACGTGTCACCGAGACAAAGTCTGCGTCATAAACAAAGTGACGAGGAACCGGTGTCAGTCCTGTCGACTGCAGAAATGCCTCGATGTTGGCATGTCCAAGGAGTGTGAGTACAGTATATAGATCCACTGTCATTCTGTTTGTGGAGAAAAGTGTGGAAAATGACAAGCTTCTAAAAAAAAAAAGCCACTTTACTGCAAAGGGTGAATATGTATTAATTACTTTGTAGTCACAGTATAATAAGGGCAGAACAGAATAAAGTGACACGAGTGACTTCTTTACTTAAAGCATAAGTCATACAGTTCAAGCTTAGTCATTTTACATTTGATGTATTTTTACCTTGATATTTGTCTCCCTCTGGTGGCATTTCACATTTCACACATGCCCCACAAAACTCCACTCTTAACTTGCAATAACCAGCCTCCTGCTTTTTCAAATCCTGGCAATTTAAACATGAACATTTACAAGTATATTTACAAGTACAAGCCAATGGAAAGCATAAAGAAATATTTCAAAATATTCCTGTTACTTTATTTATCACTCTAACAGGAAAACATTGAGAGAGCAGCCTCCTAATGCTTAAAAAGACATGTTAAATAATCAGTATGGATTGCAGCTCATTTAGGCAACTAAAGGTTTGAAGCGTCTGATCTAAATCTTGCCATCTTTACCCTAGTGGTGCGAAATGACAGAACGAAGAAGAAGAAGGAAGAGAAGAGGCAGGTGGAGGCAGAGGTGTACGTCCTGTCAGCAGACACAGAGCAGATGATTGAGCGTGTTCGCCGGGCGCATCAGGACACCTTTCCCTCCCTCTGTCAACTGGGAAAATACACCACGGTACTCACACAGACCCCACAGCTTTTTATTACTGTGACTTACACACACAAACATGAATGAATTTACATTTGTGTTTCCTTTTGTAATGAATACATGAATCACTCAGTCAATTACATGATTGACTTGCACATTTCAGTCAATATTGAAATATTCTACAGTACAGGCCAAAAGTTTGGACACACCTTCTCATTCAATGTGTTTTCTTTATTTTCATGACTATTTACATTGTAGATTCTCACTGAAGGCATCAAAACTATGAATGAACACATGTGGAGTTATGTACTTAACAAAAAAAGGTGAAAACATGTTTTATATTCTAGTTTCTTCAAAATAGCCACCCTTTGCTCTGATTACTGCTTTGCACACTCTTGGCATTCTCTCGATGAGCTTCAAGAGGTAGTCACCTGAAATGGTTTTCCAACAGTCTTGAAGGAGTTCCCAGAGGTGTTTAGTACTTGTTGGCCCATTTGCCTTCACTCTGCGGTCCAGCTCACCCCAAACCATCTCGATTAGGTTCAGGTCCGGTGACTGTGGACGCCAGGTCATCTGCCGCAGCACTCCATCACTCTCCTTCTTGGTCAAATAGCCCTTACACAGCCTGGAGGTGTGTTTGGGGTCATTGTCCTGTTGAAAAATAAATGATACCGGATGGGATGGCATGTCGCTGCAGGATGCTGTGGTAGCCATGCTGGTTCAGTGTGCCTTCAATTTTGAATAAATCCCCAACAGTGTCACCAGTAAAACACCCCCACACCATCACACCTCCTCCTCCATGCTTCACAGTGGGAACCAGGCATGTGGAATCCATCCGTTCACCTTTTCTGTGTCTCACAAAGACACGGCGGTTGGAACCAAAGATCTGAAATTTGGACTCATCAGACCAAAGCACAGATTTCCACTGGTCTAATGTCCATTCCTTGTGTTTCTTGGCCCAAACAAATCTCTTCTGCTTGTTGCCTCTCCTTAGCAGTGGTTTCCTAGCAGCTATTTGACCATGAAGGCCTGATTCGCACAGTCTCCTCTTAACAGCTGTTCTAGAGATGAGTCTGCTGCTAGAACTCTGTGTGGCATTCATCTGGTCTCTGATCTGAGCTGCTGTTAACTTGCGATTTCTGAGGCTGGTGACTCAGATGAACTTGTCCTCAGAAGCAGAGGTGACTCTTGGTCTTCCTTTCCTGGGTCGGTCCTCATGTGTGCCAGTTTGATTGTAGCGCTTGATGGTTTTTGTGACTCCACTTGGGGACACATTTAAAGTTTTTGCAATTTTCCGGACTGACTGACCTTCATATCAAGTAATGATGGCCACTCGTTTTTCTTTAGTTAGCTGATTGGTTCTTGCCATAATATGAATTTTAACAGTTGTCCAATAGGGCTGTCAGCTGTGTAGTAACCTGACTTCTGCACAACACAACTGATGGTCCCAACCCCATTGATAAAGCAAGAAATTCCACTAATTAACCCTGATAAGGCGCACCTATGAAGTGAAAACCATTTCAGGTGACTTCCTCTTGAAGCTCATCGAGAGAATGTCAAGAGTGTGCAAAGCAGTAATCAGAGCAAAGGGTGGCTATTTTGAAGAAACTAGAATATAAAACATGTTTTCAGTTATTTCACCTTTTTTTGTTAAGTACATAACTCCACATGTTCATTCATAGTTTTGATGCCTTCAGTGAGAATCTACAATGTAAATAGTCGTGAAAATAAAGAGAACACATTGAATGAGAAGGTGTGTCCAAACTTTTGGCCTGTACTGTATAAAACAGAATTAAGTCAAAATAATTTCAACACTGAATGAAATAACATAAAATTACATAAAAAACAAATAGATGGCTGTTAAATAAATTAGCTGCTTTGTCTCTGCCTCCCATCCTTTACCTGACTCCAACCTGCAGAACAACAGCGCAGAGCATCGTGTGGCTCTGGATGTTAGTCTTTGGGACAAGTTCAGTGAACTCTCCACCAAATGCATCATAAAGACAGTGGAGTTTGCCAAACAGCTGCCCGGCTTCACAACATTAACCATCGCTGATCAGATCACCCTGCTCAAAGCCGCCTGCCTCGACATACTGGTGAGCTTATTACTTTAGTTGCACACAGAAGCACACACACACACACACACACACACACACACACACACACACACTCACACTCTAAACAATTCCATAACCAAGTCTTCCACACATTTATAACTTGTACAGACATGGCACAGCAGGGAGCTAGGGAGAAAAGGCGTCCTTTAAATAACTCTGATGTTATATACCTCTGTTCTCGAACACTTCATCCCCTTTTCCTAGATTCTGAGGATCTGCACTCGCTACACCCCAGACCAGGACACCATGACCTTCTCAGACGGTTTGACTCTGAACCGCACCCAGATGCACAATGCTGGGTTCGGCCCGCTCACAGATCTCGTGTTCTCCTTCGCCAACCAGCTTCTCCCACTGGAGATGGATGATGCAGAGACAGGATTACTCAGTGCCATCTGCCTGCTCTGTGGAGGTACTGCGCTTGATTTTTGTATTCATAGGTGACATTGTGTCTGAAAAAGTTCAATTTTAATTCCTGCACTTCCTGTTATAGTTTATTAATTTATTTTTTTGGATACATTTTATTCATTGGCTCATCATAATGTTGGGTGATTTGTGTATGCGTGTGTGTGTGTGTGTGTGTGTGCAGACCGTCAGGATCTGGAGGAGTCAGAGAAAGTGGATGTTCTTCAGGAACCAATGCTTGAAGCCTTGAAGGTTGGACATCTAATTAAAACTATATGATTACATTAATACTATTTCCTTGCAGTAATGTCAACAGTTTCATTCCAAAATATGACAATCGGCACCATAATATGCAACCAAGGGCTGTAGCTAGCTAAAAACATTCTATTTCAGCCTATGCCTACCAGAGAGGAAAAGTTAGTTCATAGCATATGCTGAAACATGTTACATTGTATATAACTGTATAGCAAACTCCACCACATAACAAGTTGGCGTGACACTTTTCACAGCTGATACTGTGAGTACAGTTTGTGAACATACGCAGAAGAAATTACACACAGGCTCTTTTAAGAGTTAGCATTTCAGCTGAATGCAGGTTAGCTGTGATTTAAACGTCTCTTACAAACACTGCATACCTTTCAATTAAACAGCTGTTCTGTTTTGACTTTTAAACTTCTTGTTCTCTGTGCCTATCAGCGTGTGCAATTATATGTGTCATTTTATGGAGGTTTTTCGTGCAGTTCAGGTCGGGTCTGTCCCTTCCACCACACAGCACACAGCCCTGTAACATTATGCAATTTTGTCTTCTTAAAGGCTCAGTTTTTAGCTTCAGCAGCTTATAAAAACTTAGTTCTGGGTTCTTTACCCTGTTAGTAGTGCATCCCACCACACAGCAGCTTTTAGACATTTTTCTGTTGTTTGCTAGCAGACAGAAGTGACGAGGTGGCACCTTCACTCAATAATAATTCAATAGAGAGCAATGAATTGTTTTCCCCTCCAGGGTTGGCGGGACTTCATTGCGCTTTGTCTCTATGGCAATACAAGTATTCAGAAATGTCTAAATGTAACAGAAGGCAAAGATACAAATCCATTCTTATTTAAAGGAATAGTTAGCTTTTTGGGAAATATGTTTGTTCACTTTCTTGACAAGAATTAAATTATAAGATTGATTGATTAGAGGTGCTGGTAGGCAGATTTTGTTACCTTTGGACAGAGCCAGGCTAGCTGTTACCCCCTGATTCCAGTCTTTGTGCTAAGCTAAGCTAACCTGCTGTTGGCTATAGCTTCATATTCATCATGGCAAGAAAGTGAATAACTTTATTTCCCAAAATGGCAAAAGACTGCTTTAATGCTGCTTCCTCTGAATGTTCACTCAGCAGTGGTGTGGCAACCGTAACAAAGCATTACAACTGCTGTCAGAGAGAGAAATATTATGACAGACTTTATTTTAAAACACAAAAAGTCAAATATTATCAGTAGATACATTGTTAGCTGTAGAAAGACAAACAGATTACACACACTGGACAAAGGGGAAAAGTGTCCAAAACAGAAAACAAAAGTGTTCATACTCTCAAGCACCAGTGGTTGATGACATTACAGAGATAGTATTATAATCACAAAGCACATTAATGACAAATATACAAACAAACCAACATTCATACAGAGAAACTAATACTTTTCCTCATGTTTGTATAGATCTATGTGAGGAGGAGGAGACCTGAGAAACCCTGTATGTTCCCCAAGATACTGATGAAGATTACTGACCTCAGGAGCATCAGCGTGAAGGGTGAGATACGCACACATTTATTGTTTTACCTCAGCTGCAGAGAGAAGCAGGTCTTTATTTGGAAACAGGCCTACGTTAGAGATACGACTTTACTCTTCATTTCTTCTGTTTTTAGTATATTTTATCATATTTTATTAAGACACCTCCTTGTTTTCTGACCTGTTCCCATTTTATATGTAGGTAAACGCAACACTTTCTCCATTTGTCTTGATAAATTCAGTCAGTTCCACAGTACTAATACAGTTGAGTCATATCATACTCACCACTCTGCTGCTCTCAGTTTCTCTTCTTCACAGAAATGCTGTTTTTATTCACTAATTATTTCCAAATGCATACGCTTTTCTATCACTTTTAATGAATGACACTCAACACTTCCTGCAGATGTTTCACATTAAAAGCTGAACAGGGAAGGGACAGTGGCCTTTTGAGCCACTTGAAGGCTTTTAATGTGAAACATCTGTGCAGGAAGTGTTGAGATTCCTTCCTTAACAGTGATCGAAAAAACGGCAAAGTTGTTCTGTTATCCTGAGTTTTCTCTCTCTGCCTCCTTCTCCCAGGAGCAGAGCGAGTGATCACACTGAAAATGGAGATTCCCGGCTCTATGCCTCCTCTCATCCAGGAGATGCTGGAGAACTCTGAGGGACTGGAGGGGCACGGAGCCGGAGGAGGGAAAGGCGGAGGAAAAGGAAGAGGAGGAGGAGGGAGCAGAGAAGAGGATGAAACAGTGCCTGGAAGCTGTCTTCCAAGTCCGTCCCCCAAATCTGTTCCCTCCCCCAGCCCGAGCCCCGTGCCCTGCTCTCCCTCTCCCTCCCCCTCCACCTGAAGCTCTCTCTCAGTCAGCACCTCTGCTCCACACAGCACCACCAGGGGGGCACAATGTGGTACTGCAAGAAAACCATCCACACAGCAGACTGACAGAGAATGAAAGCAGGAAAAACTGCACCCAATAACAGATAATCTTGAGGACAAACAGAACAGTAGTGTGACTCATCTCTGGAGTCTGAATGTCTGAATCCATAAACTCTCTTGGTTGATTTTACTGGTAACATGTGGATGTCCACAACATCAATTAAACCGTATGCATGCCAGGAGGAAGGCTAAATATCTTTATACAAGTGCTGCAGATAGGATGTGTGACGTTAAATGAAAGCAGGTAGCTTAAACCATGCTGCTCATTGTTGAGACATCATGGTTTTATACATTAAATGCAAAAAACGTGATTTCACATTTTTAAAAATCTTTTTATAATGCCTAAAAGGTTAATTATATGCAGAATCTGGCTTTATTTTTGTCCAGTCAAACATAAAGTTATCAGTGACATTACTCCACTTTGTTCAGTTATTTTAGAAAAAAACCTGCAATATATGGACAGAAGAGTCCAGTGATATTTAGCTGTACCTACCTGTGTCTTACTGGTCAGAATCCCATTGACCTCTCAGTAACAAGTTTAGAAAGCTCAGTCCAATGCAGGTTTACAATCTGACCTGCAAAGTGTGTGAAGCTAAATGAAGGATAATGTTGACAGACTGAAAGTGATGATTCCTCTTGTACATTTCTTCCCTTATGAAAAGTCATGTATAGTATGCTAAATCATTATGTGTAATATATTGTATATAAAAAAAAGGCTGTGAAATAAGTTGTTGGACTGAGACGGGCTGATAGAAGAAGTTATTTTCCTAAATGTACATCTGTATATACTGTATTTCTCTTTTGCAGCTGACCCTGTAAAGACTTCATCACCAACCCGCCCCCCCAACCTCCTCCTTTCTTTCCCCTCACAGACACATCAGGGAAAAATAATAATCTTTCACTCCATTTTCTTTAACTGGAATCAGTCACAGAAATGTAAACATTAATTGGAGAGTTTTTATAGCTTAAAGTAAATGTATTTCTCTGTGTATCACTTTGTATGAAAATATGTGGTTGAGTTGTTTTCAGATGCAGCTCCAGCAACTCAAACTGTGAAACATAGCAAATTATTCATTTTAAAGTAATGCATTGTCTGCCTGTTGGTGGACACTTTCAACCAAAGCAAACTGTGATACCAGGAGTGCAAACACCCCTCACCTAGGTGTTCTCATTTGGTAACACCCCCCCCCCCCCCTCATGGCACTAGAACCTGCAGATTTACTGTATGGTCTAATTAAGGTAATGTGGAAATTTCTGCCAGCTGCTGCCAAAATTTGTCAAAATGTTCAAGCTGTGTTTTGTTTTTATAGTCTGCACCACTTATTGTCATAGTCTGTTTACACAGTGCCACTGCCTCACTACGACATCTCTACAGTCAGGTACAAATCTTGCAACTCCAATTTCAATGTTATTCTCTTTAATGTATGGCAAGATTAAACTCATTGGAAAGTATCAAAAATACAGGGAGTTGAATAAAGAAGTATGATTTTCTTCTTATATCCTGAAATATGTGTGCTCTTTGGTGTTCCCTGTGAAATGCTGTATCTATTTTGATATTCACACATTACCTTATACAAGTCGGAAGACCCAGGAACATGTGTTACTAATCCCAAATCTGCAATCCAACACGTTTCTTTTTTGTGCATACATGTAGAAAGTACAAAACAAACAGAAATCAAAGACTGTCAAAACACTGGAAGAAGCTGCTAAGTGTAACTACATGAAGGCCTGAGCAGATAGAAGGGAAAGCAATGCAAGGTCAGTCCATTTTGTAAATACATTAGTCATCAACTTTGTAAACTGATAACGATGGTGATTTTCTTTAATATTATTGATTCCTCTGTGCCGTAGAGCTCCATTGTTGTCCAAAACCTATTAAAACATGTCAATGAGCCACACTGCTGCACTCGGTGACATGTTTCTTCACCCCCAAAGAGTGTGGTTACTGTAGTTTGTTTAGAAATGGCTCCAAAGAGTAAGCAGTGATAAGTGGGTATGCTACGCTAAGCACCATGGTCACAACAGTACACTCTAGCAGTACACACTGTACATTTGTTTCAAGTAACCTAAAGGACAATTTTTCAAATGTGTTGACAGTCAGACGCCCAAATGAACACTGAAACATGTTTTTCTTGCTGTAATCATTCCTCCTGTTCATACTGACCGTTAGAAGATCCCTTCATAATGCACTTACAATGTAAGTGATGGGGGACAAAATCCACAGTCCTCCTTCTGTCCAAATGTATTAAAAGGTTTATCTGAAGCTAATATGAAGCTTCAGTCGTCCAAATAAGTCAAATCAAGTAGATATCTTTCAATGTTACAGTCTTTTTAGTGCCAAAGTCTCTCTTTTTGTTACTATACTTCCACCACAGCTCAACAGGGAAACACTGTCTGAGGAAACACAAAGAGAGAATTTGATGCTAAAAATACTGTAAATGTGGCAGATATCCACTTGATATGACTAATTCAGACTGCTGAAGCCTCATATAAGCTTCACATCAACTTTTAAATACATTTTTACACTAAATGACTGTGTGGACACACTGTGGATTTTGGCCTCCATCACTTACATTGAAAGCACATTTGAAGGGGATCTTTTAACAGCCAGTATGAACAGGAGGAATGATTACAGCGAGGAAAACCTCTTTCACTGTTCATATGGACACCTGACTGTTGTTTTAAGACACACATGAAAAATTGTGAACCTGTCCTTTAAAGTCACATCTACAGCAAAAACACCAAAAGTAAACAGAGTGAGGACTTCCCAAGGAAAAATCTAGAGCGAGAAGAGGAAAGCTATCATAAGTGCAACAAATAGAGTTTCTAAAATAAAACAAATACTAAACACGCATCCCTTTTAAAGGAACATGTCTAAATTCTACATTAAAAAATATTTACTCCCATAAAAAGCAACACTTAAAGAAGCTTAGAAGAAATAACTCAGGATTAGAACCTGTTGAAAATCAAGATAATGCCAGAAGTTAACTAATTAAATCAAATCACACAGTCACAGGGAGTGAAAGTACATTAATGACTGATATTGTAGCCAAACAAATTGTTGGCACAACAGACAAAAGAAATGATTCCCACCACCTTACAAACTACTGTAGTGAAGTTTGTGGGGACCAGTGGTTCAAATTTCACATTCTTTTCCAAGTCACTTTTGGAACTGTCAAATTGAAAGTAAAATTGCTTAATCTGTTCAACAAGTTCTACAACACTTAACCTCTAACTTCAAAAAATTGGAATACTAAGCTTCATGACATACTGTGCCACTGAAAATTTGATTTTGCACTTAAAGTCGTCTCTGTAGCTTCAGGCTAGAACAGTAACACTACATGGTCATCAATGCACTGCAAAAAACATGTCTAAAATAAAACATTCAGCACGTGGTAAATGCTAAACTCAAGGCAGGCAAAGTGTGAGTGTATTCACTGAAGTGAGAGTGAGAGCGGTCTGTTTATAAGAAAGGAGAAGTTACACACCCTGCATATGTCCATCAAAGATCTTGTTTTTCACAGCTATCTGCTCAGTATTTCAACACTTAAACATAAGATTATAAGATCTGTTGTGCACCAAAACATCCCGTAATGTGATGCTGTGCTATGTACAATTATACATTTAGTTACAGACGTGTTAAGACGTGTTGATTGGCTTCTTCTCCAGTTACTGGGCCTCTTTCTTGCACAGTTTGTATTAAAGTGCTAACATGTCTTGAAGTAACAAATTTCAGTTTATGTGGTATTCAATTCTTGCTTGCAAATGCCTTACAAATGCTGAGAATGACCTTAGTTGTCAGTATAGTTTTTATCCCATAATTGACTTTTTGACCTCCCCTTAGCTATGCCTAGCAAGCTATCCTCATACCACCTTTTATCATTATTTGTTGTAACTTTTGAAGCAATGGGTCCTTGATTTCAGACAGAGGTGGACGAGCCCTGTTTGGCTCCTTAGCTTTCACACTTGTTTGTATTTTCAAACCATTTGTTCTTTTTTGCTCAGCCTGAGTTTCCAGTGGCTGGCTTTCATTCCCAGTCAGGCCACTAAAATGACACTAGGAAAGTAAACACAGCTCAGGACCTGACTGATTAAGTTGTGACAGATTTAAAGAGTGCTCACCAAATTGTTAACTTTACCATGGTTATTATAGATAGCAGCGCATCTTGTGTGTGTGTGTGTGTGTGTGACACACGCATCGCGTGTCTATGTGTATGTCCAGACTGATTATAAAATGTAAACATGTTACAAAACCAGTTATGGATATGAAAGTGTCTCTGAAAGTCGAAGAACACAACAGATGGCGCCTTGTCCCTGGTAACGATAATAATGATACTGAGGTGTTGAAGTTGCTGCAGGCCACAGTTCTCCTGTCTGGTCTGAACCCAACCTGCAGACCACCTGACTCGCCCCTCCCCCGGATCCCAATCAACAAGTGACGCTGGATGACAGAATCCCGCAGGAGTGCTTTAATACATAGCATTACCCAGTTCATTCACTAGCTCTTATATCAAACACAGAGTGGCTGGAATATTTGTTTAAAACTAGCATTTTGTTCTGAAAGTGTGTCCAAACCTTTGACTGGTATTGTGTGTTTTTAATTAATCCTTATTGTTTTTGTTCAATTAATTGATTCACATTTCACAGTTTTAATGTCCTCCAACTACATCGTAACTACTGAAAAAATAAATGAACTAAATGGATGTGTGGATTCTATTTCAATTAAACCAAATGATATTAATACAAATTTAGAATTTTTTTCTCACATGCGTGGTGAGTTTCCTGTATAAAATACTGTCCCACTTTGCCAACAGAAGTGTCCCACTCAACCTGAAAGTTATACTTCAACAAAAGGGGGATGCATATGGGGTTTGTTTGGCTATAATTTTAGATCATTTCTAAAGTTTGATTTCACTGCAAGCATGTAGTCAAGTATTTGAAGTAATAATAATAGTAATAATAATTAATGTAAGCACTTATTGTGATTGCAATATTCATTGATTGCAGCACAAACTCTATCTCATTCAAAGATTTCAGAGCTAAGCCTGGGATCTCCACTGACCTTAGAACCTCCCCTGCTATGAATTCCTTGTTTGTCTAAGTGTAAAGTGAGAAAACTTGAAAACTTCAGTGCCACTGAAAAACAGAAGCAGAGAAACAGCAAGCCACACTGCAGCACTGCCTCTGTGTGACTATACCAGCCCTCCTGAGCCTGGACGCTTCTCTAAGTTCACCTGCATTGACTAGGATGTTCAAACCTCTACCAAGACTGTTTTTTGGTGAGTAAACCAAGTGCTGTGTGTGTGGAGGAGTCAACATGTTGCAGTATGTATGCCAGCTTTAGGTCTTTTCACTGCAATAGTCGTGAAACATTTTGCACACATGATGCTGGCCTACCAATTTCCTATGTCACAATTCATTAATTCAGTGTTTATATTCAATAGTTATAGTTTATAGTTCCAGCAGTTTAGATTATGTCATATGGCTGCATCATAATATGAAAGAGAAACATCTAGATGTACCAGACATCATTTTATACACATTTCATTTTAATTCAGTCGGACATATTTGCACAAAACTGACTAAAATATTGAATAAAGATTTAACAAAATATTTCATTGCTGTACCATGGGAATGAACCGTCAGAATGTCCCATGCTGTTTATTGGACAGTAGACAATTGACAGACATCGATTATTAGTATGACAACGAATCAGGAAACCTATACTTGATACCATTCGATACCAGTTGTAATGTCTGTTGCGTCTTTCCAATTCTCTTTATTGTGAACAATCAACGATCAAAAGAGAAACTGTATAGAAATTTTAAAACACTACATACTGTACAACATCCTGAATGTATATTAGACAATGTAATCTATTTCAACACGTGACAGTTCATGGCATTAAAATAGCAGCCTAAATCAGAAACAAACACATTTTAGTTTATATATATCTATATTTATGAGCTGAAATGTCTTTTTTCTCTCTCTCTCTCATATAGTCTGTGTTGTATTGACCTCATTTTCACATGCTGCAGGTCAGTCCATTCTCCTGTTTGATGCATACATTTCTTGTTGTTTTCCAGTTATGTAAAATGTGGAAATTTTGATGTTATGTCTTTTGTGTCTGACAGAAGGTCAGATCCGATTAGTTGGGTCCACTCGGTGCTCTGGAAGAGTTGAAATCTATCACAACAATGCCTGGGGAACAGTCTGTGATGACAGCTGGGACTTAAACGATGCTAAAGTGGTTTGCAGACAGTTGGGCTGTGGGCAGGCACAGAGTGCCCGTGTGACGGCATATTTTGGAGAAGGTGATGGCAAAATCTGGCTTGATGATGTGGCCTGTTCAGGCAGTGAAAGATCTCTAGCTGATTGTCAGCACAGAGGATTTGGGACACACGACTGTGGACACAGTGAGGACGCTGGTGTCATTTGTTCAGGTGAGGCAACTCTTTCAATCACTTAGCTATTGGATACATCTATATGATAAAAGGATTAAAAGCCATTCGTTTCTTGTGTGGTACCTGTATCAGTAAAATTGATGGCCTTATTCAAGATTCATGATTCAAGAAACTTTACACACATAATGACAGAAATTCCTCTTTGACACGGCTCAATCAAAGACAAAGGTAGACAAACGTGGTTATGACAGTGGTCATTCCAACACACCTTGGACTCACTGGCTGCCATAATCCAAAGTGCTTTCATCTCTATTCTTCACATAGTTCCTTGCAGTCCAACATATTGATAAGTGCAGTTGGACAAGTTGCCAAAGCTATATAGCATTTTCCTAAATTATGCTGAAGCTTAAAACTTAGGAAACTGTAAAAATGTTCCAAAATAATTTTAAAAAATTAAAAAAAAACAAAAAGGTGAGGCAAAAGAGGACCTGGTAAAAGTAGGAGACCTGTTAAAAGCATTTTAATATGCCAAAGCTGAGGTGCACTGTCTGAAAAGGTCAGCTCACTCCTAATAAAATTAGAAATTATCGTTTTGTTTTGTAGACAAATTTTTGAATGCAGTTGAATTCTTTTAGCAGCAGGCATGTTTGCATTAGTAGTAATTTAAGACAGCTCTGACACTGTGTAAAAAGAGCAAACAGTAAATGAGGCAGGGATCAATGAAATAAATTTGCACTAGATTGCATGCATTGTTTCCTGTGAATCCTTCGTGCTTAAGTAAGCATCTGAATCCAGTGTGGGAATGGAGGAATCCACCCCCCAACCAATAAAAACTACTGTATAGAGAGGTAATTACTGAATTTAATAATGAATGCTGAATAATGAATGGCTATTGCAGAAAACATACCAACAATAAATGGTATCAAAAATGAGCTCTAAATGAATGAATATCTTAAATATTCATTATAACTTTAAAGTCTAAGAGGCAGTTAAAGTTAAACTCCAGCAGTATCATCAGGTTTTAGGCATATAGGTTTTAGGCATCCATTCTCCTGTTTGATGCATACACTTCTTGTTGTTTTCCAGTTATGTAAAACAATATTTGTTATTTTGATGTTATATCTTTTGTGTCTGACAGAAGGTCAGATCCGATTAGTTGGGTCCACTCGGTGCTCTGGAAGAGTTGAAATCTATCACAACAATGCCTGGGGAACAGTCTGTGATGACAGCTGGGACTTAGAAGATGCTAAAGTGGTTTGCAGACAGTTTGGCTGTGGGCCGGCACAGAGTGCCCGTGCGACGGCATATTTTGGAGAAGGTGATGGCAAAATCTGGCTTGATGATGTGGCCTGTTCAGGCAGTGAAAGATCTCTAGCTGAGTGTCAGCACAGAGGATTTGGGACACACGACTGTCGACACAGTGAGGACGCTGGTGTCATTTGTTCAGGTGAGGCAACTCTTTCAATCACTTAGCTATTGCATACATCTATATAATAATAGGATTAAAAGCCATTCGTTTCTTGTGTGGTACCTGTATCAGTAAAATTGATGGCCTTATTCAAGATTCATGATTCAAGAAACTTTACACACATAGTGACAGAAATTCCTCTTTGACACGGCTCAATCAAAGACAAAGGTAGACAAACGTGGTTATGACAGTGGTCATTCCAACACACCTTGGACACACTGGCTCCCATAATCCAAAGTGCTTTCATCTCTATTCTTCACATAGTTCCTTGCAGTCCAACATATTGATAAGTGCAGTTGGACAAGTTGCCAAAGCTATATAGCATTTTCCTAAATTATGCTGAAGCTTAAAACTTAGGAAACTGTAAAAATATTCCAAAATAATTTTAAAAAATTAAAAAAAACAAAAAGGTGAGGCAAAAGAGGACCTGGTAAAAGTAGGAGACCTGTTAAAAGCATTTTAATATGCCAAAGCTGAGGTGCACTGTCTGAAAAGGTCAGCTCACTCCTAATAAAATTAGAAATTATCGTTGTCTTGTTTTGTAGACAGATTTTTGAATGCAGTTGAATTCTTTTAGCAGCAGGCATGTTTGCATTAGCAGTAATTTAAGACAGCTCTGACACTGTGTAAAAAGAGCAAACAGTAAATGAGGCAGGGATCAATGAAATAAATTTGCACTAGATTGCATGCATTGTTTCCTGTGAATCCTTCGTGCTTAAGTAAGCATCTGAATCCAGCGTGGGAATGGAGGATTCCACCCCCCAACCAATAAAAACTACTGTATAGAGAGGCAATTACTGAATTTAATAATGAATGCTGAATAATGAATGGCTATTGCAGAAAACATACCAACAATAAATGGTATCAAAAATGGGCTCTAAATTAATGAATATCTTAAATATTCATTATAACTTTAAGGTCTAAGAGGCAGCAAAGTAGAAGCATGTAATTGTTAAATGAAAGAGTGAACCTAAAATGTAGTCTTGGGGGACATCAAAGGTGAAAGGGGGCACTTGTGGAAGAGACCCCTAACTAATTAAGAGCATTACTGCTATCTTTCCTATTCAAAGTTCTACAGTGTGTAGTTTTTACCCAAGTCTCCACTTTCTCATGCAAAATCTAATCTACTTGATCCAAAGCTGATAAGACTATTTAAGACTTGAGAAAGTATAGTAAACACTAATTAAGGTCTGTGACTTTGTCATTTTTGACTAAAACAAACAAGTTGATAAGTATGACTTCCTCATTATTTTGTTATGCTTCCTCATAACATACTCACTGAGCTCTGAAAAAAGATGAATAAAGAGCCCAGAGCAAAGATACACTACGTTAACATTTTATACTGTTCTATTTTTCAGTAAGCCCAAAGCCCAGCATCTCCATGAATCCTGCTGGTGAAGTTAGCTGGGGTCACACTCTGCATTGTTAATGTGACCTTTGATAATGAGGCATCATACTTGTGTCAGTATCAGACAAAGGTTTCAAGTCGAGGCTTTAGCTCCCCCCTAAGTGGCTCTGTTGGACTCTCTGTAACTGATAAGAAAATATCATGGTTCTCAAACTTTACTTTACTGTTCTTTTTACAAACGATCAAATAAAGGAGGTAAAAATGACAAGTAGTTATAATAAAGAAAGCTCAAATGAAGTATCCACCACTCTACTGTGCTATTTCTTTCAGTGAGCCTGCCAAAGCCCAGCATCTCCATGAATCGTGCTGGTGAAGTTACCTGGGGTCAGAACGTCGGCATCACTTGTTCAATCTCAACTCAGCTTTTAAGTGGAACATTCATTCTAAAGAAGACCTCAGGCTCATTCAGAAAGACTCAGACATCAAGTACCAACTCTGCTACCTTCAACATTCCTAATGTGAACTTTGATAATGAGGGATCGTACCAGTGTCAATTTCAGACAAGTCAAGACCTCAGTTCCCCCCTTAGTGACTCTGTCAGACTCTCTGTTACTGGTAAGAAAGAAACTACAGTTCTGGAGCTTGATTTTATGATTACTTTTATAAATTATCAAATGAAATTAAAGGGGAACTCCACTGATTTTATATATCAAAGTTTGTTTACAGGGTTAGAGAGTATTATTGAATATATGAAAGAAAGTTGTATAAAGCATTTTGCCTAAAGTGATATCACTTGGGTCAGCATGGGTTGGGGCTGAAGACTTGAAAGAAATAAATCTGGGGGTGTGGAGTTACAAAGAAGTGAGGTTACCAAACCTCTGTAGCCCGCTCCTCATTTTTGCTTGAGGCTAGCAGCTCGGCATTAGCCACTACTAGCATAACACACCTCAATCTCAAAATGAATTGTCGGCGCTCGAGTTGCATTGTGGGTAATTTAGGCAACAGGTTTTGACAAGGAAGAAGAATGCATGGAATAAAAAAGACAGTGGGCCTCATGCAAGAACCACTTATATGAACAGATTTGTTCTTGAGAGGCACATATGAGTGATTTAAGAAAATTTGTGACATCATCGATTTTGTCATACTTTTTTCTTTGGTACAAACCAAGCACCAACAACCACAGCTTGAAATTGAAGCCAAAGTGAAAGTCCCTTAAAGTGCAATACTGGGTGATGCCACACCTCCCTACATCTATATTTATTCACTGTCTATGGTACGAACGGAATTTACATTCATTATGAAGACCTCAGGCTCATTCAGGATGACCCCAACATCAAGTGCCAACTTTACTACCTTCAACAATGCAAATGTGAACATTGATAATGAGGGATCATACCAGTGTCAGTTTCAGACACTTGAGTTTCAAGTCAAGACTACTGCTCCCCCCTAAGTGACTCGGGCAGACTCTGTTGCTGGTAGGAAAAAATATAGTTCGCAATCTTGATTTTTCATTTACTTCTACAGCATACCTGAACAAATTATTTTAACCCTTGTGCCCAATTAAAAAAAACTCCCTCTGGGGTCATTAGAGGACAAAAATGTCCACTTTCTAAAACTGCTATGAAAATATTACATATTAATATTATTTTCCACTTTCAATGAATTATTTTTCTTAACTGACATCAGTCCTGATGCTTGCATAATACCAGTTTTTTTAAATGACAAAAACATAAAAAATGAATTATTTTCCATAAACTAAATGCAAAAGAGATTCTTTGGGGGGGGGGGGATTATTACACTCTGGGATATGTCAATGATTAGCAACAACATTGATTTTGATGCATTAGTATTTTTTGTGCAGTGTCAGATTAAAAAAAAACTCCCTCTGTTGTCCTAAGAGGACAAAAATGTCCACTTTCTAAAACTGTTATAAAAATATTATATATTTATACGCGGGTCGAGTCAGCCTGCCGTCGAAGCGCAGGTTGGAGCTGATGACACAAAATTTGCGGTGGGACATCGTTGCTTGGAAGATGGCCCGTCCTGTGTGGTCATCCCACAGGCTGCGAGTAGATTCGTTCCTTGACCTGTGCGCACCGGCCAGGATCAGCACCCCAATGCACGCCTGCAGGTCAATGGCATCTACATGTCTCCAGTCGGACACAGAACGTCTCCCCTGCAGGTTTGTATTCTCCACAAGAAGCTGGATTATGTCTTCTGTTACGAAAACATCAAAGGATGACTTTATGGTGCTGATCCTGGCGATGGTGTACCTTGTGGGCCCGGGGTTATGCAGGTTGCTGGCAAGTACCGCAGTGTCTCGGCATGAGTCGGAGCCCAGATAATTCTCCCACTACTGGATTTCCAGTCTGGATCGGCTGTCTCCTCTGTGTCCTCCCCACCATCAGTGCAGTCAGAGGAATAAGGGTCATCAGATGAATCAGACTCCACATCGTACTCGACGTCATCCTCAGAGTTTGTGTCCTCCTCAGTTTCGGAGACACCCGACTCATGCTCGCTGTCAGCAGGCTGACAGGTGTCTCTTCATCTTGCCAAGTGGGAAATGACCAGCCACTAAATCTGCATATACTTATAGATTTAGCTGCGACAGCAGTTGTATAAACTGTAAGACTGTAAGATTGTAAGATGCCAGATGATTTTATTTATCTGAGGGAGCGCATGTGTTGGTGTGTATGGGCCTCTGTGTAGTGCGTGTGCAAGTGCACATACAAGGAGAAATTGTCGAGGGGCTTTGAAATTTTTATTTCAAAGTCAAGCTCATGTTTTATCTCTGTACCTCAAATACACATGAATCAGAGTGAATGAAAAACATACCACGAGAACCACTTGCTCTTGACTCATATGGTCACACACAATCACATAAGAACACTTCTACAAAGATACGCGCACACGCGCGCACGCGCACACGCCCACACACAACACACACTTACATGCACACACACACACACACACACACATCTCTAAGATTCCAATAGCCTACTGTAACTTATACAGTAAATATACTGCACATATGAGGTGTAGTATATTATATTCTATTGAGTTTGACGGCGTGCGCGTGCATGTGCATGTGTGTGTGTGAGTGAAAGTGTTTGCATGTGTGTGTGTGTGTGAGAGAGAGAGAGAGAGATTGAGACATGGAGTTGTTTATTGCCAGCTGCAGTACAATACAATTCCTACCTCTGTAGCTGCACACACACACATACACGTACACACACACACACACACTCTCACACACTCTGACATCCATACCAACACATCTGGGTAATTTTTAGTGCATTCACATTTTCATTGGCCCTGCTGTGGTTCCTAATACAGCAGAAACAGGACTAAGCAAAAATGCATTGTATTCCCCCATAGGCCAAATACATGAAAAATGGCACCAACTAGTGGAAAATAGTAAAAACTCCAGAATGACATCCTAGTACAATAGAATTCATGAATGTTTGGCAAGGGGGTCAGTTTTAATGTATTTCAGTTGGACAGTTGGAACTCGGTTAGTCGTTTGGACACGTTCTTAAAGAAAATCTTGCTCTCAACACTGAGTAGCGAGATTATACGGAACTGCTCAATGCAATGTTGCTGGAGTTCTCTTCCTTCGGGATCCAGACATCTTCGGCATGTCTCCACTGGGCGGCGACTTTTCCTCTCCGCCATATCACCTTCAAGATCCTCCACAGACGCTTGAGGAGCTGTGGACACTGCTTGTAGACCTTGTAGGGTACACCACTGGGGCCAGGAACCGAACTGGATCTTGCAGCTTTGACAGCTTCATTTACCTCTGTTAAAAAAGTCAAAAGTTTGGACACACCTTCTCATTCAAGGGCTTTTTCCTCAATTTTTACTAGTTTCTATATTGTAGAACAATACTGAAGACATCAACACTATAAAATAACACACTCTTGGCATTCTCTCAAACCGCTTCATGAGGTAGTCACCTAGAATGCTTTTCCAACAGTCTTGAAGGAGTTTGCAGTGCACTTGTTGGCTGCTATTCCTTTGCTTCCAACTCATCCCAAACCATCTCAGTTGAGATGGTTTTAGATTGGGTGATTGTGGAGGCTAGGTCATATGATGCAGCACTTCACAACTCTCCTTCTTGGTCAAATAGCCTTTACATAGCCTGGAAGTGTGTTTTGGGTCATTGTCCTGTTGAAAAAAATAGATGTTCCCACTAAGCACAAACAAGATGGGATGGCGATGGATAGTGCCACGATTACCTATTGAAGGATACTGTCATGTGACAATTACGTGAGAAAAGAGGATCTGTGTGCCATCGCCAGTGTAACTTACTGTCAATTTCCACATCTTACATGCATCTAGTTTCTTTTCAAAATAAAGCATCATCTGTATTGGGGTCATTTACACTTAGTGTTAATGATTAACTTAATAGTTACTGCAATCAAACAATTTTTTGGTTTGTGGCTAAGTGAAACAATATATAAAATATATAAAAATAGCCTAAATCTTAACTCAACCCCTCTTACAACAGCAACATATAGTCTACACCCAAAATCTGGGACATGTTACCAGCAGAAATCAAAGATGCGACCTCAGTGAGGCGGCAAGAGTGACACTGAGCTTGTGCAGCTGGTGATTATACCCTTCTCCAGGCGGTGCCAGGCAGATGTTGCATGGCTTGAGGAGACTCTTGCGCTGAAATTGTTGTAGTAGTCCATGATGAGTTTGCAGATCTTTCCAGGGACGCAGTGTCTTGTCAGTGCTGTTTCAACAAGTTGTGCGGGATAGAACCTTAGGCATTGGTTAAGTCAAGTCAGAGAGTTGCCAAATCTCCTTTGCTTTCCCTTGCCTCCCGGATAAACTGTGTCACCACTCCTGAGTGCTCCAAGCACCCAGGCACTCCAGGAACTCCCCCCTTCTGGACAGAGCTATCTATGTAGGCGTTCTTCAAGAGGAACTCGGTTAGTCGTTTGGACACAATCTTAAAGAAAATCTTGCTCTCAACACTGAGTAGCGAGATTATATGGAACTTCTCAATGTTGCTGGAGTTCTCTTCCTTCGGGATCCAGACGCCTTCGGCGTGTCTCCACTGGGCGGCGACTTTTCCTCTCCACCATATCACCTTCAAAATCCTCCACAGACGCTTGAGGAGCCATGGACACTGCTTGTAGACCTTGTAGGGTACACCACTGGGGCCAGGAACCGAACTGGATCTTGCAGCTTTGACAGCTTCCTTTACCTCTGCCAGGTTGGGCTCATCACTATTGAATTGAGACACTGGTTTTGGGGGTGTCACCAGTGCCTTGCAAGGGCCAAGCTCTTGGTCTCTTAACTTGTCACTGAAGGTGGTATTGAGGTGCTGGTCGATCTCTTCTACAGGGCAAGCGAGGTGGCCACTTCGACTTATAATAGGAGCTGGGGTTGAAATTTCAAAATTAAAAAAAAAAAAAAAACCTTGCCAAAATTGATGCCATATGCATTAAAACAGCCAAAATTATCACCAAATAAAAACTTAAAAAGACAAAAATGTCCTTAGTGGGGCACAAGTGTTAAGTAACAATGACAAGAGGTTAAAAAAAAAGCTCAACTCAAAAGTAGTATATCCCTTGTGTTATATTATTCACTGAGCCTTCCGTAGCCTAGCATCGCCATGAATCCTGCTGGTGAGGTTAGCTGGGGTCAGAATGTCAGCATCACTTGTTCAATCTCAAGTCAGCAGTTAGGTGGAACATTCATCCTGAAGAAGACGTCAGGCTCATTTAGAGAGACTTGAGAATTAAATTCCAACTCTGCATTGTTAATGTGACCTTTGATAATGAGGCATCATACTTGTGTCAGTACCAGACAAAGGTTTCAAGTCGAGGCTTTAGCTCCCCCCTAAGTGGCTCCGTTGGACTCTCTGTAACTGATAAGAAAATATCATGGTTCTCAAACTTTATTTTACTGTTCTTTTTACAAACGATCAAATAAAGGAGGTAAAAATGACAAGTAGTTATAATAAAGAAAGCTCAAATGAAGTAACCACCACTCTACTGTGCTATTTCTTTCAGTGAGCCTGCCAAAGCCCAGCATCTCCATGAATCGTGCTGGTGAAGTTACCTGGGGTCAGAACGTCGGCATCACTTGTTCAATCTCAACTCAGCATTTAGGTGGAACATTCATTCTAAAGAAGACCTCAGGCTCATTCAGAAAGACTCAGACATCAAGTACCAACTCTGCTACCTTCAACATTCCTAATGTGAACTTTGATAATGAGGGATCGTACCAGTGTCAGTATCAAACAAGGGTCTCAAGTCGAGACTTCAACTCCCTCCTGAGTGACTCTGTCAGACTCTCTGTTACTGGTAAGTCCTTAACTTCATTTTTTATCCACGTAAAGTAACAGTCAAAAGTTTGGACACACCTTCTCATTCAAGGGTTTTTTCCTCAATTTTTACTAGTTTCTATATTGTAGAACAATACTGAAGACATCAACACTATAAAATAACACACTCTTGGCATTCTCTCAAACCGCTTCATGAGGTAGTCACCTAGAATGCTTTTCCAACAGTCTTGAAGGAGTTTGCAGCGCACTTGTTGGCTGCTATTCCTTTGCTTCCAACTCATCCCAAACCATCTCAGTTGAGATGGTTTTAGATTGGGTGATTGTGGAGGCTAGGTCATATGATGCAGGACTTCACAACTCTCCTTCTTGGTCAAATAGCCTTTACATAGCCTGGAGGTGTGTTTTGGGTCATTGTCCTGTTGAAAAAAATAGATGTTCCCACTAAGCACAAACAAGATGGGATGGCGATGGATAGTGCCACGATTACCTATTGAAGGATACTGTCATGTGACAATTACGTGAGGAAAGAGGATCTGTGTGCCATCGCCAGTGTAACTTACTGTCAATTTCCACATCTTACATGCATCTAGTTTCTTTTCAAAATAAAGCATCATCTGTATTGGGGTCATTTACACTTAGTGTTAATGATTAACTTAATAGTTACTGCAATCAAACAATTTTTTGGTTTGTGGCTAAGTGAAACAATATATAAAACATATAAAAAATAGCCTAAATCTTAACTCAACCCCTCTTACAACAGCAACATATAGTCTACACCCAAAATCTGGGACATGTTACCAGCAGAAATCAAAGATGCGACCTCAGTGAGGCGGCAGCGATAGAGCCTTTGGGCAACAGCTCAGAATGTGCTCCAAAGTGCCCCTCCTCTAGCATAGTTTAAACTCTGGAGTGTCTGCTAGGCCCCAGGTGTGAAGGTTGGCCTGGCTTAGGAGGACATCGTACACAGACTGTATGAGAAATTTTGTGCGCAGAGGTTCAGCCCTCCATAGCTCTGCCCACGTGAGTTTGCGAGGTTCCACATGCTCCTACCTTGTCCACGCCCCTTGCTTGGACATGCTGACCATCCGGCTGCAACATTCTTCCTCCACCTCTGCACGGATCTCATCCTGGACCAGTTGGCACTTAGTAGCGAGGCTTGGGAAAGCTACCAAGGCCTGCCCTCCCCATTGCCACAGTACCCACCAAGGACTTGTGCCTCAGCTGTGCCTCCGCTCTGCTTCTTGTGCCTGCCACTTCCTCCCGGTCTTCACAACAATTCCTGCCGAGGCCACCTTGACATCTGCGGAATCCCTGTACATCATTACCTCTCTGGAGCGGGTGACTTTGAATTCCTTTGAGTCCACTGAGAGGGAGGTCCAGCTTGGTGGATTTGCCATATAAGGCAATGCTGCTTAAGGATCGAGGGAGCCCCAGCCATTTCCTTAGAAACTGGCTGATGGTCTTCTCTAGTACCTCCACCGTTGTCAATGGTACCTCGTAGATTAACAGGGGCCAGAGAATTCTAGGCAGGACTCCGTGCTGGTACATCCAGGCCTTGAACTTACCTGTGAGCCCAGATTTGTCGATGGCTGTGAGCCAAGAAGTCAGGTCGCTCTTCGTCTGCTGCACAGCCGCTGCATCCTTCAGGGAGCTATCAAAGATTTTTCTCAGGCTCCTGACAGGTCTTTCAGTCACTGTTGGAATCTTGGTCTCTCCAATTGTAAAGTAGCAATGGTCGGCCACTTTACCTTTTTTCAGGACTAGAGACCTGGATTTAGCTGGCTTGAAGCTCATCTTTGCCCATGGCACAGACGTGGTCGTCACTGTCAAGTCATCCATAAAGGCTCTTATTGGGGGCTGCCGGGTCCCAGATTTAGATTTTGGCCCTCTGCATTCAACCTCCACAGACTTGAAAATCATGTTCATGGCCAAGGAGAAGAGTGACACTGAGCTTGTGCAGCTGGTGATTATGCCCTTCTCCAGGCAGTGCCAGGCAGATGTTGCATGGCTTGAGGAGACTCTTGTGCTGAAATTGTTGTTTGGGATGAGTTGCTTCCAACTCATCCCAAAATGTCCTTAGTGGGGCACAAGTGTTAAGTAACAATGACAAGAGGTTAAAAAAAAAGCTCAACTCAAAAGTAGTATATCCCTTGTGTTATATTATTCACTGAGCCTTCCGAAGCCTAGCATCGCCATGAATCCTGCTGGTGAGGTTAGCTGGGGTCAGAATGTCAGCATCACTTGTTCAATCTCAAGTCAGCAGTTAGGTGGAACATTCATCCTGAAGAAGACGTCAGGCTCATTTAGAGAGACTTGAGAATTAAATTCCAACTCTGCATTGTTAATGTGACCTTTGATAATGAGGCATCATACTTGTGTCAGTACCAGACAAAGGTTTCAAGTCGAGGCTTTAGCTCCCCCCTAAGTGGCTCCGTTTGACTCTCTGTAACTGATAAGAAAATATCATGGTTCTCAAACTTTATTTTACTGTTCTTTTTACAAACGATCAAATAAAGGAGGTAAAAATGACAAGTAGTTATAATAAAGAAAGCTCAAATGAAGTATCCACCACTCTACTGTGCTATTTCTTTCAGTGAGCCTGCCAAAGCCCAGCATCTCCATGAATCGTGCTGGTGAAGTTACCTGGGGTCAGAACGTCGGCATCACTTGTTCAATCTCAACTCAGCATTTAGGTGGAACATTCATTCTAAAGAAGACCTCAGGCTCATTCAGAAATCAGACATCAAGTATCAACTCTGCTACCTTCAACATTCCTAATGTGAACTTTGATAATGAGGGATCGTACCAGTGTCAGTATCAAACAAGGGTCTCAAGTCGAGACTTCAACTCCCTCCTTAGTGACTCTGTCAGACTCTCTGTTACTGGTAAGTCCTTAACTTCATTTTTTATCCACTTAAAGTAACAGTCAAACGTTTGGACACACCTTCTCATTCAAGGGTTTTTTCCTCAATTTTTACTAGTTTCTCTCAAACCGCTTCATGAGGTAGTCACCTAGAATGCTTTTCCAACAGTCTTGAAGGAGTTTGCAGTGCACTTGTTGGCTGCTATTCCTTTGCTTCCAACTCATCCCAAACCATCTCAGTTGGGATGGTTTTAGACTGGGTGATTGTGGAGGCTAGGTCATATGATGCAGCACTTCACAACTCTCCTTCTTGGTCAAATAGCCTTTACATAGCCTGGAAGTGTGTTTTGGGTCATTGTCCTGTTGAAAAAAATAGATGTTCCCACTAAGCACAAACAAGATGGGATGGCGATGGATAGTGCCACGATTACCTATTGAAGGATACTGTCATGTGACAATTACGTGAGAAAAGAGGATCTGTGTGCCATCGCCAGTGTAACTTACTGTCAATTTCCACATCTTACATGCATCTAGTTTCTTTTCAAAATAAAGCATCATCTGTATTGGGGTCATTTACACTTAGTGTTAATGATTAACTTAATAGTTACTGCAATCAAACAATTTTTTGGTTTGTGGCTAAGTGAAACAATATATAAAATATATAAAAATAGCCTAAATCTTAACTCAACCCCTCTTACAACAGCAACATATAGTCTACACCCAAAATCTGGGACATGTTACCAGCAGAAATCAAAGATGCGACCTCAGTGAGGCGGCAAGAGTGACACTGAGCTTGTGCAGCTGGTGATTATACCCTTCTCCAGGCGGTGCCAGGCAGATGTTGCATGGCTTGAGGAGACTCTTGCGCTGAAATTGTTGTAGTAGTCCATGATGAGTTTGCAGATCTTTCCAGGGACGCAGTGTCTTGTCAGTGCTGTTTCAACAAGTTGTGCGGGATAGAACCTTAGGCATTGGTTAAGTCAAGTCAGAGAGTTGCCAAATCTCCTTTGCTTTCCCTTGCCTCCCGGATAAACTGTGTCACCACTCCTGAGTGCTCCAAGCACCCAGGCACTCCAGGAACTCCCCCCTTCTGGACAGAGCTATCTATGTAGGCGTTCTTCAAGAGGAACTCGGTTAGTCGTTTGGACACAATCTTAAAGAAAATCTTGCTCTCAACACTGAGTAGCGAGATTATATGGAACTTCTCAATGTTGCTGGAGTTCTCTTCCTTCGGGATCCAGACGCCTTCGGCGTGTCTCCACTGGGCGGCGACTTTTCCTCTCCGCCATATCACCTTCAAAATCCTCCACAGACGCTTGAGGAGCCATGGACACTGCTTGTAGACCTTGTAGGGTACACCACTGGGGCCAGGAACCGAACTGGATCTTGCAGCTTTGACAGCTTCCTTTACCTCTGCCAGGTTGGGCTCATCACTATTGAATTGAGACACTGGTTTTGGGGGTGTCACCAGTGCCTTGCACTCTCTTAACTTGTCACTGAAGGTGGTATTGAGGTGCTGGTCGATCTCTTCTACAGGGCAAGCGAGGTGGCCACTTCGACTTATAATAGGAGCTGGGGTTGAAATTTCAAAATTAAAAAAAAAAAAAAAACCTTGCCAAAATTGATGCCATATGCATTAAAACAGCCAAAATTATCACCAAATAAAAACTTAAAAAGACAAAAATGTCCTTAGTGGGGCACAAGTGTTAAGTAACAATGACAAGAGGTTAAAAAAAAAGCTCAACTCAAAAGTAGTATATCCCTTGTGTTATATTATTCACTGAGCCTTCCGAAGCCTAGCATCGCCATGAATCCTGCTGGTGAGGTTACCTGGGGTCAGAATGTCAGCATCACTTGTTCAATCTCAAGTCAGCAGTTAGGTGGAACATTCATCCTGAAGAAGATGTCAGGCTCATTTAGAGAGACTTGAGAATTAAATTCCAACTCTGCATTGTTAATGTGACCTTTGATAATGAGGCATCATACTTGTGTCAGTACCAGACAAAGGTTTCAAGTCAAGACTTCAGCTCCCCACTAAGTGACTCTATTGGACTCTCTGTCACTGGTAAGACAAATAAATTGTTGAACTTCATTTTTTCATTCACTTTTTATAAATTATCAAAGTACAATACTAGGAAGCATGCGGTATAATACACCTTAACTCAGAAATGCAAATTCAAATGCAAGACTCAGAGACAGTGGTAAAAGGCAAAAAGTACTTAACTTGAATGATATCTAGGTTCTGCAACAGGTAATCAGTCAGCAAGGGCAAACAAAGCAGGCAAGGAGCAGGCAGGCAGAAACAGAAACAGGCAGGTGTTTGTAACAGACAAGGACTGGCTTCTGGCTTGTATATAATGATTTGGCAGATGACTGGTGGAAAGGGGCTGGTACGTCTACTGGGGCGGTGATGAGCATGGAGAAGTGAGGTGATGGAACTGGTGGGAAAACGGGTTACTGCAGGGCAGGTGGGAATGGCCAGGTCTGAAATGAGTTAGTGCCAAAGAAAATACGTAGTTCTCAAAAGTATCTTAATAATATAAAATATATAAAAGTATATAAAATTAAAACTTCAGTTTTGTTTTTTTTGTTATGCTACGTTATTATTATGATGTAATGTAGTTGCAATGAGTTGCTGTTCTGAACTTTCAAGGATGTTGTGATGTCTGAACTTACACTGGAGTTACATTTGTCTGATAGTGTCTCAGATAATAATTTATTTTTGAAATCCAATTCAGTGTTTTTGGCTAATATCAGACCAATATCAGTCCTGAGTACTGTATAGGCACATTCCCAATCTCTACATCATGTGTCCCTTAAATTCTTTAGTTCTACCAAAACTTGACTTTGTCATCTTGCTTCAGCCTCTTTCACACATAGTTCCCGGTAAATTACTGGGATAACGTTTTAGGCACTGCTAGTGATTTTCACTATTTACACACGCAGCTACATTCAGGAACATTTCCATCTTGCACCTTTTCACATATGCCATGGCAAAGCCGGGATAGATGGGGCAAGGGACAGTCCAGCAGACGGTGGTAATGCAACACTTACAGATGCCAACCGCCATAAAACACAACAGAAGAGGGTGAAACTCAGGAAACTCAGATCAAACTTTCAAACTAGGCAGTCCTGATTAAATATGAATCAAGATTATATTACTGCATTGTCTATTTCTTGCCTCAGATGTTTCCAGAAACAAATATATGTTGTATGTATATGTATATAATATGAGAAAGTTTGTGACATGGCTGCCATGTTGAAAACAGACGAGCTAAAACCAAGCACCACCCAACTCACAGTATGTCACCTACACGTTAAGTCTTGTGATTGGTTCACTCACTCCATGTGAAGCGTCTTTCATCAGACAGATGCACAAGCACCCTTTACCCTTTGTCCCTGCAATGTTACTGCTTTCATTCACAACACAGCCCTCCCAGCATTTTCCCAGAAATGTTCCTAGGTCTTGAGGTGGGAAATTGGCGGTACAGATTTCTCTGAATATCCATCTCTGCTCCCATTCACACATGATACCATGCAGGAAATGTTCCTGAACATTTCAGGGATAGACTGCATGTGTGAAAGGGGCTTTGGATGAAAAGTTTTGCATGAATAGTCTTTTGTATTGCTTCTCAGAATAGTATAGATTTATATAAATACAGTATCCATCAAAACGTTATTGTTGCTGGTTTTCGAATCCAGGAAATCTGAATTGTTACATTATGTTTTGTACCCAGTGCCACTGCAGCAGCCCAGCATCTCCCTCACATCTCCAAACAGAGGGCTGGTTTGGGGTCCTGAAGGTGCAGAGATCACCAGGGGCTACAACTTTGTCTTCACCTGCTCCATTAACTCCAGCTATCCTGGTGGTTGTTTCTTTCTCATCTTCCCTGGCTCCAACATGAACATCACCAAGCCAGCAGTCAACTTCTCAGCTTCCTTTAACTTCCCTGTAGCTGAGTATGAACACCAGGGCAACTACAGCTGTGTGTATGAAGTCACTCTGTCTGGACAGAAATTTGCTTCTACCATGACAACAGTAATGAGTGTCTCCATTAAATGTAAGTAGACACAATTGAAGCTATGTAAAACTGCATGCATATCTTTCTCTGCTGTTTTAGAGGACCGCTTATGAGAGTGGAGACATCAGAACTCCATCGCTGACTTTGAATTGGCCCTTTGCTTTGTGAAATCAGTCCCTGAATATTTCTCAAAACAACAGCAGTTCTGTGACTAGGTGGAAATGCTCCTCATATTTCTTCCTTTATAGAGTTAGGAAGAATTCAAGTTTTATATGTTCAGAAATGTATATAAATTATAGAATTATTATTATATACCATCACCATAAACCAATATTAAATGTTTTGTTGTGAAAAAAATTTACTATGAATTTATTTTATAGGCCAAAAACTACTATTTGTAATTCCAGATAAAGACTCTGGCCTCTTAGCAGTCATATTAACAATACAATTAAAAGAAAAAGGGTATTGTTATTATTGGTATTCTTTTCCAGCTGTGATTCATAAGTTATGACACAGAAACTACCATCTGTGCTTCCATAAAATGACTGTGGCCTTTGGTGATTAGTTTAAAGTGTTATTTCCAAAAAGTAATGGGCCACAGTTGTTTTTCAGGTTCTAGTCCTGATTCATGGTTATTACACCAAAACTACCATCTGTGTTTCCACCTAAGAAATCACTGTTTTAAATAGAATATTGACAGTATTGTGAAAACTACTATAACATCATTATTGCTGGCATATCACCCTATTATTACCTGTATATTTAGATATAACACATTAATATGAATGTAATCATATTTATATTACCCCTAGTAATACCCCACTGTGAAAATGTGATATTATTCCAATTTTAATCAAGAGATCAAGAGAATATTATGATAAAAATGTTTTATTGTAATTAGGTTAGATTAGCTTACATTTATCACATTATTACAATTTCCCCATTTTTATCCTATTGTTTTAGCTCCACTGTTACCCTATCATAGAGATTAAACCCCTATTATAGTATTCTCATTATGATTACCAAAATATTAGGCAACCTGGTTATTACCTCTTTGATTACCATGGTACGATACCAGTATTACCTTTTTTTTACCAACATTTTTCCATATTATTGTTATTTATTACCAAGCTGTAATGTGAATAGTATATCATAACTATCATAACAATTAGATTGTGAAAGACTTGTGGAAAAAGGCAGTAATATACCTTTAATATGGAAAATGCATTACACTTTTTTTCCTCCTATAGTGCCTTTGTTGCTGCTGGTGTCCTCAGCAGCTGGTGGGACTCTGCTGTTGCTCCTGTTGGTCTTGTTGGTGGTCTGTCTGGTCTGCTGGAGAAGACGACAAGCCAAGCTGGCTGTAGCACTTGTCCTGAGTCAAGGTCTGTGCTCATATGAAACTGTTGCTATTTGTTTTTCCTCCTTTCAAGACACACTTTCATCAACATTCTTGTGTTTCTGGGTCTGCAAGTAATTGTGTAATTTTAAGAGAACGGATTCAAATATTCATGGCACATTCTGTCCCCATGCTGTTCCAGTGGCTGTCAGGAACATTTATGATGTCTCTGAGGAGGAAGAGGAGGAGGAGGAGGAGGAGGAGGAGGAGGAGGAGGAGGAGGAGGAGGAGGAGGAGGAGGAACAGCACTATATGAACTTCCAACCATTGCACACCAAGAAGAGGCAGCAGGAGCAAGCAAGAGTGATGGAGGAAGAGGAGAGTGATAATCATTACTATGACGGAGAGAAGAACAATGAAGGTCATGATTATGTAGAAAGTGAGGACATCTATGACATTGTAGAGGACAACAGAGAGGGGGATGAAGATTGTGTGGTAAAAAAAGTAGCTATAGAGGAGGAAAACAGTGACGCTGATGACAATTATGTACATGTTCACCAACCTTTTGCTGAAGACACTCTCGACATTTATGCAGAACAGGAAACTATTTATCAAAACTTTTAGCTTATTGTGTAAAAGTTAGATTTAAAGCAGCTATAGTCAATATTCGTAAATTAACAATGGATCACATGACAATGACAACACAGTTAACAACTAGCTGGTGAACATAGTGGAGCATTTAGCAGCTAAAATAACATATTTTTTCTCAAAAGTTGGTGGAAACCTAAAACAGAGCTAAAAGGAATGAATATTGGACTTGTTTATCAGGTGAATAAGACTCCAAAGTTTTAAAATCAGTTATTGTAAGTTTAAAAATGTGTTACTGCAAGTTTAAAAATCTGTTTATGCAAGTTGTTTTCATTTTGTATTTATTACAATGATAATGTATCTCTACTTGTGCTTGCCAATTAAAATATTTTGAGCAAAACATTACAAAATTGTGATCTAAAAAGGTCTGAATCACTAACTGAATCTAGAAATTAAATGTAAAATTTTACATTCCACACAAATTCTGTAGGCCCTGTGTATCTGCTGAGTATATAAGTATATCACCACTTCGTGGACCAAAATGGCACTGATATGACTTGTGATTTTACTGTCTCCCTCTGCTTCCACTCATTTAGCTCAACTATGCTAACTGACTCCAGCTCCATAGTTAGTGCTCAGACATGAAAATGATATCTGCCACATCACCTAACTCTCAGTAAGTTTCAGAATGACATATCTTGACAAATATTGGATATATTGGCAAGAAATTTTAAATTACATTTTAAATGATTTATTTATTATGTATAATAAACAGTAAAAAAAAAAACAGACACCCTCTGCTTCTGGCTGCAGATGTGTGGTGCTGTGTGTTCACAGCAAAATGATTTCTTGAAGGAGTGTCGTTCCATTTTTTGAACGCTTGTCGCCACTCTTCACTATGATTGGTTCAGCTGTTTCAAAACTATGAGACCAGTGATGTGACAGGCTGAAAGTGTATTTATTATTCACCACAGTAAGGATCAAGCCTCATGCTGTATCCAAATCACTGCCTCATTCACTCATTCACGATCCCTATATAATAGACACTCAATAGTTTACTGAATAGTGTGCAGTAAATTGAGATTTCAGCACTACATAGTAGATAAATTTGCACACTCTGATTTTAGACACTCCCATACAATGGCGGAGGGTAAATATGTTGCACTGTATAGAAAATGGGAAGTGATTTCAGGCACAAACTTAGTGTCAATGTTGTTGTTCATGCCTGTACAACAGGACACAGTCTTGCCCTTTGTAAATCTTTCTGCTTTGCTGGTAGACTTGTCACACCTTGCAAGCTGCCACTCCACTCCAAAAACAACTGAAAATATGGGTAAGTTTGAGTCAGAATATTATCTGGTTTTGCTTTCTTGGTTATATTATTCAGATTGTAGTCTGCTAAAGTGAATACATGTATTCTACATACAAAAATCTGAAAATGTCTTGATGTAATTGCTGTGGGATATATATTTTGTACTGTATACTTTATCCTTGTATTTACATATATGGGTTAGGGTCTTAGATAGATAGATATACAGATAGATAGATGTTATTACAAACAGATTAGCTAAATTCATGTTGACATAAGAAAGTGATTACACAGAGCCTTTTCATTTCTGCTGTGTAACCTAGGCTTACTGACATGACTGAGACAGGAGTCACAGGTGAAGAAGATGGTCCTGGTTATTGTGTTTATTGCCTTGTTCCTGGATCATATGCTACTGTCTGTGGTTGGTAGGTTCAGACATACAACCTGTTATATCTGTTTTCCAATATTGTTATTATACTACATTTTTCTGAGAGCTGGTGTTAGATTACTTTACAGATTAAGATTTTACATAAAAAACACAATGATAAATATATGGTACATTATTATAGATGAAATGACTCAACTATATATAAAATAATATAAAATAATAACTAGCTCAGTAAAATGCTTTTTACATATTAGTTGAAGGAGAGTAAGGACATCACGTAGGTGCAAGGGTATTAGAAAGCACTATCAATGAAAAAAGGTAACGCCTGCACACTTATTCCAAGCCACAAATTTTTATCTGGACATTTTGATCCTATTTGGATCTTCATCAGGTCAGAATGTTTGTGAAAATTTAAAAACACACCCATATTTATACATGATGCACACCGATAGGCTGACAAGCTCTATGATGACAGGTGTGGTTAACCATCCAACCCACCCAGGGGGATCAACATCTCAAAGCAATTAATAATACAATAAATTACATAGGAGAGCAGGAATAGAAAGGCCATACTTCAAAAACAATACATCAAAAATAGCACAAATATCAAAACATACATAAACATTATATCAGATTCTTCATCACATATATCAGACTCAACATCACATGTTCAAAAATATATCGTAGTAACCTAGAAAAAAGGAACCTTAAATTCTTATACAGAAATGGGGTCTTAACACCCTTCTATAAAATATTAACTAGATCAAATAACATTAAGGAAATTGACCTGTTAAATTTACAAATTTGAACATTTTCAAATGTGTGTGTCAGGATCTAGAAATATAAAAATATATATAAAGCCATCATGAAGCTTCCAACATTTTCATACTTGAGAAAATATTTAATCTCATATTTTTGATTCAGACCTCTAGGTGTAAGAGTCTGAAGAGTGATAATATAAAAACTCTCTTTGGAGTAAGCAGGTATCCAAATCATACTGTGAGTCTCTTTACACCTTGCATTAAAATGTGTCTCGTATCCAGATTGTATCTAGATATGATTTAACCTGATTACATTTACACCTGGTATTAATATGTGTCTCCAGTGTTCACATTCAGATCTGATTGAGATCCAATTGCTCTGTCCAGCTCGAACAACCAAACGTCACATTCTCCTCTTGTTTGCGTGGGTCCAAAAAAAGATGATTTCACTTGTATATTTTCATTGGACCAAATTGAACTGGGTGCATTAACCACACCAATAATTCCCCGGGGGAGGATCAAGGAAAGTTGTATTCTTGGGAGGGATAAGAGCACATTTTACCAGCATATGTCTCAACTTATGGGGACGTTTGTCACTACTTTGGGTAGATCTTTGAAGTCATTTTAAGTAGTGGATTGGAGCTCAGAATGTGCCAGTGTTTTGGAATAGGTTTTTCAAAATCTTTCAATCTCCAGTGCTGATTATTTTAAATAGCACCTAGGAACATTATTTGGTGGAGGTTTTTCTTTTTTGGTAAGGCACTCTTCCTGTGTTACAGTGCTGAACCTGTCTCAGGCAGCTTTTAACCAATTCTCATTATATCCTCTTTCTTTGAATCTGTATTCTAATTCATCTGCTTGTTTGTCATACTCTATTTGTTTAGTGCAGATTCTCCTGATATAGATTTTAATTTGACTACCTTCAGGTCAATAAATAAATAGCAGATTTAGTATTTCTCCACTGCAATGATTTATTCCTGACAGTGTGGATGGAAGGTTTTTATTTTTTATTTCCCAACAGCATGTTGGGAATATATATAGTATTATTGAACCATTAACCAAATAAGTAAAATATAACAAGTCTTAATAATAATAATATGATAATGTAGAGAGTATATGACATCAGTATTTTGTAATAGGAGTATATTAAAGATTTGTAGTATTTTAGTCAGTTTTATTACACCAGCTGGATAAACTACCAACAAAAGACTTTTGTAACTAATATTGATCTTACTATACTTGTAAATTTAATACTGTTCATGGATAAATGGGTATACCTACCTACATAAACTCCCATCTACTTATTAATTCAAACAAATGTGTTTTTTTACTACAAAAACACTGGTGGTCATCTTTAAAAATGAATACTGATGTGATGAATGACATCAGTGTTCATTTTTACATGTCATCTTTGGGCATTCAAAAACAAAATCAGATTTAAAACATGAGATTAAAATTATGTCTACATTAAGTCTAAAACTGTGTAAAACTGTTATTGTTTCGTCTTTCTCTTCCAGTGAAATGCCACACTACAGGCTATCTGTTTTGTCACATTATGACAGCATTTCTACAAAGATCCTGGACACACTACAACACCAAGTTGTCATTTTCACATTTACACAGTATGGAGACCTTTTTGGAAAAGCTCAGTTTTCAGAGGGAAAAAGACTGTTTTAGTCTGGACAGAGGGCAAAAACAGAGAGAAAAAGTGTTTATGAATTTAGCCGGCCTAGTGTGGACATTCTTATGCTTTATTTTGTTGACAGTGCCAATCCTTCCCAGTTACCTGTACACAATTGATCAGGCTTCCACCACCACTTCTGGAAACAGCACTGCCTCACCAGTCAGTAAGAGATCAGTGATACTGGGCTCCACATTTGCACCTCTACACCAGAACCCAGCTGTCTCCAGTGATCCATCCACTGTGGTCCAGGTATTCCCCCTTTCAAACTGTTCTGAAACAGGTGCTCAGCTGGACAAAGAAAACCTTAAAGTAGGAGTGTTGATGGCCATCAAGTCGACCGTACAGCTCATCATTAATCCCATAATTGGGCCACTTACTAACAGGTGGGTGACTTTGATCTGTGGGGAATAGGCAGACATTTATCAAGCTCAAAAACACACACACTCAATATTCCCCACCTACAGTATATGCTGTATATTGTACAGGTTTGGATACCACATCCCCATGTGTGCTGGTTTCTGTATAATCATCTTGGCAACCATCTGTAAGTATCACATTAGGCTGCGTTCAGAAAGACAATAGCTCTGCATGAAATACACACAGCCCCTCATTCATTTGTATCAGTTCACTCCATTTTCACAGCAAGGGTGCCAACGCAGATGGCTCTGGCAAAAAAACGCAGGGCTGTCTAGGAAAAAAGTTGAACCAAGCAAAATTTTTTGCTGTAACCCAATCTGAATTCCTAGTAGATTTTTTAACAGTTACCAAATAATACAATATAGAAATTATAGACACAATTCAATAAAAAGTTGCTATGCAATGTTAGTAAACTGCTTAACTGGCGTTCGAGCTAATTAGCGATCTAACTAGCGAGTTTATTTATTCACATTTATTTGAATGTTACCATTAATTATACACCCATTGAAAAACTGTCCAACGTCACTGGCATTACATTGCAAAGTGTTTGCAATAACGTTAGGCCTACTAATTTTGTTGGGAGTTGCATTACTCTGTGTGGCGAGGATGCTTCTCCACCTTCTCTGGACATCGAGCTTCGGTTGCCAATAGTTCTGGAGAGAGCTCTCACATTGGTGCTCACTCACATTATCTCTCTTGCTTTAAGGCCCGCATCCGAAAGCTTTTGCACCATGGTGCTGTGGAGACAATAGTTGGTGTAGCTCTGCTCTTGCAATCTGTAAGTAACATTTTAACGATAGCCACAGAGTAATAATTAAAAATAGAACTGTAAAGGGACATTAAATGTCATAGCCGTAGTATACGCTCATTATACAATGGCTATCAGGGGATTGCCTTTATCCCAAAAACAAAAGCCCACTGCTCTGAAGGTCTGTCCTCAGACGGAACGAAATTAGGTCCCAGTTCAGAAAATAGCAATAATAAAACAATAAAATCAGAAGAAACACATTATGATAAATATTCAATAAATATATAAATATGAACAGTATAATAAGCAGTAAAGTGCAGCAGTTAAATTATGAGGTACAGCGATCAAAAACTAGTGTGGTACAGCATTTCAGTGTGGTGCAGAGTTTATCAGTCTCACAGCTACTGGGAAGAAGCTGTTTTTTAGCCTGGTGGTTCTGGCCCTGATGCTGTGCAACCTCCTGCCTGAAGGGTGGGGGGCAAACAGTCCATTTGCAGGGTGGGTGGAGTCCTTCATGAGGCAAGAAGCCTTATTCCTGCACTGGCTGATGTAAATGTCACTGATAGTGGGTAGGCTGCTGTCAATGATCTTCTGTGCAGACTTCACTACCCACTGTAGCGCTTTTCCTTCTGCAGCAGGGTAGTTGCCGTACCACACGGTGATGCAGTGAGTGTGCACACTCTCCACCACACACCTTTAGAAGGAAGTAAGGACTGAGATGCCAAGGCCAGCACGCTTCAGCCTCCTCAGGAAGTAGAGGCGTTGGTGGGTCTTCTATGCTGGCTGTGTTGTTGCTCCAGGTGAGGTTGTGAGCGATGTGCACACCCAAGTTTTTGAAGCTGGAGGCCCCTCCTGACACCCCTCCTGAAGTCCACAATAATCTCCTTTTCTTCGCATTGATGCAGAGGTTGTTTGCTCTGCACCAAGCCTCCAGTTGTTCCACCTCCTGCCTGTACTCTGACTCATCATTGTGAGTGATGAGTCCCACCACTGCTGTGTCATCTGCAAACTTCACAATATTGCTCGAATGCTTGGCTGAGCAGTCATAGGTCAGTAGGGCGTACAGCAGGGGGCTTAGGACGCATCCCTCAGGGGAACTGGTGTTAAAGATGATGGGGGAGGATGAAATGTTGTGGATACTAACAGCCTGTTTGTTAAAAAGTCCAGTACCCAGTTGCATAAGGATGAGCTCAGTCCAAGTAATCACAGTTTACCTTTTGCAGCTGACCCTGTAAAGACTTCATCACCAACCCGCCCCCCTCCAACCTCCTTCACTCAATAATAATTCAATAGAGAGCAATGAATTGTTTTCCCCTCCAGGGTTGGCGGGACTTCATTGCGCTTTGTCTCTATGGCAATACAAGTATTCAAAAATGTCTAAATGTAACAGAAGGCAAAGATACAAATCCATTCTTATTTAAAGGAATAGTTAGCTTTTTGGGAAATATGTTTGTTCACTTTCTTGACAAGAATTAAATTATAAGATTGATTGATTAGAGGTGCTGGTAGGCAGATTTTGTTACCTTTGGACAGAGCCAGGCTAGCTGTTACCCCCTGATTCCAGTCTTTGTGCTAAGCTAAGCTAACCTGCTGTTGGCTATAGCTTCATATTCATCATGGCAAGAAAGTGAATAACTTTATTTCCCAAAATGGCAAAAGACTGCTTTAATGCTGCTTCCTCTGAATGTTCACTCAGCAGTGGTGTGGCAACCGTAACAAAGCATTACAACTGCTGTCAGAGAGAGAAATATTATGACAGACTTTATTTTAAAACATAAAAAGTCAAATATTATCAGTAGATACATTGTTAGCTGTAGAAAGACAAACAGATTACACACACTGGACAAAGGGGAAAAGTGTCCAAAACAGAAAACAAAAGTGTTCATACTCTCAAGCACCAGTGGTTGATGACATTACAGAGATAGTATTATAATCACAAAGCACATTAATGACAAATATATAAACAAACCAACATTCATACAGAGAAACTAATACTTTTCCTCATGTTTGTATAGATCTATGTGAGGAGGAGGAGACCTGAGAAACCCTGTATGTTCCCCAAGATACTGATGAAGATTACTGACCTCAGGAGCATCAGCGTGAAGGGTGAGATACGCACACATTTATTGTTTTACCTCAGCTGCAGAGAGAAGCAGGTCTTTATTTGGAAACAGGCCTACGTTAGAGATACGACTTTACTCTTCATTTCTTCTGTTTTTAGTATATTTTATCATATTTTATTAAGACACCTCCTTGTTTTCTGACCTGTTCCCATTTTATATGTAGGTAAACGCAACACTTTCTCCATTTGTCTTGATAAATTCAGTCAGTTCCACAGTACTAATACAGTTGAGTCATATCATACTCACCACTCTGCTGCTCTCAGTTTCTCTTCTTCACAGAAATGCTGTTTTTATTCACTAATTATTTCCAAATGCATACGCTTTTCTATCACTTTTAATGAATGACACTCAACACTTCCTGCAGATGTTTCACATTAAAAGCTGAACAGGGAAGGGACAGTGGCCTTTTGAGCCACTTGAAGGCTTTTGATGTGAAACATCTGTGCAGGAAGTGTTGAGATTCCTTCCTTAACAGTGATCGAAAAAACGGCAAAGTTGTTCTGTTATCCTGAGTTTTCTCTCTCTGCCTCCTTCTCCCAGGAGCAGAGCGAGTGATCACACTGAAAATGGAGATTCCCGGCTCTATGCCTCCTCTCATCCAGGAGATGCTGGAGAACTCTGAGGGACTGGAGGGGCACGGAGCCGGGGGAGGGAAAGGCGGAGGAAAAGGAAGAGGAGGAGGAGGGAGCAGAGAAGAGGATGAAACAGTGCCTGGAAGCTGTCATCCAAGTCCGTCCCCCAAATCTGTTCCCTCTCCCAGCCCGAGCCCCGTGCCCTGCTCTCCCTCTCCCTCCCCCTCCACCTGAAGCTCTCTCTCAGTCAGCACCTCTGCTCCACACAGCACCACCAGGGGGGCACAATGTGGTACTGCAAGAAAACCATCCACACAGCAGACTGACAGAGAATGAAAGCAGGAAAAACTGCACCCAATAACAGATAATCTTGAGGACAAACAGAACAGTAGTGTGACTCATCTCTGGAGTCTGAATGTCTGAATCCATAAACTCTCTTGGTTGATTTTACTGGTAACATGTGGATGTCCACAACATCAATTAAACCGTATGCATGCCAGGAGGAAGGCTAAATATCTTTATACAAGTGCTGCAGATAGGATGTGTGACGTTAAATGAAAGCAGGTAGCTTAAACCATGCTGCTCATTGTTGAGACATCATGGTTTTATACATTAAATGCAAAAAACGTGATTTCACATTTTTTAAAATCTTTTTATAATGCCTAAAAGGTTAATTATATGCAGAATCTGGCTTTATTTTTGTCCAGTCAAACATAAAGTTATCAGTGACATTACTCCACTTTGTTCAGTTATTTTAGAAAAAAACCTGCAATATATGGACAGAAGAGTCCAGTGATATTTAGCTGTACCTACCTGTGTCTTACTGGTCAGAATCCCATTGACCTCTCAGTAACAAGTTTAGAAAGCTCAGTCCAATGCAGGTTTACAATCTGACCTGCAAAGTGTGTGAAGCTAAATGAAGGATAATGTTGACAGACTGAAAGTGATGATTCCTCTTGTACATTTCTTCCCTTATGAAAAGTCATGTATAGTATGCTAAATCATTATGTGTACTATATTGTATATAAAAAAAAGGCTGTGAAATAAGTTGTTGGACTGAGACGGGCTGATAGAAGAAGTTATTTTCCTAAATGTACATCTGTATATACTGTATTTCTCTTTTGCAGCTGACCCTGTAAAGACTTCATCACCAACCCGCCCCCCCAACCTCCTCCTTTCTTTCCCCTCACAGACACATCAGGGAAAAATAATAATCTTTCACTCCATTTTCTTTAACTGGAATCAGTCACAGAAATGTAAACATTAATTGGAGAGTTTTTATAGCTTAAAGTAAATGTATTTAATGTATATGTGGTTGAGTTGTTTTCAGATGCAGCTCCAGCAACTCAAACTGTGAAAGGTAGCAAATTATTCATTCATAATGCATTGTCTGCATGTTGGTGGACACTTTCAACCAAAGCAAACTGTGATACCAGGAGTGCAAACACCCCCCCCCCCCCCCCCCCCCCTCATGGCACTAGAGCCTGCAGATTTACTGTATGGTCTAATTAAGGTAATGTGGAAATTTCTGCCAGCTGCTGCCAAAATTTGTCAAAATGTTCAAGCTGTGTTTTGTTTTTATAGTCTGCACCACTTATTGTCATAGTCTGTTTACACAGTGCCACTGCCTCACTACGACATCTCTACAGTCAGGTACAAATCTTGCAACTCCAGTTTCAATGTTATTCTCTTTAATGTATGGCAAGATTAAACTCATTGGAAAGTATCAAATATACAGGGAGTTCAATAAAGAAGTATGATTTTCTTCTTATATCCTGAAATATGTGTGCTCTTTGGTGTTCCCTGTGAAATGCTGTATCTATTTTGATATTCACACATTACCTTATACAAGTCGGAAGACCCAGGAACATGTGTTACTAATCCCAAATCTGCAATCCAACACGTTTCTTTTTTGTGCATACATGTAGAAAGTACAAAACAAACAGAAATCAAAGACTGTCAAAACACTGGAAGAAGCTGCTAAGTGTAACTACATGAAGGCCCGAGCAGATAAAATGGAAAGCACAAAGAGGGAATTTGATGCTAAAGAGACTGTAAATGTGGCAGATATCCACTTGATATGACTAACTCACTGCTGAAGCCTCATATAAGCTGTACATCAACTTTTAAATACATTTTTACACTAAATGACTGTGTGGACACACTGTGGATTTTGGCCTCCATCACTTACATTGAAAGCACGTTTGAAGGGGATCTTTTAATAGCCAGTATGAACAGGAGGAATGATTACAGCGAGGAAAACCTCTTTCACTGTTCATATGGACACCTGACTGCTGTTTTAAGACACACATGAAAAATTGTGAACCTGTCCTTTAAAGTCACATATACAGCAAAAACACAAAAAGTAAACAGAGTGAGGACTTCCCAAGGAAAAATCTAGAGCGAGAAGAGGAAAGCTATTATAAGTGCAACAAATAGAGTTTCTAAAATAAAACAAATACTAAACTTTCTTTCAAAACACACAACATCCCTTTTAAAGGAACATGTCTAAATTCTACATTAAAAATATTTACTCCCATAAAAAGCAACACTTAAAGAAGCTTAGAAGAAATAACTCAGGATTAGAACCTGTTGAAAATCAAGATAATGCCAGAAGTTAACTAATTAAATCAAATCACACAGTCACAGGGAGTGACAGTACATTAATGACTGATATTGTAGCCAAACAAATTGTTGGCACAACAGACAAAAGAAATGATTCCCACCACCTTACAAACTACTGTAGTGAAGTTTGTGGGGACCAGTGGTTCAAATTTCACATTCTTTTCCAAGTCACTTTTGGAACTGTCAAATTGAAAGTAAAATTGCTTAATCTGTTCAACAAGTTCTACAACACTTAACCTCTAACTTCAAAAAATTGGAATCCTAAGCTTCATGACATACTGTGCCACTGAAAATTTGATTTTGCACTTAAAGTCGTCTCTGTAGCTTCAAGCTAGAACAGTAACACTACATGGTCATCAATGCACTGCAAAAAACATGTCTAAAATAAAACATTCAGCACGTGGTAAATGCTAAACTCAAGGCAGGCAAAGTGTGAGTGTATTCACTGAAGTGAGAGTGAGAGCGGTCTGTTTATAAGAAAGGAGAAGTTACACACCCTGCATATGTCCATCAAAGATCAAAGTAACAAATTTCAGTTTATGTGGTATTCAATTCTTGCTTGCAAATGCCTTACAAATGCTGAGAGTGACCTTAGTTGTCAGTATAGTTTTTATCCCATAATTGACTTTTTGACCTCCCCTTAGCTACGCCTAGCAAGCTATCCTCATACCACCTTTTATCATTATTTGTTGTAACTTTTGAAGCAATGGGTCCTTGATTTCAGACAGAGGTGGACGAGCCCTGTTTGGCTTCTTAGCTTTTACACTTGTTTGTATTTTCAAACCATTTGTTCTTTTTTGCTCAGCCTGAGTTTCCAGTGGCTGGCTTTCATTCCCAGTCAGGCCACTGAAATAACACAGATAACAAAGTAAACACAGCTCAGGACCTGACTGATTAAGTTGTGACAGATTTAAAGAGTGCTCACCAAATTGCTAACTTTACCATGGTTATTATAGATAGCGGCGCATCTTGTGTGTGTGTGTGTGTGTGTGACACACGCATTGTGTGTCTATGTGTATGTCCAGATTATAAAATGTAAACATGTTACAAAACCAGTTATGGATATTAAAGTGTCTCTGAAAGTCGAAGAACACAACAGACGGCACCTTGTCCCTGGTAACGATAATAATGATACTGAGGTGTTGAAGTTGCTGCAGGCCACAGTTCTCCTGTCTGGTCTGAACCCAACCTGCAGACCACCTGACTCGCCCCTCCCCCGGATCCCAATCAACAAGTGACGCTGGATGACAGAATCCCGCAGGAGTGCTTTAATACATAGCATTACCCAGTTCATTCACTAGCTCTTATATCAAAAACAGAGTGGCTGGAATATTTGTTTAAAACTAGCATTTTGTTCTGAAAGTGTGTCCAAACCTTTGACTGGTATTGTGTGTTTTTAATTAATCCTTATTGTTTTTGTTCAATTAATTGATTCACATTTCACAGTTTTAATGTCCTCCAACTACATCGTAACTACTGAAAAAATAAATGAACTAAATGGATGTGTGGATTCTATTTCAATTAAACCAAATGATATTAATACAAATTTAGAATTTTTTTCTCACATGTGTGGTGAGTTTCCTGTATAAAATACTGTCCCACTTTGCCAACAGAAGTGTCCCACTCAACCTGAAAGTTATACTTCAACAAAAGGGGGATGCATATGGGGTTTGTTTGGCTATAATTTTAGATCATTTCTAAAGTTTGATTTCACTGCAAGCATGTAGTCAAGTATTTGAAGTAATAATAATAGTAATAATAATTAATGTAAGCACTTATTGTTATTGCAATATTTATTGATTGCAGCACAAACTCTATCTCATTCAAAGATTTCAGAGCTAAGCCTGGGATCTCCACTGACCTTAGAACCTCCCCTGCTATGAATTCCTTGTTTGTCTAAGTGTAAAGTGAGAAAACTTGAAAACTTCAGTGCCACTGAAAAACAGAAGCAGAGAAACAGCAAGCCACACTGCAGCACTGCCTCTGTGTGACTATACCAGCCCTCCTGAGCCTGGACGCTTCTCTAAGTTCACCTGCATTGACTAGGATGTTCAAACCTCTACCAAGACTGTTTTTTGGTGAGTAAACCAAGTGCTGTGTGTGTGGAGGAGTCAACATGTTGCAGTATGTATGCCAGCTTTAGGTCTTTTCACTGCAATAGTCGTGAAACATTTTGCACACATGATGCTGGCCTACCAATTTCCTATGTCACAATTCATTAATTCAGTGTTTATATTCAATAGTTATAGTTTATAGTTCCAGCAGTTTAGATTATGTCATATGGCTTTTAATGACATATTTGCACAAAACTGACTAAAATATTGAATAAAGATTTAACTAAATATTTCATTGCTGTACCATGGGAATGAACCGTCAGAATGTCCCATGCTGTTTATTGGACAGTAGACAATTGACAGACATCGATTATTAGTATGACAACAAATCAGGAAACCTATACTTGATACCATTCGATACCAGTTGTAATGTCTGTTGCGTCTTTCCAATTCTCTTTATTGTGAACAATCAACGATCAAAAGAGAAACTATATAGAAATTTTAAAACACTACATACTGTACAACATCCTGAATGTATATTAGACAATGTAATCTATTTCAACACGTGACAGTTCATGGCATTAAAATAGCAGCCTAAATCAGAAACAAACACATTTTAGTTTATATCATGAGCTGAAATGTCTTTTTTCTCTCTCTCTCTCATATAGTCTGTGTTGTATTGACCTCATTTTCATATGCTGCAGGTCAGTCCATTCTCCTGTTTGATGCATACATTTCTTGTTGTTTTCCAGTTATGTAAAATGTGGAAATTTTGATCTTATGTCTTTTGTGTCTGACAGAAGGTCAGATCCGATTAGTTGGGTCTACTCACTGCTCTGGAAGAGTTGAAATCTATCACAACAAAGCCTGGGGAACAGTCTGTGATGACAGCTGGGACTTAAACGATGCTAAAGTGGTTTGCAGACAGTTGGGCTGTGGGTGGGCACTGAGTGCCCCTGCGACGGCATATTTTGGAGAAGGTGATGGCAAAATCTGGCTTGATGATGTGGCCTGTTCAGGCAGTGAAAGATCTCTAGCTGATTGTCAGCACAGAGGATTTGGGTCACACAACTGTGGACACAGTGAGGACGCTGGTGTCATTTGTTCAGGTGAGGCAACTCTTTCAATCACTTAGCTATTGCATACATCTATATAATAATAGGATTAAAAGCCATTCGTTTCTTGTGTGGTACCTGTATCAGTAAAATGGATGGCCTTATTCAAGATTCATGATTCAAGAAACTTTACACACATAGTGACAGAAATTCCTCTTTGACACGGCTCAATCAAAGACAAAGGTAGACAAACGTGGTTATGACAGTGGTCATTCCAACACACCTTGGACTCACTGGCTCCCATAATCCAAAGTGCTTTCATCTCTATTCTTCACATAGTTCCTTGCAGTCCAACATATTGATAAGTGCAGTTGGACAAGTTGCCAAAGCTATATAGCATTTTCCTAAATTATGCTGAAGCTTAAAACTTAGGAAACTGTAAAAATATTCCAAAATAATTTTTAAAAATTAAAAAAAACAAAAAGGTGAGGCAAAAGAGGACCTGGTAAAAGTAGGAGACCTGTTAAAAGCATTTTAATATGCCAAAGCTGAGGTGCACTGTCTGAAAAGGTCAGTTCACTCCTAATAAAATTAGAAATTATCGTTGTCTTGTTTTGTAGACAGATTTTTGAATGCAGTTGAATTCTTTTAGCAGCAGGCATGTTTGCATTAGTAGTAATTTAAGACAGCTCTGACACTGTGTAAAAAGAGCAAACAGTAAATGAGGCAGGGATCAATGAAATAAATTTGCACTAGATTGCATGCATTGTTTCCTGTGAATCCTTCGTGCTTAAGTAAGCATCTGAATCCAGTGTGGGAATGGAGGAATCCACCCCCCAACCAATAAAAACTACTGTATAGAGAGGTAATTACTGAATTTAATAATGAATGCTGAATAATGAATGGCTATTGCAGAAAACATACCAACAATAAATGGTATCAAAAATGGGCTCTAAATTAATGAATATCTTAAATATTCATTATAACTTTAAGGTCTAAGAGGCAGCAAAGTAGAAGCATGTAATTGTTAAATGAAAGAGTGAACCTAAAATGTAGTCTTAGGGGACATCAAAGGTGAAAGGGGGCACTTGTGGAAGAGACCCCTAACTAATTAAGAGCATTACTGCTATCTTTCCTATTCAAAGTTCTACAGTGTGAAGTTTTTACCCAAGTCTCCACTTTCTCATGCAAGATCTAATCTACTTGATCCAAAGCTGATAAGACTATTTAAGACTTGAGAAAGTATAGTAAACACTAATTAAGGTCTGTGACTTTGTCATTTTTGACTAAAACAAACAAGTTGATAAGTATGACTTCCTCATTATTTTGTTATGCTTCCTCATAACATACTCACTGAGCTCTGAAAAAAGATGAATAAAGAGCCCAGAGCAAAGATACACTACGTTAACATTTTATACTGTTCTATTTTTCAGTAAGCCTAAAGCCCAGCATCTCCATGAATCCTGCTGGTGAAGTTAGCTGGGGTCAGAACGTCGACATCACTTGTTCAATCTCAACTCAGCTTTTAAGTGGAACATTCATTCTAAAGAAGACCTCAGGCTCATTCGAAAAGACTCAGACATCAAGTACCAACTCTGCTACCTTCAACATCCCCAATGTGAACTTTGATAATGAGGGATCGTACCAGTGTCAGTATCAAACAAGGGTCTCAAGTCAAGACTTCAATTCCCCCCTGACTGACTCTGTCAGACTCTCTGTTACTGGTAAGAAAAAAGCTACAGTTCTGGAGCTTGATTTTATGATTACTTTTATAAATTATCAAATGAAATTAAAGGGGAACTCCACTGATTTTATATATCAAAGTTTGTTTACAGGGTTAGAGAGTATTATTGAATATATGAAAGAAAGTTGTATAAAGCATTTTGCCTAAAGTGATATCACTTGGGTCAGCATGGGTTGGGGCTGAAGACTTGAAAGAAATAAATCTGGGGGTGTGGAGTTACAAAGAATTGAGGTTACCAAACCTCTGTAGCCCGCTCCTCATCTCTGCTTGAGGCTAGCAGCTCGACATTAGCCACTATTAGCATAACACACCTGAATCTCCAACTGAATTGTCGGCACTCGAGTTGCATTGTGGGTAATTTAGGCAACAGGTTTTGACAAGGAAGAAGAATGCATGGAATAAAAAAGACAGTTCTTGCCTCATGCAAGAACCACTTATATAAACAGATTTGTTCTTGAGAGGCACATATGAGTGATTTAAGAAAATTTGTGACATCATCGATTTTGTCATACTTTTCTCTTTGGTACAAAACAAGCACCAATAACCACAGCTTGAAATTGAAGCCAAAGTGAAAGTCCCTTAAAGTGCAATACTGGGTGATGCCACACCTCCCTACATCTATATTTACTGTCTATGGTACACCGGAATTTACAACATCAAGTGCCAACTTTACTACCGTCAACAATGCAAATGTGAACATTGATAATGAGGGATCATACCAGTGTCAGTTTCAGACACTTGAGTTTCAAGTCAAGACTACTGCTCCCCCCTAAGTGACTCCGGCAGACTCTGTTGCTGGTAGGAAAAAATATAGTTCCTAATCTTGATTTTTCATTTACTTCTACAGCATACCTGAACAAATTATTTTAACCCTTGTGCCCAATTAAAAAAAAAACTCCCTCTGGGGTCATTAGAGGACAAAAATGTCCACTTTCTAAAGCTGCTATAAAAATATTATATGACAGGTGTCTCTTCATCTTGCCAAGTGGGAAATGACCAGCCACTAAATCTGCATATACTTATAGATTTGGCTGCGACAGCAGTTGAATAAACTCAAATCTACCAAATCAAATAAAGACCGACTTTGTTTTGGTTTTCCCCGCAGCGGTATCTTTGTGGCGCTGTAAGATGCCAGATGATTTTATTTATCTGAGGGAGCGCATGTGTTGGTGTGTATGGGCCTCTGTGTAGTGCGTGTGCAAGTGCACATACAAGGAGAAATTGTCGAGGGGCTTTGAAATTTTTATTTCAAAGTCAAGCTCATGTTTTATCTCTGTACCTCAAATACACATGAATCAGAGTGAATGAAAAACATACCAAGAGAACCACTTGCTCTTGACTCATATGGTCACACACAATCACATAAGTACACTTCTACAAAGATACGCACGCACGCGCACACGCCCACACACAACACACACTTACATGCACACACACACATCTCTAAGACTCCAATAGCCTACTGTAACTTATACAGTAAATGTACTGCACGTATGAGGTGTAGTATATTATATTCTATTGAGTTTGACGGCTTGCGCGTGCACGTGCATGTGTTTGTGTGAGTGGGTGAATGAGTGAAAGTGTTTGTATGTGTGTGTGTGAGAGAGAGAGAGAGAGAGATTGAGACATGGAGTTGTTTATTGCCAGCTGCAGTACAATACAATTCCTACCTCTGTAGCTGCACACACACACATACACGAACACACACACACACACACTCTCACACACTCTGACATCCATACCAACACATCTGGGTAATTTTTAGTGCATTCACATTTTCATTGGCCCTGCTGTGGTTCCTAATACAGCAGAAACAGGACTAAGCAAAAATGCATTCAATTCAATTCAATTCAATTCAATTTTATTTATATAGCGCCAAATCACAACAAAAGTTATCTCAGGGCACTTTACACATAGAGCAGGTCGAGACCGTACTCATTTACAGAGACCCAACAATTCCCCCCATGAGCAAGCACTTGGCGACAGCGGCAAGGAAAAACTCCCCTTTAACGGGAAGAAACCTCAAGCAGAACCGGGCTCTAGGTGGGCGGCCATCTGCCTTGACCGGTTGGGTTTACAGAGAAAGAAGGAGGGAGGGGGACGGGGGAAGGGGAGAGGGGGGTGGGGTGGGGAGAGACACAGAGAAGTATAATAACAACAAAAACAATAACCATAAGCAGTAATGTAAGTAGAGCTATGAATTTATAATAGCAGCAATAATATCAGTAGCAGAAATAGAAATAGAAGCAGGACATCCACGGGACCACGCCACAGTCCTCACAGCCGTGGCCCACCATTCAGGCGCTGGATCTTCCTGTGAGATGAGAGAGCACAGAGACTCCGGGGAAGAAGTCAAGTTAGTAACATGCATTAATGGTACATGAAGCATTGAAATGGAGAGGAGGAGGAGGAGGAGAGAGGAGAGAGGAGCTCAGTGCATCATGGGAAGTCCCCCAGCAGTCTAGTCCTATAGCAGCATAACTGGGGGCCGGTCCAAGGCGAGCCTGGCCGGCCCTAACTATAAGCTTTATCAAAAAGGAAAGTTTTAAGCCTACTCTTAAACGTAGAGAGGGTGTCTGCCCCCCGGACTGAATCTGGAAGATGGTTCCACAGGAGAGGAGCCTGATAGCTGAAGGCTCTGCCTCCCATTCTACTTTTAGTTATTCTAGGAACCACAAGTAAGTCTGCATTTTGGGAGCGCAGTGCTCTGGTGGGGTAATAAGGTACTATGAGCTCTTTAAGATATAGAGGCGCCTGACCATTAAGAGCTTTATAAGTAAGGAGAAGTATTTTAAATTCTATTCTGGATTTTACCGGAAGCCAATGTAGCGAAGCTAAAATAGGAGAAATATGATCTCTTTTCCTAGTTTTTGTTAGTACACGTGCAGCTGCATTCTGGACCAGCTGGAGAGTCTTTAGAGACTTGTTAGGGCAGCCTGACAATAAAGAATTACAATAATCCAACCTAGAAGTAACAAATGCATGGACTAGTTTTTCTGCATCTTTTTGAGGCAGGATGTGCCTGATTTTTGCTATATTACGTAGGTGAAAAAAGGCAGTCCTTGAAATTTGTTTTATATGATGGCTGAAGGACATATCCTGGTCAAAGATAGCTCCCAGATTCCTTACGGTGGAGCTGGAGGCCAAGGTAATGCCATCCAGAGTAGCTATGTCATTAGATAATGTGTTTCTAAGGTGTTGAGGGCCAAACACAATAACTTCAGTTTTGTCTGAGTTCAGTAGCAGAAAATTGTCAGTCATCCAGGTCTTTATGTCCTTAAGGCACACTTGAAGTTTAGTTAACTGATTTAATTCATCTGGCTTCATTGATAAATATAATTGGGTATCATCAGCGTAACAATGAAAATTTATGGAGTGTTTCCGAATAATATTACCTAAAGGAATCATATATAAGGTGAACAGTATTGGTCCAAGCACAGAACCTTGTGGAACTCCGTGTCTAACTTTTGCGTGGATGGAGGATTCATTGTTAACATGTACAAACTGAAGTCGATCTGAAAAATAGGATTTAAACCAGCTTAATGCAGTTCCTTTAATACCAATTAAATGTTCCAGTCTCTGTAACAGGATGTGATGGTCAATGGTGTCGAATGCAGCACTAAGATCTAACAAGACAAGTACAGAAAGAAGTCCTTTGTCCGATGCAGTTAGGAGGTCATTCGTAACTTTCACCAATGCTGTCTCTGTGCTATGGTGCGCTCTAAAACCTGACTGAAAATCCTCAAGTAAACTATTGTTATGTAGGAAGTCACATAACTGATTGGCAACTGCTTTCTCGAGGATCTTAGAGAGAAAGGGAAGGTTAGATATGGGTCTGTAGTTGGCTAAAACGGCTGAATCCAGTGTAGGCTTCTTAAGAAGAGGTTTAATTACAGCTACTTTAAAGGACTGTGGTACATAGCCTGTTACTAGAGACAGATTGATCATATCTAGTAAAGAAGTGCTCACTAAGGGTAAGACTTCCTTAAGCAGCCTAGTTGGGACGGGGTCCAAGAGACAGGATGATGGTTTAGAGGACGAAATCATTGAAATAAATTCACCAAGGTCAATTGGAGAGAAACAGTCTAAATATATATCGGGTTTAGCAGCTATTTCTAAGGTTCCTGAATTGGAGGGTGAATCAGTGCCTGTTGAGGGCAGGAGGTGATGAATTTTGTCTCTAATAGTTAGAATTTTGTCATTAAAGAAGCTCAAAAAGTCATTACTACTGAGAGCTATAGGAATACATAGATCAATAGAGTTATGACTCTTTGTCAGCCTGGCCAAAGTGCTGAAAAGGAACCGAGGGCTGTTTTTATTCTCCTCTATGAGTAATAGGCAGCTCTGGCATTACAGAGGGCCTTCCTATATGTTTTAAGACTATCTTGCCAGACTAAACGAGAACAAATCCTTTCAAAATTTCGCGATGTTTGCTTTAATTTACGGGTTTGCGAGTTATACCATGGAGCTAGCTTCTTATGTTTTATTATCTTCCTTTTTAAAGGAGCGATACAGTCGAGTGTTGTTCGCATGGAGCTTGCGGTACTGTCAACAAGATTATCAGTTTCAGAGGAACTAAAGTTAGCATAAGACTCCTTTGTAGTATTGAGACATGGCACTGAATTTAGTACTAGTGGGATCGCTTCTTTAAATTTAGCTACAGCACTATCAGAAAGACATCTAGTAAAGATGTTTTTGTCTAATGGCGTGTAGTCTATTAATAGGAATTCAAAAGTTATTAAGTAATGGTCAGATAAAATAGGATTTTGTGGAAAAACTATTAGATGATCAATTTCAATGCCATAAGTCAGAACAAGGTCGAGGGTGTGGTTAAGACAGTGCGTAGGTTTATTTACACTCTGAGAGAAGCCAATTGAGTCTAATAATGAGATAAACGCAGTGCTAAGACTATCAGTATCGACGTCCACATGGATATTAAAGTCACCTACTACAATTACTTTATCTGTACTAAGGACTAAGTTTGATAAAAACTCTGAGAATTCAGATAAAAATTCAGAGTACGGGCCAGGAGGGCGGTACACTATAACAAATAGAATTGGCTGTAAAGTTTTCCAGGTTGGGTGTGAAAGACTAAGAATGAGGCTTTCGAATGAGTTATAATTAAGTTTAGGTCGAGGGTTGATTATTAGGCTTGAGTTAAAAATGGCTGCAACTCCACCTCCTCGGCCGGTGTCACGAGGAACGTGAGTATTAATATGACTTGGAGGAGTGGATTCGTTTAGGCTAACATATTCTTCATGACACAGCCAGGTTTCAGTAAGACAAAATAGATCAATATGATAATCTGAGATTAGGTCGTTTACTAATACAGCTTTGGAAGACAGAGATCTAATGTTTAAGAGTCCACATTTAATTCTCCTATTTTGTTGCACTGTGACATTGGTGGTGTTAATTTCTATTAGATTTTTATGAAAGATTCCTCTTCTGTTTACTTTAGAGTTAATTGATTTAAATGATTTGAGAGGTCGGGGGACAGACACCGTTTCTATGTAGTATTGGGTGGGTAACTGCTCTAATGGAAGCGCAGAGAAGCGTGTAGGACTGCAGCTCTGCTTCCTGGTCTCAACTCTGGATTGTCATGGTTTTGGTCTAATAAACTCAGCCATATTTCTAGATATGAGAGCTGCTCCATCCAAAGTGGGATGTATGCCGTCTCTCCTAATCAGACCAGGTCTTCCCCAAAAAGTCCGCCAATTGTCTATGAAGCCCACATCGTTTTCTGGACACCACCTCGACAACCAGCGGTTGAATGATGACATGCGGCTATACATGTCATCACTGGTCAGATTTGGCAGGGGCCCAGAGAAAACTACGGAGTCCGACATAGTCTTTGCATATGTACACACCGACTCAACATTAATTTTGGTGACCTCCGATTGGCGTAATCGACAGTCATTAACGCCGACATGGATAACAATCTTACCATATTTACGGTTAGCTTTAGCCAGCAGTTTTAAATTAGATTCTATGTCGCCCGCTCTGGCCCCAGGAATGCATTTGACTATGGTTGCTGGTGTCGCTAACTTCACGTTTCTCACTATGGAGCTGCCAATAACCAGAGTTGGTTTCTCAGCGGGTGTGTCACTGAGTGGGGAGAACCTGTTGGAAACGTGAACTGGTTGGAGGTGAACCGCGGGCTTCTGCTTAGGACTATGCTTCCTTTGGACAGTCACCCAGCCGCCCTGGTTTCCCGGCTGCTCGGGAACCACCGGGGGAGTAGGAGCTATGCTAGGAGCTATGCTAGGTCGTATTCCCCCATAGGCCAAATACATGAAAAATGGCACCAACTAGTGGAAAATAGTAAAAACTCCAGAATGACACCCTAGTACAATAGAATTCATGAATGTTTGGCAAGGGGGTCAGTTTTAATGTATTTCAGTTGGACAGTTGGAACTCGGTTAGTCATTTGGACACGTTCTTAAAGAAAATCTTGCTCTCAACACTGAGTAGCGAGATTATACGGAACTGCTCAATGCAATGTTGCTGGAGTTCTCTTCCTTCGGGATCCAGACATCTTCAGCATGTCTCCACTGGGCGGCGACTTTTCCTCTCCGCCATATCACCTTCAAAATCCTCCACAGACGCTTGAGGAGCCATGGACACTGCTTGTAGACCTTGTAGGGTACACCACTGGGGCCAGGAACCGAACTGGATCTTGCAGCTTTGACAGCTTCCTTTACCTCTGCCAGGTTGGGCTCATCACTATTGAATTGAGACACTGGTTTTGAGGGTGTCGCCAGTGCCTTGCAAGGGCCAAGCTCTTGGTCTCTTAACTTGTCACTGAAGGTGGTATTGAGGTGCTGGTCGATCTCTTCTACAGGGCAAGCGAGGTGGCCACTTCGACTTATAATAGGAGCTGGGGTTGAAATTTCAAAATTAAAAAAAAAAAAAAAACCTTGCCAAAATTGATGCCATATGCATTAAAACAGCCAAAATTATCACCAAATAAAAACTTAAAAAGACAAAAATGTCCTTAGTGGGGCACAACTGTTAAGTAAAAATGACAAGCGGTTAAAAAAAAAAGCTCAATTCAAAAGTAGTATATCCCTTGTGTTATGTTATTCACTGAGCCTTCCGAAGCCTAGCATCGCCATGAATCCTGCTGGTGAGGTTAGCTGGGGTCAGAATGTCAGCATCACTTGTTCAATCTCAAGTCAGCAGTTAAGTGGAACATTCATCCTGAAGAAGACGTCAGGCTCATTTAGAGAGACTTGACAGTTAAATTCTAACTCTGCATTGTTAATGTGACCTTTGATAATGAGGCATCATACTTGTGTCAGTACCAGACAAAGGTTTCAAGTCGAGGCTTTAGCTCCCCCCTAAGTGGCTCCGTTGGACTCTCTGTAACTGATAAGAAAATATCATAGTTCTCAAACTTTATTTTACTGTTCTTTTTACAAACGATCAAATAAAGGAGGTAAAAATGACAAGTAGTTATAATAAAGAAAGCTCAAATGAAGTATCCACCACTCTACTGTGCTATTTCTTTCAGTGAGCCTGCCAAAGCCCAGCATCTCCATGAATCGTGCTGGTGAAGTTACCTGGGGTCAGAACGTCGGCATCACTTGTTCAATCTCAACTCAGCATTTAGGTGGAACATTCATTCTAAAGAAGACCTCAGGCTCATTCAGAAAGACTCAGACATCAAGTACCAACTCTGCTACCTTCAACATTCCTAATGTGAACTTTGATAATGAGGGATCGTACCAGTGTCAGTATCAAACAAGGGTCTCAAGTCGAGACTTCAACTCCCTCCTGAGTGACTCTGTCAGACTCTCTGTTACTGGTAAGTCCTTAACTTCATTTTTTATCCACGTAAAGTAACAGTCAAAAGTTTGGACACACCTTCTCATTCAAGGGTTTTTTCCTCAATTTTTACTAGTTTCTATATTGTAGAACAATACTGAAGACATCAACACTATAAAATAACACACTCTTGGCATTCTCTCAAACCACTTCATGAGGTAGTCACCTAGAATGCTTTTCCAACAGTCTTGAAGGAGTTTGCAGCGCACTTGTTGGCTGCTATTCCTTTGCTTCCAACTCATCCCAAACCATCTCAGTTGGGATGGTTTTAGATTGGGTGATTGTGGAGGCTAGGTCATATGATGCAGCACTTCACAACTCTCCTTCTTGGTCAAATAGCCTTTACATAGCCTGAAAGTGTGTTTTGGGTCATTGTCCTGTTGAAAAAAATAGATGTTCCCACTAAGCACAAACAAGATGGGATGGCGATGGATAGTGCCACGATTACCTATTGAAGGATACTGTCATGTGACAATTACGTGAGAAAAGAGGATCTGTGTGCCATCGCCAGTGTAACTTACTGTCAATTTCCACATCTTACATGCATCTAGTTTCTTTTCAAAATAAAGCATCATCTGTATTGGGGTCATTTACACTTAGTGTTAATGATTAACTTAATAGTTACTGCAATCAAACAATTTTTTGGTTTGTGGCTAAGTGAAACAATATATAAAATATATAAAAATAGCCTAAATTTTAACTCAACCCCTCTTACAACAGCAACATATAGTCTACACCCAAAATCTGGGACATGTTACCAGCAGAAATCAAAGATGCGACCTCAGTGAGGCGGCAAGAGTGACACTGAGCTTGTGCAGCTGGTGATTATACCCTTCTCCAGGCGGTGCCAGGCAGATGTTGCATGGCTTGAGGAGACTCTTGCGCTGAAATTGTTGTAGTAGTCCATGATGAGTTTGCAGATCTTTCCAGGGACGCAGTGTCTTGTCAGTGCTGTTTCAACAAGTTGTGCGGGATAGAACCTTAGGCATTGGTTAAGTCAAGTCAGAGAGTTGCCAAATCTCCTTTGCTTTCCCTTGCCTCCCGGATAAACTGTGTCACCACTCCTGAGTGCTCCAAGCACCCAGGCACTCCAGGAACTCCCCCCTTCTGGACAGAGCTATCTATGTAGGCGTTCTTCAAGAGGAACTCGGTTAATCGTTTGGACACAATCTTAAAGAAAATCTTGCTCTCAACACTGAGTAGCGAGATTATACGGAACTTCTCAATGTTGCTGGAGTTCTCTTCCTTCGGGATCCAGACGCCTTCGGCGTGTCTCCACTGGGCGGCGACTTTTCCTCTCCGCCATATCACCTTCAAAATCCTCCACAGACGCTTGAGGAGCCATGGACACTGCTTGTAGACCTTGTAGGGTACACCACTGGGGCCAGGAACCGAACTGGATGTTGCAGCTTTGACAGCTTCCTTTACCTCTGCCAGGTTGGGCTCATCACTATTGAATTGAGACACTGGTTTTGGGGGTGTCACCAGTGCCTTGCAAGGGCCAAGCTCTTGGTCTCTTAACTTGTCACTGAAGGTGGTATTGAGGTGCTGGTCGATCTCTTCTACAGGGCAAGCGAGGTGGCCACTTCGACTTATAATAGGAGCTGGGGTTGAAATTTCAAAATTAAAAAAAAAAAAAAACCTTGCCAAAATTGATGCCATATGCATTAAAACAGCCAAAATTATCACCAAATAAAAACTTAAAAAGACAAAAATGTCCTTAGTGGGGCACAACTGTTAAGTAAAAATGACAAGCGGTTAAAAAAAAAGCTCAATTCAAAAGTAGTATATCCCTTGTGTTATGTTATTCACTGAGCCTTCCGAAGCCTAGCATCGCCATGAATCGTGCTGGTGAGGTTAGCTGGGGTCAGAATGTCAGTATCACTTGTTCAATCTCAAGTCAGCAGTTAAGTGGAACATTCATCCTGAAGAAGACGTCAGGCTCATTTAGAGAGACTTGAGAATTAAATTCTAACTCTGCATTGTTAATGTGACCTTTGATAATGAGGCATCATACTTGTGTCAGTACCAGACAAAGGTTTCAAGTCGAGGCTTTAGCTCCCCCCTAAGTGGCTCCGTTGGACTCTCTGTAACTGATAAGAAAATATCATGGTTGTCAAACTTTATTTTACTGTTCTTTTTACAAACGATCAAATAAAGGAGGTAAAAATGACAAGTAGTTATAATAAAGAAAGCTCAAATGAAGTAACCACCACTCTACTGTGCTATTTCTTTCAGTGAGCCTGCCAAAGCCCAGCATCTCCATGAATCGTGCTGGTGAAGTTACCTGGGGTCAGAACGTCGGCATCACTTGTTCAATCTCAACTCAGCATTTAGGTGGAACATTCATTCTAAAGAAGACCTCAGGCTCATTCAGAAAGACTCAGACATCAAGTACCAACTCTGCTACCTTCAACATTCCTAATGTGAACTTTGATAATGAGGGATCGTACCAGTGTCAGTATCAAACAAGGGTCTCAAGTCGAGACTTCAACTCCCTCCCTAGTGACTCTGTCAGACTCTCTGTTACTGGTAAGTCCTTATCTTCACTTTTTTATCCACGTAAAGTAACAGTCAAAAGTTTGGACACACCTTCTCATTCAAGGGTTTTTTCCTCAATTTTTACTAGTTTCTCTCAAACCGCTTCATGAGGTAGTCACCTAGAATGCTTTTCCAACAGTCTTGAAGGAGTTTGCAGCGCACTTGTTGGCTGCTATTCCTTTGCTTCCAACTCATCCCAAACCATCTCAGTTGGGATGGTTTTAGACTGGGTGATTGTGGAGGCTAGGTCATATGATGCAGCACTTCACAACTCTCCTTCTTGGTCAAATAGCCTTTACATAGCCTGGAAGTGTGTTTTGGGTCATTGTCCTGTTGAAAAAAATAGATGTTCCCACTAAGCACAAACAAGATGGGATGGCGATGGATAGTGCCACGATTACCTATTGAAGGATACTGTCATGTGACAATTACGTGAGAAAAGAGGATCTGTGTGCCATCGCCAGTGTAACTTACTGTCAATTTCCACATCTTACATGCATCTAGTTTCTTTTCAAAATAAAGCATCATCTGTATTGGGGTCATTTACACTTAGTGTTAATGATTAACTTAATAGTTACTGCAATCAAACAATTTTTTGGTTTGTGGCTAAGTGAAACAATATATAAAATATATAAAAATAGCCTAAATCTTAACTCAACCCCTCTTACAACAGCAACATATAGTCTACACCCAAAATCTGGGACATGTTACCAGCAGAAATCAAAGATGCGACCTCAGTGAGGCGGCAAGAGTGACACTGAGCTTGTGCAGCTGGTGATTATACCCTTCTCCAGGCGGTGCCAGGCAGATGTTGCATGGCTTGAGGAGACTCTTGCGCTGAAATTGTTGTAGTAGTCCATGATGAGTTTGCAGATCTTTCCAGGGACGCAGTGTCTTGTCAGTGCTGTTTCAACAAGTTGTGCGGGATAGAACCTTAGGCATTGGTTAAGTCAAGTCAGAGAGTTGCCAAATCTCCTTTGCTTTCCCTTGCCTCCCGGATAAACTGTGTCACCACTCCTGAGTGCTCCAAGCACCCAGGCACTCCAGGAACTCCCCCCTTCTGGACAGAGCTATCTATGTAGGCGTTCTTCAAGAGGAACTCGGTTAATCGTTTGGACACAATCTTAAAGAAAATCTTGCTCTCAACACTGAGTAGCGAGATTATACGGAACTTCTCAATGTTGCTGGAGTTCTCTTCCTTCGGGATCCAGACGCCTTCGGCGTGTCTCCACTGGGCGGCGACTTTTCCTCTCCGCCATATCACCTTCAAAATCCTCCACAGACGCTTGAGGAGCCATGGACACTGCTTGTAGACCTTGTAGGGTACACCACTGGGGCCAGGAACCGAACTGGATGTTGCAGCTTTGACAGCTTCCTTTACCTCTGCCAGGTTGGGCTCATCACTATTGAATTGAGACACTGGTTTTGGGGGTGTCACCAGTGCCTTGCAAGGGCCAAGCTCTTGGTCTCTTAACTTGTCACTGAAGGTGGTATTGAGGTGCTGGTCGATCTCTTCTACAGGGCAAGCGAGGTGGCCACTTCGACTTATAATAGGAGCTGGGGTTGAAATTTCAAAATTAAAAAAAAAAAAAAACCTTGCCAAAATTGATGCCATATGCATTAAAACAGCCAAAATTATCACCAAATAAAAACTTAAAAAGACAAAAATGTCCTTAGTGGGGCACAACTGTTAAGTAAAAATGACAAGCGGTTAAAAAAAAAGCTCAATTCAAAAGTAGTATATCCCTTGTGTTATGTTATTCACTGAGCCTTCCGAAGCCTAGCATCGCCATGAATCGTGCTGGTGAGGTTAGCTGGGGTCAGAATGTCAGTATCACTTGTTCAATCTCAAGTCAGCAGTTAAGTGGAACATTCATCCTGAAGAAGACGTCAGGCTCATTTAGAGAGACTTGAGAATTAAATTCTAACTCTGCATTGTTAATGTGACCTTTGATAATGAGGCATCATACTTGTGTCAGTACCAGACAAAGGTTTCAAGTCGAGGCTTTAGCTCCCCCCTAAGTGGCTCCGTTGGACTCTCTGTAACTGATAAGAAAATATCATGGTTCTCAAACTTTATTTTACTGTTCTTTTTACAAACGATCAAATAAAGGAGGTAAAAATGACAAGTAGTTATAATAAAGAAAGCTCAAATGAAGTATCCACCACTCTACTGTGCTATTTCTTTCAGTGAGCCTGCCAAAGCCCAGCATCTCCATGAATCGTGCTGGTGAAGTTACCTGGGGTCAGAACGTTGGCATCACTTGTTCAATCTCAACTCAGCATTTAGGTGGAACATTCATTCTAAAGAAGACCTCAGGCTCATTCAGAAAGACTCAGACATCAAGTACCAACTCTGCTACCTTCAACATTCCTAATGTGAACTTTGATAATGAGGGATCGTACCAGTGTCAGTATCAAACAAGGGTCTCAAGTCGAGACTTCAACTCCCTCCTGAGTGACTCTGTCAGACTCTCTGTTACTGGTAAGTCCTTAACTTCATTTTTTATCCACGTAAAGTAACAGTCAAAAGTTTGGACACACCTTCTCATTCAAGGGTTTTTTCCTCAATTTTTACTAGTTTCTATATTGTAGAACAATACTGAAGACATCAACACTATAAAATAACACACTCTTGGCATTCTCTCAAACCGCTTCATGAGGTAGTCACCTAGAATGCTTTTCCAACAGTCTTGAAGGAGTTTGCAGCGCACTTGTTGGCTGCTATTCCTTTGCTTCCAACTCATCCCAAACCATCTCAGTTGAGATGGTTTTAGATTGGGTGATTGTGGAGGCTAGGTCATATGATGCAGGACTTCACAACTCTCCTTCTTGGTCAAATAGCCTTTACATAGCCTGGAGGTGTGTTTTGGGTCATTGTCCTGTTGAAAAAAATAGATGTTCCCACTAAGCACAAACAAGATGGGATGGCGATGGATAGTGCCACGATTACCTATTGAAGGATACTGTCATGTGACAATTACGTGAGAAAAGAGGATCTGTGTGCCATCGCCAGTGTAACTTACTGTCAATTTCCACATCTTACATGCATCTAGTTTCTTTTCAAAATAAAGCATCATCTGTATTGGGGTCATTTACACTTAGTGTTAATGATTAACTTAATAGTTACTGCAATCAAACAATTTTTTGGTTTGTGGCTAAGTGAAACAATATATAAAACATATAAAAAATAGCCTAAATCTTAACTCAACCCCTCTTACAACAGCAACATATAGTCTACACCCAAAATCTGGGACATGTTACCAGCAGAAATCAAAGATGCGACCTCAGTGAGGCGGCAGCGATAGAGCCTTTGGGCAACAGCTCAGAATGTGCTCCAAAGTGCCCCTCCTCTAGCATAGTTTACACTCTGGAGTGTCTGCTAGGCCCCAGGTGTGAAGGTTGGCCTGGCTTAGGAGGACATCGTACACAGACTGTATGAGAAATTTTGTGCGCAGAGGTTCAGCCCTCCATAGCTCTGCCCACGTGAGTTTGCGAGGTTCCACATGCTCCTACCTTGTCCACGCCCCTTGCTTGGACATGCTGACCATCCGGCTGCAACATTCTTCCTCCACCTCTGCACGGATCTCATCCTGGACCAGTTGGCACTTAGTAGCGAGGCTTAGGAAAGCTACCAAGGCCTGCCCTCCCCATTGCCACAGTACCCACCAAGGACTTGTGCCTCAGCTGTGCCTCCGCTCTGCTTCTTGTGCCTGCCACTTCCTCCCGGTCTTCACAACAATTCCTGCCGAGGCCACCTTGACATCTGCGGAATCCCTGTACATCATTACCTCTCTGGAGCGGGTGACTTTGAATTCCTTTGAGTCCACTGAGAGGGAGGTCCAGCTTGGTGGATTTGCCATATAAGGCAATGCTGCTTAAGGATCGAGGGAGCCCCAGCCATTTCCTTAGAAACTGGCTGATGGTCTTCTCTAGTACCTCCACCGTTGTCAGTGGTACCTCGTAGATTAACAGGGGCCAGAGAATTCTAGGCAGGACTCCGTGCTGGTACATCCAGGCCTTGAACTTACCTGTGAGCCCAGATTTGTCGATGGCTGTGAGCCAAGAAGTCAGGTCGCTCTTCGTCTGCTGCACAGCCGCTGCATCCTTCAGGGAGCTATCAAAGATTTTTCTCAGGCTCCTGACAGGTCTTTCAGTCACTGTTGGAATCTTGGTCTCTCCAATTGTAAAGTAGCAATGGTCGGCCACTTTACCTTTTTTCAGGACTAGAGACCTGGATTTAGCTGGCTTGAAGCTCATCTTTGCCCATGGCACAGACGTGGTCGTCACTGTCAAGTCATCCATAAAGGCTCTTATTGGGGGCTGCCGGGTCCCAGATTTAGATTTTGGCCCTCTGCATTTAACCTCCACAGACTTGAAAATCATCTTCATGGCCAAGGAGAAGAGTGACACTGAGCTTGTGCAGCTGGTGATTATGCCCTTCTCCAGGCAGTGCCAGGCAGATGTTGCATGGCTTGAGGAGACTCTTGCGCTGAAATTGTTGTAGTAGTCCATGATGAGTTTGCAGATCTTTCCAGGAACGCAGTGTCTTGTCAGTGCTGTTTCAACAAGTTGTGCGGGATAGAACCTTAGGCATTGGTTAAGTCAAGCCAGAGAGTTGCCAAATCTCCTTTGCTTTCCCTTGCCTCCCGGATAAACTGTGTCACCACTCCTGAGTGCTCCAAGCACCCAGGCACTCCAGGAACTCCCCCCTTCTGGACAGAGCTATCTATGTAGGCGTTCTTCAAGAGGAACTCGGTTAATCGTTTGGACACAATCTTAAAGAAAATCTTGCTCTCAACACTGAGTAGCGAGATTATACGGAACTGCTCAATGTTGCTGGAGTTCTCTTCCTTCGGGATCCAGACGCCTTCGGGGTGTCTCCACTGGGCGGCGACTTTTCCTCTCCGCCATATCACCTTCAAAATCCTCCACAGACGCTTGAGGAGCCATGGACACTGCTTGTAGACCTTGTAGGGTACACCACTGGGGCCAGGAACCGAACTGGATCTTGCAGCTTTGACAGCTTCCTTTACCTCTGCCAGGTTGGGCTCATCACTATTGAATTGAGACACTGGTTTTGGGGGTATCACCAGTGCCTTGCAAGGGCCAAGCTCTTGGTCTCTTAACTTGTCACTGAAGGTGGTATTGAGGTGCTGGTCGATCTCTTCTACAGGGCAAGCGAGGTGGCCACTTCGACTTATAATAGGAGCTGGGGTTGAAATTTCAAAATTAAAAAAAAAAAAAAACCTTGCCAAAATTGATGCCATATGCATTAAAACAGCCAAAATTATCACCAAATAAAAACTTAAAAAGACAAAAATGTCCTTAGTGGGGCACAAGTGTTAAGTAACAATGACAAGAGGTTAAAAAAAAAGCTCAACTCAAAAGTAGTATATCCCTTGTGTTATATTATTCACTGAGCCTTCCGAAGCCTAGCATCGCCATGAATCCTGCTGGTGAGGTTAGCTGGGGTCAGAATGTCAGTATCACTTGTTCAATCTCAAGTCAGCAGTTAAGTGGAACATTCATCCTGAAGAAGACGTCAGGCTCATTTAGAGAGACTTGAGAATTAAATTCCAACTCTGCATTGTTAATGTGACCTTTGATAATGAGGCATCATACTTGTGTCAGTACCAGACAAATGTTTCAAGTCGAGGCTTTAGCTCCCCCCTAAGTGGCTCCGTTGGACTCTCTGTAACTGATAAGAAAATATCATGGTTCTCAAACTTTATTTTACTGTTCTTTTTACAAACGATCAAATAAAGGAGGTAAAAATGACAAGTAGTTATAATAAAGAAAGCTCAAATGAAGTAACCACCACTCTACTGTGCTATTTCTTTCAGTGAGCCTGCCAAAGCCCAGCATCTCCATGAATCGTGCTGGTGAAGTTACCTGGGGTCAGAACGTCGGCATCACTTGTTCAATCTCAACTCAGCATTTAGGTGGAACATTCATTCTAAAGAAGACCTCAGGCTCATTCAGAAAGACTCAGACATCAAGTACCAACTCTGCTACCTTCAACATTCCTAATGTGAACTTTGATAATGAGGGATCGTACCAGTGTCAGTATCAAACAAGGGTCTCAAGTCGAGACTTCAACTCCCTCCCTAGTGACTCTGTCAGACTCTCTGTTACTGGTAAGTCCTTATCTTCACTTTTTTATCCACGTAAAGTAACAGTCAAAAGTTTGGACACACCTTCTCATTCAAGGGTTTTTTCCTCAATTTTTACTAGTTTCTCTCAAACCGCTTCATGAGGTAGTCACCTAGAATGCTTTTCCAACAGTCTTGAAGGAGTTTGCAGCGCACTTGTTGGCTGCTATTCCTTTGCTTCCAACTCATCCCAAACCATCTCAGTTGGGATGGTTTTAGACTGGGTGATTGTGGAGGCTAGGTCATATGATGCAGCACTTCACAACTCTCCTTCTTGGTCAAATAGCCTTTACATAGCCTGGAAGTGTGTTTTGGGTCATTGTCCTGTTGAAAAAAATAGATGTTCCCACTAAGCACAAACAAGATGGGATGGCGATGGATAGTGCCACGATTACCTATTGAAGGATACTGTCATGTGACAATTACGTGAGAAAAGAGGATCTGTGTGCCATCGCCAGTGTAACTTACTGTCAATTTCCACATCTTACATGCATCTAGTTTCTTTTCAAAATAAAGCATCATCTGTATTGGGGTCATTTACACTTAGTGTTAATGATTAACTTAATAGTTACTGCAATCAAACAATTTTTTGGTTTGTGGCTAAGTGAAACAATATATAAAATATATAAAAATAGCCTAAATCTTAACTCAACCCCTCTTACAACAGCAACATATAGTCTACACCCAAAATCTGGGACATGTTACCAGCAGAAATCAAAGATGCGACCTCAGTGAGGCGGCAAGAGTGACACTGAGCTTGTGCAGCTGGTGATTATGCCCTTCTCCAGGCAGTGCCAGGCAGATGTTGCATGGCTTGAGGAGACTCTTGCGCTGAAATTGTTGTAGTAGTCCATGATGAGTTTGCAGATCTTTCCAGGAACGCAGTGTCTTGTCAGTGCTGTTTCAACAAGTTGTGCGGGATAGAACCTTAGGCATTGGTTAAGTCAAGCCAGAGAGTTGCCAAATCTCCTTTGCTTTCCCTTGCCTCCCGGATAAACTGTGTCACCACTCCTGAGTGCTCCAAGCACCCAGGCACTCCAGGAACTCCCCCCTTCTGGACAGAGCTATCTATGTAGGCGTTCTTCAAGAGGAACTCGGTTAATCGTTTGGACACAATCTTAAAGAAAATCTTGCTCTCAACACTGAGTAGCGAGATTATACGGAACTGCTCAATGTTGCTGGAGTTCTCTTCCTTCGGGATCCAGACGCCTTCGGGGTGTCTCCACTGGGCGGCGACTTTTCCTCTCCGCCATATCACCTTCAAAATCCTCCACAGACGCTTGAGGAGCCATGGACACTGCTTGTAGACCTTGTAGGGTACACCACTGGGGCCAGGAACCGAACTGGATCTTGCAGCTTTGACAGCTTCCTTTACCTCTGCCAGGTTGGGCTCATCACTATTGAATTGAGACACTGGTTTTGGGGGTATCACCAGTGCCTTGCAAGGGCCAAGCTCTTGGTCTCTTAACTTGTCACTGAAGGTGGTATTGAGGTGCTGGTCGATCTCTTCTACAGGGCAAGCGAGGTGGCCACTTCGACTTATAATAGGAGCTGGGGTTGAAATTTCAAAATTAAAAAAAAAAAAAAACCTTGCCAAAATTGATGCCATATGCATTAAAACAGCCAAAATTATCACCAAATAAAAACTTAAAAAGACAAAAATGTCCTTAGTGGGGCACAAGTGTTAAGTAACAATGACAAGAGGTTAAAAAAAAAGCTCAACTCAAAAGTAGTATATCCCTTGTGTTATATTATTCACTGAGCCTTCCGAAGCCTAGCATCGCCATGAATCCTGCTGGTGAGGTTAGCTGGGGTCAGAATGTCAGCATCACTTGTTCAATCTCAAGTCAGCAGTTAGGTGGAACATTCATCCTGAAGAAGACGTCAGGCTCATTTAGAGAGACTTGAGAATTAAATTCCAACTCTGCATTGTTAATGTGACCTTTGATAATGAGGCATCATACTTGTGTCAGTACCAGACAAATGTTTCAAGTCGAGGCTTTAGCTCCCCCCTAAGTGGCTCCGTTGGACTCTCTGTAACTGATAAGAAAATATCATGGTTGTCAAACTTTATTTTACTGTTCTTTTTACAAACGATCAAATAAAGGAGGTAAAAACGACAAGTAGTTATAATAAAGAAAGCTCAAATGAAGTAACCACCACTCTACTGTGCTATTTCTTTCAGTGAGCCTGCCAAAGCCCAGCATCTCCATGAATCGTGCTGGTGAAGTTACCTGGGGTCAGAACGTCGGCATCACTTGTTCAATCTCAACTCAGCATTTAGGTGGAACATTCATTCTAAAGAAGACCTCAGGCTCATTCAGAAAGACTCAGACATCAAGTACCAACTCTGCTACCTTCAACATTCCTAATGTGAACTTTGATAATGAGGGATCGTACCAGTGTCAGTATCAAACAAGGGTCTCAAGTCGAGACTTCAACTCCCTCCCTAGTGACTCTGTCAGACTCTCTGTTACTGGTAAGTCCTTATCTTCATTTTTTATCCACGTAAAGTAACAGTCAAAAGTTTGGACACACCTTCTCATTCAAGGGTTTTTTCCTCAATTTTTACTAGTTTCTCTCAAACCGCTTCATGAGGTAGTCACCTAGAATGCTTTTCCAACAGTCTTGAAGGAGTTTGCAGCGCACTTGTTGGCTGCTATTCCTTTGCTTCCAACTCATCCCAAACCATCTCAGTTGGGATGGTTTTAGACTGGGTGATTGTGGAGGCTAGGTCATATGATGCAGCACTTCACAACTCTCCTTCTTGGTCAAATAGCCTTTACATAGCCTGGAAGTGTGTTTTGGGTCATTGTCCTGTTGAAAAAAATAGATGTTCCCACTAAGCACAAACAAGATGGGATGGCGATGGATAGTGCCACGATTACCTATTGAAGGATACTGTCATGTGACAATTACGTGAGAAAAGAGGATCTGTGTGCCATCGCCAGTGTAACTTACTGTCAATTTCCACATCTTACATGCATCTAGTTTCTTTTCAAAATAAAGCATCATCTGTATTGGGGTCATTTACACTTAGTGTTAATGATTAACTTAATAGTTACTGCAATCAAACAATTTTTTGGTTTGTGGCTAAGTGAAACAATATATAAAATATATAAAAATAGCCTAAATCTTAACTCAACCCCTCTTACAACAGCAACATATAGTCTACACCCAAAATCTGGGACATGTTACCAGCAGAAATCAAAGATGCGACCTCAGTGAGGCGGCAAGAGTGACACTGAGCTTGTGCAGCTGGTGATTATGCCCTTCTCCAGGCGGTGCCAGGCAGATGTTGCATGGCTTGAGGAGACTCTTGCGCTGAAATTGTTGTAGTAGTCCATGATGAGTTTGCAGATCTTTCCAGGGACGCAGTGTCTTGTCAGTGCTGTTTCAACAAGTTGTGCGGGATAAAACCTTAGGCATTGGTTAAGTCAAGTCAGAGAGTTGCCAAATCTCCTTTGCATTCCCTTGCCTCCCGGATAAACTGTGTCACCACTCCTGAGTGCTCCAAGCACCCAGGCACTCCAGGAACTCCCCCCTTCTGGACAGAGCTATCTATGTAGGCGTTCTTCAAGAGGAACTCGGTTAGTCGTTTGGACACAATCTTAAAGAAAATCTTGCTCTCAACACTGAGTAGCGAGATTATATGGAACTTCTCAATGTTGCTGGAGTTCTCTTCCTTCGGGATCCAGACGCCTTCGGCGTGTCTCCACTGGGCGGCGACTTTTCCTCTCTGCCATATCACCTTCAAAATCCTCCACAGACGCTTGAGGAGCCATGGACACTGCTTGTAGACCTTGTAGGGTACACCACTGGGGCCAGGAACCGAACTGGATGTTGCAGCTTTGACAGCTTCCTTTACCTCTGCCAGGTTGGGCTCATCACTATTGAATTGAGACGCTGGTTTTGGGGGTGTCACCAGTGCCTTGCAAGGGCCAAGCTCTTGGTCTCTTAACTTGTCACTGAAGGTGGTATTGAGGTGCTGGTCGATCTCTTCTACAGGGCAAGCGAGGTGGCCACTTCGACTTATAATAGGAGCTGGGGTTGAAATTTCAAAATTAAAAAAAAAAAAAAACCTTGCCAAAATTGATGCCATATGCATTAAAACAGCCAAAATTATCACCAAATAAAAACTTAAAAAGACAAAAATGTCCTTAGTGGGGCACAAGTGTTAAGTAAAAATGACAACAGGTTAAAAAAAAAGCTCAACTCAAAAGTAGTATATCCCTTGTGTTATGTTATTCACTGAGCCTTCCGAAGCCTAGCATCGCCATGAATCCTGCTGGTGAGGTTAGCTGGGGTCAGAATGTCAGCATCACTTGTTCAATCTCAAGTCAGCAGTTAGGTGGAACATTCATCCTGAATAAGACGTCAGGCTCATTTAGAGAGACTTGTGTTGGAGCTTAAGGAACACGGCTGGTTACCAGTAATAATTAATGATTATCAGAGATTATTAATTATAAAACAGATAAAATTATTAATTTTGATTAATAATTACAGGGCACCACCCGGAAACCGGGACCAATAACCAGGCAGAAAGGTAGTCTCATAAAAGCGCTCACCCTGGATGTGAGAGTCTGAGTGACATCCACATTCAAGGTGAACAAAGAAAGTTGAGTTCGAGCTCTGACTCTCTCAATCAGCCACTTATCACAATAATCATGCACAATAATGACAGAAGGACTTCTCTTTAAAGCTATAACAGTATTTATTAAGCTCCACAAAATCAACAAAGTTAACAAATGTTTCAATTAATTCACACTGCACTACCAGCTAATACTATAACAAATACACAGATAACCGCTATAAACAAGTTCCACAGGTGTAAGCAAAGTGTGTGTGTGTGTGTGTGTTTGTGGGTGTGTGGGTGTATGAGCAGGACCAGGAATGGTGGGCGTGATCTGACCAGCTGACGTCGCGCAACCTTACGGTAGCGGGCGTGACCTGGTGAGATGACGTTGCACGAAATTTGAGATGGCGGGCGTGGCCTTGTGAGGAAGTCACGTCACGCGACAATGAACCGGCGGAAGTGCCGCGGTGTTCAAATGGTACAATGGCAAAATGGCGCCACCTAGCAATCGGCGGTTCTACACTCACCCAATTTATGTGAACAAGCACTCGTGTCTGATGGCGGATAATGAGGGACAGAGCAACGCTATGCCCCACGCTATCTTACCGCCAGATGTGTAAAAGATGTGCGGTTATGTAGGTGTGTGTGTGTGCGGGTTAGTAGGGGGAGAGAGAGAGAAAGGAAGAAAACCGACTCTCGGTGGAGTCTCACGACCGTGGGGGGAAGGCAGCGGTTACTTTATCTACAGAGAGGATAGCGATCTGTGCACCCGTTGTCTGGCGGTTAGCGGATAAAGTAACTTACTCTCCTCTCACGGTGGTACAAACACAGTGGTCCCGAGCGGGACAAAACAACAGTTTAGCGTGGTGAACACTAACTAAACAGGTAGCAACTTCAAAATTACTCACTAGAGTAAAACAGGCAAGGACTCGGCGGTCCGTTGAAAATCAAACAACACACAATAAGCACTAAGCTTATGAAACACACATAAAATATTACAGTCTCTGCCCAGACAACCTCTTACTTGTGTCGGTCTTTATAGCGAACTGATGTGTGTTAGTCCATCAGTATACACCACGGGGGCCTCCGATGCGTGGTACTGGCGGTGCCGTTTTATTTCCTCGAGGATAACGGCGGCTGGTTTCTCGGTGGGGCAGCGAGGAAACTCAGGGTGGTCGACTTGGTCGGTAGATAGCGGGGCATAGAAGTTATCCGCTTCTCCGTGAAGAAAATCCTTTCTTCCTTCTGCAGGTATGGTGAGAGGGCTGGGTTGCACGCAGCGCTCTCTCGCGGATCCGGTGATTATGTTCGGGATGAACACGGGTCGTCTCGTCCAGCGAGGGAAGAAACTCCAAAAAGAAAAGGGGGAATAGGTACACGTGTAAAGTTACCTCCGTTAGTAAATCTGGCTGGTGAAGAAAGCGAACTTCCTCCTAGCTCGGTTACTGTGGAAAGGCGGCGGTAACTCCGTGCAGCCGCTTCTTAAAGGGGGCGGTGACGTCACGGCTGTGTTGCCATGGCTCCCAGTGGTGGTTGTGGGTCTCTGCCAATCCGCGACCCGGGATTGAGCTCCCCGCTGTGATTTCTCACTTAGGTGCGAACTGGCAAAGCATTGTGGGAGGAGGGCTCTGTGAGCAGCATTTTGGTGCTGCTCCCTTTGTTTCAGGGGACAAAGGACAAAGGAAGCCTAATGGTCAGGCTTCAGGTTTTACATGTAGGCCTGCCTTTGTCTGACCCCATGGTTGAGGCCCAACACTTTAATTAATAATTAAATTCCAACTTTGCATTGTTAATGTGACCTTTGATAATGAGGCATCATACTTGTGTCAGTACCAGACAAAGGTTTCAAGTCGAGGCTTTAGCTCCCCCCTAAGTGGCTCCGTTGGACTCTCTGTAACTGATAAGAAAATATCATGGTTCTCAAACTTTATTTTACTGTTCTTTTTACAAACGATCAAATAAAGGAGGTAAAAATGACAAGTAGTTATAATAAAGAAAGCTCAAATGAAGTATCCACCACTCTACTGTGCTATTTCTTTCAGTGAGCCTGCCAAAGCCCAGCATCTCCATGAATCGTGCTGGTGAAGTTACCTGGGGTCAGAACGTTGGCATCACTTGTTCAATCTCAACTCAGCATTTAGGTGGAACATTCATTCTAAAGAAGACCTCAGGCTCATTCAGAATGACACAATTGTCAAGTACCAACTCTGCTACCTTCAACATCCTTCAAGTGACTTTTGAAAATAAGGGATTGTACCAGTGTCAGTATCAAACAAGGGTCTCAAGTCGAGACTTCAACTCCCTCCTGAGTGACTCTGTCAGACTCTCTGTTACTGGTAAGTCCTTAACTTTTTTTTATCCACGTAAAGTAACAGTCAAAAGTTTGGACACACCTTCTCATTCAAGGGTTTTTTCCTCAATTTTTACTAGTTTCTATATTGTAGAACAATACTGAAGACATCAACACTATAAAATAACACACTCTTGGCATTCTCTCAAACCGCCTCATGAGGTAGTCACCTAGAATGCTTTTCCAACAGTCTTGAAGGAGTTTGCAGAGCACTTGTTGGCTGCTATTCCTTTACTTCCAACTCATCCCAAACCATCTCAGTTGGGATGGTTTTAGATTGGGTGATTGTGGAGGCTAGGTCATATGATGCAGTTACTGCAATCAAACAATTTTTTGGTTTGTGGCTAAGTGAAACAATATATAAAACATATAAAAATTAGCCTTAATCTTTTGGGTGATTGTGGAGTCTAGGTCATATGATGCAGCATTTCACAACTCTCCTTCTTGGTCAAATAGCCTTTACATAGCCTGGAAGTGTGTTTTGGGTCATGGGATGGCGATGGATAGTGCCACGATTACCTATTGAAGGATACTGTCATGTGACAATTACGTGAGAAAAGAGGATCTGTGTGCCATCGCCAGTGTAACTTACTGTCAATTTCCACATCTTACATGCATCTAGTTTCTTTTCAAAATAAAGCATCATCTGTATTGGGGTCATTTACACTTAGTGTTAATGATTAACTTAATAGTTACTGCAATCAAACAATTTTTTGGTTTGTGGCTAAGTGAAACAATATATAAAACATATAAAAAAATTAGCCTAAATCTTGACTCAACCCCTCTTACAACAGCATCATATAGTCTACACCCAAAATCTGGGACATGTTACCAGCAGAAATCAAAGATGCGACCTCAGTGAGCACTTTTAAAAGTCAAGTAAAAACTTACTTACACAGACTGACCTTTAATTAACTTCCTCCCCAACATCTACTTATTTTTTTAATGTATCTTAATATTCTGTTTTTTTATGTATTTAAAGTCCATGTAAAGGAAAATGAGAGATTTCTTTTTAAACACATTATACATTTGTTATAATAATTATTATAATAATTTGTTGAAAACATGTGAAACGACTGAACTATGTAGTACTGAACTGTAGAGTTAGAGCTCTAAATTTTTTTCACCATTTCTGTGTTCAGTATTTTTTGTGCGGGCCTGAAATAGTGGCTTAATGACGTAGAGGGGTTATTGGCATACTTGAACTCTGGGAAGTACTGATGTGGGCTCTAATCTGAGGTGCTTTTAACTGGCAATTTCTAAGGCTGGTAACTCTAATGAACTTCTCCTCTGCAGCAGAGGTAACTCTTGGTCTTCCTTTCCAGGGGCGGTCCTAATGAGAGACAGTTTCATCATAGCGTTTGATGGTTTTTGTGACACTTGAAGAAACAAAGTTCTTTAAATTTTCCAGATTGACTGACTTTCATGTCTGAAAGTAATGATGGACTGTTGTCTCTCTTCATTTAACTGAGCAGTTCTTGCCATAATATGGATTACTACAGTAGTAGTCGAATAGTCAAACACATTAAAAAGGCAAGAAGTTCCACCATTTAACTTTTGACAAGGCACACCTGTTCATTGAAAACCATGAAGCTGGTTAAGATATTACCAATAGTGTGCAAAGCTGTCAATAAGGCAAACAGTGGCTACTTTGAGGAATCTAAATGAAATATGAAACATATTTTGGTTTGTTAACACCTTTTTGTTTACTACATAATTCCATATGTGTTATTTTATAGTTTTGATGTCTTCAGTATTGTTCTACAATGTAGAAATTCGTAAAAATTAATTATTAACCCTTGAATAAGTGTGTCCCAGTGTTTTACTGGTACTGTATATAAATAATTAAAGGAACTGAGCCAACAACTGACAAGTTAAAATAAGGGAGTTTGGAGCTCATCTCAAAGGCAGTACATCTATCAGTCTAACATTAGGTTTTTTGTTTGTTTTTTTTCAGTGATCCTCCCAAAGCCCAACATCTCCATGAATCCTGCTGGTGAGGTTGCTTGGGGTGAGAACGTTGGCATTACTTGTTCAATTTCAACTCAGCATTTAGGTGGTATATTCACCCTTCAGCAGACCTCACGTTCATTTAGACAGACCCAATCATCTAGTACCAACTCTGCAACCTTCAACATCCTTCAAGTTGACTTTGACAACGAGGGATTATTCCAGTGTCAGTATCAGACAAAGGTTTCAAGTCAAGACTTCAGCTCCCCACTAAGTGACTCTATTGGACTCTCTGTCACTGGTAAGACAAATAAATTGTTGAACTTCATTTTTTCATTCACTTTTTATAAATTATCAAAGTACAATACTAGGAAGCATGCGGTATAATACACCTTAACTCAGAAATGCAAATTCAAATGCAAGACTCAGAGACAGTGGTAAAAGGCAAAAAGTACTTAACTTGAATGATATCTAGGTTCTGCAACAGGTAATCAGTCAGCAAGGGCAAACAAAGCAGGCAAGGAGCAGGCAGGCAGAAACAGAAACAGGCAGGTGTTTGTAACAGACAAGGACTGGCTTCTGGCTTGTATATAATGATTTGGCAGATGACTGGTGGAAAGGGGCTGGTACGTCTACTGGGGCGGTGATGAGCATGGAGAAGTGAGGTGATGGAACTGGTGGGAAAACGGGTTACTGCAGGGCAGGTGGGAATGGCCAGGTCTGAAATGAGTTAGTGCCAAAGAAAATACGTAGTTCTCAAAAGTATCTTAATAATATAAAATATATAAAAGTATATAAAATTAAAACTTCAGTTTTGTTTTTTTTTGTTATGCTACGTTATTATTATGATGTAATGTAGTTGCAATGAGTTGTCTGAACTTTCAAGGATGTTGTGATGTTTGAAACTTACACTGGAGTTACATTTGTCTGATAGTGTCTCAGATAATAATTTATTTTTGAAATCCAATCCAGTGTTTTTCCCAATCTCTACATCATGTGTCCCTTAAATTCTTTAGTTCTACCAAAACTTGACTTTGTCATCTTGCTTCAGCCTCTTTCACACATAGTTCCCGGTAAATTACTGGGATAACCTTTTAGGCACTGCTAGTGATTTTCACTATTTACACACGCAGCTACATTCAGGAACATTTCCATCTTGCACCTTTTCACATATGCCATGGCAAAGCCGGGATAGATGGGGCAAGGGACAGTCCAGCAGACGGTGGTAATGCAACACTTACAGATGCCAACCGCCATAAAACACAACAGAAGAGGGTGAAACTCAGGAAACTCAGATCAAACTTTCAAACTAGGCAGTCCTGATTAAATATGAATCAAGATTACATTACTGCATTGTCTATTTCTTGCCTCAGATGTTTCCAGAAACAAATATATGTTGTATGGATATGTATATAATATGAGAAAGTTTGTGACATGGCTGCCATGTTGAAAACAGACGAGCTAAAACCAAGCACCACCCAACTCACAGTATGTCACCTACACGTTAAGTCTTGTGATTGGTTCACTCACTCCATGTGAAGCGTCTTTCATCAGACAGATGCACAAGCACCCTTTACCCTTTGTCCCTGCAATGTTACTGCTTTCATTCACAACACAGCCCTCCCAGCATTTTCCCAGAAATGTTCCTAGGTCTTGAGGTGGGAAATTGGCGGTACAGATTTCTCTGAATATCCATCTCTGCTCCCATTCACACATGATACCATGCAGGAAATGTTCCTGAACATTTCAGGGATAGACTGCATGTGTGAAAGGGGCTTTGGATGAAAAGTTTTGCATGACTAGTCTTTTGTATTGCTTCTCAGAATAGTATAGATTTATATAAATACAGTATCCATCAAAACGTTATTGTTGCTGGTTTTCGAATCCAGGAAATCTGAATTGTTACATTATGTTTTGTACCCAGTGCCACTGCAGCAGCCCAGCATCTCCCTCACATCTCCAAACAGAGGGCTGGTTTGGGGTCCTGAAGGTGCAGAGATCACCAGGGGCTACAACTTTGTCTTCACCTGCTCCATTAACTCCAGCTATCCTGGTGGTTGTTTCTTTCTCATCTTCCCTGGCTCCAACATGAACATCACCAAGCCAGCAGTCAACTTCTCAGCTTCCTTTAACTTCCCTGTAGCTGAGTATGAACACCAGGGCAACTACAGCTGTGTGTATGAAGTCACTCTGTCTGGACAGAAATTTGCTTCTACCATGACAACAGTAATGAGTGTCTCCATTAAATGTAAGTAGACACAATTGAAGCTATGTAAAACTGCATGCATATCTTTCTCTGCTGTTTTAGAGGACCGCTTATGAGAGTGGAGACATCAGAACTCCATCGCTGACTTTGAATTGGCCCTTTGCTTTGTGAAATCAGTCCCTGAATATTTCTCAAAACAACAGCAGTTCTGTGACTAGGTGGAAATGCTCCTCATATTTCTTCCTTTATAGAGTTAGGAAGAATTCAAGTTTTATATGTTCAGAAATGTATATAAATTATAGAATTATTATTATATACCATCACCATAAACCAATATTAAATGTTTTGTTGTGAAAAAAATTTACTATGAATTTATTTTATAGGCCAAAAACTACTATTTGTAATTCCAGATAAAGACTCTGGCCTCTTAGCAGTCATATTAACAATACAATTAAAAGAAAAAGGGTATTGTTATTATTGGTATTCTTTTCCAGCTGTGATTCATAAGTTATGACACAGAAACTACCATCTGTGCTTCCATAAAATGACTGTGGCCTTTGGTGATTAGTTTAAAGTGTTATTTCCAAAAAGTAATGGGCCACAGTTGTTTTTCAGGTTCTAGTCCTGATTCATGGTTATTACACCAAAACTACCATCTGTGTTTCCACATAGGAAATCACTGTTTTAAATAGAATATTGACAGTGTTGTGAAAACTACTATAACATCATTATTGCTGGCATATCACCCTATTATTACCTGTATATTTAGATATAACACATTAATATGAATGTAATCATATTTATATTACCCCTAGTAATACCCCACTGTGAAAATGTGATATTATTCCAATTTTAATCAAGAGATCAAGAGAATATTATGATAAAAATGTTTTATTGTAATTAGGTTAGATTAGCTTACATTTATCACATTATTACAATTTCCCCATTTTTATCCTATTGTTTTAGCTCCACTGTTACCCTATCATAGAGATTAAACCCCTATTATAGTATTCTCATTATGATTACCAAAATATTAGGCAACCTGGTTATTACCTCTTTGATTACCATGGTACGATACCAGTATTACCTTTTTTTTACCAACATTTTTCCATATTATTGTTATTTATTACCAAGCTGTAATGTGAATAGTATATCATAACTATCATAACAATTAGATTGTGAAAGACTTGTGGAAAAAGGCAGTAATATACCTTTAATATGGAAAATGCATTACACTTTTTTTCCTCCTATAGTGCCTTTGTTGCTGCTGGTGTCCTCAGCAGCTGGTGGGACTCTGCTGTTGCTCCTGTTGGTCTTGTTGGTGGTCTGTCTGGTCTGCTGGAGAAGACGACAAGCCAAGCTGGCTGTAGCACTTGTCCTGAGTCAAGGTCTGTGCTCATATGAAACTGTTGCTATTTGTTTTTCCTCCTTTCAAGACACACTTTCATCAACATTCTTGTGTTTCTGGGTCTGCAAGTAATTGTGTAATTTTAAGAGAACGGATTCAAATATTCATGGCACATTCTGTCCCCATGCTGTTCCAGTGGCTGTCAGGAACATTTATGATGTCTCTGAGGAGGAAGAGGAGGAGGAGGAGGAGGAGGAGGAGGAGGAGGAGGAGGAGGAGGAGGAACAGCACTATATGAACTTCCAACCATTGCACACCAAGAAGAGGCAGCAGGAGCAAGCAAGAGTGATGGAGGAAGAGGAGAGTGATAATCATTACTATGACGGAGAGAAGAACAATGAAGGTCATGATTATGTAGAAAGTGAGGACATCTATGACATTGTAGAGGACAACAGAGAGGGGGATGAAGATTGTGTGGTAAAAAAAGTAGCTATAGAGGAGGAAAACAGTGACGCTGATGACAATTATGTACATGTTCACCAACCTTTTGCTGAAGACACTCTCGACATTTATGCAGAACAGGAAACTATTTATCAAAACTTTTAGCTTATTGTGTAAAAGTTAGATTTAAAGCAGCTATAGTCAATATTTGTAAATTAACAATGGATCACATGACAATGACAACACAGTTAACAACTAGCTGGTGAACATAGTGGAGCATTTAGCAGCTAAAATAACATATTTTTTCTCAAAAGTTGGTGGAAACCTAAAACAGAGCTAAAAGGAATGAATATTGGACTTGTTTATCAGGTGAATAAGACTCCAAAGTTTTAAAATCAGTTATTGTAAGTTTAAAAATGTGTTACTGCAAGTTTAAAAATCTGTTTATGCAAGTTGTTTTCATTTTGTATTTATTACAATGATAATGTATCTCTACTTGTGCTTGCCAATTAAAATATTTTGAGCAAAACATTACAAAATTGTGATCTAAAAAGGTCTGAATCACTAACTGAATCTAGAAATTAAATGTAAAATTTTACATTCCACACAATTCTGTAGGCCCTGTGTATCTGCTGAGTATATAAGTATATCACCACTTCGTGGACCAAAATGGCACTGATATGACTTGTGATTTTACTGTCTCCCTCTGCTTCCACTCATTTAGCTTTAGATCCTGTACACACTACAACACCAAGTTGTCATATTCACATTTACACAGTATGGAGACCTTTTTGGAAAAGCTCAGTTTTCAGAGGGAAAAAGACTGTTTTAGTCTGGACAGAGGGCAAAAACAGAGAGAAAAAGTGTTTATGAATTTAGCCGGCCTAGTGTGGACATTCTTATGCTTTATTTTGTTGACAGTGCCAATCCTTCCCAGTTACCTGTACACAATTGATCAGGCTTCCACCACCACTTCTGGAAACAGCACTGCCTCACCAGTCAGTAAGAGATCAGTGATACTGGGCTCCACATTTGCACCTCTACACCAGAACCCAGCTGTCTCCAGTGATCCATCCACTGTGGTCCAGGTATTCCCCCTTTCAAACTGTTCTGAAACAGGTGCTCAGCTGGACAAAGAAAACCTTAAAGTAGGAGTGTTGATGGCCATCAAGTCGACCGTACAGCTCATCATTAATCCCATAATTGGGCCACTTACTAACAGGTGGGTGACTTTGATCTGTGGGAAATAGGCAGACATTTATCAAGCTCAAAAACACACACACTCAATATTCCCCACCTACAGTATATGCTGTATATTGTACAGGTTTGGATACCACATCCCCATGTGTGCTGGTTTCTGTATAATCATCTTGGCAACCACCTGTAAGTATCACATTAGGCTGCGTTCAGAAAGACAATAGCTCTGCATAAAATAAACACAGCCCCTCATTCATTTGTATCAGTTCACTCCATTTTCACAGCAAGGGTGCCAACGCAGATGGCTCTGGCAAAAAAACGCAGGGCTGTCTAGGAAAAAAGTTGAACCAAGCAAAATTTTTTGCTGTAACCCAATCTGAATTCCTAGTAGATTTTTTAACAGTTACCAAATAATACAATATAGAAATTATAGACACAATTCAATAAAAAGTTGCTATGCAATGTTAGTAAACTGCTTAACTGGCGTTCGAGCTAATTAGCGATCTAACTAGCGAGTTTATTTATTCACATTTATTTGAATGTTACCATTAATTATACACCCATTGAAAAACTGTCCAACGTCACTGGCATTACATTGCAAAGTGTTTGCAATAACGTTAGGCCTACTAATTTTGTTGGGAGTTGCATTACTCTGTGTGGCGAGGATGCTTCTCCACCTTCTCTGGACATCGAGCTTCGGTTGCCAATAGTTCTGGAGAGAGCTCTCACATTGGTGCTCACTCACATTATCTCTCTTGCTTTAAGGCCCGCATCCGAAAGCTTTTGCACCATGGTGCTGTGGAGACAATAGTTGGTGTAGCTCTGCTCTTGCAATCTGTAAGTAACATTTTAATGGTAGCCACAGAGTAATAATTAAAAATAGAACTGTAAAGGGACATTAAATGTCATAGCCGTAGTATATGCTCATTATACAATGGCTATCAGGGGACTGCCTTTATCCCAAAAACAAAAGCCCACTGCTCTGAAGGTCTGTCCTCAGACGGAACGAAATTAGGTCCCAGTTCAGAAAATAGCAATAATAAAACAATAAAATCAGAAGAAACACATTATGATAAATATTCAATAAATATATAAATATGAACAGTATAATAAGCAGTAAAATGCAGCAGTTAAATTATGAGGTACAGCGATCAAAAACTAGTGTGGTACAGCATTTCAGTGTGGTGCAGAGTTTATCAGTCTCACAGCTACTGGGAAGAAGCTGTTTTTTAGCCTGGTGGTTCTGGCCCTGATGCTGTGCAACCTCCTGCCTGAAGGGTGGGGGGCAAACAGTCCATTTGCAGGGTGGGTGGAGTCCTTCATGATGCAAGAAGCCTTATTCCTGCACCGGCTGATGTAAATGTCACTGATAGTGGGTAGGCTGCTGTCAATGATCTTCTGTGCAGACTTCACTACCCACTGTAGCGCTTTTCCTTCTGCAGCAGGGTAGTTGCCGTACCACACGGTGATGCAGTGAGTGTGCACACTCTCCACCACACACCTTTAGAAGGAAGTAAGGACTGAGATGCCAAGGCCAGCACGCTTCAGCCTCCTCAGGAAGTAGAGGCGTTGGTGGGTCTTCTTTACTATGCTGGCTGTGTTGTTGCTCCAGGTGAGGTTGTGAGCGATGTGCACCCCCAAGTTTTTGAAGCTGGAGGCCCCTCCTGACACCCCTCCTGAAGTCCACAATAATCTCCTTTTCTTCGCATTGATGCAGAGGTTGTTTGCTCTGCACCAAGCCTCCAGTTGTTCCACCTCCTGCCTGTACTCTGACTCATCATTGTGAGTGATGAGTCCCACCACTGTTGTGTCATCTGCAAACTTCACAATATTGCTCGGATGCTTGGCTGAGCAGTCATAGGTCAGTAGGGCGTACAGCAGGGGGCTTAGGACGCATCCCTCAGGGGAACTGGTGTTAAAGATGATGGGGGAGGATGAAATGTTGTGGATACTAACAGCCTGTTTGTTAAAAAGTCCAGTACCCAGTTGCATAAGGATGAGCTCAGTCCAAGTAATCACAGTTTACCTTTTGCAGCTGACCCTGTAAAGACTTCATCACCAACCCGCCCCCCCCCCAACCTCCTCCTTTCTTTCCTTTTCTTTAACTGGAATCAGTCACAGAAATGTAAACATTAATTGGAGAGTTTTTATAGCTTAAAGTAAATGTATTTCTCTGTGTATCACTTTGTATGAAAATATGTGGTTGAGTTGTTTTCAGATGCAGCTCCAGCAACTCAAACTGTGAAACGTAGCAAATTATTCATTTTAAAGTAATGCATTGTCTGCATGTTGGTGGACACTTTCAACCAAAGCAAACTGTGATACCAGGAGTGCAAACACCCCCCCCCCCCCCCCCCCCCCCCCCCCCCCCCCCTCATGGCACTAGAACCTGCAGATTTACTGTATGGTCTAATTAAGGTAATGTGGAAATTTCTGCCAGCTGCTGCCAAAATTTGTCAAAATGTTCAAGCTGTGTTTTGTTTTTATAGTCTGCACCACTTATTGTCATAGTCTGTTTACACAGTGCCACTGCCTCACTACGACATCTCTACAGTCAGGTACAAATCTTGCAACTCCAGTTTTAATGTTATTCTCTTTAATGTATGGCAAGATTAAACTCATTGGAAAGTATCAAAAATACAGGGAGTTCAATAAAGAAGTATGATTTTCTTCTTATATCCTGAAATATGTGTGCTCTTTGGTGTTCCCTGTGAAATGCTGTATCTATTTTGATATTCACGCATTACCTTATACAAGTCGGAAGACCCAGGAACATGTGTTACTAATCCCAAATCTGCAATCCAACACGTTTCTTTTTTGTGCATACATGTAGAAAGTACAAAACAAACAGAAATCAAAGACTGTCAAAACACTGGAAGAAGCTGCTAAGTGTAACTACATGAAGGCCTGAGCAGATAGAAGGGAAAGCAATGCAAGGTCAGTCCATTTTGTAAATACATTAGTCATCAACTTTGTAAACTGATAACGATGGTGATTTTCTTTAATATTATTGATTCCTCTGTGCCGTAGAGCTCCATTGTTGTCCAAAACCTATTAAAACATGTCAATGAGCCACACTGCTGCACTCGGTGACATGTTTCTTCACCCCCAAAGAGTGTGGTTACTGTAGTTTGTTTAGAAATGGCTCCAAAGAGTAAGCAGTGATAAGTGGGTATGCTACACTAAGCACCATGGTCACAACAGTACACTCTAGCGAAGCTACACAGCAGTCCTGCCACACACATGCCTCCACAAACTGATTTATGCATGAAAAAAAATAAAACATTAGTTCCAAAACTTAAAAATATCAATTCATTCACTGTACAGTCCTCCTTCTGTGCAAATGTATTAAAAAGTTTATCTGAAGCTAATATGAAGCTTCAGTCGTCCAAATAAGTCAAATCAAGTAGATATCTTTCAATGTTACAGTCTTTTTAGTGCCAAAGTCCCTCTTTTTGTTACTATACTTCCACCACAGCTCAACAGGGAAACACTGTCTGAGGAAACACAAAGAGGGAATTTGATGCTAAAAAGACTGTAAATGTGGCAGATATCCACTTGATATGACTAACTCAGACTGCTGAAGCCTCATATAAGCTTCACATCAACTTTTAAATACATTTTTACACTAAATGACTGTGTGGACACACTGTGGATTTTGGCCTCCATCACTTACATTGAAAGCACATTTGAAGGGGATCTTTTAATATCCAGTATGAACAGGAGGAATGATTACAGCAAGGAAAACCTCTTTCACTGTTCATATGGACACCTGACTGTTGTTTTAAGACACACATGAAAAATTGTGAACCTGTCCTTTAAAGTCACATCTACAGCAAAATTACCAAAAGTAAACAGAGTGAGGACTTCCCAAGGAAAAATCTAGAGCGAGAAGAGGAAAGCTATCATAAGTGCAACAAATAGAGTTTCTAAAATAAAACAAATACTAAACTTTCTTTCAAAACACACAACATCCCTTTTAAAGGAACATGTCTAAATTCTACATTAAAAAATATTTACTCCCATAAAAAGCAACACTTAAAGAAGCTTAGAAGAAATAACTCAGGATTAGAACCTGTCGAAAATCAAGATAATGCCAGAAGTTAACTAATTAAATCAAATCACACAGTCACAGGGAGTGACAGTACATTAATGACTGATATTGTAGCCAAACAAATTGTTGGCACAACAGACAAAAGAAATGATTCCCACCACCTTACAAACTACTGTAGTGAAGTTTGTGGGGACCAGTGGTTCAAATTTCACATTCTTTTCCAAGTCACTTTTGGAACTGTCAAAATACTAAGCTTCATTCATTTTGCACTTAAAGTCATCTCTGTAGCTTCAAGCTAGAACAGTAACACTACATGGTCATCAATGCACTGCAAAAAAAATGTCTAAAATAAAACATTCAGCACGTGGTAAATGCTAAACTCAAGGCAGGCAAAGTGTGAGTGTATTCACTGAAGTGAGAGTGAGAGCGGTCTGTTTATAAGAAAGGAGAAGTTACACACCCTGCATATGTCCATCAAAGATCTTGTTTTTCACAGCTATCTGCTCAGTATTTCAACACTTAAACATAAGATTATAAGATCTGTTGTGCACCAAAACATCCCGTAATGTGATGCTGTGCTATGTACAATTATACATTTAGTTACAGACGTGTTAAGACGTGTTGATTGGCTTCTTCTCCAGTTACTGGGCCTCTTTCTTGCACAGTTTGTATTAAAGTGCTAACATGTCTTGAAGTAACAAATTTCAGTTTATGTGGTATTCAATTCTTGCTTGTGCTTACAAATGCTGAGAATGACCTTAGTTGTCAGTATAGTTTTTATCCCATAATTGACTTTTTGACCTCCCCTTAGCTACGCCTAGCAAGCTATCCTCATACCACCTTTTATCATTATTTGTTGTAACTTTTGAAGCAATGGGTCCTTGATTTCAGACAGAGGTGGACAAGCTTTCACACTTGTTTGTATTTTCAAACCATTTGTTCTTTTTTGCTCAGCCTGAGTTTCCAGTGGCTGGCTTTCATTCCCAGTCAGGCCACTGAAATAACACAGATAACAAAGTAAACACAGCTCAGGACCTGACTGATTAAGTTGTGACAGATTTAAAGAGTGCTCACCAAATTGCTAACTTTACCATGGTTATTATAGATAACAGCGCATCTTGTGTGTGTGTGTGTGTGTGTGTGTGTGTGTGTGTGTGTGTGTGTGTGTGTGTGTGTGACACACGCATCGTGTGTCTATGTGTATGTCCAGATTATAAAATGTAAACATGTTACAAAACCAGTTATGGATATTAAAGTGTCTCTGAAAGTCGAAGAACACAACAGACGGCACCTTGTCCCTGGTAACGATAATAATGATACTGAGGTGTTGAAGTTGCTGCAGGCCACAGTTCTCCTGTCTGGTCTGAACCCAACCTGCAGACCACCTGACTCGCCCCTCCCCCGGATCCCAATCAACAAGTGACGCTGGATGACAGAATCCCGCAGGAGTGCTTTAATACATAGCATTACCCAGTTCATTCACTAGCTCTTATATCAAAAACAGAGTGGCTGGAATATTTGTTTAAAACTAGCATTTTGTTCTGAAAGTGTGTCCAAACCTTTGACTGGTATTGTGTGTTTTTAATTAATCCTTATTGTTTTTGTTCAACTAATTGATTCACATTTCACAGTTTTAATGTCCTCCAACTACATCGTAACTACTGAAAAAATAAATGAACTAAATGGATGTGTGGATTCTATTTCAATTAAACCAAATGATATTAATACAAATTTAGAATTTTTTTCTCACATGCGTGGTGAGTTTCCTGTATAAAATACTGTCCCACTTTGCCAACAGAAGTGTCCCACTCAACCTGAAAGTTATACTTCAACAAAAGGGGGATGCATATGGGGTTTGTTTGGCTATAATTTTAGATCATTTCTAAAGTTTGATTTCACTGCAAGCATGTAGTCAAGTATTTGAAGTAATAATAATAGTAATAATAATTAATGTAAGCACTTATTGTTATTGCAATATTTATTGATTGCAGCACAAACTCTATCTCATTCAAAGATTTCAGAGCTAAGCCTGGGATCTCCACTGACCTTAGAACCTCCCCTGCTATGAATTCCTTGTTTGTCTAAGTGTAAAGTGAGAAAACTTGTGCCACTGAAAAACAGAAGCAGAAAAACAGCAAGCCACACTGCAGCACTGCCTCTGTGTGACTATACCAGCCCTCCTGAGCCTGGACGCTTCTCTAAGTTCACCTGCATTGACTAGGATGTTAAAACCTCTACCAAGACTGTTTTTTGGTGAGTAAACCAAGTGCTGTGTGTGTGGAGGAGTCAACATGTTGCAGTATGTATGCCAGCTTTAGGTCTTTTCACTGCAATAGTCGTGAAACATTTTGCACACATGATGCTGGCCTACCAATTTCCTATGTCACAATTCATTAATTCAGTGTTTATATTCAATAGTTATAGTTTATAGTTCCAGCAGTTTAGATTATGTCATATGGCTTTTAATGACATATTTGCACAAAACTGACTAAAATATTGAATAAAGATTTAACAAAATATTTCATTGCTGTACCATGGGAATGAACCGTCAGAATGTCCCATGCTGTTTATTGGACAGTAGACAATTGACAGACATCGATTATTAGTATGACAACAAATCAGGAAACCTATACTTGATACCATTCGATACCAGTTGTAATGTCTGTTGCGTCTTTCCAATTCTCTTTATTGTGAACAATCAACGATCAAAAGAGAAACTGTATAGAAATTTTAAAACACTACATACTGTACAACATCCTGAATGTATATTAGACAATGTAATCTATTTCAACACGTGACAGTTCATGGCATTAAAATAGCAGCCTAAATCAGAAACAAACACATTTTAGTTTATATCATGAGCTGAAATGTCTTTTTTCTCTCTCTCTCTCATATAGTCTGTGTTGTATTGACCTCATTTTCATATGCTGCAGGTCAGTCCATTCTCCTGTTTGATGCATACATTTCTTGTTGTTTTCCAGTTATGTAAAATGTGGAAATTTTGATCTTATGTCTTTTGTGTCTGACAGAAGGTCAGATCCGATTAGTTGGGTCTACTCACTGCTCTGGAAGAGTTGAAATCTATCACAACAAAGCCTGGGGAACAGTCTGTGATGACAGCTGGGACTTAAACGATGCTAAAGTGGTTTGCAGACAGTTGGGCTGTGGGTGGGCACTGAGTGCCCCTGCGACGGCATATTTTGGAGAAGGTGATGGCAAAATCTGGCTTGATGATGTGGCCTGTTCAGGCAGTGAAAGATCTCTAGCTGATTGTCAGCACAGAGGATTTGGGACACACAACTGTGGACACAGTGAGGACGCTGGTGTCATTTGTTCAGGTGAGGCAACTCTTTCAATCACTTAGCTATTGCATACATCTATATAATAATAGGATTAAAAGCCATTCGTTTCTTGTGTGGTACCTGTATCAGTAAAATTGATGGCCTTATTCAAGATTCATGATTCAAGAAACTTTACACACATAGTGACAGAAATTCCTCTTTGACACGGCTCAATCAAAGACAAAGGTAGACAAACGTGGTTATGACAGTGGTCATTCCAACACACCTTGGACTCACTGGCTCCCATAATCCAAAGTGCTTTCATCTCTATTCTTCACATAGTTCCTTGCAGTCCAACATATTGATAAGTGCAGTTGGACAAGTTGCCAAAGCTATATAGCATTTTCCTAAATTATGCTGAAGCTTAAAACTTAGGAAACTGTAAAAATATTCCAAAATAATTTTTAAAAATTAAAAAAAACAAAAAGGTGAGGCAAAAGAGGACCTGGTAAAAGTAGGAGACCATTTTAAAGCATTTTAATATGCCAAAGCTGAGGTGCACTGTCTGAAAAGGTCAGTTCACTCCTAATAAAATTAGAAATTATCGTTGTCTTGTTTTGTAGACAGATTTTTGAATGCAGTTGAATTCTTTTAGCAGCAGGCATGTTTGCATTAGTAGTAATTTAAGACAGCTCTGACACTGTGTAAAAAGAGCAAACAGTAAATGAGGCAGGGATCAATGAAATAAATTTGCACTAGATTGCATGCATTGTTTCCTGTGAATCCTTCGTGCTTAAGTAAGCATCTGAATCCAGTGTGGGAATGGAGGAATCCACCCCCCAACCAATAAAAACTACTGTATAGAGAGGTAATTACTGAATTTAATAATGAATGCTGAATAATGAATGGCTATTGCAGAAAACATACCAACAATAAATGGTATCAAAAATGGGCTCTAAATTAATGAATATCTTAAATATTCATTATAACTTTAAGGTCTAAGAGGCAGCAAAGTAGAAGCATGTAATTGTTAAATGAAAGAGTGAACCTAAAATGTAGTCTTGGGGGACATCAAAGGTGAAAGGGGGCACTTGTGGAAGAGACCCCTAACTAATTAAGAGCATTACTGCTATCTTTCCTATTCAAAGTTCTACAGTGTGAAGTTTTTACCCAAGTCTCCACTTTCTCATGCAAGATCTAATCTACTTGATCCAAAGCTGATAAGACTATTTAAGACTTGAGAAAGTATAGTAAACACTAATTAAGGTCTGTGACTTTGTCATTTTTGACTAAAACAAACAAGTTGATAAGTATGACTTCCTCATTATTTAGTTATGCTTCCTCATAACATACTCACTGAGCTCTGAAAAAAGATGAATAAAGAGCCCAGAGCAAAGATACACTACGTTAACATTTTATACTGTTCTATTTTTCAGTAAGCCTAAAGCCCAGCATCTCCATGAATCCTGCTGGTGAAGTTACCTGGGGTCAGAACGTCGACATCACTTGTTCAATCTCAACTCAGCATTTAGGTGGAACATTCATTCTAAAGAAGACCTCAGGCTCATTCGAAAAGACTCAGACATCAAGTACCAACTCTGCTACCTTCAACATCCCCAATGTGAACTTTGATAATGAGGGATCGTACCAGTGTCAGTATCAAACAAGGGTCTCAAGTCAAGACTTCAATTCCCCCCTGACTGACTCTGTCAGACTCTCTGTTACTGGTAAGAAAAAAGCTACAGTTCTGGAGCTTGATTTTATGATTACTTTTATAAATTATCAAATGAAATTAAAGGGGAACTCCACCGATTTTATATATCAAAGTTTGTTTACAGGGTTAGAGAGTATTATTGAATATATGAAAGAAAGTTGTATAAAGCATTTTGCCTAAAGTGATATCACTTGAGTCAGCATGGGTTGGGGCTGAAGACTTGAAAGAAATAAATCTGGGGGTGTGGAGTTACAAAGAATTGAGGTTACCAAACCTCTGTAGCCCGCTCCTCATTTTTGCTTGAGGCTAGCAGCTCGGCATTAGCCACTATTAGCATAACACACCTGAATCTCCAACTGAATTGTCGGCACTCGAGTTGCATTGTGGGTAATTTAGGCAACAGGTTTTGACAAGGAAGAAGAATGCATGGAATAAAAAAGACAGTGGGCCTCATGCAAGAACCACTTATATGAACAGATTTGTTCTTGAGAGGCACATATGAGTGATTTAAGAACATTTGTGACATCATCGATTTTGTCATACTTTTCTGTTTGGTACAAAACAAGCACCAACAACCACAGCTTGAAATTGAAGCCAAAGTGAAAGTCCCTTAAAGTGCAATACTGGGTGATGCCACACCTCCCTACATCTATATTTACTGTCTATGGTACACCGGAATTTACAACATCAAGTGCCAACTTTACTACCGTCAACAATGCAAATGTGAACATTGATAATGAGGGATCATACCAGTGTCAGTTTCAGACACTTGAGTTTCAAGTCAAGACTACTGCTACCCCCTAAGTGACTCCGGCAGACTCTGTTGCTGGTAGGAAAAAATATAGTTCCCAATCTTGATTTTTCATTTACTTCTACAGCATACCTGAACAAATTATTTTAACCCTTGTGCCCAATTAAAAAAAAACTCCCTCTGGGGTCATTAGAGGACAAAAATGTCCACTTTCTAAAGCTGCTATAAAAATATTATATATTATATGCTCACTGTCAGCAGGCTGACAGGTGTCTCTTCATCTTGCCAAGTGGGAAATGACCAGCCACTAAATCTGCATATACTTATAGATTTGGCTGCGACAGCAGTTGTATAAACTCAAATCTACCAAATCAAATAAAGACCAACTTTGTTTTGGTTTTCCCCGCAGCGGTATCTTTGTGGCGCTGTAAGATGCCAGATGATTTTATTTATCTGAGGGAGCGCATGTGTTGGTGTGTATGGGCCTCTGTGTAGTGCGTGTGCAAGTGCACATACAAGGAGAAATTGTCGAGGGGCTTTGAAATTTTTATTTCAAAGTCAAGCTCATGTTTTATCTCTGTACCTCAAATACACATGAATCAGAGTGAATGAAAAACATACCATGAGAACCACTTGCTCTTGACTCATATGGTCACACACAATCACATAAGTACACTTCTACAAAGATACGCACGCACGCGCACACGCCCACACACAACACACACTTACATGCACACACACACATCTCTAAGACTCCAATAGCCTACTGTAACTTATACAGTAAATGTACTGCACGTATGAGGTGTAGTATATTATATTCTATTGAGTTTGACGGCTTGCGCGTGCACGTGCATGTGTTTGTGTGAGTGGGTGGATGAGTGAAAGTGTTTGCATGTGTGTGTGTGTGAGAGAGAGAGAGAAAGAGATTGAGACATGGAGTTGTTTATTGCCAGCTGCAGTACAATACAATTCCTACCTCTGTAGCTGCACACACACACATACACGTACACACACACACACACACACACTCTCACACACTCTGACATCCATACCAACACATCTGGGTAATTTTTAGTGCATTCACGTTTTCATTGGACCTGCTGTGGTTCCTAATACAGCAGAAACGGGACTAAGCAAAAATGCATTGTATTCCCCCATAGGCCAAATACATGAAAAATGGCACCAACTAGTGGAAAATACTAAAAACTCCAGAATGACATCCTAGTACAATAGAATTCATGAATGTTTGGCATTCTTTAAAAAGACAAAAATGTCCTTAGTCCTTCCTCTCCGCCATATCACTTTCAAAATCCTCCACAGACGCTTGAGGAGCCGTGGACACTGCTTGTAGACCTTGTAGGGTACACCACTGGGGCCAGGAACCGAACTGGATCTTGCAGCTTTGACAGCTTCCTTTACCTCTGCCAGGTTGGGCTCATCACTATTGAATTGAGACACTGGTTTTGGGGGTGTCACCAGTGCCTTGCAAGGGCCAAGCTCTTGGTCTCTTAACTTGTCACTGAAGGTGGTATTGAGGTGCTGGTCGATCTCTTCTACAGGGCAAGCGAGGTGGCCATTTCGACTTATAATAGGAGCTGGGGTTGAAATTTCAAAATTAAAAAAAAAAAAAAACCTTGCCAAAATTGATGCCATATGCATTAAAACAGCCAAAATTATCACCAAATAAAAACTTAAAAAGACAAAAATGTCCTTAGTGGGGCACAAGTGTTAAGTAACAATGACAAGAGGTTAAAAAAAAAGCTCAACTCAAAAGTAGTATATCCCTTGTGTTATATTATTCACTGAGCCTTCCGAAGCCTAGCATCGCCATGAATCCTGCTGGTGAGGTTAGCTGGGGTCAGAATGTCAGCATCACTTGTTCAATCTCAAGTCAGCAGTTAAGTGGAACATTCATCCTGAAGAAGACGTCAGGCTCATTTAGAGAGACTTGAGAATTAAATTCCAACTCTGCATTGTTAATGTGACCTTTGATGATGAGGCATCATAGTTTCATCAAGGTTTCAAGTCGAGGCTTTAGCTCCCCACTAAGTGGCTCCATTGGACTCTCTGTAACTGATAAGAAAATATCATGGTTCTCAAACTTTACTTTACTGTTCTTTTTACAAACGATCAAAAAAGGAGGTAAAAATGACAAGTAGTTATAATAAAGAAAGCTCAAATGAAGTATCCACCACTCTACTGTGCTATTTCTTTCAGTGAGCCTGCCAAAGCCCAGCATCTCCATGAATCGTGCTGGTGAAGTTACCTGGGGTCAGAACGTCGGCATCACTTGTTCAATCTCAACTCAGCATTTAGGTGGAACATTCATTCTAAAGAAGACCTCAGGCTCATTCAGAAAGACTCAGACATCAAGTACCAACTCTGCTACCTTCAACATTCCTAATGTGAACTTTGATAATGAGGGATCGTACCAGTGTCAGTATCAAACAAGGGTCTCAAGTCGAGACTTCAACTCCCTCCTGAGTGACTCTGTCAGACTCTCTGTTACTGGTAAGTCCTTAACTTCATTTTTTATCCACGTAAAGTAACAGTCAAAAGTTTGGACACACCTTCTCATTCAAGGGATTTTCCTCAATTTTTACTAGTTTCTATATTGTAGAACAATACTGAAGACATCAACACTATAAAATAACACACTCTTGGCATTCTCTCAAACCGCTTCATGAGGTAGTCACCTAGAATACTTTTCCAACAGTCTTGAAGGAGTTTGCAGATCACTTGCTTCCAACTCATCCCAAACCATCTCAGTTAGGATGGTTTTAGATTGGGTGATTGTGGAGTCTAGGTCATATGATGCAGCATTTCACAACTCTCCTTCTTGGTCAAATAGCCTTTACATAGCCTGGAAGTGTGTTTTGGGTCATGGGATGGCGATGGATAGTGCCACGATTACCTATTGAAGGATACTGTCATGTGACAATTACGTGAGAAAAGAGGATCTGTGTGCCATCGCCAGTGTAACTTACTGTCAATTTCCACATCTTACATGCATCTAGTTTCTTTTCAAAATAAAGCATCATCTGTATTGGGGTCATTTACACTTAGTGTTAATGATTAACTTAATAGTTACTGCAATCAAACAATTTTTTGGTTTGTGGCTAAGTGAAACAATATATAAAACATATAAAAAAATTAGCCTAAATCTTGACTCAACCCCTCTTACAACAGCATCATATAGTCTACACCCAAAATCTGGGACATGTTACCAGCAGAAATCAAAGATGCGACCTCAGTGAGCACTTTTAAAAGTCAAGTAAAAACTTACTTACACAGACTGACCTTTAATTAACTTCCTCCCCAACATCTACTTATTTTTTTAATGTATCTTAATATTCTGTTTTTTTTAATGTATTTTAAAGTCCATGTAAAGGAAAATGAGAGATTTCTTTTTAAACACATTATACATAAATAATAAAATAATTTGTTGAAAACATGTGAAACGACTGAACTATGTAGTACTGAACTGTAGAGTTAGAGCTCTAAATTTTTTTCACCATTTCTGTGTTCAGGATTTTTTGTGCGGGCCTGAAATAGTGGCTTAATGACGTAGAGGGGTTATTGGCATACTTGAACTCTGGGAAGTACTGATGTGGGCTCTAATCTGAGGTGCTTTTAACTGGCAATTTCTAAGGCTGGTAACTCTAATGAACTTCTCCTCTGCAGCAGAGGTAACTCTTGGTCTTCCTTTCCAGGGGCGGCCTAATGAGAGACAGTTTCATCATAGTGTTTGATGGTTTTTGTGACACTTGAAGAAACAAAGTTCTTTAAATTTTCCAGATTGACTGACTTTCATGTCTGAAAGTAATGATGGACTGTTGTCTCTCTTCATTTAACTGAGCAGTTCTTGCCATAATATGGATTACTACAGTAGTAGTCGAATAGAGCTATTTGCTGTATACCAACACTAGCTCGGCTCAACACAACTGATGGTGTCAAACACATTAAAAAGGCAAGAAATTCCACCAGTTAACTTTTGACAAGGCACACCTGTTCATTGAAAACCATTCCAGGTGACTACCTCATGAAGCTGGTTAAGATATTACCAATAGTGTGCAAAGCTGTCAATAAGGCAAACAGTGGCTACTTTGAGGAATCTAAATGAAATATGAAACATATTTTGGTTTGTTAACACCTTTTTGTTTACTACATAATTCCATAGGTGTTATTTCAAAGTTTTGATGTCTTCAGTATTGTTCTACAATGTAGAAATTAGTAAAAAATTAAGAAAAACCCTTGAATAAGTGTGTCCCAGTGTTTTACTGGTACTGTATATAAATAATTAAAGGAACTGAGCCAACAACTGACAAGTTAAAATAAGGGAGTTTGGAGCTCATCTCAAAGGCAGTACATCTATCAGTCTAACATTAGGTTTTTTGTTTGTTTTTTTTCAGTGATCCTCCCAAAGCCCAACATCTCCATGAATCCTGCTGGTGAGGTTGCTTGGGGTGAGAACGTTGGCATTACTTGTTCAATTTCAACTCAGCATTTAGGTGGTATATTCACCCTTCAGCAGACCTCACGTTCATTTAGAAAGACCCAATCATCTAGTACCAACTCTGCAACCTTCAACATCCTTAAAGTTGACTTTGACAACGAGGGATTATTCCAGTGTCAGTATCAGACAAAGGTTTCAAGTCAAGACTTCAGCTCCCCACTAAGTGACTCTATTGGACTCTCTGTCACTGGTAAGACAAATAAATTGTTGAACTTCATTTTTTCATTCACTTTTTATAAATTATCAAAGTACAATACTAGGAAGCATGCAGTATAACACACCTTAACTCAGAAATGCAAACTCAAATGCAAGACTCAGAGACAGTGGTAAAAGGCAAAAAGTACTTAACTTGAATGATATCTAGGTTCTGCAACAGGTAATCAGTCAGCAAGGGTAAACAAAGCAGGCAAGGAGCAGGCAGGCAGAAACAGAAACAGGCAGGTGTTGGTAACAGACAAGAACGAATGCTGGAACACTAGGACTGGCTTCTGGCTTGTATATAATGATTTGGCAGATGACTGGTGGAAAGGGGCTGGTACGTCTACTGGGGCGGTGATGAGCATGGAGAAGTGAGGTGATGGAACTGGTGGGAAAACGGGTTACTGCAGGGCAGGTGGGAATGGCCAGGTCTGAAATGAGTTAGTGCCAAAGAAAATACGTAGTTCTCAAAAGTATCTTTAATAATAAAATTTAAACTTCAGTTTTGTTTTTTTGTTATGCTACGTTATTATTATTATGTAATGTAGTTGCAATGAGTTGCTGTTCTGAACTTTCAAGGATGTTGTGATGTCTGAAACTTACACTGGAGTTACATTTGTCTGATAGTGTCTCAGATAATAATTTATTTTTGAAATCCAATCCAGTGTTTTTGGCTAATATCAGACCAATATCAGTCCTGAGTACTGTATAGGCACATTCCCAATCTCTACATCATGTGTCCCTTAAATTCTTTAGTTCTACCAAAACTTGACTTTGTCATCTTGCTTCAGCCTCTTTCACACATAGTTCCCGGTAAATTACTGGGATAACCTTTTAGGCACTGCGAGTGATTTTCACTATTTACACACGCAGCTACATTCAGGAACATTTCCATCTTGCACCTTTTCACATATGCCATGGCAAAGCCGGGATAGATGGGGCAAGGGACAGTCCAGCAGACGGTGGTAATGCAACACTTACAGATGCCAACTGCCATAAAACACAACAGAAGAGGGTGAAACTCAGGAAACTCAGATCGAACTTTTAAACTAGGCAGTCCTGATTAAATATCAATCAAGATTACATTACTGCATTGTCTATTTCTTGCCTCAGATGTTTCCAGAAACATATATATGTTGTATGTATATGTATATAATATGAGAAAGTTTGTGACATGGCTGCCATGTTGAAAACAGACGAGCTAAAACCAAGCACCGCCCAACTCACAGTATGTCACCTACACGTTAAGTCTTGTGATTGGTTCACTCACTCCATGTGAAGCGTCTTTCATCAGACAGATGCACAAGCACCCTTTACCCTTTGTCCCTGCAATGTTACTGCTTTCATTCACAACACAGCCTTCCCAGCATTTTCCCAGAAATGTTCCTAGGTCTTGAGGTGGGAAATTGACGGTACAGATTTCTCTGAATATCCATCTCTGCTCCCATTCACACATGGTACCATGCAGGAAATGTTCCTGAACATTTCAGGGATGGACTGCATGTGTGAAAGGGGCTTTGGATGAAAAGTTTTGCATGACTAGTCTTCTGTATTGCTTCTCAGAATAGTATAGATTTATATAAATACAGTATCCATCAAAACGTTATTGTTGCTGGTTTTCAAATCCAGTAAATCTGAATTGTTACATTATGTTTTGTATCCAGTGCCACTGCAGCAGCCCAGCATCTCCCTCACATCTCCAAACAGAGGGCTGGTTTGGGGTCCTGAAGGTGCAGAGGTCACCAGGGGCTACAACTTTGTCTTCACCTGCTCCATTAACTCCAGCTATCCTGGTGGTTGTTTCTTTCTCATCTTCTCTGGCTCCAACATGAACATCACCAAGCCAGCAGTCAACCTCTCAGCTTCCTTTAACTTCCCTGTAGCTGAGTATGAACACCAGGGCAACTACAGCTGTGTGTATGAAGTCACTCTGTCTGGACAGAAATTTGCTTCTACCATGACAACAGTAATGAGTGTCTCCATTAAATGTAAGTAGACACAATTGAAGCTATGTAAAACTGCATGCATATCTTTCTCTGCTGTTTTAGAGGACCGCTTATGAGAGTGGAGACATCAGAACTCCATCGCTGACTTTGAATTGGCCCTTTGCTTTGTGAAATCAGTCCCTGAATATTTCTCAAAACAACAGCAGTTCTGTGACTAGGTGGAAATGCTCCTCATATTTCTTCCTTTATAGATTTAGGAAGAATTCAAGTTTATATGTTCAGAAATGTATATAAATTATAGAATTATTATTATATACCATCACCATAAACCAATATTAAATCTTTTGTTGTGAAAAAAATTACTATGCATTTATTTTCTAGGCCAAAAACTACTATTTGTGATTCCAGATAAAGACTCTGGCCTCCTTCTTTTTTCATTAGCAGTCATATTAACAATACAATTAAAAGAAAAAGGTATTGTTATTATTGGTATTCTTTTCCAGCTGTGATTCATAAGTTATGACACAGAAACTACCATCTGTGCTTCCAGAAAATGACTGTGGCCTTTGGTGATTAGTTTAAAGTGTTATTTCCAAAAAATAATGGGCCATTGTTGTTTTTCAGGTTCTAGTCCTGATTCATGGTTATTACACCAAAACTACCATCTGTGTTTCCACCTAAGAAATCACTGTTTTAAATAGAATATTGACAGTATTGTGAAGTATTTTCCATATTATTGTTATTTATTACCAAGCTGTAATGTGAATAGTATATCATAACTATCATAACAATTAGATTCTGAAAGACTTGTGGAAAAAGGCAGTAATATACCTTTAATATGGAAAATGCATTACACTTTTTTTCCTCCTATAGTGCCTTTGTTGCTGCTGGGAGGAGGAGGAGGAGGAACAGCACTATATGAACTTCCAACGATTGCACACCAAGAAGAGGCAGCAGGAGCAAGCAAGAGTGATGGAGGAAGAGGAGAGTGATAATCATTACTATGAGGGAGAGAAGAACAATGAAGGTCATGATTATGTAGAAAGTGAGGACATCTATGACATTGTAGAGGACAACAGAGAGGGGAATGAAGATTGTGTGGTAAAAAAAGTAGCTATAGAGGAGGAAAACAGTGACGCTGATGACAATTATGTACATGTTCACCAACCTTTTGCTGAAGACACTCTCGACATTTATGCAGAACAAGAAACTATTTATCAAAACTTTTAGCTTATTGTGTAAAAGTTAGATTTAAAGCAGCTATAGTCAATATTTGTAAATTAACAATGGATCACATGACAATGACAACACAGTTGACAACTAGCTGGTGAACATAGTGGAGCATTTAGCAGCTAAAATAACATATTTTTTCTCAGAAGTTGGTGGAAACCTAAAACAGAGCTAAAAGGAATGAATATTGGACTTGTTTATCAGGTGAATAAGACTCCAAAGTTTTAAAATCAGTTACTGCAAGTTTAAAAATGTGTTACTGCAAGTTTAAAAATTGTATTTATTACAATGATAATGTATCTCTACTTGTGCTTGCCATTTAATAAAAATATTTTGAGCAAAACATTACAAAATTGTGATCTAAAAAGGTCTGAATCACTAACTGAATCTAGAAATTTTAAAGTAAAATTTTACATTCCACACAAATTCTGTAGGCCCTGTGTATCTGCTGAGTATATAAGTATATCACCACTTCGTGGACCAAAATGGCACTGATATGACTTGTGATTTTACTGTCTCCCTCTGCTTCCACTCATTTAGCTCAACTATGCTAACTGACTCCAGCTCCATAGTTAGTGCTCAGACATGAAAATGATAAATTTGCACACTGATTTTAGACACTCCCATACAATGGCGGAGGGCAAATATGTTGCACTGTGTAGAAAATGGGAAGTGATTTCAGGCACAGCCTTAGTGTCAATGTTGTTGTTCATGCCTGTACAACAGGACACAGTCTTGCCCTTTGTAAATCTTTCTGCTTTGCTGGTAGACTTGTCACGCCTTGCAAGCTGCCACTCCACTCCAAAAACAACTGAAAATATGGGTAAGTTTGAGTCAGAATATTATCTGGTTTTGCTTTCTTGGTTATATTATTCAGATTGTTGTCTGCTAAAGTGAATACATGTATTCTACATACAAAAATCTGAAAATGTCTTGATGTAATTGCTGTCGGATATATATTTTGTACTGTATACTTTATCCTTGTATTTTCATATATATTTGGGTGTTGAGGAAAAATTACAGATATATAGATAGATAGATAGATGTTATTACAAACGGATTAGCTAAATTCATGTTGACATAAGAAAGTGATTACACAGAGCCTTTTCATTTCTGCTGTGTAACCTAGGCTTACTGACATGACTGAGACAGGAGTCACAGGTGAAGAAGATGGTCCTGGTTATTGTGTTTATTGCCTTGTTCCTGGATCATATGCTACTGTCTGTGGTTGGTAGGTTCAGACATACAACCTGTTATATCTGTTTTCCAATATTGTTATTATACTACATTTTTCTGAGAGCTGGTGTTACATTACTTTACAGATTAAGATTTTACATAAAAAACACAATGATAAATATATGGTACATTATTATAAATGAAATGACTCAACTATATATAAAATAATATAAAATAATAACTAGCTCAGTAAAATGCTTTTTACATATTAGTTGAAGGAGAGTAAGGACATCACGTAGGTGCAAGGGTATTAGAAAGCACTATCAATGAAAAAAGGTAACGCCTGCACACTTATTCCAAGCCACAAATTTTTATCTGGACATTTTGATCCTATTTGGATCTTCATCAGGTCAGAATGTTTGTGAAAATTTAAAAACACACCCATATTTATACATGATGCACACCGATAGGCTGACAAGCTCTATGATGACAGGTGTGGTTAACCATCCAACCCACCCAGGGGGATCAACATCTCAAAGCAATTAATAATACAATAAATTACATAGAAAAGAGCAGGAATAGAAAGGCCATACTTCAAAAACAATACATCAAAAATAGCACAAATATCAAAACATACATAAACATTATATCAGATTCTTCATCACATATATCAGACTCAACATCACATGTTCAAAAATATATCGTAGTAAACTAGAAAAAAGGAACCTTAAATTCTTATACAGAAATGGGGTTCAAACGAGAACTTTGAAGGCCGAAGTGGAGAAGGGTTCCATGTGAACAGCAGTTGAACACCCTTCTATAAAATATTAACTAGATCAAATAACATTAAGGAAATTGACCTGTTAAATTTACAAATTTGAACATTTTCAAATGTGTGTGTCAGGATCTAGAAATATAAAAATATATATAAAGCCATCATGAAGCTTCCAACATTTTCATACTTGAGAAAATATTTAATCTCATATTTTTGATTCAGACCTCTAGGTGTAAGAGTCTGAAGAGTGATAATATAAAAACTCTCTCTTTGGAGTAAGCAGGTATCCAAATCATACTGTGAGTCTCTTTACACCTTGCATTAAAATGTGTCTCGTATCCAGATTGTATCTAGATATGATTTAACCTGATTACATTTACACCTGGTATTAATATGTGTCTCCAGTGTTCACATTCAGATCTGATTGAGATCCAATTGCTCTGTCCAGCTCGAACAACCAAACGTCACATTCTCCTCTTGTTTGTGTGGGTCCAAAAAAAGATGATTTCACTTGTATATTTTCATTGGACCAAATTGAACTGGGTGCATTAACCACACCAATAATTCCCCGGGGGAGGATCAAGGAAAGTTGTATTCTTGGGAGGGATAAGAGCACATTTTACCAGCATATGTCTCAACTTATGGGGACGTTTGTCACTACTTTGGGTAGATCTTTGAAGTCATTTTAAGTAGTGGATTGGAGCTCAGAATGTGCCAGTGTTTTGGAATAGGTTTTTCAAAATCTTTCAATCTCCAGTGCTGATTATTTTAAATAGCACCTAGGAGCATTATTTGGTGGAGGTTTTTCTTTTTTGGTAAGGCACTCTTCCTGTGTTACAGTGCTGAACCTGTCTCAGGCAGCTTTTAACCAATTCTCATTATATCCTCTTTCTTTGAATCTGTATTCTAATTCATCTGCTTGTTTGTCATACTCTATTTGTTTAGTGCAGATTCTCCTGATATAGATTTTAATTTGACTACCTTCAGGTCAATAAATAAATAGCAGATTTAGTATTTCTCCACTGCAATGATTTATTCCTGACAGTGTGGATGGAAGGTTTTTATTTTTTATTTCCCAACAGCATGTTGGGAATATATATAGTATTATTGAACCATTAACCAAATAAGTAAAATATAACAAGTCTTAATAATAATAATATGATAATGTAGAGAGTATATGACATCAGTATTTTGTAATAGGAGTATATTAAAGATTTGTAGTATTTTAGTCAGTTTTATTACACCAGCTGGATAAACTACCAACAAAAGACTTTTGTAACTAATATTGATCTTACTATACTTGTAAATTCAATACTGTTCATGGATAAATGGGTACACCTACCTACATAAACTCCCATCTACTTATTAATTCAAACAAATGTGTTTTTTTACTACAAAAACACTGGTGGTCATCTTTAAAAATGAATACTGATGTGATGAATGACATCAGTGTTCATTTTTACATGTCATCTTTGGGCATTCAAAAACAAAATCAGATTTAAAACATGAGATTAAAATTATGTCTACATTAAGTCTAAAACTGTGTAAAACTGTTATTGTTTCGTCTTTCTCTTCCAGTGAAATGCCACACTACACGCTATCTGTTTTGTCACATTATGACAGCATTTCTACAAAGATCCTGTACACACTACAACACCAAGTTGTCATTTTCACATTTACACACTATGGAGACCTTTTTGGAAAAGCTCAGTTTTCAGAGGGAAAAAGACTGTTTTAGTCTGGACAGAGGGCAAAAACAGAGAGAAAAAGTGTTTATGAATTTAGCCGGCCTAGTGTGGACATTCTTATGCTTTATTTTGTTGACAGTGCCAATCCTCCCCAGTTACCTGTACACAATTGATCAGGCTTCCACCACCACTTCTGGAAACAGCACTGCCTCACCAGTCAGTAAGAGATCAGTGATACTGGGCTCCACATTTGCACCTCTACACCAGAACCCAGCTGTCTCCAGTGATCCATCCACTGTGGTCCAGGTATTCCCCCTTTCAAACTGTTCTGAAACAGGTGCTCAGCTGGACAAAGAAAACCTTAAAGTAGGAGTGTTGATGGCCATCAAGTCGACCGTACAGCTCATCATTAATCCCATAATTGGGCCACTTACTAACAGGTGGGTGACTTTGATCTGTGGGAAATAGGCAGACATTTATCAAGCTCAAAAACACACACACTCAATATTCCCCACATACAGTATATACTGTATATTGTACAGGTTTGGATACCACATCCCCATGTGTGCTGGTTTCTGTATAATCATCTTGGCAACCATCTGTAAGTATCACATTAGGCTGCGTTCAGAAAGACAATAGCTCTGCATGAAATACACACAGCCCCTCATTCATTTGTATCAGTTCACTCCATTTTCACAGCAAGGGTGCCAACGCAGATGGCTCTGGCAAAATAACGCAGGGCTGTCTAGGAAAAAAGTTGAACCAAGCAAAATTTTTTGCTGTAACCCAATCTGAATTCCTAGTCGATTTTTTAATTACATTACAAGAATCACTTACAAGAAAGTAGCTCCCAGCTGCCTGCAGTTGCTATGCAATGTTAGTAAACTGCTAAACTGGCGTTCAAGCTAATTAGCGATCTAACTAGCGAGTTTATTTATTCACATTAATTTGAATGTTACCATTTATTTTACACCCATTGAAAAACTGTCCAACGTCACTGGCATTACATTGCAAAGTGTTTGCAATAACGTTAGGCCTACTGATTTTGTTGGGAGTTGCATTACTCTGTGTGGCGAGGATGCTTCTCCACCTTCTCTGGACATCGAGCTTCGGTTGCCAATAGTTCTGGAGAGAGCTCTCACATTGGTGCTCACTCACATTATCTCTCTTGCTTTAAGGCCCGCATCCGAAAGCTTTTGCACCATGGTGCTGTGGAGACAATAGTTGGTGTAGCTCTGCTCTTGCAATCTGTAAGTAACATTTTAACGATAGCCACAGAGTAATAATTAAAAATAGAACTGTAAAGGGACATTAAATGTCATAGCCGTAGTATACGCTCATTATACAATGGCTATCAGGGGATTGCCTTTATCCCAAAAACAAAAGCCCACTGCTCTGAAGGTCTGTCCTCAGACGGAACGAAATTAGGTCCCAGTTCAGAAAATAGCAATAATAAAACAATAAAATCAGAAGAAACACATTATGATAAATATTCAATAAATATATAAATATGAATAAGTGTGAGGGGAGATAAACAGTTAGCCAAGTGGCCTCAATTGCACATGCCCATTATTAACAGTATAATAAGCAGTAAAGTGCAACAGTTAAATTATGAGGTACAGCGATCAAAAACTAGTGTGGTACAGCATTTCAGTGTGGTGCAGAGTTTATCAGTCTCACAGCTACTGGGAAGAAGCTGTTTTTTAGCCTGGTGGTTCTGGCCCTGATGCTGTGCAACCTCCTGCCTGAAGGGTGGGGGGCAAACAGTCCATTTGCAGGGTGGGTGGAGTCCTTCATGATGCAAGAAGCCTTATTCCTGCACCGGCTGATGTAAATGTCACTGATAGTGGGTAGGCTGCTGTCAATGATCTTCTGTGCAGACTTCACTACCCACTGTAGCGCTTTTCCTTCTGCAGCAGGGTAGTTGCCGTACCACACGGTGATGCAGTGAGTGTGCACACTCTCCACCACACACCTTTAGAAGGAAGTAAGGACTGAGATGCCAAGGCCAGCACGCTTCAGCCTCCTCAGGAAGTAGAGGCGTTGGTGGGTCTTCTTTACTATGCTGGCTGTGTTGTTGCTCCAGGTGAGGTTGTGAGCGATGTGCACCCCCAAGTTTTTGAAGCTGGAGGCCCCTCCTGACACCCCTCCTGAAGTCCACAATAATCTCCTTTTCTTCGCATTGATGCAGAGGTTGTTTGCTCTGCACCAAGCCTCCAGTTGTTCCACCTCCTGCCTGTACTCTGACTCATCATTGTGAGTGATGAGTCCCACCACTGTTGTGTCATCTGCAAACTTCACAATATTGCTCGGATGCTTGGCTGAGCAGTCATAGGTCAGTAGGGCGTACAGCAGGGGGCTTAGGACGCATCCCTCAGGGGAACTGGTGTTAAAGATGATGGGGGAGGATGAAATGTTGTGGATACTAACAGCCTGTTTGTTAAAAAGTCCAGTACCCAGTTGCATAAGGATGAGCTCAGTCCAAGTAATCACAGTTTACCTTTTGCAGCTGACCCTGTAAAGACTTCATCACCAACCCGCCCCCCCCCAACCTCCTCCTTTCTTTCCTTTTCTTTAACTGGAATCAGTCACAGAAATGTAAACATTAATTGGAGAGTTTTTATAGCTTAAAGTAAATGTATTTCTCTGTGTATCACTTTGTATGAAAATATGTGGTTGAGTTGTTTTCAGATGCAGCTCCAGCAACTCAAACTGTGAAACGTAGCAAATTATTCATTTTAAAGTAATGCATTGTCTGCATGTTGGTGGACACTTTCAACCAAAGCAAACTGTGATACCAGGAGTGCAAACACCCCCCCCCCCCCCGCCCCCATGGCACTAGAGCCTGCAGATTTACTGTATGGTCTAATTAAGGTAATGTGGAAATCTCTTGAGCTTCATCAGTGATGCCAGCTGCTGCCAAAATTTGTCAAAATGTTCAAGCTGTGTTTTGTTTTTATAGTCTGCACCACTTATTGTCATAGTCTGTTTACACAGTGCCACTGCCTCACTACGACATCTCTACAGTCAGGTACAAATCTTGCAACTCCAGTTTTAATGTTATTCTCTTTAATGTATGGCAAGATTAAACTCATTGGAAAGTATCAAAAATACAGGGAGTTCAATAAAGAAGTATGATTTTCTTCTTATATCCTGAAATATGTGTGCTCTTTGGTGTTCCCTGTGAAATGCTGTATCTATTTTGATATTCACGCATTACCTTATACAAGTCGGAAGACCCAGGAACATGTGTTACTAATCCCAAATCTGCAATCCAACACGTTTCTTTTTTGTGCATACATGTAGAAAGTACAAAACAAACAGAAATCAAAGACTGTCAAAACACTGGAAGAAGCTGCTAAGTGTAACTACATGAAGGCCTGAGCAGATAGAAGGGAAAGCAATGCAAGGTCAGTCCATTTTGTAAATACATTAGTCATCAACTTTGTAAACTGATAACGATGGTGATTTTCTTTAATATTATTGATTCCTCTGTGCCGTAGAGCTCCATTGTTGTCCAAAACCTATTAAAACATGTCAATGAGCCACACTGCTGCACTCGGTGACATGTTTCTTCACCCCCAAAGAGTGTGGTTACTGTAGTTTGTTTAGAAATGGCTCCAAAGAGTAAGCAGTGATAAGTGGGTATGCTACACTAAGCACCATGGTCACAACAGTACACTCTAGCGATGCAAGCTACACAGCAGTCCTGCCACACACATGCCTCCACAAACTGATTTATGCATGAAAAAAAATAAAACATTAGTTCCAAAACTTAAAAATATCAATTCATTCACTGTACAGTCCTCCTTCTGTGCAAATGTATTAAAAAGTTTATCTGAAGCTAATATGAAGCTTCAGTCGTCCAAATAAGTCAAATCAAGTAGATATCTTTCAATGTTACAGTCTTTTTAGTGCCAAAGTCTCTCTTTTTGTTACTATACTTCCACCACAGCTCAACAGGGAAACACTGTCTGAGGAAACACAAAGAGGGAATTTGATGCTAAAAAGACTGTAAATGTGGCAGATATCCACTTGATATGACTAACTCAGACTGCTGAAGCCTCATATAAGCTTCACATCAACTTTTAAATACATTTTTACACTAAATGACTGTGTGGACACACTGTGGATTTTGGCCTCCATCACTTACATTGAAAGCACATTTGAAGGGGATCTTTTAATAGCCAGTATGAACAGGAGGAATGATTACAGCAAGGAAAACCTCTTTCACTGTTCATATGGACACCTGACTGCTGTTTTAAGACACACATGAAAAATTGTGAACCTGTCCTTTAAAGTCACATATACAGCAAAAACACAAAAAGTAAACAGAGTGAGGACTTCCCAAGGAAAAATCTAGAGCGAGAAGAGGAAAGCTATTATAAGTGCAACAAATAGAGTTTCTAAAATAAAACAAATACTAAACTTTCTTTCAAAACACACAACATCCCTTTTAAAGGAACATGTCTAAATTCTACATTAAAAATATTTACTCCCATAAAAAGCAACACCTAAAGAAGCTTAGAAGAAATAACTCAGGATTAGAACCTGTTGAAAATCAAGATAATGCCAGAAGTTAACTAATTAAATCAAATCACACAGTCACAGGGAGTGACAGTACATTAATGACTGATATTGTAGCCAAACAAATTGTTGGCACAACAGACAAAAGAAATGATTCCCACCACCTTACAAACTACTGTAGTGAAGTTTGTGGGGACCAGTGGTTCAAATTTCACATTCTTTTCCAAGTCACTTTTGGAACTGTCAAAATACTAAGCTTCATTCATTTTGCACTTAAAGTCGTCTCTGTAGCTTCAAGCTAGAACAGTAACACTACATGGTCATCAATGCACTGCAAAAAACATGTCTAAAATAAAACATTCAGCACGTGGTAAATGCTAAACTCAAGGCAGGCAAAGTGTGAGTGTATTCACTGAAGTGAGAGTGAGAGCGGTCTGTTTATAAGAAAGGAGAAGTTACACACCCTGCATATGTCCATCAAAGATCTTGTTTTTCACAGCTATCTGCTCAGTATTTCAACACTTAAACATAAGATTATAAGATCTGTTGTGCATCAAAACATCCCGTAATGTGATGCTGTGCTATGTACAATTATACATTTAGTTACAGACGTGTTAAGACGTGTTGATTGGCTTCTTCTCCAGTTACTGGGCCTCTTTCTTGCACAGTTTGTATTAAAGTGCTAACATGTCTTGAAGTAACAAATTTCAGTTTATGTGGTATTCAATTCTTGCTTGTGCTTACAAATGCTGAGAATGACCTTAGTTGTCAGTATAGTTTTTATCCCATAATTGACTTTTTGACCTCCCCTTAGCTACACCTAGCAAGCTATCCTCATACCACCTTTTATCATTATTTGTTGTAACTTTTGAAACAACGGGTCCTTGATTTCAGACAGAGGTGGACAAGCTTTCACACTTGTTTGTATTTTCAAACCATTTGTTCTTTTTTGCTCAGCCTGAGTTTCCAGTGGCTGGCTTTCATTCCCAGTCAGGCCACTAAAATGACACTAGGAAAGTAAACACAGCTCAGGACCTGACTGATTAAGTTGTGACAGATTTAAAGAGTGCTCACCAAATTGTTAACTTTACCATGGTTATTATAGATAGCAGCGCATCTTGTGTGTGTGTGTGTGTGACACATGCATCGCGTGTCTATGTGTATGTCCAGACTGATTATAAAATGTAAACATGTTACAAAACCAGTTATGGATATTAAAGTGTCTCTGAAAGTCGAAGAACACAACAGACGGCACCTTGTCCCTGGTAACGATGATAATGATACTGAGGTGTTGAAGTTGCTGCAGGCCACAGTTCTCCTGTCTGGTCTGAACCCAACCTGCAGACCACCTGACTCGCCCCTCCCCCGGATCCCAATCAACAAGTGACGCTGGATGACAGAATCCCGCAGGAGTGCTTTAATACATAGCATTACCCAGTTCATTCACTAGCTCTTATATCAAACACAGAGTGGCTGGAATATTTGTTTAAAACTAGCATTTTGTTCTGAAAGTGTGTCCAAACCTTTGACTGGTATTGTGTGTTTTTAATTAATCCTTATTGTTTTTGTTCAATTAATTGATTCACATTTCACAGTTTTAATGTCCTCCAACTACATCGTAACTACTGAAAAAATAAATGAACTAAATGGATGTGTGGATTCTATTTCAATTAAACCAAATGATATTAATACAGATTTCGATTTTTTTTCTCACATGCGTGGTGAGTTTCCTGTATAAAATACTGTCCCACTTTGCCAACAGAAGTGTCCCACTCAACCTGAAAGTTATACTTCAACAAAAGGGGGATGCATATGGGGTTTGTTTGGCTATAATTTTAGATCATTTCTAAAGTTTGATTTCACTGCAAGCATGTAGTCAAGTATTTGAAGTAATAATAATAGTAATAATAATTAATGTAAGCACTTATTGTTATTGCAATATTTATTGATTGCAGCACAAACTCTATCTCATTCAAAGATTTCAGAGCTAAGCCTGGGATCTCCACTGACCTTAGAACCTCCCCTGCTATGAATTCCTTGTTTGTCTAAGTGTAAAGTGAGAAAACTTGTGCCACTGAAAAACAGAAGCAGAAAAACAGCAAGCCACACTGCAGCACTGCCTCTGTGTGACTATACCAGCCCTCCTGAGCCTGGACGCTTCTCTAAGTTCAACTGCATTGACTAGGATGTTAAAACCTCTACTAAGACTGTTTTTTGGTGAGTAAACCAAGTGCTGTGTGTGTGGAGGAGTCAACATGTTGCAGTATGTATGCCAGCTTTAGGTCTTTTCACTGCAATAGTCGTGAAACATTTTGCACACATGATGCTGGCCTACCAATTTCCTATGTCACAATTCATTAATTCAGTGTTTATATTCAATAGTTATAGTTTATAGTTCCTGCAGTTTAGATTATGTCAAATGGCTTTTAATTCAGTCGGACATATTTGCACAAAACTGACTAAAATATGGAATAAAGATTTAACAAAATATTTCATTGCTGTACCATGGGAATGAACCGTCAGAATGTCCCATGCTGTTTATTGGACAGTAGACAATTGACAGACATCGATTATTAGTATGACAACAAATCAGTAAACCTATACTTGATACCATTCGATACCAGTTGTAATGTCTGTTGCGTCTTTCCAATTCTCTTTATTGTGAACAATCAACGATCAAAAGAGAAACTGTATAGAAATTTTAAAACACTACATACTGTACAACATCCTGAATGTATATTAGACAATGTAATCTATTTCAACACGTGACAGTTCATGGCATTAAAATAGCAGCCTAAATCAGAAACAAACACATTTTAGTTTATATCATGAGCTGAAATGTCTTTTTTCTCTCTCTCTCTCTCATATAGTCTGTGTGGTATTGACCTCATTTTCACATGCTGCAGGTCAGTCCATTCTCCTGTTTGATGCATACATTTGTTGTTGTTTTCCAGTTATGTAAAATGTGGAAATTTTGATGTTATGTCTTTTGACACTGTGTCAAAAGACATAACATCAAAATTTGAGGCAGTAAATGAGGCAGGGATCAATGAAATAAATTTGCACTAGATTGCATGCATTGTTTCCTGTGAATCCTTCGTGCTTAAGTAAGCATCTGAATCCAGCGTGGGAATGGAGGATTCCACCCCCCAACCAATAAAAACTACTGTCTAGAGAGGTAATTACTGAATTTAATAATGAATGCTGAATAATGAATGGCTATTGCAGAAAACACAACAGCAATAAATGGTATCAAAAATGGGCTCTAAATTAATGAATATCTTAAATATTCATTATAACTTTAAAGTTAAACTCCAGCAGTATCATCAGGTTTTAGGCATATAGGTTTTAGGCATCCATTCTCCTGTTTGATGCATACATTTCTTGTTGTTTTCCAGTTATGTAAAACAATATTTGTTATTTTGATGTTATGTCTTTTGTGTCTGACAGAAGGTCAGATCCGATTAGTTGGGTCCACTCGGTGCTCTGGAAGAGTTGAAATCTATCACAACAATGCCTGGGGAACAGTTTGTGATGACAGCTGGGACTTAGAAGATGCTAAAGTGGTTTGCAGACAGTTTGGCTGTGGGCCGGCACAGAGTGCCCGTGCGACGGCATATTTTGGAGCAGGTAATGGCAAAATCTGGCTTGATGATGTGGCCTGTTCAGGCAATGAACGTTCTCTAGCTGTGTGTCAGCACCAAGGATTTGGGACACACAACTGTCAACACAGTGAGGACGCTGGTGTCATTTGTTCAGGTGAGGCAACTCTTTCAATCACTTAGCTATTGCATACATCTATATAATAATAGGATTAAAAGCCATTCATTTCTTGTGTGGTACCTGTATCAGTAATATTGATGGCCTTATTCAAGATTCATGATTCAAGAAACTTTACACACATAATGACAGAAATTCCTCTTTGACACGGCTCAATCAAAGACAAAGGTAGACAAACGTGGTTATGACAGTGGTCATTCCAACACACCTTGGACTCACTGGCTGCCATAATCCAAAGTGCTTTCATCTCTATTCTTCACATAGTTCCTTGCAGTCCAACATATTGATAAGTGCAGTTGGACAAGTTGCCAAAGCTATATAGCATTTTCCTAAATTATGCTGAAGCTTAAAACTTAGGAAACTGTAAAAATATTCCAAAATAATTTTTAAAAATTAAAAAAAACAAAAAGGTGAGGCAAAAGAGGACCTGGTAAAAGTAGGAGACCATTTTAAAGCATTTTAATATGCCAAAGCTGAGGTGCACTGTCTGAAAAGGTCAGTTCACTCCTAATAAAATTAGAAATTATCGTTGTCTTGTTTTGTAGACAGATTTTTGAATGCAGTTGAATTCTTTTAGCAGCAGGCATGTTTGCATTAGTAGTAATTTAAGACAGCTCTGACACTGTGTAAAAAGAGCAAACAGTAAATGAGGCAGGGATCAATGAAATAAATTTGCACTAGATTGCATGCATTGTTTCCTGTGAATCCTTCGTGCTTAAGTAAGCATCTGAATCCAGTGTGGGAATGGAGGAATCCACCCCCCAACCAATAAAAACTACTGTATAGAGAGGTAATTACTGAATTTAATAATGAATGCTGAATAATGAATGGCTATTGCAGAAAACATACCAACAATAAATGGTATCAAAAATGAGCTCTAAATTAATGAATATCTTAAATATTCATTATAACTTTAAAGTCTAAGAGGCAGTTAAAGTTAAACTCCAGCAGTATCATCAGGTTTTAGGCATATAGCTGTATATTATCAGTATATAGGGAGAATTTAATACGTTGTTCACAAAATATGTGGCAAAGTAGAAGCATGTAATTGTTAAATGAAAGAGTGAACCTAAAATGTAGTCTTGGGGGACATCAAAGGTGAAAGGGGGCACTTGTGGAAGAGACCCCTAACTAATTAAGAGCATTACTGCTATCTTTCCTATTCAAAGTTCTACAGTGTGTAGTTTTTACCCAAGTCTCCACTTTCTCATGCAAAATCTAATCTACTTGATCCAAAGCTGATAAGACTATTTAAGACCTGAGAAAGTATAGTAAACACTAATTAAGGTCTGTGACTTTGTCATTTTTGACTAAAACAAACAAGTTGATAAGTATGACTTCCTCATTATTTTGTTATGCTTCCTCATAACATACTCACTGAGCTCTGAAAAAAGATGAATAAAGAGCCCAGAGCAAAGATACACTACGTTAACATTTTATACTGTTCTATTTTTCAGTAAGCCTAAAGCCCAGCATCTCCATGAATCCTGCTGGTGAAGTTAGCTGGGGTCACACTCTGCATTGTTAATGTGACCTTTGATAATGAGGTATCATACTTGTGTCATTATCAGACAAAGGTTTCAAGTCGAGGCTTTAGCTCCCCCCTAAGTGGCTCTGTTGGACTCTCTGTAACTGATAAGAAAATATCATAGTTTTCAAACTTTATTTTACTGTTCTTTTCACAAACGATCAAATAAAGGAGGTAAAAATGTCAAGTAGTTATAATAAAGAAAGCTCAAATGAAGTATCCACCACTCTACTGTGCTATTTCTTTCAGTGAGCCTGCCAAAGCCCAGCATCTCCATGAATCGTGCTGGTGAAGTTACCTGGGGTCAGAACGTCGACATCACTTGTTCAATCTCAACTCAGCTTTTAAGTGGAACATTCATTCTAAAGAAGACCTCAGGCTCATTCAGAAAGACTCAGACATCAAGTACCAACTCTGCTACCTTCAACATTCCTAATGTGAACTTTGATAATGAGGGATCGTACCAGTGTCAATTTCAGACAAGTCAAGACCTCAGTTCCCCCCTTAGTGACTCTGTCAGACTCTCTGTTACTGGTAAGAAAGAAACTACAGTTCTGGAGCTTGATTTTATGATTACTTTTATAAATTATCAAATGAAATTAAAGGGGAACTCCACTGATTTTATATATCAAAGTTTGTTTACAGGGTTAGAGAGTATTATTGAATATATGAAAGAAAGTTGTATAAAGCATTTTGCCTAAAGTGATATCACTTGGGTCAGCATGGGTTGGGGCTGAAGACTTACAAAGAAGTGAGGTTACCAAACCTCTGTAGCCCGCTCCTCATCTTTGCTTAAGGCTAGCAGCTCGACATTAGCCACTAATAGCATAACACACCTGAATCTCTAAATGAATTGTCGGCGCTCGAGTTGCATTGTGGGTAATTTAGGCAACAGGTTTTGACAAGGAAGAAGAATGCATGGAATAAAGGGGTCATTAGAGGACAAAAATGTCCACTTTCTAAAACTGTTATAAAAATATTATATATTTATACGCGGGTCAAGTCAGCCCCGTCGAAGAGCAGGTTGGAGCTGATGACACAAAATTTGCGGTGGGACATCGTTGCTCGGAAGATGGCCCGTCCTGTGTGGTCATCCCACAGGCTGCGAGTAGATTCGTTCCTTGACCTGTGCGCACCGGCCAGGATCAGCACCCCAATGCACGCCTGCAGGTCAATGGCATCTACATGTCTCCAGTCGGACACAGAACGTCTCCCCTGCAGGTTTGTATTCTCCACAAGAAGCTGGATTATGTCTTCTGTTACGAAAACATCAAAGGATGACTTTATGGTGCTGATCCTGGCGATGGTGTACCTTGTGGGCCTGGGATTACCGGAAGTACCGCAGTGTGTCGGCATGAGTCGGAGCCCAGATAATTCTCCCACTCCTGGATTTCCAGTCTGGATCGGCTGTCTCCTCTGTGTCCTCCCCACCATCAGTGCAGTCAGAGGAATAAGGGTCATCAGATGAATCAGACTCCACACCGTACTCGACGTCATCCTCAGAGTTTGTGTCCTCCTCAGTTTCGGAGACACCCGACTCATGCTCGCTGTCAGCAGGCTGACAGGTGTCTCTTCATCTTGCCAAGTGGGAAATGACCAGCCACTAAATCTGCATATACTTATAGATTTAGCTGCGACAGCAGTTGTATAAACTGTAAGACTGTAAGGTGTAAGATGCCAGATGATTTTATTTATCTGAGGGAGCGCATGTGTTGGTGTGTATGGGCCTCTGTGTAGTGCGTGTGCAAGTGCACATACAAGGAGAAATTGTCGAGGGGCTTTGAAATTTTTATTTCAAAGTCAAGCTCATGTTTTATCTCTGTACCTCAAATACACATGAATCAGAGTGAATGAAAAACATACCACGAGAACCACTTGCTCTTGACTCATATGGTCACACACAATCACATAAGTACACTTCTACAAAGATACGCGCACACACGCACACGCGCACACGCCCACACACAACACACACTTACATGCACACACACACACACATCTCTAAGATTCCAATAGCCTACTGTAACTTATACAGTAAATGTACTGCACGTATGAGGTGTAGTATATTATATTCTATTGAGTTTGACGGCTTGCGCGTGCACGTGCATGTGTGTGTGTGAATGGGTGGATGAGTGAAAGTGTTTGCATGTGTGTGTGTGTGAGAGAGAGAGAGAATAATTGAGACATGGAGTTGTTTATTGCCAGCTGCAGTACAATACAATTCCTACCTCTGTAGCTGCACACACACACATACATGTACACACACACACACACACACACTCTGACATCCATACCAACACATCTGGGTAATTTTTAGTGCATTCACATTTTCATTGGCCCTGCTGTGGTTCCTAATACAGCAGAAACAGGACTAAGCAAAAATGCATTGTATTCCCCCATAGGCCAAATACATGAAAAATGGCACCAACTAGTGGAAAATAGTAAAAACTCCAGAATGACATCCTAGTACAATTGAATTCATGAATGTTCTGGCAGGGGGGTCAGTTTTAATGTGTTTCAGTTGGACAGTTGGAACTCGGTTAGTCGTTTGGACACGATCTTAAAGAAAATCTTGCTCTCAACACTGAGTAGCGAGATTATACGGAACTGCTCAATGCAATGTTGCTGGAGTTCTCTTCCTTCGGGATCCAAACATCTTCGGCATGTCTCCACTGGGCGGCGACTTTTCCTCTCCGCCATATCACCTTCAAGATCCTCCACAGACGCTTGAGGAGCCGTGGACACTGCTTGTAGACCTTGTAGGGTACACCACTGGGGCCAGGAACCGAACTGGATCTTGCAGCTTTGACAGCTTCCTTTACCTCTGCCAGGTTGGGCTCATCACTATTGAATTGAGACACTGGTTTTGAGGGTGTTGCCAGTGCCTTGCAGGGGCCAAGCTCTTGGTCTCTTAACTTGTCACTGAAGGTGGTATTGAGGTGCTGGTCGATCTCTTCTACAGGGCAAGCGAGGTGGCCACTTCGACTTATAATAGGAGCTGGTGGGAAAACGGGTTACTGCAGGGCAGGTGGGAATGGCCAGGTCTGAAATGAGTTAGTGCCAAAGAAAATACGTAGTTCTCAAAAGTATCTTTAATAATAAAATTTAAACTTCAGTTTTGTTTTTTTTTGTTATGCTACGTTATTATTATGATGTAATGTAGTTGCAATGAGTTGCTGTTCTGAACTTTCAAGGATGTTGTGGTCTGAAACTTACACTGGAGTTACATTTGTCTGATAGTGTCTCAGATAATAATTTATTTTTGAAATCCAATTCAGTGTTTTTGGCTAATATCAGACCAATATCAGTCCTGAGTACTGTATAGGCACATTCCCAATCTCTACATCATGTGTCCCTTAAATTCTTTAGTTCTACCAAAACTTGACTTTGTCATCTTACTTCAGCCTCTTTCACACATAGTTCCCGGTAAATTACTGGGATAACCTTTTAGGCACTGCTAGTGATTTTCACTATTTACACACGCAGCTACATTCAGGAACATTTCCATCTTGCACCTTTTCACACATGCCATGGCAAAGCCGGGATAGATGGGGCAAGGGACAGTCCAGCAGACGGTGGTAATGCAACACTTACAGATGCCAACTGCCATAAAACACAACAGATCAAACTTTCAAACTAGGCAGTCATGATCAAATATGAATCAAGATTACATTACTGCATTGTCTATTTCTTGCCTCAGATGTTTCCAGAAACATATATATGTTGTATGTATATGTATATAATATGAGAAAGTTTGTGACATGGCTGCCATGTTGAAAACAGACGAGCTAAAACCAAGCACCGCCCAACTCACAGTATGTCACCTACACGTTAAGTCTAGTGATTGGTTCATTCACTCCACATGAAGCGTCTTTCATCAGACAGATGCACAAGCACCCTTTACCCTTTGTCCCTGCAATGTTACTGCTTTCATTCACAACACAGCCCTCCCAGCATTTTCCCAGAAATGTTCCTAGGTCTTAAAGGGGGGAAATTGGCGGTACAGATTTCTCTGAATATCCATCTCTGCTCCCATTCACACATGATACCATGCAGGAAATGTTCCTGAACATTTCAGGGATAGACTGCATGTGTGAAAGGGGCTTTGGATGAAAAGTTTTGCATGACTAGTCTTCTGTATTGCTTCTCAGAATAGTATAGATTTATATAAATACAGTATCCATCAAAACGTTATTGTTGCTGGTTTTCAAACCCAGGAAATCTGAATTGTTACATTATGTTTTGTATCCAGTGCCACTGCAGCAGCCCAGCATCTCCCTCACATCTCCAAACAGAGGGCTGGTTTGGGGTCCTGAAGGTGCAGAGATCACCAGGGGCTACAACTTTGTCTTCACCTGCTCCATTAACTCCAGCTATCCTGGTGGTTGTTTCTTTCTCATCTTCTCTGGCTCCAACATGAACAACACCAAGCCAGCAGTCAACCTCTCAGCTTCCTTTAACTTCCCTGTAGCTGAGTATGAACACCAGGGCAACTACAGCTGTGTGTATGAAGTCACTCTGTATGGACAGAAATTTGCTTCTACCATGACAACAGTAATGAGTGTCTCCATTAAATGTAAGTAGACACAATTGAAGCTATGTAAAACTGCATGCATATCTTTCTCTGCTGTTTTAGAGGACCGCTTATGAGAGTGGAGACATCAGAACTCCATCGCTGACTTTGAATTGGCCCTTTGCTTTGTGAAATCAGTCCCTGAATATCTCTCAAAACAACAGCAGTTCTGTGACTAGGTGGAAATGCTCCTCATATTTCTTCCTTTATAGATTTAGGAAGAATTCAAGTTTTATATGTTCAGAAATTTATATAAATTATAGAATTATTATTATATACCATCACCATAAACCAATATTAAATGTTTTGTTGTGAAAAAAATTTACTATGAATTTATTTTCTAGGCCAAAAACTACTATTTGTGATTCCAGATAAAGACTCTGGCCTCCTTCTTTTTTCATCAGCAGTCATATTAACAATACAATTAAAAGAAAAAGGTATTGTTATTATTGGTATTGTTATGACACAGAAACTACCATCTGTGCTTCCATAAAATGACTGTGGCTTTTGGTGATTAGTTTAAAGTGTTATTTCCAAAAAGTAATGGGCCACAGTTGTTTTTCAGGTTCTAGTCCTGATTCATGGTTATTACACCAAAACTACCATCTGTGTTTCCACCTAAGAAATCACTGTTTTAAATAGAATATTGACAGTATTGTGAAAACTACTATAACATCATTATTGCTGGCATATCACCCTATTATTACCTGTATACTGTGAAAATGTGATATTATTCCAATTTTAATCAAGAGATCAAGAGAATATTATGATAAAAATGTATTATTGTAATTAGGTTAGATTAGCTTACATTTATCACATTATTACCATTTCCCCATTTTATCCTATTGTTTTAGCTCCACTGTTACCCTATCATAGAGATTAAACCCCTATATTATAGTATTCTCATTATTATTACCAAAATATTAGGCAACCTGGTTATTACCTCTTTGATTACCATGGTACGATACCAGTATTACCTTTTTTTACCAACATTTTTCCATATTATTGTTATTACCAAGCTGTAATGTGAATAGTATATCATAACTATCATAACAATTAGATTGTGAAAGACTTGTGGAAAAAGGCAGTAATATACCTTTAATATGGAAAATGCATTACACTTTTTTTCCTCCTATAGTGCCTTTGTTGCTGCTGGTGTCCTCAGCAGCTGGTGGGACTCTGCTGTTGCTCCTGTTGGTCTTGTTGGTGGTCTGTCTGGTCTGCTGGAGAAGACGACAAGCCAAGCTGGCTGTAGCACTTGTCCTCAGTCAAGGTCTGTGCTCATATGAAACTGTTGCTATTTGTTTTTCCTCCTTTCAAGACACACTTTCATCAACATTCTTGTGTTTCTGGGTCTGCAAGTAATTGTGTAATTTTAAGAGAACTGATTCAAATATTCATGGCACATTCTGTCCCCATGCTGTTCCAGTGGCTGTCAGGAACAATTATGAAGTCTCTGAGGAGGAGGAGGAGGAGGAGGAGGAACAGCACTATATGAACTTCCAAACATTGCACACCAAGAAGAGGCAGCAGGAGCAAGCAAGAGTGATGGAGGAAAAGGAGAGTGATAATCATTACTATGAGGGAGAGAAGAACAATGAAGGTCATGATTATGTAGAAAGTGAGGACATCTATGACATTGTAGAGGACAACAGAGAGGGGGATGAAGATTGTGTGGTAAAAAAAGTAGCTATAGAGGAGGAAAACAGTGACGCTGATGACAATTATGAAAATGTACACCAACCTTTTGCTGAAGACACTCTCGACATTTATGCAGAACAAGAAACTATTTATCAAAACTTTTAGCTTATTGTGTAAAAGTTAGATTTAAAGCAGCTATAGTCAATATTTGTAAATTAACAATGGATCACATGACAATGACAACACAGTTGACAACTAGCTGGTGAACATAGTGGAGCATTTAGCAGCTAAAATAACATATTTTTTCTCAGAAGTTGGTGGAAACCTAAAACAGAGCTAAAAGGAATGAATATTGGACTTGTTTATCAGGTGAATAAGACTCCAAAGTTTTAAAATCAGTTATTGTAAGTTTAAAAATGTGTTACTGCAAGTCTAAAAATTGTATTTATTACAATGATAATGTATCTCTACGTGTGCTTGCCATTTAATAAAAATATTTTGAGCAAAACATTACAAAATTGTGATCTAAAAAGGTCTGAATCACTAACTGAATCTAGAAATTTTAAAGTAAAATTTTACATTCCACACAAATTCTGTAGGCCCTGTGTATCTGCTGAGTATATAAGTATATCACCACTTCGTGGACCAAAATGGCACTGATATGACTTGTGATTTTACTGTCTCCCTCTGCTTCCACTCATTTAGCTCAACTATGCTAACTGACTCCAGCTCCATAGTTAGTGCTCAGACATGAAAATGATACATTTGCACACTGATTTTAGACACTCCCATACAATGGCGGAGGGCAAATATGTTGCACTGTATAGAAAATGGGAAGTGATTTCAGGCACAGCCTTAGTGTCAATGTTGTTGTTCATGCCTGTACAACAGGACACAGTCTTGCCCTTTGTAAATCTTTCTGCTTTGCTGGTAGACTTGTCACACCTTGCAAGCTGCCACTCCACTCCAAAAACAACTGAAAATATGGGTAAGTTTGAGTCAGAATATTATCTGGTTTTGCTTTCTTGGTTATATTATTCAGATTGTTGTCTGCTAAAGTGAATACATGTATTCTACATACAAAAATCTGAAAATGTCTTGATGTAATTGCTGTGGGATATATATTTTGTACTGTATACTTTATCCTTGTATTTACATATATATTTGGGTGTTGAGGAAAAATTATAGATAAGATATATAGATATACAGATAGATAGATGTTATTACAAACGGATTAGCTAAATTCATGTTGACATAAGAAAGTGATTACACAGAGCCTTTTCATTTCTGCTGTGTAACCTAGGCTTACTGACATGGCTGAGACAGGAGTCACAGGTGAAGAAGATGGTCCTGGTTATTGTGTTTATTGCCTTGTTCCTGGATCATATGCTACTGTCTGTGGTTGGTAGGTTCAGACATACAACCTGTTATATCTGTTTTCCAATATTGTTATTATACTACATTTTTCTGAGAGCTGGTGTTACATTACTTTACAGATTAAGATTTTACATAAAAAACACAATGATAAATATATGGTACATTATTATAAATGAAATGACTCAACTATATATAAAATAATATAAAATAATAACTAGCTCAGTAAAATGCTTTTTACATATTAGTTGAAGGAGAGTAAGGACATCACGTAGGTGCAAGGGTATTAGAAAGCACTATCAATGAAAAAAGGTAACGCCTGCACACTTATTCCAAGCCACAAATTTTTATCTGGACATTTTGATCCTATTTGGATCTTCATCAGGTCAGAATGTTTGTGAAAATTTAAAAACACACCCATATTTATACATGATGCACACCGATAGGCTAACAAGCTCTATGATGACAGGTGTGGTTAACCATCCAACCCACCCAGGGGGATCAACATCTCAAAGCAATTAATAATACAATAAATTACATAGAAAAGAGCAGGAATAGAAAGGCCATACTTCAAAAACAATACATCAAAAATAGCACAAATATCAAAACATACAATTCTTATACAGAAATGGGGTCTTAACACCCTTCTATAAAATATTAACTAGATCAAATAACATTAAGGAAATTGACCTGTTAAATTTACAAATTTGAACATTTTCAAATGTGTGTGTCAGGATCTAGAAATATAAAAATATATATAAAGCCATCATGAAGCTTCCAACATTTTCATACTTTAGAGAAAATATTTAATCTCATATTTTTGATTCAGACCTCTAGGTGTAAGAGTCTGAAGAGTGATAATATAAAAACTCTCTCTTTGGAGTAAGCAGGTATCCAAATCATACTGTGAGTCTCTTTACACCTTGCATTAAAATGTGTCTCGTATCCAGATTGTATCTAGATATGATTTAACCTGATTACATTTACACCTGGTATTAATATGTGTCTCCAGTGTTCACATTCAGATCTGATTGAGATCCAATTGCTCTGTCCAGCTCGAACAACCAAACGTCACATTCTCCTCTTGTTTGCGTGGGTCCAAAAAAAGATGATTTCACTTGTATATTTTCATTGGACCAAATTGAACTGGGTGCATTAACCACACCAATAATTCCCCGGGGGAGGATCAAGGAAAGTTGTATTCTTGGGAGGGATAAGAGCACATTTTACCAGCATATGTCTCAACTTATGGGGACGTTTGTCACTACTTTGGGTAGATCTTTGAAGTCATTTTAAGTAGTGGATTGGAGCACAGAATGTGCCAGTGTTTTGGAATAGGTTTTTCAAAATCTTTCAATCTCCAGTGCTGATTATTTTAAATAGCACCTAGGAGCATTATTTGGTGGAGGTTTTTCTTTTTTGGTAAGGCACTCTTCCTGTGTTACAGTGCTGAACCTGTCTCAGGCAGCTTTTAACCAATTCTCATTATATCCTCTTTCTTTGAATCTGTATTCTAATTCATCTGCTTGTTTGTCATACTCTATTTGTTTAGTGCAGATTCTCCTGATATAGATTTTAATTTGTCTACCTTCAGGTCAATAAATAAATAGCAGATTTAGTATTTCTCCACTGCAATGATTTATTCCTGACAGTGTGGATGGAAGGTTTTTATTTTTTATTTCCCAACAGCATGTTGGGAATATATATAGTATTATTGAACCATTAACCAAATAAGTAAAATATAACAAGTCTTAATAATAATAATATGATAATGTAGAGTATATGACATCAGTATTTTGTAATAGGAGTATATTAAAGATTTGTAGTATTTTAGTCAGTTTTATTACACCAGCTGGATAAACTACCAACAAAAGACTTTTGTAACTAATATTGATCTTACTATACTTGTAAATTTAATATTGTTCATGGATAAATGGGTATACCTACCTACATAAACTCCCATCTACTTATTAATTCAAACAAATGTGTTTTTTTACTACAAAAACACTGGTGGTCATCTTTAAAAATGAATACTGATGTGATGAATGACATCAGTGTTCATTTTTACATGTCATCTTTGGGCATTCAAAAACAAAATCAGATTTAAAACATGAGATTAAAATTATGTCTACATTAAGTCTAAAACTGTGTAAAACTGTTATTGTTTCGTCTTTCTCTTCCAGTGAAATGCCACACTACACGCTATCTGTTTTGTCACATTATGACAGCATTTCTACAAAGATCCTGTACACACTACAACACCAAGTTGTCATATTCACATTTACACACTATGGAGACCTTTTTGGAAAAGCTCAGTTTTCAGAGGGAAAAAGACTGTTTTAGTCTGGACAGAGGGCAAAAACAGAGAGAAAAAGTGTTTATGAATTTAGCCGGCCTAGTGTGGATATTCTTATGCTTTATTTTGTTGACAGTGCCAATCCTTCCCAGTTACCTGTACACAATTGATCAGGCTTCCACCACCACTTCTGGAAACAGCACTGCCTCACCAGTCAGTAAGAGATCAGTGATACTGGGCTCCACATTTGCACCTCTACACCAGAACCCAGCTGTCTCCAGTGATCCATCCACTGTGGTCCAGGTATTCCCCCTTTCAAACTGTTCTGAAACAGGTGCTCAGCTGGACAAAGAAAACCTTAAAGTAGGAGTGTTGATGGCCATCAAGTCGACCGTACAGCTCATCATTAATCCCATAATTGGGCCACTTACTAACAGGTGGGTGACTTTGATCTGTGGGAAATAGGCAGACATTTATCAAGCTCAAAAACACACACACTCAATATTCCCCACCTACAGTATATACTGTATATTGTACAGGTTTGGATACCACATCCCCATGTGTGCTGGTTTCTGTATAATCATCTTGGCAACCACCTGTAAGTATCACATTAGGCTACGTTCAGAAAGACAATAGCTCTGCATGAAATACACACAGCCCCTCATTCATTTGTATCAGTTCACTCCATTTTCACAGCAAGGGTGCCAACGCAGATGGCTCTGGCAAAAAAACGCAGGGAAAAAAGTTGAACCAAGCAAAATTTTTTGCTGTAACCCAATCTGAATTCCTAGTAGATTTTTTAACAGTTACCAAATAATACAATATAGAAATTATAGACACAATTCAATAAAAACTGTTTCATTAAATAATTACATTACAAGAATCATTTACAAGTAGCTCCCAGCTGCCTGCAGTTTCTATGCAATGTTAGTAAACTGCTAAACTGGCGTTCAAGCTAATTAGCGATCTAACTAGCGAGTTTATTTATTCACATTAATTTGAATGTTACCATTAATTATACACCCATTGAAAAACGTCCAACGTCACTGGCTTTACATTGCAAAGTGTTTGCAATAACGTTAGGCCTACTAATTTTGTTGGGAGTTGCATTACTCTGTGTGGCGAGGATGCTTCTCCACCTTCTCTGGACATCGAGCTTCGGTTGCCAATAGTTCTGGAGAGAGCTCTCATCGCATCGCATCACTTCACTACCCACTGTAGCGCTTTTCCTTCTGCAGCAGGGTAGTTGCCGTACCACACGGTGATGCAGTGAGTGTGCACACTCTCCACCACACACCTTTAGAAGGAAGTAAGGACTGAGATGCCAAGGCCAGCACGCTTCAGCCTCCTCAGGAAGTAGAGGCGTTGGTGGGTCTTCTTTACTATGCTGGCTGTGTTGTTGCTCCAGGTGAGGTTGTGAGCGATGTGCACCCCTAAGTTTTTGAAGCTGGAGGCCCCTCCTGACACCCCTCCTGAAGTCCACAATAATCTCCTTTTCTTCGCATTGATGCAGAGGTTGTTTGCTCTGCACCAAGCCTCCAGTTGTTCCACCTCCTGCCTGTACTCTGACTCATCATTGTGAGTGATGAGTCCCACCACTGCTGTGTCATCTGCAAACTTCACAATATTGCTCAGATGCTTGGCTGAGCAGTCATAGGTCAGTAGGGCGTACAGCAGGGGGCTTAGGACGCATCCCTCAGGGGAACTGGTGTTAAAGATGATGGGGGAAGATGAAATGTTGTGGATACTAACAGCCTGTTTGTTAAAAAGTCCAGTACCCAGTTGCATAAGGATGAGCTCAGTCCAAGTAATCACAGTTTGTTCACCAGAGTTTGTGGGATGATGGTATTGAAGGCAAAGCTAAAATCCAAGAAGAGCAGTCTGACGTAAGAGTCCTTGCTCTCCAAGTGAGTGAGGGCCAGGTGAACCACAGATGAGATGGCGTCAGCAGTGGAGTGGTTCTTTCTGTATGCGTACTGATTGGGATCCACTGTGACGTCGATGATGTCCTTTATGTGGGCCATGACCAGCCATTCGAAGCACTTCATGACTAATTAAGTGCTACCAGGCAATAATCATTCAGGCATGACACTGTTGAGCTCTTTGGGACTGGGATAATGGTAGCAGTCTTGAGGCATGTTGGTACAGTCCATCCAGTCCAAGATGTCCATCATCACCTCTGAAAGCTGGTGTGCGCAGTCCCTAAGGGATGTTGTCCAAACATGCAGCCTTGCGGGGATTAACTTCCCTGGTGACCCTGGATTTTGAGAGCATAGGTGGCTATGGCCCTCTTAATGCTCTCATACAGGTTTCTCCTTGCTGCTCTGAGTGCAGATGCATCACCAGAACTGAACACAGAGTGTTTTAAACAGTCAAGTTTTTTTAACCATATTTGTTCCACAAAGACAAGCAGTTATTTCCTTATGTATTATAAATTTAAATCTCCATGTCTTTGTTTTTTGGAAGTGTTTGCCTTTTCATCTAACTACATCTTACTGCTGCTGGCCAGATCAGTGCAAGGTGTAGGTGGATCCTGCTTATCTGTGGCAGGTGAGATATATTTACTTTTCAATATTTGACATTACTGAGTGGAATCCACTTTAAACAACAGATAATTCATTAACTGCAAAAAGTATTTTTATGTTTGAGAGGTTCAGATTGAAAATTGACCATTAATATTGGCCTTTTTTATGTAATCAGTGCACTGTAAAATTATTTCATTTCAACCCATTCTTTTTTATTATTGTTGTTTTATTTCATTACTTCTGTTTTGCAGGAATGGGTATGGTGGCTGATGTGTACAAAGATGACAAAGAGAGAGGAAGTGCGATGGGTATATCCTTCACTGGTTTGGCCTTAGGATTGGTGGGTGTGTACACAGACTCAGCTTGCAAAAGTGCTTTATAAAAATGAATGATTAGCATCTTTCACTCACACACATTGTCTGGAAAGTGCATGATTTCCACGCAGGTGTATTGCATTTGTACATGTTCATCAAGTTCTTAGTGAGCTTGTAGCTTCAAGTAACTTGGGATGGCATCCTACTGTATAGGAGGCTGAGTCCCTGTCATCTACTACCCTAGATACTGATTTGCATCATTGCCCACAATAGCCTCATACACCCTGATACCCATAAACAGATAAATACTGTGGTATTAACAGTTTGGCAAAAAATCTCATTTTTGTCCATCCAGTTCAATCCACATGCCCACCCTCCAGACTTGGGAACTGAACCTTCACACACTTCTGTCATACAGTAAATAACAAAACCGAGTACACCCCTGGTCGACTTTTGTCTCCCCCTCGGCCATAACCTACTGTTGTAGCTGTAAAATGGTGGATAAATTGTTTTGAGCGTTACACCACCCCTGCAAAATGATTTGTTTCACTATCAGAATTTGATCCATTCGGTCCTTGTAACATTTGGAAAGTCTAAAAGAGTCGAATGATTAATGGCCAGATTAACGGCCCGACATGAGAAATAAAAACTATGTACTGTGTGTATACTGTGAAATACAGAGAGATTTAACTGGCTGTTATAGGCTTAATCAGCATTGTGTGAACTCGTTTGGCAAAGGTTTGAATGTAACAGACATTCATTTATATGTAAAAGTTCCGCACTGCAGGTTTAAGTAATTACAAATCCTGTCCACTTAATATAATTTTATTTGTTTTAGACAAAACCCAAGTAGAATTCAGCCAATTCATTTGAAAAACAGAATGTTTGACTAAACTATAATGAAAGGTCCGTATTTAAGAACGAACTGCAACAAGAGTCAGCACGCCCTACATTAGTGAGACTCCATTCTTTTATTTTTTAATATTTTGTATGCCCACCTTTATTTTTGATGACAGATTGGATCCTCCTGGGCATGGATGATACCAGTCTTGCACAAATCTGTGGAGAGATGTGCTTCACAGATGATTATTTTCAGTTGCTCTTTGCTGGAGGGGTTTTGTTGCTCACCCTCATTGTCATGTTGGAAAATTTCTCTCCTGCCGACCTTCTTGAGACTGGGAGTCATCTTTTTATTCAGTATTTGGGTATACAAACTTGCATTCATTGTGCCAACTATAAATGTTATCTCCCCTACACCTTTTGCACCCATGCAGCTGCACATTCCAACCTCCATGTTTCACGGTCGGCACTATGTGGTAGTCTTGGCCAAGTCCAAACAGGTCCTGGACCCCATCTGATCCACACAAATTTATTTTGGTTTCATCTGACCAAAGAATGTTCATCTGACCGAAGAATGTTCATCTGACCAAAGAATATACATCAGGCTTCTTTTCATGTTCTTTGGCAAAGTTTAATCTTGCAGTTTTGTGCTGTTTTGTGAACAAAGGTTTTCTTCTTGGATGTCGTCTGTAGAGTTTGACTTCATTCAATGTCCTTCACACTGTCTGAGTAGTCACTGAAACACCAATTTCCACAGATAATCCCGTCTGTGCAAGATTGCGTAAATAGTGAATTGTGTGTGCCGTCATTTTTCAAGGATGGCCACTGCGCTTTCTGTTATTTGTAGTATGGGTCCTCCTGTACCTCCAAACCACTGCTGCAACTGTCTTTTGGTTTCTGTTCAGTAGCCTACTGATGATCTTGTACCCTTTCCCATCTTTATGAAGTCTCAGTCACAGGTTCTTTTATAAGCTTATTTGGGTAATTAGTCTTAATTGGAGGTCAAAGGTATACTCACTTTTGTTTCAGTGATCACAGGTGTACTCACTTTTGTTGCATTGAGGTTGTACTTTGAAGCCTGTATTTTCAATGTAGTCTATCTAACCTGTTGTTTTTAATTATAAATAAGATCAAATACCCTACACTGCACCCTAAAATACTACAATTATTGTAAGATGATACATTTTAGTGATATTCCTAAGGGGTGTACTCAGTTTTGTTAGATACTGTATATACCATGATCACTGCCATCACATCAAGTATGTGAGGGCAATGGGATGGGACTCAAGACTTCCATTGTTTCCAGGGGTATGAATCGAAAATTCCTGACCCTTTAACTCAGTGGTCACCAACTCGTTGATCACGAGGCATTTCAGTTGTCAATTTTCATCAGAGGGCTCTGCTAGAGATGTATTGGGATTGTGTTAGGTAACTGCTGATTCAAAGTGATCACCTCCTGCTGCTCTTGTTTCACATTTAAAGCTTTGCATAAACAAATCACATGGATACTTTTATCATGAAGCACATGCCAGAAATGTGTGGTATTTGTCACCAAAGTTAGCAGTGTCAGTGCACATCACTGCTGTTGTCCCCTACACCTTTTTTCAGTGTTTTTTTTTATCATCCCTTTCTTTTACAACGTCACATCCATATTGCTAAGAACAATGGTTAATCTTCCAAACAAAGTCTCCACCCCAAGTGGATTCTCTAAAAGTCTACAGAAAGTCAGTTCGAGGCCCCTTGTGGACCTGATGAATGTTTTTTAATTCAAGTAAAACGTGACCAGAAGTAGACAAGTAGAAGTAGAAGTAGAAGTAGTGCAACAATCATTGAGGTGTTCATGGAGTTTTCAGGCATTTCTTGGATGCCTCAAGGAAGTCAGCAGACTATATAGACACCATATGCACCACTGAAGTTTAATTTTGAGGGAAGACATTTATCATTGTGGAAGTTTGAATCCCAGACTACATTATGCTTCTACTCCAATTTTTAACTTTTTCTCTGTAACTTATCACTTATCACTTTCATACCCTGAAGTGGGTGCCCCACTTGGCAGTGTGATGTATCATTTTCTGGGGAAGATGGCTCCCTTCCTTGTACTGGCAATCATCGCTCTGTTGGGTGGAGGTACTGTATAACGTTGTACATAAGATGAAACATATAATCCTCCTCAAAAGTAACAGCATGAAACATTTGGATGTCCTGTTTCACTATTGACAAACAGGTTTGCATGTCCTCATCTTCCAACCATCAGGGGTGCAAACTGAGGTAAAGTATGACTGTAGCTACTGTCTTGCAGTGACACTTTGAATTGAAGGAATACTCCACAAGAACCTGTATTTTTAAATCCAAAAAATAATCAAATTGATAAAATGATCATAAAAATAAAATGAAATAAAATCAAATAATATTGATGAAACTGATTGAAAATTGGTTTAAAAAACAATACTGATGATCCTTGATAATTTAATAAAATAATGTAGTAAAACAGATGACATCAGCACAGTAAATAGCTAATTTCATTGTCATGATTTTATTTGATGTTATTAAAATTATTATCCCTCTAAAAATATATTTTGTGCTTCTATACAGATAGAAAAAGGAACTTCACTGCTGACTCTCATGAAGGATCCATACATTCTCATTGCTGCAGGTATTTTAAAGTAACCAATGACATATATTTATAAAGACAGTTTGATGTCATCTGCTTGTCTCCACATCACAGACGGTTCCTGGCTTTCCAATACCAAACTCGAAAATGTCTGTCCCACAGATTAGTTTTTCACTTTTTCACTGGTTGCTCATTGTGGTTTAACAGCTAATACATGCTGCCTCTCCTCAAAATACACCACCAAAAACCACTGCATCCAAGAACACTATGACACACTTTTATTTTATTTATTAGTATCAATCAACTTTGGTTTCTTTTAACCATGACAACAAAGGTCCCTAACCATAAAAAAACATCATTTTAACCCAAACCACATTGCATACTCAACATTAACCAACTAGCTATTTTAACCCATAAATCCCATAAACCTAACTAGACCTTAACCACAGCTGTCAGAAAACAGTTTTATTTTTGCAATAGCAATTTCTAGTGGTTTCAGGAGGTACTGACAGTTCAAAAAAGATCAGAAAAATGTGTCATTCTGGAGGGAAGATACAAACTCTGTATTTTGTCATTTTATGTGGAGGCCCTGCGGCTACAATTTGCTCAATTTCTCACAATACAATGCTTTCGGTAAGTAATAAGAAAAGAAGGCAATAACATATATCTGTGTTGCTCTGTGGGACGATATCGAGTTGCAAAGTGGGAGGAGCTATTTCTAGCACCCTCTGGCTCCAGAAGTAAAAATCTCCTTCATTTTTCTAATTGACAGTGTTTCATGACATACAGTTGGAATTCTTGTACAGCTTGAAACTCTCCCATTTAAAACATTAGTACAAAAGATGAACAACTGTCAAGTCAAGTCAATTTTATTTATATAGCGCAAAATCACCACAGAAGTTATCTCAGGGCACTTTTCACATAGAGCAGGTCCAGACCAGACCATAGACCATACTCTTCAATTTACAGAGACCTTTAAAGAGCATTATAAATTCATTGCCGCTCTGATTCAGGCCTCTGACTGACAGCAACGGCAACCAAGGCTCATGGGTATTGTAGTATATAGCTGTCTGCCATGCCAAAATTACAGACAAAACATGATTTCTCAGAAAGTTGAAATTATTGAAAATTGTGGTCATAACAAACCCATAGGATCGTTACAGTATCCAGGAGAGTCACATATTTCTCTATTAAGTAACCCTGAGGATATTATTTAAAGAAAATTTTAAAATGTTAATACAGAATGGGGAAAAATACTTCCAGAACCAGCGGCCCTTCACACTTTATAACTATGAGGATCAGGAGCATACTAAATGGCAATACTTATAATAATACTCTACTGACTCTGCTTTCCAGGAGCCATATGCTTTACAACTCAGGCTGTTGCCACAATTGAGACATCACTTCCCATCTGGATGATGAAGACCATGTGTGCTAGCAAATGGCAGCTAGGTATTCAAACAATTCTACTGTATGTTGTGTTTATCCTAGTGCTGACAGCCCATGCTCATATATATTCCTTGTTTATTTATATATTTGTTTTAAATACATTATGTACAATTTCAATTGTACAATTCATTGTGTTTCCTGCCAATGAGGATCCACAATTTTTAAAAGAATCCAAAGTCAGTGTATATACATTGATGCACATTTTCTAAGCTGATAGTGTGAGCACAGATCTCCATGCCAGTTTACCAAATGTAGAGATTCTCATGTAGGGTAATACTGTAGTTGAAAAAATTCACCTATCATTTAAGATCATCTTCAACTGCAGATAATCTCCAGTGATTTAACACACAATACATTAATACATTGTCCTCTATAAGTAAGTGCAAATGTCTTGGTCCATCTCACTGTGTCTCTGTGTCAGGCATTGTCTTCTTACCAGACAGTGTATCCTACCTCATTGCTTCCAACATCTTTGGTCGCCTGTCACACAAAAGTGGAAGGTATGTTGGTGGGGGCAAAAACACATAGGTCTTCTAAGAAATACTGGATAGACTGCCCATATGATATATTCATTCATTCATTCATTCATTCATTCATGTAAGTCTCCTAATTTAATGAATTACTTCAAATGACTTGGTCATGTGTCAAATGACTTCCAAGTGTCAAGAGCCTGACATCAAAGTATCCCATTAACTGAGTCTTTTCGATTTCGGTTTAGATTACAGCCCATAAATTACTGTATAAATATTTTGTACATAAGGGAATTCCAAATCCAGTTACAAGAGATTACATGGAATAAGGGGCTAACAAATCTGTGTTCTGGGGGGGTCTAGAGCTAAATTACAGTACAGTTTCAACTAATTGGTACACTGTACATATTAAATATTTAAATATTAAATATAAGGTAATTACCTAGTTACTTTGTAAAATATATATATATATATATATATATATATATATGTATAGCTCATTATAAATGGTAATAGAAAACGTTGACTTGTGCACACAATCTAAAGGGGAAAACTATAATAGGCACAGAAATATTTTCAGTGTCTCTCAATAATAACAATGCAAAATGTCAAGAGAGTACTGCATTTGTGGGTATGAGAATGCTTACTATTGTATGTTGCTGCTAATACAATACCATGCTAGTGAGTCTAAGCTAGTGAATCATTGTACAAAATGTACATTTTGGAGTGATTCAAAGTGCTAGCCTTTTCACCTGTCCTAGTATAGGTACCCAGTAATTATTTTATTGATGCCCCATATGTAGTTAATAATGACACTATAATTTGCGCTCAGTAATCTAAAACGTTTTTTAAAACGTCTTTTCTTCATGGTTTTGGGACCAAATATACCAAGACCACCATATATACAGTGCATATATTTATACTACAGTATGTTGTTATTCTCTCCCCACAGATGGCTATGTGCTTTTATTGGAATGATCCTGTTGGGAATAACCACCATCTCTGTAAGTGTCGTGGATCCATTGCTATCATACATTCTGCAAACATCCTGACTTTTTTCCTGTCATCTTTGCATGTCTGCATACATATAAAAAAAAAGAATAAAGTGCAATATAACAAAATGTAATAAAATGAATGTGTTTTGTCAGACCTCAAATTTTTATCCATCTGTAAATATCTTTTATATTTCAGTTTGGATTTTCCAAGAACATCTATCATGTGATTGCTCTAAATGCTTTTGTCGGCCTTTCAGTTGGTAAGTCATGTGCCAAATGTTTGATATTATTTTGTTTTCTCTATAGGGTTAAATAATCAATTATTACCTTGTTTCTGCCAGGCATGGTGGACTCCTCAATGATGCCCTTAATGGGTTACTTGGTCGACCTGAGATATGTGCCAGTGTATGGTACGGTTTATGCTATTGCTGATGCCGCGGTCTGCATTGGATTCTCTGTAGGTAAACATTTTTCTTCATCATGGAACAATAGCTCTATTGTGAAAAACAACTTATACCAAACTTCTGTCTCATAAAATGGTTTGTATTCATGCAGTATGTATGTTTAAATACTGTACCAAAGTACAAAAGGAAGACATATGCATATATCTCTATTTGTGTGTGTGTATGTGTGAAAACTTACAATAATTAAACAAAGTTATTTTATTCTATTTCTTTTTAATATTGCCATGTTGTTGAGTTTAACTCTGTTTATTGTCTCCTGCTTCCGAAGGTCCAGCTATTGGAGGTCCTATAGTGGCAGCGATTGGCTTCCCATGGCTCATGGCCATAACTGGAATAGTAAATATCCTCTTCGCTCCGCTTTGTATTTTCCTTTTCAGACTACCTTAACGGCAGGAAATGTAAGATTTGGAAAAAACAATTGCTTACATATATTTGTAATATATACAGTACTCTACAAGTAATTTTTCATATTTTCGTGATATCCTATATTGGGAGAGGCCAAACTGTTGCCTTGATAGCTTGTTACAGACTCAAACTGACATATGTACATGGCCAATCAAGAACAAATTAAACATTTACTTAATTGCCCGTTTTTTGGTTTTGAAATAGATTCAAAATTGAGCCCCTCTCAACTTCAATGTAATCACTCAAAACACAAACACATCGCCACATCCACTTTAAACGCATTATCTTTTTTCTTACACAATAATAATTAACGATTTGAGATGAATTTGAAGTACTTCATTTACTTTACACTGTCTTTAAAATGACATACAAAGAACTATTTTAGCTAATCGTTACACTTAAGAAGATTGGCACAGCCCTGCCTTTTTTTTTCAGCTCACATTTGTACCGCAATCCTAGCTTAAGCAAAGCTATTGCTATAAACTGTAACATTTATATCCCAATTTTCCACTCAAAAATTTTCCACTCTAAGTCATACATTGCTTAAAGAAATGACCTTAAAAATGTAATTAATACAAATAATTACAAAATCAGAAACAAACAAATGAATGTGATATGTCCTTATTTTGGCTTTCTTGCTATCTAATAGACCTGGCTGTAACTGACTTGTTTAAGAGTATTGCATGTAGTTTTGTGTTCAAATAGGTGGCAATTTACATGATATTTTTATCATAAATTATAAAATGATAACGCATAATATACATCTTTACTTCCTTAAAGGAGATCTTCTTGGCATACAGCCTATCATGTCATCATCCTTGTGTCAGTCTAGTAGGCACTATTAGAGCACTATTCCTTTAGGCAGGAATAGTGCTCTGCAGGTATATGATAACCTGGTTTACACACATTTAACATGCTAACTAAATATCATTCTGTTAATAACTGGGTAATGCATCTCTTGGGGCATTCAAATGTTCCAAATGTGACTCAGTTATATTGAGGCGTCCACTAGGGTTGGGGGAAAGAAATCAATTCTTAGATGCATCCCGATGCGGACGTGGACGATTCTGCATTGATTCACAAAAGTCAAAACTCGATTTTCCAAATGTTAGTTAATAACGTGTTGACGGATGTTGATACACGTTAATGTTGATGGAAAGAAAAAGGTGGAAGTCAACTGCGAGGGCAGTGCAGCACCCAGACAGTCTATAGCGTGCACACGGTAGAGTTCATCTTCACAAAAGGCAGCAATTGCAATCATTTTTTGATTTAACGACTAAATAATTACCTTTGCAAGATAAAGGTGAAGCACATTGTGAACTTTCTACGCCATCACTCAGAGACTAATGTTAGCGGAGCAGAGCAGCAAACTCCAGCAGTAACAAACAACACTGGCTGAATTAATGAATTCATTAATTAATGCACGTAACTTTTTAAAATAAAAAGGCATTGGACTATTTATCTTATCTGCCAGTTATATGTCATATTGTATTTCAGTGGACTAAGAACTGAGAAAAAATAAATCATGTATAGAAATCAAAAATTTTGATGCAACAAGATGCATCAATAATCATTTTATCATCGCATTGTAGCCCTCTGAATTGGAATCAAATCAAATCGTGAGGTGCCTAGAGATTCCCACCCCTAGTGGCAACAGATAGATATAACGTGGTGTGGTCACTTTGTTAATTACTGTGCTAAAGCAAGTAAAGCTTATATAGCACTTTTTTTTAATATTTATACACTTTTCAAAAGTGCTTCAGTTACAAAAAAGGCAATAAAAACATCAGAATAAAAATGTTCACAAAGAAAAGCAAAAGTTGTTCAACAGCAGATATGCAGCACATATCTCACAGTTTGGGCAAATAAACTATTTGCATGGATAGATACCAAGACTACCAGTGGTATACTGGTAATCTTGGCAGCACTTTGCTTATCAGGCAGGGAACGTCAGTGCCTACATTTACATGCACACTAATAATTCTATTATAATGTGAGAACCTGAACCCATGTAAACACCATACTCCAATTATGTTAATGCAATTATGGTCATAGGCAAAATAAGCATAATCCCAGTAAGATATGTGGATTATTCTGATCTTCCTCCTTTATTTGGGACCAGTCATGTATACACCTGAGTCAAATTACTGAAACCCTGATAATGGTGCACATGTGCAACTGGTGATGTAGCACTCCATGTGGTGTAGTGTTGACAAACATGATAATGGAAAGCAAAACAGAGAAGAAACTTTCTGGAAGTTTGAGGAATCAGAGTGTTTTGCTGTGTCTTGCGTAGCATTGACATAATGCCAGTCAGGTTAACTTGAGCTCTTGTGTGTTCATTATTGACTTAAAAGTAACAGAACATAATAACAGAAGATGAACAAAGCTACTCAACATCACAACTTTCTAGATAATCAAACTAGACAAACAAATATGACATATGTAAACAGGATTATTAAAGGGAGGTGTCCCCTTTGCAATCATGCGAACAGCATGATCGCACTAGTATTGGTCATAATCACACTACTATGCGCATGTAAACATAGTCAATGTTGTCCTTTCATTTTTGTTTTGCAGAGAAATGTTAAAGACTTTCCCACATTCTCATGCTGACAGTCCTCTTTTTAATGTGTATAAAATGCTGCATAGGAATAGATGTTTCTGTTTCATATTATGATAAAGCCATATGACATATTGTGAAGTGCTAGAACTAAACCAAATACCACATATTATAAACTGTTTATGATGACGTCAAATACCATGGACAAAATCTTGCTGTTGTTTTTCATATACTCTGTAATTTATGGGATGTTAGGCTTCAGGACATTTTAAGTGTTTATTCATGTACAGTATTTGTCAGAAATTATAAATTCTCCTACAAAGACATATTTTATATCATTACAACTGTGTTTTACTTTATTGCCCTTCATGATCTGTTTATACACCAGAATCCACATTTGAATGCCCACAGGAGGAGTTATAGTTATTGGAAAATATATTAATGAACACTTCTACCAACAACTACATTATAGTGTGTTATAAATCATTATTAATTGTTCATATACTGCTTAGAAATGCTAAATATGGGGAACAAAAGTAAAGCTACCCTGTAGTCCAGTAAATAATAGTTACTCTGTGAAAGAAATAGATTGTCCATCATTAAAATGAAGTTAATGCATGTGACTTGAATGAAAAACCTTTTAAATGGAAAGCAGTCATTGGTGTTTGCCTTTGTTTGACAGTATTATATGTTCAAAAAATGTTTAATTAATATCACCTGAAGCTACAGACTGCAGCATGTTGACTCTTCCTAAGTATGTCTCAACATCCTGTTAGACATAAACGCAATGCAGGTGACACAGAGAAGCATCCAGGCTTAGTAAGGCAGTGCTGCAGTGTGGCTACCCTACAGACAACTTTTGATTTGGTTATGTTGCTTTAGAGCCAGGTCATAATAAATGGGGGCTTGTCCATTAGGGTTAGTTAGTCAAAAAGCTTGTTTTTTGTCTTGCAGTTTGAGCAGGAGAAGTTACAGAGACAAATGGGCAGGGAGGAGAAGCAACTTGAGGTGGAGAAGCAGCTTGAGAAAATTCAGCAAGCAGAGAAGCTTAAGTTGGAGAAAATTCGGCACAACACTGAGAAAATGAAATAGGAGTTAGAGCAGTCAAAATTGCAGCTAATCAGAGAGGATAAGCTTTCTCTGGGAGGTTCTGGTATGGAGGATTCTGCTTCCATTGGCTCTGCACCGGTCGGTGTGGATGTTATTGCTAATCGTGTTGTAGATGCAAAAAATTGGCCAGATTCGGGCAGAGTGCTTATGCGTCCTCACTGGGAGAGTTCAGGAGGCATATTCAGCTATATGTGCTGAGGATGATTTGGATTATGATACGGTGAAATTAGCTGTATTAGGAGCATATGAGTTGGTCCCTGAAACATATCACCAGAAGTTTAGAAATTGGGTAAAGGGCGATAAGCAAACAAATGTGGAGTTTGTCCGTGATTTAGCGCCCCATTTTCACCGTTGGTGCTCAGCCGCTAAAGTTGATACTTTTGACAGTTTTTTGTGAACTGATTTTGTTAGAACAGTTTTAAAAAAGCTATCCCTCAATGCATTGCTACTTGAGCGGAAGCCCTCCACCACGCCTAAAGCAGCTGAGTTAGCTGATGATTTTGTCTTGACACATAAAGGCAGTTTTTCAGAGTTGCACTCTTGGGGTGATTAGAAAAATGGAAATGACAACTGTGGGAACTCCCGTGGCAGTGCAAAATTTTCACCTGGTTCCTCGCATCAGCCTGTATTTATGGGGTGATCTGAGGGTACCAGAGTGTGTAATTACTGCCATGGGGAAGGTCATTGGAAGGACAAGTGTCTGCTATTGAAGTGGAGAGCTAAGCATCATTCACCATCACCTCTGTATCATTCACCAGACCCGTCTGTTTCGGGGGTAGTAAAGTTGTGGTGCCTGCAGAACATGTGGTTTCACTGCCTGATCTTCCTCCAGTTGTTTCAAGGGAGGATTGGGTGAAGAGTCAGATTGATGGCTTGGATGGATTTGCCAGTTGAAAAACAAGATGTTTCTCATGGGTACTTATCCAGGAGGATTTGCTGGTGAGGAAGTGGGCGTCCTATGGTGGCAGCTTTGCTGGTGAAGATATTATTTAAGCATGACCCGACATGAACTGATTTTGCAGATAAGAGTACAAGCTATCACATGCTAGACAAATATTTGACGGCTATACAATTCAATTGTGTGAACAAGGTTCGCATCAGGATTGGCTATCACTCTGTCATCCAACAATAAATAGTGCATGCACCGGTTTAAACCAGCACAAATGTAAACACTGACTATCAAGTCTAATGATCATAGATGATGACAAACATTTGTCTAGCATGTGATAGCCTCCATAGATAGCTGGTAAACTTGTCTGTATGAAGTTGATTTGTCCTTTATATTATTTGCTAGGGAAACAGCGCTACTGTTTAGAGTCGTGACTGTGAAAAGTTAAATTTGTTTTGGTGGAGTTAAGATTGAACGCAAACGTTTATTTGATTCTGCTCAGCAACACTCTCTGCATCAGCGACTATGTTCTCCATTTGTCTGTGAATCTATCCTTTACTGTCGTAAAGCAGCACAGTGTCTCAACAGTAGCAGATAACTTTAGCAGAATATATAACTCTTTAAGCAAATAGCTGTCTCTCTTTTTCTGTAACATTAGCTTTTCAAAAACTTGAAATCTCTCTGAACATATTTCATCATCAAAGGAAATTAAGGAAATGTAAGGATTTAAAAGCTTAACACGTTGCTCTCTCTTTCTAAATGTCCATTTCTTGCTGCCATTTTGCTTTTAACACCAACTTTTCCACCTTAGCCAAGAGTGTGTTATGACCCGGCTCTTTGGCTACAACAAAATAGGAGACACACCATGTTACAGAAGTAACAAAAGATAATTTATTGAATCAAATTAAACAAATTAACTAAATATTTACAATAAGTTGTGTGCCCAAAGAGTCAGCCAGAAAGCAGCTGCTGGCTGCGGCCAGGCTTTATCACCTGGGGACACCAGTGCCAGGTGTTCCCCATTTTAGCCAACAAGCCACCTGCAGAGCAAAGCAGACAGACAGGTGAACAGACAAACCAAAGATGACACAATAACAAAACGCAAACAAATTACAAAACAAAACAGAAACAATGTACAAAAAAATAAAACAATTCCTCACCTAATCCACTGGGGCCGACTACCCAACCCCAGCTGGAGGACATGAGGCTTTAACATCTGGTGACAGGCGCAGATCCCAGCCAGCAGCTTTAAGTGATACTTTCTTATCCTACCGCATGTGACAGGAACATCGGGATCAGGAGTGTTTAGGTCCGTCTCACTGTCCATCGGGATCTGCAAACAGAATCAGTCACAAGTGTGGGAGTAACATTCACTTCAGAATTATTTGCATCACTCGGGCTAAACTGGCAACACTCAGTTTGATGGTCATACAGTTTTTCAAAGTATCCTGTGCACCTTCCAAATTTTTCCAGGCCACTTCACAATCTAAGATCAAATTCCCAACGGCTGGCTAACGGCTGGACTGGGACAAAGCATAGCAGGCGTGACTCGGTTCCCCAGCGAGCTGGCATGCACGGCACATATTGACAAATTTGGACACATCACGCTTTAACTGAGGCCAAAAGAAATAGCACAGGACACAGTCATAAGTTTTCTTTATTCCCATATGTCCACAGCCATCATGTGCAGTTTTCAACACCACATCACAGAAGTTACTTGGCACAACAACTTTTCAAAATAATGCACTCCAGTACACCACCATCACCCACTACTACCTCAATACATAAACATAAAGTAGAATTATCATCTTTCTGACAATGTCAACAAAAACTAAAAATGTATAAGTCTCATAAATGTGGACTTTAAGGCAGAGCTGTTGTATTGGAGTGCATTAGATTGCACAGGTGTTCCTAATAAGAGGCAAGTGAGCGTATACATATATATATATGTGTGTGTGTGTGTGTGGGTGTGTGTTTGTGTGTGTGTTAAGGGACTAAAAAATCAAGATAAACAGGGTTACTGTTTGTTTTAATACAGTAGGTGGGGAATAGCTATTCAGTGGTGAGTAACAGAGACATCATGACACATGACACTTATCCTCATTACCATTCATAGCATATTTTAGATTCTGTTAACTAATAACTATTCCTTTCCTTGTGCTTAAGGCTTCACTATGGTTATTTTATTATGTAAGAGAAATCATAATAGAACTGTCCCCAAAAATTTACTCAAATGTATTAACTAAAAGAGAAGAATTGGTATTATTAGATAAGAAAAATAGACTTACAATGATTAGTCGATTCATCGATCAACAGAAAATTAAGCGGCATCTGCTTTGATAATCGATTAATCGCTTCAGTCATTTTTCAAGCAAAAATCTCAAACATTTCATTGTTCCAACCTTCCCAAATGTGATGATTTCTGTCTTTTCTTGTCATATTTGACAGTAAATTGAATATCTTAACATTTTCGGCTCTTAGTCAGACAAGACAAGCAAATTGTAGACATTTCTGTGGCCTCTGAGAAACTGTGAATGCCATATTTTCACAATTTCTTAAGATTTCATTGACTAAATATAAATAATTAATCAATAAATCAAGAAAATAATCGGCAGATTAATCGGTAATGAAAATAATTGTTGGATACTAATAACAATAACCCAAGAGAATCACAGTTGACTGACCTTTCACATAAAAAACTAATTCCACACAGCTAAATATTACTTATGCCTTTTATATTTTAACTTTTGATGTGACATTTTTCCCTTAGCAGCAAACAAAATAAAACAATCTAAGAAACACAAGCCAGCAATTCGAAAAATGAAATTAAGAATAATAAACTCCATTGTAGATCTGGTCAATACACAGTTGAATCCTCTAATCCTCTAATCTTTTAAAAAGTTGAGTACTTATAAATACAAAGACACTAGCCAGGTTTCCATCCAAATGTGTGCAAATTTTAAACAAATTTCCAAAATCTGCAAAAGAAAATTCAATGCGCAGTTCCATCCACTGCCATTATGCAAGGAGTTGGGTCATCAAGATGAACAGTTGGTGGTGCTAATTTTCCAGTCGGGGGACATCAAACCTATGGAGCACAAAAAATTATATACTGTAAGCATAAATACATAAATAAAAATAAAAAATATGCTAATAATATATATCCTGTTTTGTATTCTGACCGAGATCGACAGATTGATGACAATTATGTGCCATGTGGGCTCCGTCCGTATCCTTCACCCTATCCCAAACCTCAACCTCCTCCTCCTTCTCCTCCACTACCGACCGCTCCAATGCCTCTAGCCCACTCACCTCACAACCCCTTCGTGAGAGTTAACGTCACCCCACGGAGAAAAGAAGTGGCTCCATCAGACCCACAGTCTCCCCTGAAAACACGACACGGTACAGTATACGGTTTTCCATACACCACACATGCAAATGATACACTGAGTCAAGAAAAGCTAAATTTGGAAGAATGAAGGATTGCAGAGAACTATTGATTATGCAGTTCATGCAGAAGAAACAATTGAATCAAAGAAACAAAAGAGAAGAGTTGCAAATACATTTTTGTGTGATGATGGTGACACTGATGAAATTTTCTTTTCCGAGGTGACTACGGAGGATGGAGAGGAGGGGGAAACGGCGGAGGCAGAGGAGCGGGCGACAGAAGAGATGTGTGCTACAATTGTGGCAAATTTGGCCACTATGCGAGGGACTGCAGGGCCCCAAAGAAAATGAGGAGATGGAGAGGAGGAGGACGGACAGGAGGACGGACAGGAGGGGGAGGAAGGAGTGGAGGAGCGGAGCCCAGGCAGAAAGAAAAGGAAAGTGATCAATCTGCATGACTAACTACAGAAGCAGGTCATGCACACACACACACACCAACAGAGGAAGAGACAGAGGTAGATGAAATCTTATCACTACAAACAGCTGAAATTTTATTATCAACAGGAGGGAGAATATACATTTGTACAAATAAAACATCTGCTAGTAAGTTCAGAAGTACTAGCACTCCCGGACTATAAAAAGCCCTTTGTACAAACATGTGATGCTAGGGGTGGATTTATGACTAGTGTGTTGACACAGCCTTTCGGAGGAAAACTTAGACCTGTAGCTTACTACTCGTCTAAATTAGATCTGATAGCTAGAGCAATGCCACAGTGTCTGCAAGCTGTACAAGCTGCAGCCTTAGCAATACAGAGCTCAGCCACAATTGTTCTATTTCATCCATTAACACTGAAAGTATCACATGCTGTAGATGCTTTATTAACACAAACAAAAATAGCCTTCATGTCCCCAGCTAGACACCTTAATTGCATGACCATTCTACTCTCTCAACCTCATTTAACCATTGAAAGGTGCACAACTTTAAATCCGTCAACACTATTACCAAATGAAACAGAAGGCACCAAACATGATTGTGTGGCTGAAGCAACGGAAAAGGTATTGCCTAGAGCAGACCTAACTGATGTGGCGTTACAAGACCCAGATGTGGTGATGTTTGTAGATGGATCATGTAAAAAGAATCCTGATGGAACAAACAGCAGTGGGTATGCAGTAGTAACTGTGGACAAAGTTTTACGATCTAAGGCACTCGCACCCCACTTTTCAGCTCAAGCAGCAGAACTGATTGCATTAACTGAAGCATGCAAATTAGGAGCAAAAAAGAAGATAACTGTCTATACTGATAGCGCATTTGCTTTTAACACCCTACATGTTTTTGCACAACAGTGGAAAAATAGAGGTATGATCACGTCCACAGGAAAGTCAATTCTGCACACAAAACTGATTTTAGCCTTATTAGAGGCTGTACAATTGCCACTACAGATAGCAGTATGTAAGTGTGCAGCGCACAGTTCTGGAGACGATTTAATTTCACAAGGAAACTGGAAGGCAGATGAGGAAGCAAAAGCAGCTGCAGCTAGAAAAGAATATAAAGATATTTACATAACTGAGCACATCACACATATTGACCATGACATTTTAAAAGATATGCAACATAACTCCCCTGAATCAGAAAAACAGTCTTCGATAAACAGGGAGGCGACATTATCTGAAAATGAGTGATGGAAATGACCAGAGGGCAAGTACATACTTCCAAAAAGTTTATTTCGTTTTGCAGCAGTATTGACGCATGGGTTAACCCACACGTCAACAGGAGGGATGTGTGAACTAATAAACAAAATATATACAACATATGGCTTCCAAAATTACTCAAAAACTTTTTGTGCGTCATGTCTAGTGTGTGGAAAACAAAATGTCCAAGGTAGATTGAGACCAAGACCAGGCAAAATGCCTAATGCTCAATATCCATTTCATACAATATGCATGGATTTCATTGAATTAAATAAGTGTGAAAACAAAAAATACTGTCTAGTGATTATAGACTTATACTCAAAATGGGTTGAAGTCATTCCAACTACAAGAAATGATGCAATAACAGTAGCTAAAGCTCTAGCAACACATATTGCACCAAGGTTTGGGTTTCCAGAGATCATATATAGTGATAATGGACCTCATTTCAGAAATGAAGTAATGGCTAAACTGAGTGAACTATTTTCCATTAAAATAAAATATCATTGCTCTTATCATCCACAGTCAGCAGGATTAGTGGAAAGAGCAAATGGTACAATCAAGGCTAAATTAAGGAAAGCTATGCACGAGACAGGAAAAGGATGGATAACCTGTTTGCCAGCAGTAATGTTAAGTCTTCACATACAACTCCTCCGCCTTTGCCGGCGATACCAAATAACTACTCCTATGACTTGAGTGTAACTATGACTACACCGCCACCTATTACAGCTAATAGAAATAATCCAGTGCAGTACATAGAGATTGACAGCCTACAGGATGTACTAGGATTAGAGACAGGATACAAGGATAACAATACATGGTTACAGTGGATTTCTTTCACCACTAAAGGTTCTGGACTGGCGACTGATTGCATAGCTTGTGCAGCTGCAAGACCGTCGCTGGGAACAATACCTTTTCCACTTAATCCTTACAATGATCTTCAAGGATTTAAGTGCATGCTTGCATTGTATAGGACTGATTCTCCTCGGAATAACTGTACCACTCTCAAGTATCTTTTCCCAGCTGTTTCCACTAAGGTTATTCCTCCATGGTTCACGCCATATGAGGGGAATTATACCTGCCTGTCTAGGACACCAGGATTGAACGGAGGACAAGATATGGGACACCTGACAGGTTGTGGCACCACGATTGCAGTAAGGGAGAATCCCTTTGGCATCACTGATGAGCTGGTGACTTTCCATGAATATGCACGATCAGATACGTGGTGGTACTGTGGAGGAGATAAGCTGAGACCTAAATTGCCTAAACTCTGGTATGGTACCTGTTCTCTAATCCATTTAATGATGCCTACATATTTGCTTCCCATGAACCCACAATTTCCTAAATTGTCATCTGAAGAAATGCACAGAATTAAGCGCAATAAGATAATACCCACATCATTTGATTCTAGAGTCTATATAGACTCAATTGGCGTTCCCCGAGGCGTTCCAGATGAATTTAAAGCCAGAAATCAGGTGGCGGCAGGATTTGAATCATTCTTTACATGGTGGGTGACAATAAATAAAAATGTAGATTGGATAAATTATATTTATTACAATCAACAGCGCTTCATCAACTACACTCGGGATGGATTTAAAGGTATCCACGAGCAATCGGATAAAACTAGTCTGATGGCCTGGCAGAATAGAATGGCTTTAGACATGTTGTTGGCTAAAGAAGGCGGAGTATGCAAGATTTTTGGAGACCTTTGTTGCACCTTCATACCCAATAACACTGCCCCTGATGGGAGTATTATAAAGGCATTGGAAGGACTGACTTCACTGTCAGAGGAGCTGGCAGAGAATTCAGGTATAACAGATCCACTCACAAAGTGGTTGGAAGACATGTTTGGAAAATGGGGGAATACGCTAAAGGCCATAATATTGTCTGTAGGAATCATGTTCGCTATCCTAGTCACTTGTGGTTGTTGTTGCATTCCATGTATGAGAGAATTAATCCTGAGATTGATTAATACCACTCTAACACGACAACAGTTGCTCTACCAGTCTGTCCCCACAGAGAACGACTATGAGAGACATGACGTGCTCGGAGGCCATGTCGAGGTTGGACACAGACATGGGGAGATCTACGGAGAGTATATTCAGCTCGAGGTGATCGAAGAGTCCATCTACGAACACTTTCGAGACGAGACATCTACTGAAGATTAGGACCTGTTGAGTCTTTATTCCACAGCACAATGATGAACCTATAGAAAATCTGAAAAGAAGTTATAGTGTTCTGATGTAATGTATGCTTAAGAGAAAAGGACTGACAGTATGTTGTACATACATTTATAGGATTTTTATTCTTTTCACGGATCAGGGAAAGTGTCTTTAGGCAGGGGAAGGTTCTCATAATCAGGTCCAATGAGACGATCAGCCTGACTGGGAACAAGTTATTTTATTTTAGATTTATACATTTACCTATACAACCGCTATTGTCAGAATCAATATATTTTACATTGAAATATGTATCTAAGCATACAAATGTGATTATAATGATTGTTAACCCATTATGTGATGAGATAACTAATTCTAATCATTCAATTCAGCTAATCATCAATTGACTAATTTTTATATTCATGATTATAGTTTTTGTATTTTTGGAAAGTACAAACAGGGGGGAAATGTTGATTTAAGGATCCACATTTGGAGGAGTTAGAGAGTGCCATGACGTGAGTAGAGTTATGTGTCAGTAATTATTCCATGGTAACTGAACCGCCCAGTTTAACAGCATATAAGGTTGATTGTAGATGCTCCATATGGGAGCCTTTTCTTTGTAACCTCACTTGATGTTGCATTGTTAAACGCTCCTCCTTGTACAAGTGAATAAATTGAACTTTTACTTTGACTCTTTGGATCCAGTCTTCGTTATTTAAGGTGATAAAAAGAAATTCTTATAACAGACCTCACTATGACTCCTGATGCTGATGGTGTTTCCAAAGTGGAGCTTGCTGTACAGGGAGAGAGGGACCCTCACTGTTCCTTCTCCTTTAGATAAGAGTAATGGCACTGCTCAGACCAGAAGTGCCAATTTATAAACCTCTACATATAGGGTGCCTTATTAGAAAGTGGTACTGATATGTTTTTCAGAATTTGTTCGGCTTCCAGATGAGACTCCTGGATATTGGTGGGGGGTTCTCTGGGAGAAAGGACTTTCAAGTGAAATTTGAAGAGGTAAAAATATACAATGCTAGTGCTTGTTCACCTCAGTATTCTAATGACCCAAATAATTGTAACTACTAAGTGTTGTATTTTCTTGTTAAGTGTTTTGTTTTCATTCAAGGACCATTCAACTTTAAATAGACAGTCCACCTGAGTGTAGAATACAAGCATTGTCAGGCAAAAAAAAGACTTTTTTGAGAGGTTGTGGTGGACCAACATATCACAGAAAGTCTCTAAGCCCAAACATACCTATGTATTTCTTATCATTCATGGCTCTATAATTTATCTTTAGTATCAAGGTTTCTCTAAGTCAGGCAGGTGTGACATTTTATGCAATGTTGGAAACATTAGATCAAACTTTGCCATTTGATATCCATCCAGAAACCTTGCCTTTAGTTGCTTGTAATGTCAGTGATACTGGTTACTGTTGGTGACTTTTTATTGTGTCAGCTAATGCCTGAAATATTATTAAGAGGTGTCATACCTGTGAAATATCCAATTAATCTATTGTGTTTTGCCCTCCAAGTTTTCAGAAGTCATTAATGAAGCACTGGATAAATTCTTCCCACCTGACAGTGGGGTGCAGATTATTGCAGAACCAGGTCGATACTACGTGGAATCAGCCTTCACACTGGCAGTAAACATCATTGCCAAAAGAGTCGACAACAACAGGGTTTGGGTGAAAGTTAACAACTAGTAGATGTGTCTGATGGCACTATGTGGCAATGCACACTACACTACATCAAGATTCATCTTTAGTAGACAGCCAAGCTTAGCCCCTGAGTAACCATAATCTTGATTTTCAGGGTTATAGTTACTCATTTTGTGCAGAGCCACAGATACCTTTGCGTGTTGCGTGTGGTGGAGAGACAATGGCTAAAAAGGCTCATTTTCATTATAATTTATAATTTTCCCTTTACTTTCCTTTCTAAAACATGGATATTTGATAGATCTAGTTACCATTTTAGTAACTTTCATTATTTTACTTGTATTTTTTCCAGACGGTGAGGAAAACAGCTCTAACAAAATGATGTACTACATTAATGATGGAGTGTATGGTTCCTTGAGTTGCATCATCAACGATCCTGCCCACATCAGTGTTGCACCATACCTTCACAAGGTGAACTTCAACTATATTGCCACATAACAACATAATTATTGGACGATTCTGTAAAACACCAGATTACATTCAATGAATATTTGAAATTCTTGCTTTCCACAATATCTGTGCATTGCAACTACTGTATTATTAAAGTAAGGTAAAGATTGAAGTTATAGCAAATAATCTGTAGTTAGGGTATGGTTAGGGTTAGGCAACTAACATACTTTGTTATGGTATGGAAAGATTGTTGTCATGGTTAAAAGAAAGGCATACATTAATTGCAGGTCTGTGATAAAACAGGAACTCTCCTGCATTGAAGTCAGACTATGACCTCCACAAGCTTACTTTCTGCTATACATAAAGGGGACACTACTTCTTGCATGGACACTTAATGTTGGCTTTGGACCAACATCTTGAGGTGTGGAATTGTTCAATATGTACAGTGATACTAGGCCCTAAATTTAGCACAATGACCAAAAATTGCCACCTTATCGTGGTGAAGGGGTTTTTACATCCGAGTGCCCCTCAGAGATGTGTTGCCGGTGCAATAACCCCTGGTAGGGTCTCCCAAGGTAAATTAGTCTCAGGTGAAGGGTCAGAAAATAGCTATTCATGGACCTCAATAGGGCATCTTTGGAATGCTGAAACCTCACCTGGAAAAGGGTTTTATGTGTGTTGTCAGACAAGCAGCGGGCAGGGGTGGGGACCTAGGCCACCCGTTTCGGTTGTTATCACTCGATTGAATGAGCGTTATCAGTGGTTATCAGCCTCATAGATATGGGTTATAAGGAGCCTGCTACACCTGCTAGTAGGTGCATATCAACCCATTGGAATAGGACCGTGGGACCTACCTACTATGTTACGCGTAGTGGGGTAGGAGCCGCAGCTAGTGCAGGAGGTGGAGCGGTTCCAACTAGATATAGTTATGCTCACCTCAATACACAGCACTGGCTTCAGAACTAAAGTCTGCCAGACACATAGTGAGGGTGAACTGCAAAAATCTGGCAGACACCCCTGTCTGTAGGTTCTTCAACTCCACAACTCCAGAATTTTCTCCTTCAAAACCTCTATTGTGGAGATGGCTCCTTGGAGTTGTGGCCAGAAGGTAGTCAGCACCTGTCATTCAACACGCTGGAGGGATTATGTATCTCATCTGGACTGGGAACACCTCAGGATCCCCCAGGGAGGATGTTGCTGGGGACAAAGACATCTGAGTTAACTTACTCAGTCTGGTGCCACCGTGACCCAGACCCAGACAAGTGGCAGAGAATGCGTGGATGAACCAAATCTGATATCTTAATGTACAATAATTATGAATTGCATGCTAAACTGCTAACTGTTGCAAATAGTAATGTGATTAATAACATAAAATGGATGCAACCTACTTTTGGAATACTTGACCCATGAAAATTGTAAAATGTCATGTAAGACGTGGGATTTAAACAAATATATTGTGGGAGAATATGATAATCAGTGTGATGTTAATTTTATATTTCAATGTTTGTGCTCCACATAGGCTGTTAAGGGCGGCAAGCACAGATACCGGTCTGTCATCTGGGGTCCAACCTGCGACAGCCTTGACAAATTAACTGAAAACTACTGGATTCCTGAGTTGGACGTGGGGGACTGGCTTCTCATTGACAACATGGGTGCTTACTCTATAAGTATAACCACCACCTTCAACGGCTTTGAAAAAGCACACATTTATCCTGTTGTGACAGCAGAGACATGGCACGCCTTAAACCTTTCTCACACCTACGGCATTATCCATTAATGATCTGGTAACATTCCTGTATAAGTTGGACATTGACACAATACTAACAAACATGCAAATTTAACATCTTTTTTTGGTTGGTCAGTTTCTATTGACAGGCCCAGTGTGCTTATATTGTGTTATTTTCACTGCATGTGAAAATAACACAATATGTGTTTTGGGTATACATGTCCCTATCAATGTTAGGGTTCTTCTGAAATGTCCCCACCAATATTCTAATGTTATCAAATGATCTTGTCATTTTAACTCCTCATAAGGTTACTGGTATGGTCTAAGCAAAGTGACCAGGTGTTTCGTTTGTCTTTTCTGGGCTACTGTAGAAACATACTGCAGCAACATGGCGGCCTACTTGGAAGGGGACCCGCTCTCTATGTAGATATAAAGGGCTTATTCTAAGCTAATGAAAACACAATTCTTATTTTCATGGGATTATACACTAGTTAAAACATACTTACGAATAGTTTCTGCCAAGTCCATTTCGCTAGATGCCACTAAATTTTACACACTGGACCTTTAAGATCAACCAACTTCATAATTGTAAAAAGAGCAAAAGATGGAGGACGTCATGGTCCCAAAGAAGAACCAAAGTGTCCATAAAAACTTAGCTAATAAGAATGTTCTGTAATCAAAGCAGCATCAGTAATATGTGTAGTATGTTAATGAACTAACGCCATCCCTGCCATCCCATTTTTCACAAGTGAATCATGAGTTGAGTTGTTATTGAATGGGTTATTACAACTTGAACGTTATTTATAAGGTATGCTTGCATTCATAACTTGTCCAAATGATTTGTTTGTTTGTGAATGCCATTTATCATTTAATCAGGGTTATTTTGAAAATCTATCATGTCTGAGATTTAATTTTTGTAATATAATCTATGAATGATATTATTAAAGATAAAATGTAAAATATCTGTTACAATTCCTGTTTTAGACAATTGGTATGCAAATGCGTGTTGTTTTGTAAATGTTTGCATAAGTATGCATAAGTAAACATCCTGCAGAGTCAAGGTCTGCTGTGCATGTGTGTGTATGCATGTGTGCTGAAAAAGAGAAAAAGCAAGTACACAAATACACAACAGTGCAACACTTGGTATATAACATTATCAAGCCATTACAAATTATCCACTGTAGAGTTGCTGCCTGAGAGCAATCAATTATCTGTGATGTACAGCATGTAGTGTATAGAGATAGAATATAGAATATATTTCCTGTGTTTTGTAAAAATAATTAAAAGTATATGTTTTCCTTCATCGTGTCGGTGTGTCCACTATATCTGTGTGTGTGTGTAATTTGTGCCATTTTTACTGTTGGTTGTGTTTGTATGTTAATTTGGTTATCTCAAAGCTAGTTTTTGAAAAAACATGAAGGAATCTTTTAAAATATTCTAATAATAACAATTATTTTTTCTTGTATTATTGCACTTCAATGAAAAAACACAGTAATAAAGTTTAGAGAATTAAATGAAAATGGGTATCAGTCTTTTTAGTATGATATTCTCTTATTCTTTTTTTTTCTCAACTCGATTTGTCTAATTCAAATTGCTGAAGTCTCATATTGATTTCAGATCAGCTTTGGAATGCATTTGGATTGTGGATTTTGTGTCAAGTCAATGACTCAGTCAATGACAGGGATTAGTCTTTCACAGATAACATCGGTGACATAACACTGCAGTACTTCACACTGGTGATTGGATGCTAAATCCTGTGTTGTGTCCATTTGGACTGAAAGCATTCCTCCCTGCTTCACTTGAACAGCAATTATCCCTTGAATTAGTCAAAAATCAGTAACTTTGTTCATGGTTGTTTTGGACAGCAGAGTAGAAAAAGACCCACTTCCTTTACTTTTTGTATCAGTTTTGCTTTTTGCTCTTTTCAGCAGAGCAGACATTGTATTTACTTAGTAACACAATTTGCCATGGTCCAAGATCATATCTTCCAGGGTATAAGCAGCTTCATGTCTGTCTCCTCTGTCGTTAAGACCACACTTACCAATTACTTAAACTATGACAATGACTCGTTCCAAAACCTGCCTCTTCTTTCTGACCTGCTCCCGATGGGACATTTGCTTCTCATTTAAAAGGCTACTGATGTAAGCACTGCTAGTTCTGAGGACGTAGGCTTCAGCACTCTCTCTGTGGGCCTTGCTTTTGTCATGTTCCTCTACTCTCTGATGGGCACATATCCATGACTGAAGCCTCTACTGATGAATACACTCTCACTGGTAAAAGGCAAGTGCTTTGTTGTGGGTGTTGGAAAGCCCAGCAGCGACTACTGGTGGACTAAAATGAGAGTGACAGGCTCAGAGAGTCTGCTGCCTCAGACACCTCAGCACCATGAGGATAGGATTAAGTGGTCAATTAGGGGGCAGTTTTACCAGTGTGGACTATTCTGTTGTTGTGCGTTACTGAAAAGACGTAAGTGCCGATTATTTACCTGTAAAGGACATATCCTATTAGAATTTAAGTTCATTGTTGAGATTCTGTCCAGTTTTAGCCATTCTAATGAGTTAATTGGTATGATGCAACAGCTAGCTAATTAGCTGACCCACTGCCATGATTCTTCAGTTCAGATGTAGTAAATGTGCATATTTTAACCTTGTCATCATTCAATTGGTCTAGTTAAGTTAATGCATTTAGTACTGTATGAAGAATACGGGGTTTGCTGTATTTTATTGTATTGAATCACCTTGCTAAAATTCATTAATATGCATTATGCAAATCTGTAACTGCTTGGTTAGTTTTATGTTCTGTACAGAAATGATAGTTTGCCTAATTTAACCTAATTTAACTTAATGTTTTCCTACCTATGCTCTATCCACAGACCACACACACACATACATAAACGCATATTCACAAATTACAAAACAACTACACCCTAAAGCAAGCCCTACACATTGACACAGACTGAGCTTGGCATCATTTGAAATAAACCCTTTAAAAGAAACCCCATGTCTGGAGCCTGATTCTTTAACTTTAACAATGTCCATATTGGTGGGAATTTAGAGTGGGAATGTTTACCTCCGCAATAGTGGGTAATAGAGGAAAAATAAGTCCAAATCTTTGGACAGAGGGTGGGTAAAATAATCAAAGGGTTGCTCAGCAATGTCACTGTCTCTTTTCACTTTTGTTGCTTTGCCGGAATCTGAACCTCTCTCTGCTTTCAAAGGCTCCTGCACACATGCTTGCACTGCATTGTAAGGTTAACATTAAAAACGTCCTAAATTTTTACTTCAGCAATATAAATATACTGCTTTTATCTGTACTGTATGTCACGAAGGCAAAGCCCATGAATCATATTAAACACAGCATGCATGTTTTAGACAGATATTTGCTCCTTGCACTTTCCCCACTGCTGTCTTACTACAACAAGTACTGTGCCAGAGAAGAACAAAATGGAAGTATTAAAAAATGCGGTGGTCTTGTAGCTACGCCTCTCTAAGTTGCTGAGTATTATTAAATTTAATTAAATGGTGTCATTAAAGAATGTTCATAGAGGTATCTATATATTTATTCAGTGGCAACAGCTGCTCAATACAGCATGACAATAACGGTTCCACAAGGCTAAAATGTTCCCCCTCCTCTTCTCCTCAGGAGGATTAGCTACTTCTTCCTCACTAGGGAGGTGGCCCAGTCTTGTCATTCCTTGACCTCGACTACACATTACAATTAAAATGCATTTCAAGAAGTAATACTGATATTCCACTTCTGACAGAAAAGTTGGAAAAGAGGGGATGACACAATGGTAATGCAGGGGAGAAAGAGAAAGAGAATTGCTACTGAGAAAAGTCAACACTTGTCTGATGTGTGCAGAAGTTTGTATTTGTATGTTTTTGTAGCAGCCTTGAGCCATTTGCAGGTAAACATGCTTGTAACGGCTTTGCACTGTGACCATTGGTTTGTGACAAACCAATATCTGTCCTGCTACCTTCACATCATTGTAGGAACTACATTATCTGAAGAAGGCCTTCTTCTTTCTTTCTTGCAAGTGTTCTAATTGGGTCTTCCATTGCTGAACCATTTACGAAATGATCTGACCCTCAATGTAAGCTTTCAAGACTCGACACTTTATTTTTACGGGTGCTTGTGCCACCAAGCTAAACATGACTCATGCCACGTTCACATCATGTGAGATAGATGGTAGAGATGGGAAAGATTCCCATGCTCACAGCTTGTGAGCGTTCACACCACAGTACAACTAAAGAAGGTTGTATGATTGCAGAATTCATTAAGTGAGGCTTAAAAGTACTGTGCATTGACCATGTAACACCATATCCTCTAAGTTTGGGTTTAATAGCTTTCAATGAAAGAATTTGGCTGATGTGAGGTGTCCCTTTTTGATTGATTTTCATACACTTCCTTATTATCAATTCAATGGATTAGTCAATGGATTAGTGCCATGTTGGATACATCGGTGCTTCCAGAAAAGGTTGAGTTTCCTAGCCATTATTATGACTTGGATGTTGATGTGAACCCTATTTTCAAGACGGAAGCTCATCTCATCTCATATTAAAGCGGCCTAAGAGTCTACAGCCATGCTAACAGCACCGTAAGGCTGTACTTAGGCCAGCATACTAACAAGCTCACAACGACAATGATAACATGCTGATGTTTTGCAGGTATAACATTTATCACTGTCACTTAGTTGAGCGTGTTAGCATGCAAACATTTGTGGATTGCCCAGAGAATTCATCCTCCAAATCCAATGGCAATCCATCCAATACAGATATTTTGCTTAAACCCATCCTGTTTTAAAGCACCATATAGTTGATATGGATATCTCATGGGTTTGGCTCAAGTCTGAAAACATTTTGATTTGTGAAGATGCAAAAGGAAAGGGTTCATACACATAGCTGAAATGCTAGCAGTATAAAAAGATATTGTGTAAGCATTATTTGATACGTCAGTCCTTTGTTAGCCGTGTGTATCATACTGGAACAAAGCGATTAAACTGATACCAGTTTCTCAGAAATACAAAGACTTTCCGCTTTGTAAAACTATAAAATGGGTTTGCTGGTGACATCTATTAATTGCACATTTCAGACAGTGGCTGAACAGGAGCAGCAGATGGCTGCTTGGAGTCTGCAAGTGGTCATGTAGACTCCATAATACGTAGTTTTATTTATCAGTGCCACTGTAATTTGCATGTATTTTTGTTCAGCCACAGGTTTGTGGATGTGTGGCTACTTTGATTAGTGTGGGACAGATATTCCCTATAGACTTTGCCTATGATATGTCTTTAACTTCTGCAATGCTTTGTGTCTATGTTGCTTGTTTTGTGTTCATGATCATGTATGTATTCCTGTTTGATAAACACGTTAGTTGTACTGTAAACAGAAAACAGTGGCTACCAGCCAAGCATTTGTTGCCCAGTGCATCAGTGTCCTTGTTGATGGACAATGTGACAATGTGAGACAAACCACATTCAAAACTGTGCAATGCACTAGTCAATGGGATGAAATTACAGACAAAATTCTAGCACTTTATAAACCACTGATAACTTCAACCTCAGATCCCTAAATTTAAACAATAATGAATATTAAAAAAGTGAAATGAACACTCAACTTTAATCTTAATTTACATTCACCACAGCACAACACTTAGACCACATGTATTATAATACTATATATAGCCAATACAAGTTGCACTTTTCAGACAGGGATGACTATATAGACATCCTGTTTGCCTAGCAAATAATGGAAAGAAAACATTAGCTTAACTATGTCAACTAAACAAACCACAGTGCTACCCTGGCGTGGTGTGTGAGTATATATAATATAATATAATATAATCTAAGCCTTAACACTTATCAAACATAGCTTATATATGAATAGGAGTGATGCACAGATTGCAGTTATATCTGCGGATTAGGCAGGTCAGGTCATAAAAAATGACATCCTGATTAATAGCTGATGGGTCGCAGGTGGTGAAATAATACATCGTTAATGAGGAAAATATTAATTAAATTCTCTAAAATGTGACCATAGCAGAGAGCAGAGCAGAGCTGCTCCGCAGTGGACAGCTTCGTTTTTCGTCGGGCACAAATTACTGACTCACAACTAAGCAAACTTAACAACAGGGAATACTAAGGAATATACAGACACTAATAACAATTATTTCTACAATTATACAAGGGAGATTGCTGGAGAAATTGGTGCAGTCAGCATGCTACAATCATCAGGAGCAGAAACAGGACCACAGCAGGCAGCATACATAGTAGGTTACATAAGTATGAAACTGTATTGCAAAGGCACAGTTCACCATGGAAACATTTACAATTAGTGAAAGCAGCATCTCTAATCTTTAAAGTAAATTGTTCAAGTAAAGTAAATCTTTAAAGTAAATCGTTAAAGAGGATTTAGTGATTTGGGGACACCAGGCAAACTCTGTCTTGCTTTACAGTAAAGAAACAACATTTTGATTTTGGGACAGTTTTCATTCACTTTTACATTCATTAAATTAAATTACTGCTACAAACAACCAGAATAGACAACAGCTTTTTCCCTCTGGTGGTCAGCACTGTTTGTCTTATTTTAATGAGTGTAAAGATGCATAACAAGGAATTTTACAACTGCCTTTTCAGGTTTCAAAGTAAATAGAATTATCGTGTTTTAAAACAGTGGGTGGGGAAAAGCCAGCTAACAAAATCAGAATGCTATGACAATGTTGTGACAAGTGTCAGCTGGACTTGCGTGAGTACTTACTATCAAACTTACTTCCAGTTCTGTTTCATGGAAATGCTGTTGTAATGCTTCAACTCATTTGAAAATATTTGACATTTTCAGGGTTGCAAAATATGGAGAAGATAACGGGTCATGGTAAAAAGAAAAAAAACTTTCCAGGGTTTTTTTTAATGTCTTTTAATGTGTGAATCAAATGTTTCTATCTATGTTATCAACACATTATTTGGTTGACTACTATATGCATGGCATAATTTAGACAAATAGCTATAATCAAAGACAGATTTCCAATTGTGATCCAACCTTGCATTAACAAACCTTGTTTTGTGCTGTAAACTAAGAGTTATTCATTTTATGCTTTTGTCTCTTAATGATTGTCATCTCTTGCAGCATCAGTAACTACAAACAGATCAGTTATGCAAGTTTTGTCCTCTGAGAACTGCAACATCGACATTTTAGAAAATGGAAAGACAATTACTAATTTCATAGACAATAAAATAGAAGAACGGGGATCAGTGGTGAGTGTCAGAGACATCATGACATTTAACTTGTGCATGGTATGAATCTATAATTGTGTGAAAGTGTTGTGAGATAGATGAGATTTCAAATTTTAGAATTTGAGTTGAGATGTGAATTTTTTAAATGTTATCTCTGCTTTCTTCATTCAGGACAATGAAGAACCCTTCTATGTGGCAAATCTAGACAGTATGTTTGAGACACACCTCAGGTGGCTTACTAAATTACCTCGAGTCAAGCCTTTCTATGCAGTGAAGTGCAACAACACACCAGCAGTTATCCAGATGCTGAGTGCTCTGGACACAGGTTTTGACTGTGCCAGCAAGGTACTGATGAAGTATTTTGAAGATAATCTACAACTCTGCTTTCTTTTTTTATCATCTCTGTTATTGAGAATGATTGTTCCCTTCTCATTTTCCTTCTCAGTCTGCTAATATGAAACACATTTTGGTCTAACAGGGTGAGATTCAGATGGCCCTGTCCCTCGGAGTGACACCTGATAAAATCATTTATGCACATACAACAAAACCACGGTCCCACATCAAATATGCCTGTGCTCACGGAATAGATCTGATGACTTTTGATAGTGAGGATGAACTCATAAAAATTTCTCAGTGTCATGCCAAAGCCAAGTAAGTGAACAACTACCGATATTTTTGCTTCCACATTTGGTGTAGATTCTTTTTAGAGCATTGATTTAGTCTTTTGAATGACTTTCCAGACTAGTGCTACGCATTGCAGTGGATGACTCCAAATCACTGATAAGACTCAGTTCAAAGTTTGGAGCCAGACTGGATACCATTGAAAAGCTGCTGGAACGAACTGTAGAGCTGGGCTTAGAGGTCATTGGAGTCAGCTTCCATGTAGGCAGCGGGTGCACTGACAGTTTGACATTCAAGCAGGCCATAACAGATGCCCGACATGTCTTTGACATAGCGGTAAGTCATTGTGATAGCAATAGAACACAAAAATACAGTACATTTACATGTTTAGTACAGCCATTGATCAAGTTTGTTGTGCAGTGTTTGCAGGATTTGCGATGCAAATTCTCTGTCTCAAAAAAGCAGTGGCGGTCATAAGTGAGCACTCAGATGGAAAACAGCCCTGCATTCAAAGAAAGGATGACCTCACGTTGTGGCAAAAGTTGAGCGTGGGTTAACTTTTTTGTTTAAAGTTTAAACTAAAAAGTTAATCCAGACATTGTTTTTTATGTTTAATACTTTTTGACTTTTATTTTTGAAGGAAGGACATTTTTTGTTTTGATTGATTGATTGGTTGACTGACTGATTGATATTTTGGTACCACTCTCTAATAAGGCACTCTTTTTAAAGGTTGTAACTAATGGCCTTATAATAGGTAATAAAACATTTACTAATGTCTTGCAGATAAATTATAAGACATTAATAAGACTTCTGGGATGCCACTAATCCATTAAGTCTTCATTTGTAATTGTTAATTGTGAAAATAGATTTTGGATTTTAGATATTTCCAAAAGGTAAGTGGTCAGCCCAGTGGAGGGGTCTTTCTGACAAGTTAAAGTACATAGTAAAATCATACACCTCAATTGGGATTTGTCCCTTTTTGAAAACAGAATAGAAAATACTATGCCAACTCTTATAATACTTTCTGGTTGAGCCAAGAGTAATATGCCTCAGCTGTTAAGCATTTGAGGTGAACTACTATATCATCCAGCCATTATTTATGAGATTGTCATTGAGCAAGCAGTGTAGAGAATTCCACAACTGCAGCTTGTTTAGCAGTGTTCTCCTCAGGGATTACACAGAATATGGTCATCACAGGGTTAGGATCATTAACGGTGTCACATACATTTGAAAGGGTATTAAACACCCCTGTCCAAAATTCCTCCAGCTGCAGACAGGACCAAAACATATGGTTGCGGGTGCACGGATCATACCCGCATCTTAAACAGTTCTCATCTGCTCCTCAAAATTCAACAGTTTTGCCAATTTGCTGGTCAGATGGAGCCTATGAATTACTTTAAACTGTAGCAGCCTGTGCCCGATGCATATTGATGAGGAATGAACCAGAGGAGGACCTTTATGAAATCTGTGAGTCCAGTTCCTCATCCCATTACAAATGTGGTCAAAGGAAGGAGATGCAGCTGCATGAACTGTCTTTTAGGTTCTTTTGGTCCAACTTATCTAAAACCCTTGAACAGGCCCTCAACACTAATATAGACCATAACCCCCTGACTGCTTTGTTCGGCCTCCCCCCAACTCGGAATATGCCCTCTACAATACAACGTGTCATTGCCTTCACCACTCTGTTAGCCAGACACCCGTCTTTATCAATGACCTCACTATAACTCCTGATGCTGATGGTGTTTCCTAAGTGGAGCTTGCTGTACAGGGAGAGAGGGACCCTCACTGTTCCTTCTCCTTTAGATAAGAGTAATGGCACTGCTTAGACCAGAGGTGCCAATTTATAAACCTCTACATAGAGGGTGCCTTATTAGAAAGTGGTACTGATATGTTTTTCAGAATTTGTTCGGCTTCCAGATGAGACTCCTGGATATTGGTGGGGGGTTCTCTGGGAGAAAGGACTTTCAAGTGAAATTTGAAGAGGTAAAACAAAGAAAATATACAATGCTAGTGCTTGTTCACCTCAGTATTCTAATGACCCAAATAATTGCAACTACTAAGTGTTGTATTTTCTTGTTAAGTGTTTCGTTTTCATTCAAGGACCATTCAACTTTAAATAGACAGTCCACCTGAGTGTAGAATACAAGCATTGTCAGGCAAAAAAAAGACTTTTTTGAGAGGTTGTGGTGGACCAACATATCACAGAAAGTCTCTAAGCCCAAACATACCTATGTATTTCTTATCATTCATGGCTCTATAATTTATCTTTAGTATCAAGGTTTCTCTAAGTCAAGCAAGTGTGACATTTTATGCAATGTTGGAAACATTAGATCAAACTTTGCCATTTGGTATCCACTTAGAAACCTTGCCTGTAGTTGCTTGTAATGTCAGTGATACTGGTTACTGTTGGTGACTTTTTATTGTGTCAGCTAATGCCTGAAATATTATTAAGAGGTGTCATACCTGTGAAATATCCAATTAATCTATTGTGTTTTGCCCTCCAAGTTTTCAGAAGTCATTAATGAAGCACTGGATAAATTCTTCCCACCTGACAGTGGGGTGCAGATTATTGCAGAACCAGGTCGATACTACGTGGAATCAGCCTTCACACTGGCAGTAAACATCATTGCCAAAAGAGTCGACATAGATCATATGGCTGAACACAAAAGTAATGTATATTTATGTCTTTTGAAGCCACATGAATGTTGCATGTCCACTTTTAACAAGCACTAAAGATGCCAGATTACTTCAGCTGAGTGGCTGTATTTAAATTTTAAATACAACAGGGTTTGGGTGAAAGTTAACAACTAGTAGATGTGTCTGATGGCACTATGTGGCAATGCACACTACACTACATCAAGATTCATCTTCAGTAGACAGCCAAGCTTAGCCCCTGAGTAACCATAATCTTGATTTTCAGGGTTATAGTTACTCATTTTGTGCAGAGCCACAGATACCTGGTTGCGTGTGGTGGAGGGACAATGGCTAAAAAGGCTCATTTTCATTATAATTTATAATTTTCCCTTTACTTTCCTTTCTAAAACATGGATATCTGATAGATCTAGTTACTTTTTTAGTAACTTTCATTATTTTACTTGTATTTTTTCCAGACGGTGAGGAAAACAGCTCTAACAAAATGATGTACTACATTAATGATGGAGTGTATGGTTCCTTGAGTTGCATCATCAACGATCCTGCCCACATCAGTGTTGCACCATACCTTCACAAGGTGAACTTCAACTATATTGCCACATAAGAACATAATTATTGGACGATTCTGTAAAACACCAGATTACATTCAATGAATATTTGAAATTCTTGCTTTCCACAATATCTGTGCATTGCAACTACTGTATTATTAAAGTAAGGTAAAGATTGAAGTTATAGCAAATAATCTGTAGTTAGGGTATGGTTAGGGTTAGGCAACTAACATACTTTGTTATGGTATGGAAAGATTGTTGTCATGGTTAAAAAAAGGCATACATTAATTGCAGGTCTGTGATAAAACAGGAACTCTGATCTCCTGCATTGAAATCAGACCATGACCTCCACAAGCTTACTTTCTGCTATACATAAAGGGGACACTACTTCTTGCATGGACACTTAATGTTGGCTTTGGACCAACATCTTGAGGTGTGGAATTGTTCAATATGTACAGTGATACTAGGCCCTAAATTAAGCACAATGACCAAAAATTGCCACCTTATCGTAATGAAGGGGTTTTTACATCCGAGTGCCCCTCAGAGATGTGTTGTCGGTGCAATAACCCCTGGTAGGGTCTCCCAAGGTAAATTGGTCCCAGGTGAAGGGTCAGAAAATAGCTATTCATGGACCTCAATAGGGCATCTTTGGAGTGCTGAAACCTCACCTGGAAAAGGGTTTTATGTGTGTTGTCAGACAAGCAGCGGGCAGGGGTGGGGACCTAGGCCACCCGTTTCGGTTGTTATCACTTGATTGAATGAGCATTATCAGTGGTTATCAGCCTCATAGATATGGGTTAGAAGGAGCCTGCTACACCTGCTAGTAGGTGCATATCAACCCATTGGAATAGGACCGTGGGACCACTATGTTACGCGTAGTGGGGTAGGAGCCGCACCTAGTGCAGGAGGTGGAGCGATTCCAACTAGATATAGTTATGCTCACCTCAATACACAGCACTGGCTTCAGAACCAAAGTCTGCCAGACACATAGTGAGGGTGAACTGCAAAAATCTGGCAGACACCCCTGTCTGTAGGTTCTTCAACTCCACAACTCCAGAATTTTCTCCTTCAAAACCTCCATTGTGGAGATGGCTCCTTGGAGTTGTGTCCAGAAGGTAGTCAGCACCTGTCATTCAACACGCTGGAGGGATTATGTATCTCATCTGGACTGGGAACACCTCAGGATCCCCCAGGGAGGATGTTGCTGGGGACAAAGACATCTGAGTTAACTTACTCAGTCTGGTGCCACCGTGACCCAGACCCAGACAAGTGGCAGAGAATGCGTGGATGAACCAAATCTGATATCTTAATGTACAATAATTTTGAATTGCATGCTAAAAATAAAATGCGGTTGTTGGCTAACTGTTGCAAATAGTAATGTGATTAATAACATAAAATGGATGCAACCTACTTTTGGAATACTTGACCCATGAAAATTGTAAAATGTCATCTAAGACGTGGGATTTAAACAAATATATTGTGGGAGAATATGATAATCAGTGTGATGTTAATTTTATATTTCAATGTTTGTGCTCCACATAGGCTGTTGAGGGCGGCAAGCACAGATACCGGTCTGTCATCTGGGGTCCAACCTGCGACAGCCTTGACAAATTAACTGAAAACTACTGGATTCCTGAGTTGGACGTGGGGGACTGGCTTCTAATTGACAACATGGGTGCTTACTCTATAAGTATAACCACCACCTTCAACGGCTTTGAAAAAGCACACATTTATCCTGTTGTGACAGCAGAGACATGGCACGCCCTAAACCTTTCTCACACCTACGGCATTATCCATTAATGATCTGGTAACATTCCTGTATAAGTTGGACATTGGCACAATACTAACAAACATGCAAATTTAACATCTTTTTTTGGTTGGTCAGTTTCTATTGACAGGCCCAGTGTGCTTATATTGTGTTATTTTCACTGCATGTGGAATTAATTATGGAGTGTTTTTAGTATGGACAGTAGGGACATGTCCCTACTAATGTTAGGGTTCTTCTGAAATGTCCCCACCAATATTCTAATGTTATCAAATGATCTTGTCATTTTAACTCCTCACAAGGTTACTGGTATGGTCTAAGCAAAGTGACCAGGTTTGTGTCTTTCTGTAAAAAGTGAGCTACTTAAATGGAGAATAACAGCGAAGGGGGGTACCTGACCTGAGGTTCTAGACACCCTCTGGCTGTGCACATTGCCAGCTAGCTGCAACAGTAGCAACTGTGAGATGAATGAATGAAAGTGGATTTGAAGCACTTATTAATAGACTGAATGATTCAAACATCACACGCAAGAACTAAAAATTATTTAACTGCTGGATATAGCTAACATCAGTCACTTGATATTACTGTGTATTCAAATTTCAGGCATGGGGTTGTGGCTAATTTGTGTTCATTGCTAAAACATAATTTTAAAGGTCCAGTGTGTAGAATTTAGTGGCATCTAGTGGTGATGTTGCAGATTGCAACCACCTAAATACCCCTCCTCTCACCTTCCCCTTCCAAGTGAGTAGGAGAACCTGGCCGCAAAACCTGTGAAATGAACCTGAAAAATGTGAAAGGCCCTCTCTCAAGCCAGTGTTTCATTTGTCTTTTCTGGGCTACTGTAGAAACATGGCAAACTGTAGAAACATACCGTAGCAACATGGCGGCCTACTTGGAAGGGGACCCGCTCTCTATGTAGATATAAAGGGCTTATTCTAAGCTCATGAAAACAAGATTCTTATTTTCATGGGATTATACATTAATTAAAAAATACTTACGAATAGTTTCTGCCAAGTCCATTTCGCTAGATGCCACTAAATTTTACACACTGGACCTTTAACATCAACCAACTTCATAATTGTAAAAAGAGCAAAAGATGGAGGACATCATGGTCCCAAAGAAGAACCAAAGTGTCCATAAAAACTTAGCTAATAAGAATGTTCTGTAATCAAAGCAGCATCAGTAATATGTGTAGTATGTTAATGAACTAACGCCATCCCTGCCATCCCATTTTTCACAAGTGAATCATGAGTTGAGTTGTTATTGAATGGGTTATTACAACTTGAACGTTATTTATAAGGTATGCTTGCATTCATAACTTGTCCAAATGATTTGTTTGTTTGTGAATGCCATTTATCATTTAATCAGGGTTATTTTGAAAATCTATCATGTCTGAGATTTAATTTTTGTAATATAATCTATGAATGATATTATTAAGATAAAATGTAAAATATCTGTTACAATTCCTGTTTTAGACAATTGGTATGCAAATGCGTGTTGTTTTGTAAATGTTTGCATAAGTATGCATAAGTAAACATCCTGCAGAGTCAAGGTCTGCTGTGCATGTGTGTGTATGCATGTGTGCTGAAAAAGAGAAAAAGCAAGTACACAAATACACAACAGTGCAACACTTGTTGGTTTTGTTTGTATGTTAATTTGGTTATCTCAAAGCTAGTTTTTGAAAAAACATGAAGGAATCTTTTAAAATATTTCTTTTTTTCATTATTTTCTCTTGTATTATTGCACTTCAATGAAAAAACAGTAATAAAGTTTAGAGAATTAAATGAAAATGGGTATCAGTCTTTTTAGTATGATATTCTCTTTTTCTTTTTTTTCTAGATAGATTGTAACTCGATTTGTCTAATTCAAATTGCTGAAGTCTCATATTGATTTCAGATCAGCTTTGGAATGTATTTGGATTGTGGATTTTGTGTCAAGTCAATGACTCAGTCAATGACAGGGATTAGTCTTTCACAGATAACATCAGTGACATAACACTGCAGTACTTCACACTGGTGATTGGATGCTAAATCCTGTGTTGTGTCCATTTGGACTGAAAGCATTCCTCCCTGCTTCACTTGAACAGCAATTATCCCTTGAATTAGTCAAAAATCAGTAACTTTGTTCATGGTTGTTTTGGACAGCAGAGTAGAAAAAGACCCACTTCCTTTACTTTTTGTATCAGTTTTGCTTTTTGCTCTTTTCAGCAGAGCAGACATTGTATTTACTTAGTAACACAATTTGCCATGGTCCAAGATCATATCTTCCAGGGTATAAGCAGCTTCATGTCTGTCTCCTCTGTCGTTAAGACCACACTTACCAATTACTTAAACTATGACAATGACTCGTTCCAAAACCTGCCTCTTCTTTCTGACCTGCTCCCGATGGGACATTTGCTTCTCATTTAAAAGGCTACTGATGTAAGCACTGCTAGTTCTCAGGACGTAGGCTTCAGCACTCTCTCTGTGGGCCTTGCTTTTGTCATGTTCCTCTACTCTCTGATGGGCACATATCCATGAATGAAGCCTCTACTGATGAATACACTCTCACTGGTAAAAGGCAAGTGCTTTGTTGTGGGTGTTGGAAAGCCCAGCAGCGACTCCTGGTGGACTAAAATGAGAGTGACAGGCTCAGAGAGTCTGCTGCCTCAGACACCTCAGCACCATGAGGATAGGATTAAGTGGTCAATTAGGGGGCAGTTTTACCAGTGTGGACTATTCTGTTGTTGTGCGTTACTGAAAAGACGTAAGTGCCGATTATTTACCTGTAAAGGACATTTCCTATTAGAATTTAAGTTCATTGTTGAGATTCTGTCCAGTTTTAGCCATTCTAATGAGTTAATTGGTATGATGCAACAGCTAGCTAATTAGCTGACCCACTGCCATGATTCTTCAGTTCAGATGTAGTAAATGTGCATATTTTAACCTTGTCATCATTCAACTGTGTTAATTTGGTCTAGTTAAGTTAATGCATTTAGTACTGTATGAAGAATAAGGGGTTTGTTTGCCTCTAGTTTGCCTAATTTAACCTAATTTAACTTAATGTTTTCCTACCTATGCTCTATCCACAGACCACACACACACATACATAAACGCATATTCACAAATTACAAAACAACTACACCCTAAAGCAAGCCCTACACATGGACACAGACTGAGCTTGGCATCATTTGAAATAAACCCTTTAAAAGAAACCCCATGTCTGGAGCCTGATTCTTTAACTTTAACAATGTCCATATTGGTGGGAATTTAGAGTGGGAATGTTTACCTCCGCAATAGTGGGTAATAGAGGAAAAATAAGTCCAAATCTTTGGACAGAGGGTGGGTAAAATAATCAAAGGGTTGCTCAGCAATGTCACTGTCTCTTTTCACTTTTGTTGCTTTGCCCGAATCTGAACCTCTCTCTGCCTTCAAAGGCTCCTGCACACATGCTTGCACTGCATTGTAAGGTTAACATTAAAAACGTCCTAAATTTTTACTTCAGCAATATAAATATACTGTTTTTATCTGTACTGTATGTCACAAAGGCAAAGCCCATGAATCATATTAAACACAGCATGCATGTTTTAGACAGATATTTGCTCCTTGCACTTTTCCCACTGCTGTCTTACTACAACAAGTACTGTGCCAGAGAAGAACAAAGTGGAAGTATTAAAAAATGTGGAGGTCTTGTAGCTACGCCTCTCTAAGTTGCTGAGTATTATTACATTTAATTAAATGGTGTCATTAAAGAATGTTCATAGAGGTATCTATATATTTATTCAGTGGCAACAGCTGCTCAATACAGCATGACAATAACGGTTCCACAAGGCTAAAATGTTCCCCCTCCTCTTCTCCTCAGGAGGATTAGCTACTTCTTCCTCACTAGGGAGGTGGCCCAGTCTTGTCATTCCTCGACCTTGACTACTAATACAGGACTAATACAGTCATAATTCTACTGTAACATCACATTACAATTAAAATGCATTTCAAGAAGTAAAACTGATATTCCACTTCTGACAGAAAAGTTGGAAAAGAGGGGATGACACAAAGAGAATTGCTCCTGAGAAAAGTCAACACTTGTCTGATGTGTGCAGAAGTTTGTATTTGTATGTTTTTGTAGCAGCCTTGAGCCATTTGCAGGTAAACATGCTTGTAACGGCTTTGCACTGTGACCATTGGTTTGTCACGCATATCTGTCCTGCTACCTTCACATCATTTTAGGAACTACATTATCTGAAGAAGGCCTTCTTCTTTCTTTCTTGCAAGTGTTCTAATTGGGTCTTCCATTGCTGAACCATTTACGAAATGATCTGACCCTCAATGTAAGCTTTCAAGACTCGACACTTTATTTTTACAGGTGCTTGTGCCACCAAGCTAAACATGACTCATGCCACGTTCACATCATGTGAGATAGATGGTAGAGATGGGAAAGATTCCCATGCTCACAGCTTGTGAGCGTTCACACCACAGTACAACTAAAGAAGGTTGTATGATTGCAGAATTCATTAAGTGAGGCTTAAAAGTACTGTGCATTGACCATGTAACACCATATCCTCTAAGTTTGGGTTTAATAGCTTTCAATGAAAGAATTTGGCTGATGTGAGGTGTCCCTTTTTGATTGATTTTCATACACTTCCTTATTATCAATTCAATGGATTAGTCAATGGATTAGTGCCATGTTGGATACATCGGTGCTTCCAGAAAAGGTTGAGTTTCCTAGCCATTATTATGACTTGGATGTTGATGTGAACCCTATTTTCAAGACGGAATCTCATCTCATCTCATATTAAAGCGGCCTAAGAGTCTACAGCCATGCTAACAGCACCGTAAGGCTGTACTTAGGCCAGCATACTAACAAGCTCACAACGACAATGATAACATGCTGATGTTTTGCAGGTATAACATTTATCACTGTCACTTAGTTGAGTGTGTTAGCATGCAAACATTTGTGGATTGCCCAGAGAATTCATCCTCCAAATCCAATGGCAATTCCCTATAGACTTTGCCTATGATATGTCTTTAACTTCTGCAATGCTTTGTGTCTATGTTGCTTGTTTTGTGTTCATGATCATGTATGTATTCCTGTTTGATAAACACGTTAGTTGTACTGTAAACAGAAAACAGTGGCTACCAGCCAAGCATTTGTTGCCCAGTGCATCAGTGTCCTTGTTGATGGACAATGTGACAATGTGAGACAAACCACATTCAAAACTGTGCAATGCACTAGTCAATGGGATGAAATTACAGACAAGATTCTAGCACTTTATAAACCACTGATAACTTCAACCTCAGATCCCTAAATTTAAACAATAATGAATATTAAAAAAAGTGAAATGAACACTCAACTTTAATCTTAATTTACATTCACCACAGCACAACACTTAGACCACATGTATTATAATACTATATATAGCCAATACAAGTTGTACTTTTCAGACAGGGATGACTATATAGACATCCTGTTTGCCTAGCAAATAATGGAAAGATATAATGCTGTTGTAATGCTTCAACTCATTTTAAAAAATATTTTCAGGGTTGCACAATATGGAGAAGATTATGGGTCATGGTCAGAAGAAAAAAAACTTCCCATTCCCATTTACTTCTTTTGAAGTAAATGTTTCTATCTATGTTATCGATACATTATTTGGTTGACTACTATATGCATGGCATAATTTAGACAAATAGCTATAATCAAAGACAAACTAACCAGATTTCCAATTGTGATCCAACCTTGCATTAACAAACCTTGTTTTGTGCTGTAAACTAAGAGTTATTCATTTTATGCTTTTGTCTCTTAATGATTGTCATCTCTTGCAGCATCAGTAACTACAAACAGATCAGTTATGCAAGTTTTGTCCTCTGAGAACTGCAACATCGACATTTTAGAAAATGGAAAGACAATTACTAATTTCATAGACAATAAAATAGAAGAACGGGGATCAGTGGTGAGTGTCAGAGACATCATGACATTTAACTTGTGCATGGTATGAATCTATAATTGTGTGAAAGTGTTGTGAGATAGATGAGATTTCAAATTTTAGAATTTGAGTTGAGATGTGAATTTTTTAAATGTTATCTCTGCTTTCTTCATTCAGGACAATGAAGAACCCTTCTATGACTATGAACTATGTAGTACTGAATTGTGAAGTTAGGCCGTTAAAATGTTTTTCACCATTTCTGTGTTCCCGGTTTTGTTGTTCAAACCCAGCTGAAGCGTCCATTGATGAGGAGAATCGGTGTTAAAGCTCCGGTCCACCGAGAGGATATATCTATGTCTCGCTGCTCATGCGGCACTGCTGCTATGTTCTATGTTCCCAACCTTTTTTGTCCAATGTACCCCAACATCCCTACCAGACAAGCTTAACTACCCCTTCGTTGACCCCACCCATTATGTTCCAAATGTGTTTAATTGATTTTAAAGTGGATGTTAAATACCTCTACAAAAAAATGGATATTATTATAATCATTTTTTCATACTACTGAATTATCTTCATTTGGGTTGGGTTTGTTAAGGTTGCAGTCATACTACTAGCACTTGGAGTGTCAGAAGTTGGACCCTCCAACCTTAGATATTATACATAATTACTACAACTTTTTTCTTAAGTGTCCTGTTTTCCCTCAAATACCATTTGTGATTTCAAAGAACCTTTAATGGACACCTGAGTGTCCAACCACTGCCAAGCATAAAAATTTGAGGATTTTTTTGAGAGGTTGTGCTGGACCATCATCTCAGAAAGCCTCTGGGACCAACTGTACGTACTTTCTCTTCATGATTAATGCTCTTATCAAGGTTTCCCTACCTCAAGCAAGTGTGATGACATTTTGATCATTTTGAACTTTGACATTTGGTATCCAGCCAGCCTCTTTAATTCCATGGATTGTACTTCATAGAAACACATGCAGAAACCAGTTGCTTGTAATGTCAGTGATACTGGTTACTGTTGGTCACCTTTTATTAGTGTCAGCTAAATGAAATATTAATAAGAGGTGTCACACCTTTGAAATATCCTATTAATCTATTGTGTTTTGCCCTCCAAGTTTTCAGAAGTCATGTTGTTGTTGTTTCTAGCTGCAAGTTCTCCTTTGACCACTAGATGTCCTTCTGCATTTCATGTTGCCTAAAGTAAAAACAATTATGATAGAGAAAACAGTCGTGTACAGAGCCATGGTCAGGTGGAATTCATTGCCAGTGCATACTGTTCAAGAAAATACTAAAGATTGGTTAAAATTTTTGTCAAAACAGTGTCTAAAAACATTTCAGGAACCACATTTGAATTGTGTGCGTGTGTAAACTAGGGAAAAATGTAAGAAATAAAATCTAAACCTGGGTGAAAGTAGAAATCACCTATATACAGAGAATGAGTAATGTGTTTTTATACCCTTCTTCTTGGAATTAAATGTGTAAAAAGTGCAGGGAAGATAAATATATAATTTAAGAATGTCATCAGACAATGATGTATTTGTAGTAAGAATTACTATTTATTTGTATGAAGAAAGAAAAAATCAAGTTTGCTATGAATTCTTGAATTGTGATTGATTTATAATTTGTTTGGCTTGATGTCCTGTTGAAAGACTGACAATTTAGTTTCTCTTCTGTATGCACGTCATATTTAATTCAATGAGATGAGCGGGTTTGTTTGTGTTTATGTGGTTATAGTGTTTATGACTGCATGTGTGGTGGACCCCAGGAAGAATACCCTGGGGTCCACTAGCTATGCTGGTTCTAATGGTGATCCTAATAAAGAAAGAAAAGAAATGACCGCTTCATCATGACAGCTGCTGGGTTTAACTGCAGCCATAGATTCTGTTGTTGTCTGTAGCACACACACACACACACACACACACACACACACAACCATGCCGAGCTTATTGACCACGCCCCTCTCATGAATAATTCACCACCTCCCGTCGACCGGAGGAGACTCGTGCCACCGGAGCTCTTCAGACGTCAGCTCGTGCTCACCGGAGGAAGGAGAATAATGGTCATATTTTCGCCATCCGTCTATTGATAAGGAGATACAAATATCCGGTAATGAATGGGGAATTGGGAAGAGTGGGAATCGCCCTCACGTTTAACGTCGTTGTTTTTCTACCGGGTATTTACAGAGGAGCACACACACCGAGGATTTGATATTAACCCGACCGTGACCGACCTATTATCTGCCGGTCTGACGTTATTCGTACGGCCGGAGATTTGAGGGAAAACAAACACCCAGGGTAGGTTTATTGTTTTTCCCTTGTACGTGTGTAAGTGTGTACGTTTGTGCGTGTAAGCGAGGGTAAGATGATGCGTGTGTGCGTGAGCGTGTGTGTGTGTGTGTGTGTGTGTGTGTGTGTGTGTGCGTGAGTGTGTGTGTGAGGCTCACATTTCTTACCACCGCAGCCCTAATATTCAAGAAATAACAATATTGATATATTAATATCATATATATTTTGACTTATTGTTATTGTTATTATTATTATGATTGTTGTTGTTGTTGTTGGTATTATTGTTATTATTGCTGTTGTTGTTATTCTTATTATTGCTATTATTAGTAGTAGTAGTATTTGTTAATCATAATAATTCTACATTCTTGCAATCATCATAATATGGTCCTTGTTCATTGTTGGGACCTTATAATAACTTCAAAGTTAGACTCACCACAGCAGTTGTGAGTTGCTGAAGAGTTGAAAGTCATTTTAATATTTTGTTTAAATCAGCCAGCAGTTTACACAGTTTTTGATTGAGCAACAGCAGAAAATAATGATACTAGATGGATTAAAGTAAAGGGGGTGTGCATGCAGGCTGGAACAGATAACCCATCAAGAAGAATTGCGTGTGCGTATGGGGGTGAAAAGGGTTTTACTTTTCCCGCCCTTCTCTAGCTATGTCCCATTCTCATTTTCTGCCCTGTTTTCTCCCACATTTTGGTCACATTTCAAATTTCTTGTACTGGGCCGGACGTTTGTTTGAGCCAGCTGGTGGTTAACAGTTGTTTTGGCAGGAAACAGAAATCCTTTGTGTGGAAATGAGGGGATTATCTCTCACAACATTATGTCCATTATTAATCTATATCACTCCATTGGCTCTGAGTGTGTTCCTGTAAGCACTGGAGGTGGAGATGATTCACTTTATAAGATCAGATCAGTCGGTTAGATTTGTCCAAGTATCTATATCTCCTACTAGCTGACCTATCTATTTATCTATATTTCTACCTGTCTGTCTATGGCCGTGCTAATTTTCACATTTATAAAATGCGGGGCATTGCATTGTGGGATTGTTAGCAGAGAGTTCTGTACATGCCATGGACACTATTTTTTTCACTGTTTTCACTGTTTTATTTAGGAATTTTTGAGGGCACTATAATGTGTGGATAAATTTACATACTCAGTATTCATGATTCCAGTGATTTTCAGACACAGCTAAAGATATGTAAGGTATCTGTCTATCCATCTACAGAATGTATTGTTCAGATACCCATGAGCAAGTATAAAACTGCAGTTATACTGGTCATTTTTTTGTGTCTTTGTTGTTTTTTCTCCTGAAAACTTTGGACAGGTTTATTACAGAAATGGATCATTCTGGTCAAGTTGTTTTTTTTGTCTCCTCACAGCCTCTCTCTGGCTTCTTTCCCTAGACAGTGACGGTGCAGATGGGTGTAATCCCACCTTAATCTGCCTAACCCTGTAGTTCATAGTCTGGGTTAAACACTACTCTGATTAAACGCCCTCCCAGCATGTCAGTCATTAGTTTAATCAGATCACTCGTACAGCATCACTAGTGCTAATTAAAGGACTTGGTTAAGTGCCATGCCGTTGTAATGTGATAATGAATTTTTTGCAAATTTTTAACACTCTCCACAAATTCAGTATTGATCCCGACATTTAATACATGCACCTGCTAAATTAAATTTATTCATAAATACATTTTCCCAAACCTGTCTGGCTGATACACTCCCATCTTAAGCCCAGTGTGCTATCAACAATAACAATAAATGATAGGATGTTTATCACAAAATAGTGTGATAACGAATAGAAAATAATACATACAGTAGCCTTAGCATGCAGTGCCTATGTGTGAGCACTGTTCATCACTCTGACTTCCTGTGGGAAGAAGCTGTCTCGGAAATGGGCAGCGTATGATTTAATGCTCCGGTATTATTTTCCAGATGGCGAGAGTGAGAAGTGTGTAGGCTGCCTGACTGGTGTCCTTGATCAGCTTTTCAGCTTTCCATATTGCAGTGGCTAATGTACCTACGATGGAGTTGTGTGTGCCAATAATTTTCTAAGCTGTCCTTTCGCAGTTTGCAGTCCTAAGCAGTCAGCTGCCATGCAGGAGTGTAACGCACCCCATCAAGATGCTCCCAGTGTGACAGTGATAAAGGTTCCAGGCACAAGTGGAAATATTATACTGCCTCACTAAATAAAGAAAAGCAGAGGTGCCAGTCCAATGTTAACCTAACTGTGCTTTCAACTTCAACTTCATACATTCCTTCAGATGTGGAAAAACAAAAGTTACAATTATCTAAGTATGACATAGACCAGTTGTAATACATTATATTATGCATGAGATGATGTTTTCTGCCAAGTCTCCACCTCAGACCTATTCATGATTAGGAAGTTGAAAGCCGGTCAGCCTCTTATACTGCTGGACACACTGCAAAAAGTATAGAGGACGAGGGGCCACACACGGCCCTGCAACACCCAACAGCTGACTGGCATGGTGTGTCAGCACAGTGGATGCAGCCACCACACACGCTGACAAGATGTCTGTATATGCAGACATCCAATGTAATACAAAGACAGACGTGTGCACATCTGCTGTCCATGTCTGTTTTTAGACTAAATCCAACCAATATATTCCATAATGTTATAGATTTAGGTAGAGCTGCAATGATTAGTCAATTAATCGATTAGTTGCCAATAAATTGTCCAAGTTCTCTGATTCCAGCTTCTCAAATGTGAATATTTTCTGGTTTCTTCAGTCCTCTATGATATAAAGGTTATAGATTATAGACTGAATATGTTCTGGGTTCTGGACTGTTGATCAGGACAAAACAAGACAATTGAGGACACACTCGGCTTTGGGAAACAATCATTTTTCACCATTAATCAACAGATTAATCATTAATGAAAATAATCATTAGTTGCAGCCCTACATGTATGAAAATTTTCATTCTAGAGAAATCTCCACCCGCAAAGTTTCATTTAGCTTACTCATGTCTCCACACAGGACATGTTGCTGTGCTGAAGTCCTCAAATTATAAACAGTTTCCACTTGCAGCCACTTGGGGCCGCCAGCGTAAAGTCCCTTCAAGAAGCTTTTAAGTGCTTCAAAGAGTGTAAAAGTGGAAAAAAAGTTTATCGCATGAAGAAAGGGTAAAAGGTGAGCATATCAGTTAGCCCTTTGTTTATCTAAAGGAAGTTTTTTTGAGGCTACATGCACACACACACACTCCTTTCCTGTATGTGGGCAAGCTGAGGGAGTCCTGAGCAATTGCAGGAAGTCAGGATTTGCTTCTCTGGGGGAGAGAGATAAGGGTCTGGTCTGGTGTGTGTGTGTGTGTGTGTGTGTGTGTGTGTGTGTGTGTGTGTGTGTGTGTGCGTGCATGAGCCTGTGTGGGGTCAGCTGAAGGCAAGGGTTTCTCTACTATTGCTACTAACAAACACACGTACAGACACACAACCAAGCCCAGTTAGACAAACCAGTCCTGTATGTGTGCTCTGGTTTTAGTGTGTGTTGGTGTGTTTGCAGATAAGTTGTGTGTATGATACTGGCAACTTCCTCTGCTCATAGCAAGCGGCAACTCTTTGTGTGGTTGTTAAAAGGGGAAATCCCTCTGAGGTGTTGAGGGAAAGGGGGCAGTCTGGCCTACAGGAGAAGCAGGGCGGACAGCATATCCCAGCATTCCTTGAATCCCCGTGAGGAACTAGTAAATTTGCTGGAGAAAAGGATGTCTGCTCAGCTGTACCAACAAACAAACACACACACACTCATAGATCTTATCTGGGAACAGGTAGAATCATTTGAATTGAATTTGCATGTTGTGCAGGTTAAACAGCAATTTGAGAACTGTTCATTTGCATTCACAATCTATGTTTCTACTCAAGTTAGTACTGCATATTATAGTTACAGCTACAGACCAGGACACTGTAACTTTAAAAAAGTGCTAAATATTGGACATCAGAACCACAGCATTACTTTTAATGCCTGACAGCTAAAAAGAAAGCAGGTCATCTGATTGGTTCTTAACCCTTTGAATTGTTTTTGCTTGTTTTTAATTTCCTTCATCTACTGTACAGGTTTATAGCATAGTCACTAGAGCTGCAAATAACAATTATATTCATAATCGATTAATCTGCCATTATACTCTCGATTAATCCATTAATCACTAAACTCCATCACAATTTCCCACATCTATGTCCAACAAACAGTCAGAGAACCAAAGACATTAAATTTACTACTATGTTTAAAAAACAGCAGCAAATTATCTCATTTAAAAAGCTGGAACCTTCAAATGTTTGTCACTTTGCTTGAAAAATGACATAAACAATTAATCAATATCAATTAAATAGTTGCAGATTAATCTGCATCCAAATTTCTGTTGATCAACTAATTTTTGCAGCTCTAATAGTCACTATGTGTCACCTAGACATGCCATATATTGTTTTGTTTGTTTGTTTGTATGTTTGTTTTCAGGACAATTTAGGCTATTCAGAAATGTCATCATTTAGCCTGTGAGTATTACTGTACATGCTCTGGGAGTTCTCTGGGAGTGCTCTGCAGAGTTGCAGAGACTTATAAAATCTATTTCAAGGAGTATTGAAGCTGTTCGGGGGCTCGTGGTGGACCAACCCCTTATTAAGAAACTTAATAAGGCATTGATTTTGTTCTTGCATTTTTTTCCCCCACCTGTGAGCTAGACATTGCTTTATACCACAGGAAAGAGAAAAGAAAACATGGAACGTTGAAGAGTGCAGATTTTTCACCTTAAACAAGACCACTGGTGAAAGATGTATACAGAGCCTAGAACTGCATTGCCCATCATGCACTTGCTAGTCTTCTCCTCTTCTTGGCATTTGTGTGATATTTTTGTATATCTTGAAATAGGATTCATTAATAGCTACAAAAATACTGACATGTTCACCAACAAATAGGAGAGTCAGGCCAAAAGTGGTCAGTTTGGATCAGTAGTTGGGAGGAGGAGATTTTATGACGAAGCAAGAAAGCAAGACGTTGACAGTAAACATGACTAATAATTCACAGACACACTGTATGGTTCATGCTAGCTTTTACTAGCCACATTATACGCCACATTCTGTCCTGATCACTGAATGCTAACGGCACAAGCACACATCACCATTATTCACATCACACTGAAACAGCACACATGTCCAAAAACAGGCACATGACAACCAGAGAAGCTCCCACTGACCACCCAGCAAAAGTCAAATAGATGACCAAAAAATTCTGGTATTTTCTATGCTCAATTAATCTAAATGCCCTACTATATCTTTTGAAAACTTTTTTTTATTCATTTAAAAATAATTGTATGTTCCAGTGTTTCTCTACGGGACAGTCAGAAAGCTGATTTAGATGGGTTTATGTATTTCTTAATTTTTCCTCATCTAAACAGTGTCCTTTTTTCCCTTTCTTACGTATTTGTCTCTGTTTAGATTGTGAACTTTCTGTATTATGAGTTAATAAATATCTCTGTGGGAATTGCGTAAAATTTTGTTGAGGAATAAAGGACTAAAAAGGGAATAAATATAAATAAATTCATTTGAATAGATGTTTAGATCATTTTGTATATAATAACAATTAGAGCCTATGTATATGGCATGTCATGTAATATTAAAACCAGTGTTGGGCAGTAATTGGGTCTTTCATCTATGCAGTCTATGCGTGTGCCGCTATGTAAATAAAATGGGGCAACTTTTCTCTCTGTGAATGTGCAACCAGGCATGGTAGCTAATATTTGGGTGATGACATGGCTTATTCATTTCTGAATAATTTCCAGTTACTATATAGAGTGTGGTCAAGTCCACATTAAAAGGAGGACCAATGAGGACTAATGTAGTGAAGGGCTGTGTCAACAGTAATTCTTTCCACATTGATTTGTCTGTCTGAAGTTAGTGACCAGTAGACAGATGTGTGAACTATATGCTACTACTTTGTTTTAGGAGCAGCTGTCAGAGAATGTAAAAGGAAAACTGTAATTTGATGATGTGAAGGTTTTGTTGTTAGTATCAACAGGAGTTAGCCAAATCTCCTGCACTGTATCTTTTAAGTTGCTATTAAATTTGATCACAAATACAAATATCTTTTGTGTTTGTGTGTTCAAGACAGAAAAAGTTAGAGGAGGTCAGATGGGGCAGTAACTGACGGCAGATGGTGTATGTGTCCGTGTGTGTGAAAGAGATACAGCAGAAAAATAAGTGTGGTGTTTGCATGTCCCTCCCTCTCTTTCACACACACGGACACTTGCATGAATGAGCTCATCACCACGTTAGTGCTGAGTCATATTTACTGGCTGCAGACTGCTATGTATGACTCAGACCAGTTTCTTTATTTCTCACAATTCTCTTTAATTTTGTATGTTTCATTTTCTGTTGACATCTGTATTTGCAGTCATAAATCATCAGTACTTCTGGTGTTCTACACCAGCATTATGTGCTCTATATCACAGACTTGAAACTTACCTAAATTTGAGACTGGCTTGTTTTTTTATTTTTAAAGCTGCACTCAATATATTTTTTTTGTAATGTGAAAGGTGGTAGTGCTAGTGACAAACCCAAAAAGTATCATCACCAAACTCTGTAGTCCCCTTCAGCTCTGCGACCTCTTATAGCATCTTTTAGCTCATTGTTTTGGTTTTGTGGCCCACAACTTACTTGTTTTGGTTCTGTCTCCTCAGCGTTGTTTTTCCAAATGCAGGAGGCAGGTGTTTTAAACAGACTTAGCTCTGATGAACCCACAGCACACTGCCTGCTCAACACCAAATGGCGACAGATAAAGTTAGCAGCTAGCTGGTAAACATAATGGAGCATTTAGCAATTAAAGAGCTAGATATTTTTCTCAGAAGTTGGTTGAGACCACAACAGACCGAAAAGGAGAGTGAATGTTGGACTTCAGATGGATAAAAAAAAAGATTTCAAATAAATGATAATGTTGCTCTGTGTCTGATGATAGGCAATTGTGCGCTAATATAATAGCCAAAAATAACTAAAACATTATATGCTGATAATGTGTCTAAAATGTTCTTACAGCTTGTTCCACTGACCCAAATAGCTAAAAATCAGCTATTGCTGTTTAAAAAGATTGAGTAATTATTTAATTTAATTCAATTCAATTCAATTCAATTTTATTTATATAGCGCCAAATCACAACAAAAGTTATCTCAGGGCACTTTTCACATAGAGCAGGTCGAGACCGTACTCATTAATTTACAGAGACCCAACAATTCCCCCCATGAGCAAGCACTTGGCGACAGCGGCAAGGAAAAACTCCCCTTTAACGGGAAGAAACCTCAAGCAGACCCGGGCTCTAGGTGGGCGGCCATCTGCCTTGACCGGTTGGTTTTACGGAGAAAGGGGTGGGGGGGTGGGATGGAGAGAGACACAGAGAAGCATGACAACAATCACCGTAACCACAATAATAGTAATAGAGATATGACTTATAATAATAATAGCAATAATGGCAGTAGCAGAAATGGAAGCGGGACATCCACAGGACCATGCCACATTCCCCACGGCCATGGCCCACCATTCAGGCACTGGACCTTCCTGTGAGACGAGAAAGCACAAAACTCCGGGGAAGAAGTCGAGTTAGTAACCTGCATTAATGGTACATAAATGCATACAAATGGAGGAGGAGAAGAAAGGAGCTCAGTGCATCATGAGAAGTCCCCTGGCAGTCTAGGCCTATAGCAGCCGGTCCAAGGCGAGCCTGGGCCAGCCCTAACTATAAGCAGTGTTCTAGTGGGGTAATAGGGTACTATGAGCTCTTTAAGATATGATGGTGCCTGACCATTAAGAGCTTTGTAAGTGAGGATAAGTATTTTAAATTCTACTCTGGATTTTTATAATGTAGCGAAGTTTAGTTAACTGATTTAATTCATCTGGCTTCATTGATAAATATAATTGGGTATCATCAGCATAACAATCAAAATTTATTGAGTGTTTCAAAAAATATTACCTAAAGGACGCATAATAAGGTGAATAGTATAGGTCCAAGCACAGAACCTTGTGGAACTCCATGTCTAACTTGTGTGGATAGAGGATTCATCGTTAACATGTACAAACTGAAGTCGATCTGAAAAATAGGATTTAAAGCTTAAGGTAGTTCCTTTAATGCCAATAAATGTTAGAGTCTCTGTAACAGGATGTGATGGTCAATGGTGTCAAATGCCGCACTAAAATCTAACAAGACAAGTATAGAGAGAAGTCCGTTGTCTGATGCAGTTAGGAGGTCATTCGTAACTTTCACCAGTGCTGTCTCTGTGCTATGATGCACTCTAAAACCTGACTGAAAATCCTCAAATAAACTATTGTTATGTAGGAAGTCACATAACTGATTGGCAACTGCTTTCTCGAGGATCTTAGAGAGAAAGGGAAGGTTAGATATAGGTCTATAGTTGGCTAAAACGGCTGAATCCAGTGTAGGCTTCTTAAGAAGAGGTTTAATTACAGCTACTTTAAAGGACTGTGGTACATAGCCTGCTACTAGAGACAGATTGATCATATCCAGTAAAGAAGCGCTAACTAAGGGTAAGACTTCCTTAAGCAGCCTAGTTGGGATGGGGTCCAAGAGACAGGATGATGGTTTAGAGGACGAAATCATTGAAATTAATTCACAAAGGTCGATTGGAGAGAAACAGTCTAAATATATATCAGGTTTTGCAGCTGTTTCTAAGGTTCCTGAATTGGAGGGTGAATCAGTGCCTGTTGAGGGCAGGAGGTGATGAATTTTGTCTCTAATGGTTACAATTTTGTCATTAAAGAAGCTCATAAAGTCATTACTACTGAGAGCTATAGGAATACATGGATCGATAGAGCTATGACTCTTTGTCAGCCTGGCCAAAGTGCTAAAAAAGGAACTGAGGGCTGTTTTTAGTCTCCTCTATTAATGATGAGTAATAGGCAGCTCTGGCATTACAGAGGGCCTTCCTATATGTTTTAAGACTATCTTGCCAGACTAATTGAGATTCTTCCAGTTTGGTGGAACGCCAAATCCTTTCAAAATTTCGTGATGTTTGCTTTAATTTACGGGTTGGGGAGTTATACCATGGAGCTAGCTTCTTATGTTTTATTATCTTCCTTTTTAAAGGGGCGATGGAGTCAAGTGTTTTTTGCAATGAGCCTGCGGCACTATCAACAAGATTATCAGTTTCAGAGGGAATAAAGTTAGCATAAGACTCCTTTGTAGTATTGAGACATGGCATTTTAAAAAAATAATAATGATTGAATATAGAAAAGTAAGAATCTGGTTCAAACATTTTGAATGAAACTTTACAATATAGAATGGAAGTCCACATTTATAGTTGTATATTTTCATATTATTCATTTAGTTTTTATGTCATTCTGTCTCTCTCTCAGCCAGACACAAAGGAGTCTTGCTCTGTTTTCCCAGCCACTGCCCGTCTAATTTGTTGTCAGTGCATTTACATAAAAAGCCAACATTCTTCTTTTCCGGACACATGTATTGTCATATTAATGTATGTGCTGCTGTTCACTCATGCATGTGTGTGTGTGTGTGTGTGTGTGTGTGTGTGTGTCTGGATGCAGCCTTGGTTTTTAGACTCAATCCCATCATTCCTGCTCGCTTGTCACCAAGGATTAGCACACTGACACACATTGCACACACATGCTAAGCTAGCCACTGCTGCTTGCAAGTCATATCTTAGGAACAAGATGACATCTAGCTGCTGCAACTAGGAGCTTTTGTGGGGCTGTTTATCAGACAAGGATTAAGCTTATTCCTAGACAAGCCATGCAGATAGTTGTGGTTTTGTTTTCACAGGTTTTGAGATATGCTGTTGAGACAGGTTTTACCAGGGATGAATATTTGTTCTGTTAAATACATGTTGGCACAATGTATTTATTCAAGAATTAGTTTTAAGACAGATATGAAGTGTTGTTTATTGACAGCAGTGTCTTATTTAACCGATCAGTCAGCGACACACTTTTCTATCCTTTCCCCTCCCTCTGAAAAAAATGTACACAAACACACAGAGGCATCTCTGCATGGTGCAGTTTGTCCTTGTGGAGTCACCTCCCTTCTTTTCTCTCTGTGCTCGCTCTGCACCTGGTGGTAGAGTTTTCAAAACAAAAAGCACATACAATATGTGCTATAGGGCTACTAACCATTATAGTATACTGTTTCTAGCAGGTAGTATACACAAACTGTGTTATACTAAAAGGAAATCATATAATAAGTATGTCGTCAGATGTCAATCAGTTGTTTCACCGTCATTCACAATTAATTCTCATGTTTTTCAGCTATGAGCAGCACTTCCATTTTCTTGTGTGCATTGCATTGTGGGACAATTGTGTCCATCAACAGCACACTCAAAAATCTATAGTTTTATAGTATGCTTATTGATTGTTTTCAGTATACTTAATTTTGTTACTTGTGAACAATTAGATTGAAGTATAGAATTGGAACTCTTGTCTTATTATTGGCCTTACATGGTAAATATGTTTTGTGTATTTACTTTTACTGGATGCCACATTGCTTTTACTACTTCACATCTGCAGAGTAAGTCTAAATTGTAGCTGCCTCTAGCCATTCAGCAACATAGCCAGCACACGAAGAAAGCACATTTTCAGGACCTTTATCTTTTCTCATTATTTTGTTTTGAAAGCCCATTGTGGGGGTTATTTATTTTTTCAATTGCTCTTTGGAGGATGCAAGAGTGCAAACTGAGACAGGAGATAAGTAATAAAGATGTTGCTGTAATCGCCGGTGGTCAACAGAGGGACAGAGGTCAGTGGTTACTTAATGCTGCTTAAAATGTGAACACCTGGTGTGTTTTCAATGACACACAGATATACAGATACACATTCAGGTCACACTCTTTGAATATGCACAAACACATGCAGGCCACTCAGCATCTTTAACTCACTCTCTTTCTCACAGTCACACAGACACAAAGAGATTTTTTCTCAACATTTCTCTCAGTAATTTGTGTGTGTATGTAGTAGAATAGTAATTTTCTGCTCTGATGGGCAACTCTGCCACTGAGTAATTGACTTAATTAGAGAGAAAAAGAGAAAAACTGACAGAGATGGAGAGGTGAAGTTTGGGATTAAATTTTCAGCTCTTCTCTATTCTCTTTTTGAACTGTGATCAGGGGCTTAGATCAGGTCTGGAGAGATGTGAAGGAATATGTGTAAATTTTACATTAAAATGAAATTTAGATTCAGTTTTGAAAAACTCTCGAAAATCTGAATTCTCAAACTCAAACATCTAAAACACTAAGCAATGTAATTGTACATATAGAGTCTGTATTCATATATACAGACTTTTGTTTTTGTCTTTCATGACAATAATAACCATGGAGACTTACCCTCAACTTTAAACATAACCCCCACATTCCTAACCCCAACCCTACCCTAACCTTATCTAACCCTAAACCCAACCCAAAACCAAGCCTTAGCCCTCAAATTTAATGGTTTACCTAGCAGAAAACAGTTTTTGTCCCCAAATAGAGGTAATTCCCTGTAACGTGACCAGATGATTGTCCTCACAACGTAATTAATGCAAGTACACGCACACACTCTGGTAATCTAGATTTGACCGTCTTTATGATCTTCTTAAAGACAAATGGATTTGCCATCTTCCTTAACTTAATCCATGACTCCGTAGTGAAGAGTTAACTAATCCAAATTTAGGATGTGTTTGAAAAAAGGACTTCTTAAGCCAGAGTTAACTGGAGTCGTCTGCAGCTCTTTGCAGATTTTTTTCATATCATATGCACATACAGTTACTGTACATTATTCTTCATCTGTGAGGATGTTCAAACTTGTATAAATATTCTCTTGTTGTGCCTCTGTGTTCAAACTCTGCAAAAGTAACTTTTACCTAACTCACCAAATGTAACTTTTAGCTAACACACCAAATGTAACTTTTAGCTAACACACCAAATGTAAATTTTAGCTAACACACCAAATGTAACTTTTAGCTAACACACCAAATGTAAATTTTAGCTGACACACCAAAAGTAACTTTTACCTAACTCACCAAATGTAACTTTTAGCTAACACACCAAATGTAAATTTTAGCTAACACACCAAATGTAACTTTTAGCTAACACACCAAATGTAAATTTTAGCTGACACACCAAAAGTAACTTTTAGCTAACACACCAAATGTAACTTTTACCTAACTCGCCAAATGTAAATTTTAGCTAACACACCAAATGTAACTTTTACCTAACTCGCCAAATGTAAATTTTAGCTAACACACCAAATGTAACTTTTAGCTAACACACCAAATGTAAATTTTAGCTGACACACCAAAAGTAACTTTTACCTAACTCACCAAATGTAACTTTTAGCTAACACACCAAATGTAACTTTTAGCTGACACACCAAAAGTAACTTTTAGCTAACATACCAAATGTAACTTTTAGCTAACACACTGAATGTAACCTTTACATTTGAAAAAACACAAGAGGTTTTATTTTATTCCACGAAAAGAATCAAGTATTCTGGGACTGGTTTGTGGCTGTTACCAGACAACCAACATTGCAATAACACTATATAAACTCACTCTGTGAACACTATTAAATCTGGATAAATAAAGTTAAATGAAAAAAAGGCAGCTGAAGGAACTGTCTCTACTTTCTTAGCAGGTGAATCATATTGAATCGATGCTCTCCGAAGCAGCTTTGTTTGGAGTGCAAACTGGTTGTATTTGGAAGCCTTATTCATAAATTGACAGGGAGGGCTCTGCAGATGTCATGAAAACAACAGAAAAAGTCTTGCTCAGTGTCTGAAATTATTCTGTAAACTTAACAGATTTAGTGGCATCTAGTGGTGAGGTTGCAGATTGCAACAAACTGAATACAACCCCTCCCCTTCCAAGCGTGTAGGAGAACCTACGGTGGCTGTGAAACTCACAAAAAACACAAAAGGCCCTCTCTAGAGCCACTGTTTGGTTTGTCCGTTCTGGGTTACTGTAGAAACATGGCAGCGCAACACATGGACCTGCTCCCTATGTAGATATAAAGGGCTCATCCTAAGGTAACGAAAACATAACGATTCTTTTTTCAGGTGATGATGCACTAATTAAAACATACTTATGAATATTATATTCCATTTCTGCCAAGTCAGTTTGCTAGATGCCACTAAATTCTACACACTGAACATTTAACTAGGACTAAATAATGGTATTGAAAACATGACAAAATACCCATTTGACAGTTAGTGTCATTGTTCTGTTTGGAAATGCAAATTGTGTGTGTGTGTGTGTGTGTGTGTGTGTGTGTGTGTGTGTGTTGACATCTCAGTGTGTGAATGAGAAACAAGGAAATGACTGTCTGTACTATTTTAATCTGCCATCTGTTCACTGCTCTGACTCTGATCATTTCATTCTCAGCGCACACACAAACGCATATTTCTTCTCAAATTTAAATCAGCTTTATAATTTGACAGGGAAGTGTGCGGCTGGAGCAGCAGAGAACATCACTTACACAGAGATACTTTCACATTAAAATCATTGCATTAGTGTGTGTGTGTGCAATGTACTGTTTAACTGAAACTGTTTTATGATTGAATCAAAAGGTTTGAGCCAGAGTTTAAGTTGGGGATTCAGTTAACATGACAGGCCGGCCCTTCTGTACGCTACTATTACTAAATTCAAGATGTAGTTAGTGATGTGTAAAAGCTTTTCCTGTAAGAGTCACATTGGATCTGCTTTGCTCTGTGTTGCATGGAAGCTCTTTGCTTTTCTAACTGAATCACCTTTTGGTCAGTTGCTGTCCTGTAGTCTTTAAACAGCACACACACACACACACACACACACACACACACACACACACACACATACACCAGCAGGCGAACAGGGTTATATTCTAATACGTATTCTCAATAATGGATCGCTTAGCAACGGCAGATGGTTGCCTGGCAACAATATTACCAGCCAGAGTGTTGGGTGTGTTCAAAAGTCTTGCTGTAGTACAAGAAGAGAGAGGGAAAGAGAGAGAAATTGTGTGTGCGTGTGTGTCTGTGTGTGTATGTGTGTGTGAGTAATGATTCTACTGCCAGACAGACATATCAGATATTCTGCAGAGTTAGCTATTTAACTACACCACCATAATGTATCTATTTAAAACAAGCACAGTCTCACACACTGAAAACAGACTGTGCTTCTGTAAGAACCAGTGTGTAGACGATTCTTTCATCCAGGTAGAATGTGTGTAATCACTAAAGGCCTGGTCACGTCACAAATCTGCACAGCAAAATTCTTCTATGCCTCTTTGCAAAATGTTTGGTTATAGAAGCTTGGTGACGTTGTGACGATTCACAGGATTAGTTGGAACTACTATAGCTGACAAGCTAACCTTTCTCTTATTTTTTTGTACTGGGCCATTTACTACCCCTGATATTTTGTTCTCAGGGTTGTACATCATTTCATTAAGAAAGAGTTTTGTTGAAGAGGGAAAAATGTCTCTCTAGGCTAACAAGTCTAACTGTCTGTTAGCAAGCTTGTTAGCTTGGGCACTAAGAGGACAACAATTTTACATAGTTTTTCCAAAAGACATATTTGTACTACTGACTCCTGTCTCATAACGGTGTGTAAGCCATGCTTCTTTTATGGAGCAGTTTATACTCTTAACTACAAAGGTTAAATATAAGTGGATGGTGACACAGCTATTAAGCTACAATAGCATCCTCTTCTTCCTTCTCTCCACATTTCAGCACAGACGTTGACCCATAAACATTACAGCAAGGCACACACACACACACACACAAACATCTCCAAAATCATTTCTCTACAATTTTAAATTTTGATTTCAGTATCTATTACAGATGGAAATTGAGATACAACATTTAATGCAATTAAGGCAGAGTCTGTAAAGGGTTCAATCGATGCTTACCAATAGAGTTGGGAAGTGGGAGGAGCCGCTGGTTCTGGAAGTGTATCTCCCCATTCTCTATACACATACCACACACCAACAAACTGGACTCTCCCAGATAATGACCAATCCCATAGGTTTAGACTATGACTACCAGTTTCAATTATTTCAACTTTGTCTCTGAGAAATCACATTTTGTCCGTGTATTTGGCATGGTGGACGGCTAAGAATACTACAATACCCATGAACCTCGGCCGCCGTTACTATGGAGAAGAAGCCATGGGCGTGAATCAGAGCGTAATGAAACACGTTACTGTTAAAAGTTGTAAACAGCGGTCATAGTTGCTGAATTCACTTTAAAGTGTCTCAGAAATTAAAAGTCTACTGATTCACTCTGTAGATTGTAAAATCAGTTTTCTCAACACTGTAATCTTTAACTTCCACCCGCCATTAGCAGCACACATGATCGAATTTTATTGGGTTTTCTTGCTGAAATGCACCTTGGGAGTTGTAGTTAACTTATGCCCTGAAATTTCTATGTACACAGTCTTTTAACTTCAACTTTTTATCAAAGACCCAGATATTTTCTAACACAGTTCATCTTTTTTACTGATGATTTAACTGGGAGATTTTCTTGCCAATCCAAGCTGTAGTCACGTCTAGTCTTGTCTATGGGAAAAAAGAATGGGATTTTTATTTCCGGAACCAGGGGCACGTGAAATAGTTCCTCAGCTTTCCTCCACTCTATAATGTCGTTCACATGTCACACCTAATATTTCATGGGTGGGAGTAGGATAGCTACAGTAGAGAAAGAACAATGCAGTCCGATAAACTAAACTCCATGCAGAAAATTATATTTTCTCATGGTTGACTCTCTCTCTTTCTCTCTCTCCCTCTCTCCAGGGGGTGTTGACAGGAAGTGTGTGTGTGTGTGTGACCTGTCATCGTGAGCAATCATGTTCCGAAACAGCCTGAAGATGCTGCTGGGAAGCAAAAGCCGCAAGAACAAGAACAGTGGTCAGTGCCACTATGTGTCATCATCTTGTGTACCTTATCATCTTGTGTTATGTTCATAAGGTGTGCCACTAGTCTGATTGTACAAACACAGTCATGTCTGAAGCTCCATGTATGTTAATTCTAAACAAACACATATTACACGTGTATGTGTTTTCATTATCAAGCAGGGCATTATAAAGTGTGGAATAGTTTTTTCAGAACTTTGATAATATTTAGCTGTAATGGTTTTATATTTTAGACACACATAGTAGAAACATATCTCTGTTTTGATGTCTTTCAACAGGTGGCAGTAGCATCGAGTCAGACGGGTCAGAGGTCAGGATGATGGAGGGATTCACTCGTTCACTGCCCTCCTCTCCCCTTCTCAACCTTCGTCTGGCCAAAAGGACAACAGGTAGGACTGACTGACTGTCATATATTTATCTGTCTATCCATCCGTCTATCTTACATCAGAAGACATTCACTGTATTGCACTCTCATACAGTATCATAGCAATTTGTCGTATGACAAATACAGGAATACACATTCACACAACACAAACAAGACAACACACATTCATCACACTGAGGGAGGAACAGATGGCAATCTCCAGTCAAACAGTGGGTAGCTACGAGGATAACATTTGCTCTGTCAGCTGCAGTGTTTGTAATCACATTCAGACGATCACAGAATATGTTGTTAAAGGTTGACATTAGCATTGCATCTTGCAAATTGCAACACAAAGAACTCTGGGAAAAGAAAAAGTAGTGTTGTGCAGCAAAAAAGTTGCATCTGGTTAACTTTTGCCACAAAACAATCAAGTAAATGAAAGCACACATTCCTGATAGATTACATTGTAACTTGAACTGTGTACTTCTGTAGTGTTTGTCTAAATGTAGGATAAAATTATTGTCAATGTGCTCAAGAGTTGGAAAATGTTGTTTCATAGTATTATTAATGCCCGTGCGCAGCTCTATTACATCTATTACTGAAACTGGACTTCCTGGATCATGACTGTATATAGACATACTCTGATGTCTCATTATAAGAGCAAGCAGCAAACCTCCCTGACTTTACTCTGAATCACTGGTTAAACAAAACTTTTTTTTTTAATACTTTATTGACAACAGCTTAACATATGTACATTTCAAGGTGGGGTCAAAGAAAATATACAAACCCAATACATTACATAACACCAGCATGTGAGCACACAGCGCATGTAAATCTAATAAAAACTCAAAACAAACAAAAAATAAATAAAAAATAAAAACCCAAGACAAATATACAGGGGGTAATACATTGAAACAAAACTAACTATAGCAGCTGTGACACTGTACTTCGGCACAGCAGTGCTTTGAGTTAAATGCTAATGCCAGCATGCTAACATGCTGATGTTTCACAGGTATAATGTTTACATGTTCACCATCTTAGTTTAGTGTGTTAGCATGCTAACATTTGCTAATTAGCACTAAACACAAATTACAGCTGAGGCTCACCGGAATGTAATTCTTTTTTGCAGTTTGGCCATAAACCAAACCACCAATTTAAATGTTGACCTGATGATGGCGCCAGCTCTGTAAAAGTTGCAGTTAGGTCAGACCTAACAATTCAATACTTTCAACACAGCTGCAGTCTAATCTGTAAATGTAAAGAGGCTGAAAGGGACGAGAGAATCAAGGTGAAACCATAACCAGCACTAGAATAGTTTCTTTTTTTTTGCACACACATATACACACACACACACACACAGACAGCTGTGACCTGTTACACTGTGTCTGGCAGCAGAGGGGGTGTTGACCTTTGACCCTTCATTTGATCGTCCCTATGTGCCTCAGTGAGAGAGAAAACACAGAAATGTAACCCAACCCCCCTGCCAACCTCCTCTCCCCACTCCTCTCCTGCTGCTCCTCCTCTCTCCTCTCCTGTTCCTCCTCCTCTCCTCTCCTTTCCTCTCCTGCTGTTCCTCTCCTGCTGCTCCTCTCCTCTTCTCTCTTCCCCTCTCCTGTCCTCTCCTCTCCTGCTGCTCCTCCTCTCCTTCCTGTCCTCTCTTCTCTCCTCTCCTTTGAAGTCTTCTCCTCTCCTCTCCTGCTGCTCCTCCTCTTCCTCCTCCTCAGGGTTGATTTGACACACTTCTCCTAAACATTACCATGTGGAGTCTCTCTCTGACTCTCTGTCTGTGTCTCTCTACTGCTCTGTCAAAACAGAAACATTATCATGAGCCAAGGCAGCTTCTTAAAGTCAGTACACCATGCCCACATACACAAACACACACACAAGCTCTGATTTCAGTTTATTTCTCTTCACTCCTTAACCTTTTTTCTGTGTTTTTAGCCTTCTTCCTTATCCTCTTCTTCCTCCCTCATGTCTTTCTCCTCCCTATTGTTGTTTCTGCTCCACAAGGGAAAAATGGGGTAAACAAATATTTACGGTATACAAATCATGGTGGCATAGAAATGTATAATTTCTGTGAAAATAGCTTTTCAAATCTGCAATAATTTCTAAATCGAGCTAAAAAACCAAACTGCAGTAACTAGCTAGCTGTTGAGATAGCTACGGCTGGCCTTTCTTAAAACTAAAGCTAAATTTACTTGTTAAATACGGTTTTGTTTTGCTTTTTTACTAAATTTGCCTTATCTGTAATTGAAGAATATATGTACTTTAATGAACTCACTTCTTGATAATTCAGTTTGTTGGTCCACATAACTAAATGATGCAGAAGCTAAATCTAGTCATGATGAAATTAAAACATCAGCTGAACTAACTAGCTTAGCAGGTCTCGGTAGCTGCCATCTCAGCTTTTGAGTCTGGTGGAATTCATGTGTTTTCATGAGGTTAAGCTTCTTTAAGTCATATTTAAATGTATTGAATTGTAAATTATTGTATTATATTGATTTCAGTTTGGATATAAATAGTAGTCAGACAGACACCTAGCAAAACAGAGCTACATTTAATAAGCTAATGACTGAAACTATTGAAAAGGAAATTTTTCTTCTTAAACTTGTTTCAGTGGTCAAGAAAACTGAAGGAAAACATTTTGTTAGATACTGTGTTTTTCACTTGCATTCTGTGAAGATTACCTAAAGGCAGTGCACCAGCGTGATTCTTGGGGGTGATATAATCAGCCTAAAAAAGCATATAATGAAGGCATTATAAGCTATCTATGTGTTACGTAGCTTGCCAGCCAGCCTAAAAACTTTAGACTTTTTTTTCTCAACTTCACTGCTTCAGTTACTGCTCTCTGTCTTTGTTGTTGCAGTTGTTGCCCTTTCTCTTTTTCCTTTTCCTCTTGTCATTAAAAAGGATTTTCTGTTGATCAAAAATAACTCAGATTTTAGAAAGAATTTGCAGAATGACATTAAATCATCCACAGAAACATTCAGTGGATGATTGTCTTCTCCTGACTTCAATTTAAACATCAGCTAAACACCATTTAACTGGTAATTCAGTCTAACTCTTTGTTTGGTACTTTTCTTTCTACATTTTTCACATTTTCTGGACTAAAGCGGACCTTCCATCTTCACTGTGATTTGTGGTCAGACGCTTTTCTGTTCTTGGAAAAGGAGTTTCACTTTAATTGCAGCATTTCTTTGCTCCGCCGACCTCATCCAAGTCTTCAGCCTTTCTCTGTCTCTCTGGCTGTGTTTTTGTTCTGTTAGAGGAAAAAAGTCTGAAATGTCTTTCTAAACTTTGCTCACGCTGCTCGACATGTAACAGATTACTCTCTCCGTTCAGCTCCTCCTGCAGTCCTTCCCTTTCTCTCCTGTGTGTGTGTGTGTGTGTGTGTTTTTGGGTTGGAGGAGGGGAGTTTTGATTTGCGGTGCAGTCAGACGAGGGAGGTCGTCTTTCAGACCAGATATGGAGGCTCCGTTGTTGAAAGAAAAAATCTTTGAATACTTGGAAACTTTACTTGTGCTTTTGACCAAAGAGGACATCATCTAGGAGATAATTCACTCTTTCCACCTCACACGTTAGTTGTTGTTCTCGCTCTTTGCTTAGTTTTGAGGAGGCTCTACCTGTGAATGAAAAGGATTGCATTTTTGCATTTTTTGGGTAAAAGGACAAAAACCAGTGGACCACATCATCCAGATCTGCTGTGAGTTGCAGTCAAGTTTAAAGGTTCTGTTCTTGTCTATGTGGATTCTGGTTTCACCTCTGAAAGTAACAAAGTATGAACATATGTGGATAGTACCACAGTATTTGTAAGTTTTACTATCCTGCTTGTTAAGTTAAGTCTTTCTGCTTCAGAAGAGTTCAAACTGGAGTACTTTAAGTGTTTTTTTTTTCTGAAGAGACTCTCCCTCCTCTTATCTCTTCACTCCTACCTTCTTCATCTTTCTCTCCCTCACTCCTTTGTGTACTCTGGAGAAGGAGGAGCTCAGGACCAAAGAGAAGAGCACTGAATAGTGATGTCATTATGTGCATCTAAATGTTTTTGTCTGTCACCAAGAAATCTTAATGGAGAGGATGAACTGCACATCAGTTCAACAAACTACACTAACTTAAGTTAAAGAAGCTTGCTCTCATCTATCACAGTACTAAGTTGTTTTCTGTGGCAGCAGCAGCCGTTTGATGTGTTGACTCCACCCTCTACATGGAAAGACTCTGAACCAATCAGAACCTGGCTTCCAGCTAGCTATGGACTGCACGGCGGCTATTTTGAAAGCATGTGCCCGTTCAAGAGCCAAGTGGTGTCGGCATGAGCGGACCTCCGTCCGTCGCACATGGAGATCGGCGAACGGCTGCAGTTGCGGCAGAGCTGTCATGGCAGTGGGGGTCGTCAGCCACGCCTCCTCCCTTCTGCGGAGGTTGCTGTTTTATGTCTGCTGCTGTCTGACCCACGAGGAGAACTCTGATCTGTGTCGGGATTGGGTGGATCCTCCAGTCGATGGAGTGGAGAGAGGGGGGAGAGGAAGAAGAGAGGAGGAAGGTGAGAGTGAAGCGCTGTCTCTGTTTCAGCAAGCACACAGGTTTCTACCACGGTCAAAATTTACTGCATTAGTGTCAGTGTTAGGGCCTAATGTACTCTCATATTTACAAATGGGAATGAATCCTATTTTGTGTTGTGTATTTCAGTAAAATTTGTTTTGTGAGACTACAAGAAAAAGGTTCTAAAAAAAATCCTGTCCTACCTCCTTGTTAGGTTCTGTTTAACTAGCTTTCATTGCTCAATGTAATTTCCCATAGGGGGCTTCTTTCTTCAGTCTTTCCTGATAGCTGAAACATGTTCTCCAGGTTTTCTGTCCATTATCTAAGCTAATTGGGTATCTACTACACTACTAACATATTCTATTCATATTCTATATTAAAGCACTTACTAAAAGTTAGAGGACTCACAAGTGAGAGATTAAAAAAGAATGGTCAAAATTGATGCAGCAGAGCCCAAAATACCCTGATCTTTTATCTCTAATATGGGTCAAACACAAAAAACACTAGATCCTTTCTCATAATGTAACATAATGGATAGCCTTTTTTTCATTAGACCTTTCTTGCCTCTTAAATTCCCACTGCTTTCAAACTCCATACTTCAAGTTTGTAAGGCATACCTACAGTAAAAAAATGTGAAGATGCAAACTCAAGCTGAGATAACCCTGTTGATATCATAACATTTTGTGCTGTTCAGATAGACAACTAGACATATTTTCACCTGTAAATCCCCAAACCATGTTTACTTGGCTGTGCTCTTATCAGAAAAACCCCTAAGTGTCTGCTACATAAAATAGCCACAGAGGACTGAGCACTCACTGTTCCTGCTGCTCTGCTAAACATGCTAACAGACACACACAGACGGAGCACTCAATGTTGCTGCTGCTCAAAGTTTAAAAAAAAAACTCTGAGCTCTCATCCCACCTGTAAACGGGGGGATCTGCTTTCAGTGTGCCACTGATCTCAGGATTGGGTACACTCTGTATAATGTTTCCTGACTGAAATTCCACTTTTTCATTCATTCACACATTCACAATTCTTGTGTTTCAGATTTTTATTAAATGATTGATTTGATTAAAATTCAAGAAATCATGGATTTTGCGTTTGTTTATAGTCATAAACTACAAAGTAATGACAGCTGGGTATGACTACCAGACAATACATCACATCCAGCCTGTGGATATACTTTATTTTTATTTATTTTAAGTGCTTCGAGACAGAAGAATTTCCACATTTACATGGGTTAACTTGTTCTGTTGCTGACTGTGATCAACCTATTTATCAATACTTTCACTTCAGTGAATGCATTCAGTTTGATTCTGCTACCACAGTAATGGTGTCTCCATTAGAGACCACAACACATAAATGAATCCGCGATTCGTCTTCACAACACTGCAGGAGACCCAGAATTAATTTTGATTCCTGAACATATCTTCAACTCTCCATTAGAGGGTTAGAGACACAACAAAATATTCACTGGCAGCCCACCGGGATAAACAACATAAGTGAAAAGAACATAGCGGCTGTCACTTCTGTGATGTTGCTGGCACTTACTGTGTCTTCCCCTGCAGCTTCACACTGCAGAAATCATTTAACCCATATAGTATGTGCTACGTGAAAATTTGAGGTAGTCACTGTGGCTGTTAAATGATGTGTCTCTCTTTTATAACCAGAATGAGTTAGCTGAGTTGGATTTAGCACTGACATGAGTACTGACAACCAATTAAACTAAACCTATTAAACTGTAGTATGTAAATAGCCACACATATACACATGTACATGTACACATATACTGTATGTGTGTACCAGTTACACTCAAATTCAAATTCAAAACAATAATATCAGGAGCCGACTATCATCAACATCAACAAGCTTTTTAGAAAATGAATCCTTCCTTTTCATAGTCTGAATTATGTGGCCCTCATGGCAACAAAGAAATGTGTCAGGTTGTTTGATGTTAGGTGAGGGTGATTTAAGCAAATCCCCTATTTCCAGAACCATGGATGAAAAAATGGCCTGTCTTACCTAGCTAAAATTGGCAGCCTTGAAAACAACAATCATTATTTTATGTATTTATCCATCAGCTCACTGCCATAACAAAAAACCCACACTTCTTCAAGGCTGAGTGATAACCCTGTGTACATCAAAATGAGATGTAGCAGGTATCGGGGGCATTTTCCTTGTCTGAAATACTAAATAAATATCTGACAGCTGTGAGTAGGTGCAGCTTCCCATGAAAAACCAGACATGATATTTGAATTTTTTGAGTTCTTTAATTCTTTCAATTGATGTACCAGTCGTCACAAAGTCAGAAGTATTTGGTAAACATTTAAATTGTCATTTGACGAGTAAAATATGAAAGCTGTTGAAATGTCAGTTAATGTCCTACATTTCCCATGATGCTTTTTAGCATGAAGACATAGAGTTGTGAAGTAGGAGGAGCTATTTCAGGTGCCCCTGCTTCCGGAAGTAAAAATCCCATAAATTTTTACTATAGAAAACGTTACATTAGGCACAGTTTGAGCACTTCTACAGCTTGGATCAGCATAAAACTCATTTTAATCATTTAAATCATCAGTACAAAAGATGAACAGCGGCATTAGAAAATATCTGGTTCTTTAGTAAAAAGTAGAAGGTATAAGACTGTGTACATAAAAATTTCGGGGTAGCAGTTAACTACAACTCCATGGTGAATTTCAGCAGCAAACAGCTGATCACTGAGCTTAAATTTGGTCACATGCATCGCTGATGGCAAACAGAAGCTAAAGATTACAGTTTTGAGAAAACTAATTTTACAATCTACAGAGTGAATCAGTTTATTTTTAATTTCTGGGACATTTTTGAATGAATTCAGCAAGTATGGTTATTGTTTACAACTTCAGCAACAAAGAATTTTGACTTCATTATGCCCATGGCTTCCTGTCCATAGCATTGGTGACTGAGGTTTATGGGTACTGTAGTATTCTTAGTCGTCCGCCATGCCAAAATCATGGACAAAACGTAATTTCTCAGAAACTAAGTTGAAATAATTGAAACTGGTCACAGTATAAACCTATAGGGTTGTTAAGAGTTCTGAGTTTCTGTGTTCAGTAATATTGAGGAGATTGTTTAAAGGTATACTATACAGGATTTGTAGCTTGGTGCTTGTAAACACACAGTGGTGAGAACAAAGCAGTGAATCAGATAAATAAAACATTATTTTCAGATTTTTCACAGTGGTTACATTATAAAGCACAAATAAACACAACTCTGCACACCTCCACACAACCCTGCGGGAAGGTGCTGCATGGCCGGATTTTATGTGAATGCAGAGCTTCGTCCTGTCCGCTGTGGCCTCTCTGCTCTGTGATTGAGAGGAATTACTTTTGTATGAGTCTATGAATTGATTTTACCTTTAAAGAAATATTTGAAATTGGAATACAGAATCGGGCCAGCGGCCATTCCAACTTTGAAACTCTGTTGAGTCCATGCTGCCAGTCCACTCGCTTACAAAGTGGAGACAGTGTAAATACAGGCTAAAACAGATCATCATTTAATTTATATGGAAACAATATAAGTTTCACTAAGACTCACTGTTAGCAGACTAAAATAACCAATAAAAAACAATCAAATACTGTAAAGAGTGTAGCTGAAAAATGAACAGATTGAGTCAAAAGGGTTTAGAATAAAACTGAGCATCTTTGTACAGGTACATTGCAGCCCTACTAGCTTAAAGATTGGTTTTAACTACTACCTCCTTGTGAAATATTTGGTGCTGGAATCTTAGTGGACTTAGTGATTACTTGTGGAACTACAGTGGCTTGTAAGCTAACAAGCGTATCATGCTTTTGCTAGCAAGGCACAAACAGTAGCTGGCATTTAGCAGGTGAGTCAAGCTAGCTAGCTTGCTTAAGCCAACTGTAAATGTATTCTCTGTTCTCTCCAAGGTTAGCACTTCAGCTGAACATGAAGGCTTGGTAAACAAATCAATGAGCAAATTCACTGAATGTGGCAATTTCAGAGGGGGTTTTCTTTTGCTTGACTATCTGAACTGAAAACAGCCAGCAAGAAAGGATATGCTTGAAACGAACGAAAGGTTGGATAACGCCTTTCTGACCACGTCTGAAAGCCAAAGTGTTTCTGAATGGCCAGACTTGAAGGTGGGTGAACAGCATGCCATCATGGAGAAGGGCGAGACGTGATAATTGTTCAGATATGGAGATAATGGCTCACAATTTCTTCAATACACAAAAATGAAGGAAGTAGTTGTGTGAAGAATGAACAGTGAAGTTTAAATCCTGCTTTCTTTCTCACAAGAAGTGGGTACGAATGCACTTTGGTTGAAGCATACAAACTCCTTCTGAAAGAGGAATGTCCAGAGATTTTGTGTTTAGACTGAAACATGTCACAGTGACTCAAGTTTTAATAATGCTGTGTCACTGACAGCTCAGCTGGTTAATAAGCAGGTTTGGTAACACATTGTTTGTGGTGCTATCTGTAATCTTTGTACTTTATTTCTCTGCTTTACTCCCAAAATTACAAAAAAGGCAAGCGTTTACATCATGTTATCTTTAGGAAACAGTACAAAGGGGAGGAGGGAAGGTAGGTAGAAAATTACAAAAGAAGGTAGAAAGAAAGGTTAGTCAGAAAGAAAGCAAGAAAGAAAAGGAGGAGAGGATTGAAGGAACAAGGTCAGAGAAGAAGGAAGTAGGAAAGAAAAGAAGGATTGATGGAAGGAATTAGAAGCTACAGTAGTTAACGAGACAGAAATGGAAAAGTCTGTGCTGCCTGTATCTGATCTTTCCATTTTATTTTTCTTCTTCTAAAAACGACACACACCCTGTCATTGACTGACCACACACACTTGCATGTATGTGCGTGCATACACACACACACGTGAAGCTTTTCTAGTATTTAGTCCACCAGTCAGCAATTTATAGCTGTAATTATAGACAGAGAGAGAGACAGAGAGTATGAGCTTTCATGCTGTGGCTTACATTCTTGTGTGTGTATGTGTGCGTGTGTGCGCGTGCGTGTGTGTGTGTGTGTGTGTGTGTGTGTGTGTGTGTGTCTATGCTTGGCATATTTGGGTCATGATAGTGAATATATTAATATGCAGATCAATCACTGTTTTGCACATGCTCACACATACGGTCATCCGGCTTTGCACCGGTTACTGAGATCATGGTTTTTTTTTTATGGGTATTTTAAGTTCTCTTACAATTCATTCTGTTTTCATAACCACCCCTGATTGCACAGGTTTAAAGACATTTCCATCTTGATTGGATAGATCCAATCTCATAGTGTAAGGAGGTGTGGCCCCAGGTCACCAGGGCAACAGAGTAGATGGGTGCGGTTCTCATCTTACTGAGGATGGAGGGAGAAACAGAGGTTGTCATTAAAAAAGAGAACAATAAATGTTGGATGACTTTGTTCCAGCGGCCAGTCTATGTTTCCATTTCAACCACTGCAAACTCAAATCATGTGACCACGCTGTTACTTGACTGCAAGGCTCAAACAGAAAACACATAAAAGGAAGGTACAAAACAAATGAAGCCCAACCAATACAATGGAAAATTTAATATAAAAGTGGCTATAATGAATACTTTTATTATTATTATTTATGGATCACATGACTACATGTATGTGAAGGTTTTTTTCTTGAAGCCACGAATTATCACTTGACTCTACAGTTCCCATCTTAGTTTAGCGTGTTAGCATACTAATGTTTGCAGCAAAGAAATGTCATTCATTTTGGAGGTATGTGATTATGAATCAACGTTTTGGACGTAATAAAATTTTCCCCTAATGATGTGTGCATAACCTGTAAAAGAGCAGTGGGCAGTATTGAGCCTTCAAACCTTTTATGGAGTTAATTCACAGGAAATTCTTTGGGCAATGGATGTATTAAGAGAACTGGACATCATGTTCCAAAATGGCGCTCTATTCATTCCAATGAAATCACTCACTGGGCGCATATGTCAATTTTTTAATTTTTTTTATTTTTAGGGTTCCTCAGCCTACTGCATTTTTGGGCCCATTGAGAATGAGCTTTACAGTCCTCTACTGACTGAGCCAGCTGACTTCCTGCTGGATCCCCAAAAATAATTTACAAACACAGTACTTTGAAACTTCCCAATGTTTAAAGGGGACATATTATGCTTTTTGTGATTGTCCGTTATTTATATACTGATATGATGTTGGTTATCTATGCTAAACATGGTCACAGTTTCAAAACTTGAGGTTAACATATGTAGAAATGCTTCCTGCAAGTCAAAAGCCAGGGTTTCAACCTGCTCTGAGTGCTTCGTTTCTACCCTGCTACGAGCTGATTTCAGCTCATCATGCTAGCCCATAAGCAGCTGTCCATTCCGTGGCCTTTGTTGCTAAGGTTGTTGCTAAGGTTTTTCCACATGTTGTTTGCATTGTCCACTCATATTTTGGATCAGATTCCAGCTCAAACATATACAGATGTATTAGAGTAAAGAACAAGAAAAAGTAGTGAAATCCTACTACCATAGTTTGTCGCATTGTTTGTTGACGTAGCCTCCAGAGACCCAGCGGTTGTCTGCCGAGGGGCAGTTTTCAAGACCTGGCCAAGCAGAGTGAACAGAGTAGGCTCGACAGGAAGGGGGCCTTAAAGAGACAGGAGCTAAAACAGCTTGTTTCAGACAGAGGCTGAACAGAGGGGCTGCATAAAGGGCCAGTATGAGTAGTATGATGCAAAAATATCCCAGTAGAGTCCCAGGTTACAAATATAGACCTGGAAATGTGCATAATATGTCCCTTTTAATGGACCTAATGTCTTGTATGTTGTAAATCTATTGATACAGTTCATTTTGTGTGCTCAGAATTCAAAATTGTGGTCAAAGCTCTCAAATCTTGACTCCCAGATTGATGAATACTCAACTTTATTTTATGCTCTTGCTTTAGTTTTCTTGTGAAGGAACTTCCATATAGCCTACAGTAGATTGTGATTGTGATAATGCGCTCCATGATCCTGCGCAGTCAAATCGCTACAATCACAGCTAGGGTGGAAGACCACACCTGACGAGCATTTGAACATCTCTCATCCACCATTTTCTCTCTTCCTCTCTCTGATTCTCCAGGTGAGGAGGAGGAGTTAGGACCACCCCCCACAGTAGACGAGGCAGCTGATGCTCTGATGACCAGGCTGGGCTTCTTGCTGGGAGAAAAGATCGTCAGTGGAGAGCCTGGGTCACCTTACCATGTCCAGGATGATGGACAGGTAATCACTGCCTCACTTGAAAAACATTTTTAAAACAGAAAAGGTTGAGTTGCCTGTAGTTAAATGACTTAAACCGTATTGTAAACTTTCAGTTAGTGGCAAGTAAAGTGTGTACCTTTTATCTAACTATACATTATGTACCAGGGACATTTCTGAATCTAAATCCAGCATTTAGCAAAGCACAAACAATAAGTGTAATTTTTGCTTTATACAGTATTATTTGTATTCAGAAACCTATGAAGAAACAAAATAAAGTGAAAATCTGAACTCACCTTTGTCTTTGTTCCTTAAAATACCAGTGCACAATAGAGTGTTATATTGTATGGGGTGTTTTTCCCAGCTCTCCCAGGCGCCATAGCTTTCCATTTATTTCAGTATGCTTTGGAAATCTGCTTTCAGAGATGTAAAACTAAAAAGCTGGCTAACCCATTACAGTGAATACATTTGTCAAACTTTTAAAAGTCCAACATAAAGTCCACCAAAAACGCTTAAAATGTGACAGTTGGTTCCTGAACAGGGTTGCATACTCAAGCTCTGTGGTAGGAAAATCACAGCTCCTTACAGCACTAAAAACAGTGCTGTTCGCCGGTAGTGAATTTTCTTAAAATAATAAAAGTAAAAGTTATACAGCAGAATATTATATATTATATAATTGGGCTATTATTACTCACATTAACATGTAATGCTTCTTTTATATACACATTTTTTTGTTTAATGTACTGTATAACAATAAGCATATTGGATATGCTTAGCTTAAAACTAAGCTTACCTAAAAACATTTACTATATTTGACCTCACCCGTAGAATTAATTATTTATTTAAGTTAAGTAACTTAGTTTAATAAAATGTTCTTTTCTTTACTTAATTTAAATCTTTTCTTGAACTACACACTGTATATTCCTTCTCTTTCTCTCTCTTTCAAAACAAAATTTGAACATGCTTTATATGTATAAATGCATAAATGCCATTGTTTCTAAAGCAAGACAGCATAAAAGAGAATAAAACCATGAGCAACAAAAATACATATAAACCAAACATAATGTATGATGAATAATAACAACAAGAAGAAAAATGGAACATATTGTAGATACATGAATGCATGTACACACATTTATATAAAAAGGTGAGGATAAAATCTGTAAACATTTATGTCTCTTCTCTTTCCCACAGAGGATCTCTCCTTCCTCCAGTCTGGCCAGTAGCAGTACATCCCCCTGCTCCACACTACAACCTCCTGCTGGTGGGGAAGGCAACAGCAATAACAAGCATGCCTCCTCCAACCATGCCTCCATCACCTCCCCCACCTCAACCCTAGAGAGCAGAGACAGTGGCATCATAGGTCAGATGCTATACAGTTTCTTCAATGAGAAACCCTTACACTGCTACATTATTAACTGTTTCTGTCTCTCTCTCTTTCAGCAACATTGACCAGCTATTCTGCTGAGTCAGCAGCCGAGCGGGATGACAGCACCAAGCACCCCGGTGATGGTTACCATGGCAGCAGCCTCAACCTCTGGCGGCAGGGGGGACAGTCAGTGGTGGCCTCCACCTCTTCTTCCTGTATGGTAGCGGCAGGACGTGTGAATGACGGCTTCCTATACAGGGTGGAGGACAGCATGGCTGCTTCCACTTACAGCCTCAACAAACTCCACCCAGACCGAGGACCTGACTCCGCCCGCTCATCTGGCTCCACCCACTCCATCCCTCTCTACCTCATGCCCCGCCCCAATTCAGTTGCTGGTAAGATGGATGACGTGTGTGTGTGTGTGTGAATCAAGTGGTAGCAGTCCTGCCGTGCATTCCCACACACTCTTTCCTGTTAGGAAGGAAACGTAACACTCCTACTCACTCAACTATAGTGAGCTCACCAGAGATAGTGAAGCTTTAGTGCTTGCTCACATTTCATGACATCATCATCATTGCAGGTTTAAAAAATAATAAAGAGCAACAGAGACATCTTTATAGATTGCTTCCCACAATAATAATGTCAGAGATACATTACAGGCACTGGGCTTTTAACAAACCGTTTATAACTTGAGGTAACATGTGGCAATATTAGTATTAAATCTTTTTAGTCCCAATGAGATGATGAAAAGTATGTCCAATGTAGCCTTTTTATTAGAGAAAAATCTCTGTTAAAGCTGCATTAATCAACATTTTTATGTTAACAATGAATCAAATGACTATGTGTAATATGACCTGACTCTGCAGGTCCCCTCAGCACTACAGAGCATTTTTAGCTCCTTTCAGCTCGTTTTGGTTTTGCAGTCCACAAATGTACTGTTGTGGTTCAGTCTCACTGCTCGGTTTCCAGCAGCAGCAGACAGATGTTTTCAGTGAAAAGCTGTGATGAACAGACTTTATGTTACTGCTCAGCACCAAACAGCACACACTCAGTTAATGGCTACAGTGTCTGGAGAACATAGCGTAGCATTTAGCAGCTAAAGCGCCAGATGTGTTTCTCAAGAGTTGGTGAGAGCCAAAACAGAGCTAAAAGAAGAGTGAATATTGGACTTATATTCATCAGGTGGACGAAAACATGACTCCAAATGAATTCTAAAGTTGCTCTGTATCTTCTGCATGTGTAAATAGGTTTTGCTAACACGTTAGCCATTTCAACTTTGTGAGGTGATAATATAATTATCAAGTACAAAACATGAGCACACAAACAAGTATGAAGCACTTTACATGGTTGAACCAGGGAAAAATTGAATACAATTCCCAAGAATAATATAAAAAATACAACATGTTGGAAATAAAACAGTGTGCTAGCATTAATGAAAAGCTTTTTGAAAAAGATCAGTTTTAAAAGATGTCACTGATACTGTAAGCCTCAGATCTTCCAGCAATGTCAACATTGTGTTTACAGCTTGATTCGCTGACCCCAAGTGGCCAAAAAAAATGCTTTAATTAGCTCCTAGCAAATAATAAACCCATTTCTCTTAGATGGTCCTTATCAGACATTCATTTCTTCTGTCTTTTTTTCACACAGTCTGTGTTCTAGCATGTAACTCCCCTAAAATTTTGACTGATAAAAAACAACCTGGCAAAAAAACAGAGAGCACGCCTGGACAACACGTTCACATCTCATCATCCCTTCCTCTTTTGTTCTCTCTCTGTCCCATAAAAACTGTAAACCATGAGTGCTTTGGGAAAGGAAGGAAGTGACATGTATGACGTTTCTCATAACACACACACATACACACACACACAGGATATGAGGCACAGCCAGCGCTGACATTCGCTGTGGTGTTAGAGGATTATAACTAGATTGATTGGATCAAACTGTTGGTGAGTTTTTGTCTGTTTTGTCTGGAGTCAACACAGTTTCCAACATTTGTCAGTGCTTTGTTAGCTTTCAAATCAGCTTCATGGCGTCTGTAGTGGAAGTCAGGCGCTCTGCTCCTCAGGTAATATCCTTCAAATGTTCTTCACTTCACTAACGAAAGAAAGAAAAGGAAGACAATGTTTCTTTCTCTTTAAAAATGTACTTTTAACCACTAATGTGCATGACTTAGCTTTGTCACGTAATGGACATAGACCACTGTCTTGAACAGGTCTTTCAGTGTTTACAAACCCTGGGTTTTGTTTGTGGTTGTATTCAGAGATTAGCTTGTCTTATGTGTTTATGCAGTGGCTCTTGAATTTACAAACTGTACACTTATGCACCATTTAGAGAAAAGTTTAAAGGAGTCTTGTCGTCATCATGACGTTGCCAGGCAACTATTGGAGAATCCAGGAAGTCACTGCGCTCCTGGCGCTCCCGGATTGTCCGATATCCACAACTTGACGTTTTTAAATTTTGATTTTTGTACAGATCAAGCCAACAAGATATATGGTAATTATTAGTGAGCTTCATATGTGCTGGGCGGATTTTGTTACCTTTGGACAGATCCAGGCTAGCTTTTCCCCCTGTTCTCAGTCTTTATGCTAAGCTAAGCTAACTCCTGGATGTAGCTCACAGACATGAGAGTGGTATCTTCTCATCTACCTCTCAGCAAGAAAGCCAATAAATGTGTTTCCCAAAATGTCAAACTACAACTTTAAGTACAGAGCTGGACTCAGGGCATGTTTAGCTTAGTTTAGCTTAACTGGAAACAGGGAGAAACAGCTGGCCTGGCTGAAAAATGAGTGAAAAATACACATACGAGCACCTCTAGAGCTCACTAGTTAACATGCTGCTTACTAGTTAATTCACACACAGGCACCTCCTTATCATAAAATGTTATGTAATTGTGTAAAATAATTCACTTTGTCCGATATATAATTATCAGTTATCAGTAACTCTCAAACATTAATCAGCCTCTAAAATCCTGCTACTTAGTTTTTGTTCTAGCCATCAGTGTTAATTATCTCAACTTTGTTTCTGAGAATGTTTTCCGTTAGTTTGGCATGGAGGAGGAGTCTAAATACTACAATACCCATGAGCATCTGCTGCCATTCCTAGGGAGAAGAAGCCAGTCAGAAGCACAAAATTACTTCATCCAAATTTTACCCAGATTCTGAAAGTAAACTGATTCAAGCTGTTAAATGTATTATCAGGTTTTTACAATGAGGAAACTTTAGCTTCCACTTGCAATTAGCAGCACAGGCAACACATTTTCTCCACCAGGCGTAAGCCTGGAGAAGATTATGTGTTTGGTCGTGTATGTCTGTGTCCTTGTGTCTGTGTGTCCGTGTGTGTATCTGCCTGCAGCTAGTCTTGCATACTACTGGACCCATCAGTCTAATGGTTGCAGTGATTCACAATTGTTGAAAAACCTATTTTATAAAGCGTTTTATACCGCCATTGACTGCTGACTCCTGACTCCTCTTAACTGGCCGATTGAGGCCGCTAGTGATCAACAACTGCAGCAAAAGGCATTTCTGGCAATTGGGCAATCAGCTAGGCAAAAGCAAGTCTGTTACAGGCCACATTTTGGCTTTTATTGTGGCTCAAAAATTGACATCCGGTGAAAAGTTTGGTCTCATCTTGAACCGCAGCATCTGCTGATTTATTCCATACCCGATATGTTATGATCCACTAAAGTTAGGCACGATACAAGATAAATAAATCCCTGTTTTTGTTTGCTTCGCTGCCATCTTTACTGTAAGGGAGCTGAGTGGGACAATTTAGTGAGATTCAACTCTACTTTGTTTGGGAGGGGAGAGGGAGGGGTTTTATTTTGTGTTGTGTGTTTCAAAACTGAAACTATACATTCCTCAGACACACCTGGTGGAGATCTGTACTCTACTGAGTGCACTCTTCTAGTTAAGCACTGTGCTCCTTGTGTGTTGTAGTTAACTTCTCTTCTTATATTTTTTATGTACACAGACTACCTTTGATGTTTTATCAAATGACCAGATGTTTTGTAATGCAGCTGTTCATCTTTTGTACTGATGATTGGAGGAGCTCCAAATGCCATTCACGTAAATGCAAATGAACAGGACTTTCTCTTTTATTCTCTCTCTCTAGCCACTAGTTCTGCCCATCTTGAAGATCTGGCCTACTTGGATGAGCAGCAAAGACACATCCCTTCCAGGACGTCCCTCAGAATGCCCAGACAGAATTCTGGGAGTCGTAGTCAGCAGGACCACAGAGGTAAACCCAAACAAACACACACATACACACAGTACCAGTCAAAAGTTTCTCATTCAAGTGAATGAGAAAGTTTGCATGCACACATGCACACAACTATTTTATAAGCAGTATTACCATACTCCTGTCCTCCACTCTCCTGCAGTTCGTTTCACTCCATCTCTCAACCTGAAGCCCCTCCACTTTGAGGTTCCTGGGCTCTCGTCTGATTGGCTGTTCACCGGCAGGGAGTGGCTTTTCCAAGAAGTAGACGCCTGTCTCCGCAGCGATGACCCATCAACCATTCAGGGCGTGGTGATTGTTGGCAACATGGGCTTTGGCAAAACAGCCATCATCGCCCGTCTGGTGGCGCTCAGTTGTCATGGAAACCGCATGTGGCCAACCACTGCAGGCAACCAGACAATGCCCAAACGTAAGCAGAGAGAGACAGAAAAGAAAAGAGAGAAAAACATTTTTTCTATCTGTGTATAGAGTATAATATCATGTTGTTAGTCACAATAAACTTTAGTAATATTCATCCAAAATTAGAACTGATTATCTTGCCTTCATTATGGAGGTCTCAGAGATTGTTTACGGTTTCCTTATACACAGTCCATTGATCAGTCATGTGACTTATAGATCACCATATTTACAAAGTATACAAAAAAATTACCATCATCTTTATAAAATACTTTTTACAAAATACTCAAAATATAAACTTATATAAAATATAAACAAAATATTTACTTCTGGTGGATACAGAAATTTACAAGATACATATAAATAACCTTCAATGAGCTTCATTTTTTAGTACTAAACAGTAAATTCTATATTCTTCAACCTAATTTTTCAAAACACAGTATACTCCAGTCTCTTGCATCTCTTAATATTTTTGGATAAACCTAACAGATTTCAATGTCAATCTACAGTTGATCTTAACACTTCCATCCTTTAATGAAATTTCCCCCCAAAAAATCCTGTTCTTGGAAAACAAAAACAATCCAGTAGAACCTACAAAACTGTCTTCAAGTCTAGTTGCCTAATTTGAAAAACCATAATCCCTCCCTCTTTACACACATTCTCTAACGGATAAATGACACCCTTTGTGTCACATGACATCACTCTTCTCACATGTTCACAGTCACATGAGTGTTCGATGGATTGTACAGTATATAAGGAAACTGGAAACAACCCCACTGGACCTGTTTGTCACAAACGTCACACCACTTCTGAGAGTCATTACTCAGTCAAATCAAAACACACAGACATCATACACACATTGAAACAATACGCAGAACCTACACTTTACAATGGTGTCCATTTTGGATGAATGTCCACAAATCAGTTTAGATCATAAAAAAACTCCTTAAAACTTGAAATGCCAGTAGTAGTATGACTTTGGCCCAAATCTAAACAAATTGACTAATGTATATGCTAAAAACAGAGTTGTTAAACTATTCAGACATTTAGCAAGCATCATCCCTAAATAACTTTTCACCAGTTTGACCATATTTAAGCAGGCAGTGCAGGATAAAGATTGACTGATGTTGCATGAGTTATTTTTACCAAATGAGCCACTATAGAAGCCTGGCACCCTGCGTGACTCGAAAGTAGACGGAAAAATGAGCTGAAGTTAGGGACTATCCCAGAAGTGCATGCAAAATGGCCAAGAAGGCTTTTCAGATTTTTGTCAGTAGCTTTCTCATTTTTCACTTCGCACCACACTTCAGACAAACACATTTATCTGGGCCTCTTTCCACACCACCTCCATTTTGTTTTGTAATTCCGTATTTTTCCATTACAAAAGCATTTTCTATTTCTATTCTTCATTTACAGTTACACAGATTTTCTGTAGACTCCATTTAGACTTACTGTTTGTCTTTTTTTGGAGGTGGGATAAAATTTTTATTTGATTAATTAATACATGGTCAAAATATCATGTTTTTTGGTTTTTGTTTTGGCAGCTAGACTTACACATATTCGTATGAGGTGAATAAATGGCAGTAAAAAGCACTTAAACATGGAAAATGAAACAGTCTGCATGATTACCAATAATGTGTGGGGTAAGCCCTGCCCACTTTTGGTATGAATCCAAATACATATATTTGTCTGACATAAACAAATATAGATACAGATTGTAGCTTTGAATTACACCCCTAATTCTTGGTGACTGGATTTGTCCTTTTCTCATGTATTTGTACAGTTTAGGCCCTAGATGCCAAAAAACAGGCATGTAGGCTAATCTGCAAGAATATGAGCTCATGGCCATTTAATTAGATGCCAAGCCCAGAAACAAATCACTAATAAAAAATAGGAGGCTTGCTTAATTTTATACATTATACCCTGTACTTGGTAGGAGCTTGAAGAGTAAAAGAGTAGATTGTTGGCAGGAGCACATATCACATGCTTGCCAGAGGACCCCCAATGAGTTATTCCAGCCATGAAGACAACCTTAGTCATTCTGTAAGAGACAGCTGAGTCATCATGCAGAACCCAATAAAATCAGCCACACTCACAACCAGCAACTAGACACATAGCCGAGCCAACCACCAGAAAAATCCATTAAATCATACTGTGGGAAAAATATACCAGAGCAGTAGAAATGCAGTTAAAAGTAAATAAAGTAGCAGTCACAGAGACAAAGAGACTTGGTTTGTGTGTTTACATCTTTACTGAGATTTAAAATGTAGAAAAGTTCTGATATTCTTCCCTACACCCTCACTCCAGATGTAGAATCTGTTTCTTACTCCCACGACTCCCTGGGGAGAGGAGGAGGAGGAGATGAAGGAGGAGGAGGAGGAAGCTGTCCAGGGACTCCAGAGATGAAGAGGAGACAGGAGGAGGTGCTAAGGAGGCTTGCAGGACAGGTAGCATCCCAGCTTTACTTAATGTAGATGTATTGTATCACACAATAGACCACTAAAATTTTTACAGATTAAACACAAAACATATGATCAGTTTATAAAATAAGATGATTTTTTAGATGAAAAGGCCCAGTACATAAAGTACATTGTATATAAAGAAAAAAATACAACTTCAGTAAAATTGCTGTTGTTTACATGTATATGCATCAATAATAATAAGTCAATAATATAATATGTAATAATCGCTCTTACAGAGGCCATGCTGATAATACTTTTTTTATAGTATTTTTACTTAAGTGAAGTTTTGAATGAAAGACAATGTATTTTATACGTTGTGGTATTGTTACTTTCACATAAGTAGAGTCTGAATACTTCTTCCATCACTGCTAAAAAAGAGAGCTCAAACCTCTGCCATGGCTGCTTAGTCCTCTAAATTTATTATTTTACTATTCTGTTGCAAAATATCCCAAGCTGCTACTACAATCACAGTCACTTATTTACATATTTTTCCAGCTTTGTAATTGTTGAAAGGTGTCCTGGATTTACTGCTGTAGAGAAAGCTGAGATTAAATCGGTATCAATCCTCTCTTCTGACTGATTCTGACTTAATGGCAAACAAATGTATTTACAGTACCAATCTGTAAATACACTGCTCCTTTAGAGCTTAATGCTGTAGTATTATAAGTACGTGACATTTTGGGAAGTATGCTTCTTTTCTTGTTGAGAGTTAAATGGGAAGATTAATACCACTCTCATGTCTGTACGGTAAATATGAATATGAATATAAAGCCTAGCTTAGCACAAAGACTGGGAACAGGGGGAAACAGTTATGTTGGCTCTGTCCAAAGGTAACCAAATCCACCTACCAGCACCTCTAAAGCTTACTAATTATGTTGTATCTCGGACAAGTCCTGTCATCACCTTGTGGTTGCAAGGCAACTAGCGGACATACCAGGAAGTCACTGCACCCAGCTAAGAAATAGTCTGGTGCATAAGCCCCTGTAAAACCACAACATGTTGATATCTCTTTGGGTTTTGTATGGATTAAATAAACAAGGTAGAATGTATTAATTAATGAGCTTCTCAGGTGCTGGTGGGCCATTTGTTACCTTTGTACAGAGCCAAGCTAACTTCCCCCTCCTTCCAGTCTTTGTGCATGGTTAGCCTAGAGAGTGTGGATATGGATGTTACACAGTATGCTTTTCTACTGATTTCTACTAAAACTTGAAAGTCTTTTGAAGAAATCCATAATAACAAACTCCAGGGCTTACTGAAAACCACAAATGATGCACATATTTCTTCCTGTCTGTCTTTGCAGGTAGTCTCATATCATTTCTGTCAGGCTGATAACTGTCACACCTGTCTGGTTCCGGAGTTCGTCCACAACATGGCAGCGATGCTAAGTGACGCCCCTCAGCTTTCAGCCTATCGGGAGCTGCTGCACCGGTCGCCACAGCTACAGAGCACACTTAGTCTGCGTTCCTGCATACAGGATCCGGGCTCTGCCCTCCAGAGAGGAATACTAGAACCACTGGATGCTCTCTACAGAGGTGCATACAGATGCTACTGTATTCTGCTAGCTTGTATTCTATAATGGCCAGGAACAGTATTTAATCTGTGCTGTTCTACATTGTTTTTCTCCAGAGAGGAAGTTGCATGTGGAGGGGACGGGGCTTATTATACTGATTGATGGGCTAAACGAGGCAGAGTTCCACCGGCCGGACTACGGTGACACACTGACTTCCTTCCTGTCCCGAAATGTCCAGAAATTTCCTTCCTGGTTAAAGGTCATTACCACTGTCAGGACCAGTCAGCAGGTATACACACGCCCCCACACACACAAGCAAAAACAGACTTCACAAAACCTGAAAACTGTTGAATGGTAAATCATGCATTTAAGCTGCTGAAACTGTTCCATTTTCAATAAAATTCTATGCCTTTATGTTTAACCCAGCCGCATCCATGTTCACCAAACTCCCTTCAAAAATGTGATAATTTGTGGCTGCCTGTCTTATCAGTAAAAAAAGATTTTTCCATGTTTTTACAGTTTCAGAATTGGAATCAAGACCAATTAGAGCACAGAAAATGTGTTCACTCAGTCAGCTGTAGGAAGGGTTCAACCCGCTTGAAATGTCATCTGTCTGAAGCTAATTCATCCAAAGTCTGTTTCTCTGTCTTTTTCTCAATCAGGACATCACATGTTCTCTACCTTTTCACCACATCTCACTAGACAGGATGGAAGAGAACAACGCCATAGACCAGGACCTGCAGGTAACATGCACACAGGCTGCCTGTTTACAGTATCTGTCTATCTATCTATCTGCATTTCAATGTCTGTCTGTTTTTTCTCAGGGTTACCTGATGCAACGTATCCACAGCAGTGCTGAGATCCAGAGCAACGTATCGCTGAGCAATGGTCGCCTTGACAACACGGCATTGGCCAAGCTGATCAGCCACCTGAAGAGCCTGAGCAGAGGCTCGTACCTCTACCTGAAACTGACCCTGGACTTGATAGAGCGAGGATACCTGGTCCTGAAGAGCTCCAGCTTCAAGGTGAGGAAGGTGTGGGAAAGAAAGGAGTGAAGAAAGAATAGAGTGAAGTGAAGGTCAAATGAAAGAATGAAGGAAAATGAAGTTAGTCCAGTTATTCCCCTGCTACACTTTTACTGTTATAATAGATAATTACTTACCTCCTTTTGAATTGTCTTAGTTGTTACTTAGTTTTATTACTCATTCTACATTAATAAACTATCTTGTGCTGAAAGTTGCAGGTGCAAACACTGCAAACAGGTAGAAAATTCAAGTTGCAGGTCAAAGATTTAAAACAACTGAAGTTGAAGCACTGAAAGCATTTGAATTATCAGTGTAAGTATTAAAATGGGTTGGTGTAATTTGAATTATAAGAGCTAAAAGCAGTTGAACTGCCAGCTGATTAGTAAGAGATAAAAGTAGCTGAAATGTCAATGTCTAAGCAATGAATGCAGTTAATGTAATTTGAGGAGTAAGCAATGAAAGCAATTGAAATTTCGGTTGAAGTTGGAGCTCTGTAGATTTAAGTGTGTGCAATGTAAATAAGTGTCAGTTTGTATGTAAGCTGCAATATAAAATACTTCATTACCATTAAAAGTCCTGCATGAAAGATCCTACCTAAAAGTACATACAAAAGTATTATGAGCTTGATGTAGTTAAAGTATTGCAGTAACAGTAGTGGTTTGGTCCCTCTGACTGATGTATTATTATATATGACATCATTAGATTATTAATACTGAAGCATCAGTGTATAAGCAGCATGTTACTGTTGTAGCTGCTGGAGGTGGAGCTAGTTTGAACTACTTTATATACAGTTAGCTAGTTGCTAGTTTAGTCCAGTGGTTCCCAACCTAGGGGTCGGGCCCCTCCAAAGAGTCAGCAGATAAATCTGTAGGGTCGTGAGATGATTAATGGGAGCAGAAAGAAGAAAAAAACAAAGTTCTGATACACAAATCTGTTTTCAGTTTTTTTGACTTTTTCTCTAATCTTTGATTTGTGGTGAAATATTGGATCATTTGAACATTTATTTAAATGAAACCATGTGAGAAGTTTAGAGGGAAAAATCACTATTTGGTGGAGTACTATATGATGTATATTGATGAAAGTCAGTCAAGTTTTTGCTTATGCTACTTATTTATTAATTTCAACATGAAATAATAAATTACTGACTCATTTAGATGTATAGGTCATTTAGTTATGTACCAGTATAGCCACAGTTGGATATACAATATAAAGGAAGACTTTAAGTGTGTGTGTGTGTGTGTGTGTGTGTGTGTGTGTGTGTGTACAGGTAGTTCCTGTGAGTCTAGCAGAGGTCTACCTGCTGCAGCTCAACATGCGGTTTCCCACCCAGTCATCTTTTCAGAGAGTTCTACCACTGCTCAACGTTACTGTAGCATCACTGCACCCACTAACCGACCAGCAGGTACACGCCATCACTGCGTCTGCATGTGTGTGCAAGTGAATGTGAATGTTTTTATATAGAAATATGCAAATTGCTTGCCTGGTTCCAAACCTCTAAACCATGCTTTGATTTGTTTTTTTTTTCAGCTGTTTGAAATGGTTTGGTGTTGTGTTCATTGGTAGCTGTTTCAAAACCAATAAGAGTTTTGTAGATGGGATTAAGAATGGGGATATCATCTTCTTGTGCTGGAGCCACAAAATACCTACACCTATAAAAGATGGATGGAACAGAAAATTGCCACAAAAATAGCAAATGGATGAGATTGATGCAGCTGTCAGTAGTGTTACCTGTACTTTAAACTACTTTAAATTACTATATTTCTTTGATCTCAATATAAAACAATAAGTTAATTGCACCTAGCAACATGTGCAGCTTCCATGTTGACTGAAGAGAAGGTCACCAGGATAGATGTGTCACTTGCTACTAAGTGGTTTGGGCAAAACACAACAAAATACAACCCCCACATGGCTAACATGACTTTGAGGATCCCCTGACTTTTCCTCTAGCACCACCATGAGGCCGACATTTCTGTTTTTAGTGACAACTATTGGATGCATTGTCATGACATTTGGTACACAAATTCAGAACGATTTGTAACAGCCTTAACGTTTCTTATAACACCATCATCAGGTCAAAACTTTAACTTGTTTATGTCCAAATACCAGCAAAACTAATGACATTCACAACAATCAGCCTCAGCTGTGCTCAGTGTTTAGTGCTGATTAACAAATATCAGCATGTTAACATGCTAAATTGAGATGGGGAAGATGGTGAACATTACACCTGCTAAACATAAGCATATTAGCATTTAGCTACAGCCTCACAGAGCTGCTAGCATGCTGTAGACTGTTAGTCATGTTGGCATCTTTGACAATATGAACATGGAATAATACACTTGAGATATAACTTCCTCTCTTCCTTCAGCTGTTTGAGGTGGTGAATGCGGGCGCTCTGACTGGAGGAACACTGCCATGGGTGGAGTTTGTGCAGCGGCTGGAGCAGCTCTCCTCTTTCCTGCTGCGGCGCAGCGACGGCAGCAGGATGCTAAACCACGCCTCCTTCAGGGAGTGGCTGGTGTGGAGGGAGGAGGGACAGGATGACAGGTTCCTCTGCGACCCCAGGTACACTGACAGGCAGCGAAAAGTAGAAAAGAAGGAGAGAGAGAGAGAGAAATGCCTTCACTGATGAGTCTGTTCCTCTGCTTGTTTGTCTCCAGGAGTGGTCACACTCTCCTGGCCTTCTGGCTCTGCAGACAGGAAGGAAAACTGAACCGACAGCAGACACTGGAGCTGGGACATCACATCCTGAAAGCTCATATCTACAAGGTAAGCTCACACACAGTCTTCAAGTGGCTCAGGAGGCTATAGACAGGTTTCTTAGTGATGTCATCTTGAGAGTCTTATTTAATATTGTATCAACAGTGTTTCTCATATCTATTATATTTGTATCTAGTGTCTGTTATATTTTGGGCTATTCATACATGCTGACATCACTAATATAATATCCACAGTGAGGGATATGCTCTTTACTTGTGCAGCAGGCAAACAGCAGGAATTTCTTACATGCTAACATTACTTGTGTCAGTGGGGCCTCTGTGCTTTTAACCTGCGCTGCCTGCTGTGACACACTTCACACTTCCTACAAGGGAAGGTGTTTTGTGTGCTTTGTGCAGTCGTGCTTGCGTTGTCACTGCTGCGTGCTTTCATTTCTCACAGGAATTCTGTATTAGCTATCTAGAGCCCACAGATGTCTGTCAAAGTCTGTCAAAAGATACAAAATTACCTCTAAAAGGTAATTTGGCTGTTTTCTAGCAACTCAATGCCTGAATGCTGAATACTTAAAATGCCTATATACAAGCTAGCTATGCCTTTGTGGCAGTGATTTTTCGAACCCCTGCTGTTATCCGTGTACGTAACGGTTTGTTGTTGTGGCGTCTTTTCTCATCTCCAGGGCCTGAGTAAGAAGCTTGGGGTTTCCTCCTCAGTTCTGCAGGGGCTGTGGCTGTCCTACAGCACGGACAGCGTGAGTCCTGCTCTCTCATCGCTGCGTAACCTCTACACTCCCAACATCAAGGTAACATACTGCACACACATAGACACACACATGTGCTTTATACAGGTGGACTGTAACTTGGCTCTCTACATGTCCAGGTGAGCCGGTTGCTGATTCTGGGCGGGGCTGATGTGGATTATCGGAGTGATGTCCTCAACAACGCCCCCCTGCTGTGTGTCCACGCTCACCTGGGCCACAGTGATGCTGTGGCGCTGCTGCTCGACCACGGAGCTCAGGTAAAAAAGCTTTTTGTCTTAGTGTTTTCAAGGTTCGCGTTATCATAGCACTGACAGGATGCACTGACAAACTTTTCAGTTCTCGACTTTGAGGAAACATTGTTTTGTTTTTTTGTTTTATTGTAAAAAAAATCAATGACAAACCTTAATGGCACATTTAAATGATACATTATAAGCATACATTTGTGTTGAAACAGTACTAAAGACAAAAAAAGACAAAAAGAAAAACACATGCTGAAATTAGAATAAGTTAACTAAGAGTGAGGGTCCTATTCAAGCAGCATAAGCGAGTCCAATAAAGAAAAAAGTTTCAGGGTGTTTCTGTCCATCATGTATTGAAAAGATTTTGCAGGTAGCTTGAGTTCATTCTTCCATCTGTTGATTTGGGGCTTAACTTTTAAATATTTACATATATTAATAAAATGTTTACCCATCAAAATAAAATTGTTTGCCGCAAAATCAAAGTTTTTCTCCTTCATATGACTCCAGCTTTTATTGACATCATATTTTAAAGGGTGCAGTGATATATCCTTGGATTGAAGCCAGCTCTGAAGCAAAAGCCAGAATTCCTGAACAGATTCACACTGGAAGAAAATATGTTCTAAAAGTCTCAATATCCCTCTCACAGAATCCCCAAGTCGTTATTCCAATTAAATCTTTCATGCAAGAAGTGATTGGATGTCATTCAAAATTCTAAAGGTCACTTCTTTGGCTTTAGGTAGGATCTCTGTATTCTTGAAGAACATATTTTCTTTTCAGCTGATGAGGATAGTATTGTGTTGATAAAACATTTCTATACCTGAGGCTTCTGTGTTGTTTTTGTAGGTGGATGCTCAGTCACATGATGGTTTGACTGCACTGGGATTCGCGGCTGCAGCTGGACATGTAGACGTCATCACCATGCTGAGTCAGCACAGAGCCAAGGTAGCTGTCTACCTGTCTGTCTGCTAGATTGTCTGTCACATACTGCACACGCATACAGAATTCAAATTCACCATGTGAAGGATTTGAAAATCATGCACTTTGGTGCCATCCAGTGGTAGTAGTATAATAGCTACTGGCATGTGAGTGTCACAAACTGTCTATGGTATTGACTTATAGGATGCCTGTTCTGTGTGTGTGTTGACATGAAGCTAAAGTTGTGGTTGAACTGCAGTGATCCAGGTGCACAGGTCGCTGCTTCTAAGTCTCTGTCTCCCTGTGTGCTCAGGTGGGTCATGTGGACAGCTCAGGCCGGTGTGTGTTGGTGCACGCGGCTCAGCGGGGCCACCTTGAGGTGCTTCGCTTCCTGCTGAAGTGTGCAGACTGGAGCTGCACTTCCTGCTGTGGCCAGAGGGGGGCGAGCAGGAGCCAAGCAGTGCAGCAGTCTCTGATTGCAGCTGCCAGCATGGGACACGCAGAGGTGATCTCACACACACACACACACACACACACACACACACACACATTTCTGATATTTTGTGTTACTGAATCATGAAAATATATTTACAATATGTTTGTAACATTTGTTATTGTGCATGTGTGTAGATGGTGTCATACCTACTGGATCTTCCAGAGGAAGACGCAGACAAAGAGGAGAGACCTGAACTCAACACATCTGACAGCCTGTGGGGAGAGACAGGTACTACAACAACTACACAACAAATACTCATACTGCATGATTTCTTCTGAACTACTCATTACTACTAACACGTTGCCACTGCAGGTATTTGAATACTTTAGGACTATTGCTAATACTGTACTAATAATGTTGATTTTATCAGACAGACAACAGATGGCTTTATTGGCATTAAAAGTTACAAGAACAATTTTGCCAAAGCATCAGAGTACAAACTGACCTGCCTGTCTCTCTGTCAGCTCTGACAGCAGCAGCAGGAAGTGGCAGGCTGTCTGTCTGCAGGCTCCTATTGGATCAAGGGGCTGCTGTTGAGCAAGGCAACAGGCGGGGTGTCGCACCACTCTTCAGCGCGGTGAGACGGGGCCACTGGCAGGTACGGTAGAACACACATACACATATAGAGTACACACATGTTTTTGTTCGATTCCTGCTCCAGAAACGTGAAGTCTCTGTCTCCCTCTGTGTCACTGGGTCAGGTGGTGGAGTTGTTATTGAATCACGGGGCTGAGGTGAACATGGTCGACCAACAGGGTCGAACAGCTCTGATGACGGCAGCCTCAGAGGGTCATATGACCACCGCCCAGCTGCTGCTGGATCATGGTAAGCACCCACCTCACCATTCAGTAGCAACAACACTAACAACAGAATGAAACCATGAATGATATTCATTTTCACCCAAATGAATCAAATGCAACAAAATTTACTGTGATAAATACCATTTTTATTGTTTAGTAGATTAAATAAAACATTACTATAAATTCTCAAACTGTGGCCATTATTTAGATCAACTGCAGAGAGAACATCTGTATTAGACACAGGCCATCATTTCTCTTGTTTTTAGCAAGAAGCCTCCCTGTTTTAATTGTGGTCTATTTTAACACTTCCTCCATGTTTACCTGGTGTTTTGCTAAATTCTGTGTAATGTACATTCCCATCAGTACAACAGAGTCATGCATACTCTGCTGCTCTGACCAAAATTATTATTTCCAATTGCTTCTACTTTAGTTTATCATAAAACACCATCAGATAATAATGATAATAATGAGTACAGTTTCTCAATGTGAAAGTTCCCTGAGATAACTTTTGTTGTGATTTGGCGCTATATAAATAAAATTGAATTGAATTGAATAAAGCTTTAAAATCTCCAAGGGGAATATAAGATGAGTTTGAGGGCAGTTTGCAGTTCATTAAATTTAAAAGGTGCATAATACCTGAAACCAGTTCTGCTAGCATTAGTGCAAACATGAAGGATATCTAAGGTTAAGTAATTACTGGATTGTGTGCTGTAGTTATTAGACTTCAATGAGAGAAGAGATGTGAGGTTGTTTGGAAACACTGTGCATTAACAGTGTTTAGCTGCTGAAGTAATGATGAGGCAGCATGACAGTGCAGAATATCTCCATAGTCAAGGACAGGCATGCCTATTGTTTATTCAGAGTTTAAATTTATTAATATTTATCATGCCACGTGTCCAAATAGCACCAAATTCGACTCGGCACTCCCTTTTTTCCCCAGCAATGCACCCGTCAAGTGTGGAGTTGATCTGACAAACGGTTCAAGAGATACACGAAGGACACACAGACATACAGACAGAGATTCCTTGCTTTAGTAAATAGATGTAAAACTAGTCTGTGATTAAGGAGTGATAATTGGAAAGCATCAAAGGCAGACTGAAGACAAGTCAGGGCCTGGGCAGGGGTGGAGCCTGGGGCATATAAAATCATCTGCAAAAAATGGACATTGAAGTATTGATTAGGAAGAATTATGTTATTTATGTATAATGTTAACAGCAATGGACCAAGGATAGACCCTCTGTGGCAACCCCTTTCTGATGGAGCAGCAGGAACATCAGCATAAAATCCAATTGTATACCCAACAAAAATTATACTCAATAAACAGTAGGGATATACAGATAGGGTCCAGGTTGAAAAACACTGAAGTTTCCCTTTAAGAATTTATAGTATATAGGATGGGAATTTATTTATTCATTCACACAGTTTAAGCCCTAATCTAATTCTGATGTAGACCTCTGATCCCAACAGTATCTCTGACCCAAATGGACAATGAGAATCTCTCTGTCTCTCTTCCTGTTTCCAGGAGCCTCTCTCGACCAGACCGACAGGGAAGGGTTGACGGCGCTGAGCTGGGCGTGTCTGAAAGGCCAGCTCCCATTGGTCAGAGAGCTGGTGGAGAGGGGTGCAGCCACAACGCATGCTGACCGCAGTGGACGGACACCTCTGGATCTGGCTGCCTTCTGTGGCGACCCAGAAGTGGTGCGTAAAACAGATGAAATTGTCATTGTATTTGCCATATTTGAGAAAGTGCGTCTCTGTCTCTACCTTACTTGTCCTGCAGAGTCTGCATTATCCTCCTGTTGTAGAGAGCCAAGAATTCTTAATAGTAAAGAGAGTCTCTGACACAAAAGAAATTTTCATGTCACACCTCTGTTCGTCTCCCTTCACTGGCTCCAGGTGGCAGCTCGCATTAAGTTCAAAGCTTTGATGCTTGCCTTCAAGTGACCAAATTAAATTGCATCCTCTTATACTGAGTCACTCATCAGGTCGTATGTCCCCTCCCATCTACTCCAGTCTGTAAAAGACTCTTCTCGTTCCTCTTGGTTCCGCAATGGTGGAATGAAGTACCCAGCTCCACACAGTCTGCTGACTCCATTGAAGAAACGCCTGAGAACTCAGCTCTTCTGTGAACACCTCAACACTTGAGGCCCTTTAACCTTTTTGCACTTTGTTGATTGTTGCACTACTTTCTTGTTGTTTATGTGTATTTATTATCTCTTACCTACTTCCAGTCGTTTCTTACTTTAATAAAAAAAAAAAAAAAACTTCTATCTACAATGTTTCTCATTGCACTTGTACCTGGTCAGCTACTTGAGAATTTGTACCATGGCTCTTTTGAATCACTGTCATCTAACGCTTGATTGTCTTGCCTCACTTGTAAGTCATTTTGGATGAATGACAAAATGTAAATGTAATTTAATAAAACATGCTAAATGTTGCCCTTGTTTGGGTTCTTCTCTGTGTTAGGTGCAGCACCTGGTGGATCATGGTGCGTCTGTGGAGCACGTGGATTGTAGCGGGATGCGTCCTCTGGACCGAGCAGTCGGCTGCAGAAACACTTCAGCAGTTATCGCTCTGCTCAAAAAGGGAGCCAAGATAGGTAATAAAAAAAAAAAAAAGACTGCCATATTAGTATATCTACACTAGAACAGAGCCAGCATGGTAAACTTAAATCTTATTAGAGTCAAAACTTAAGACATGTAAGGATTTCTTTCTGTATGACACCATGACAGTGGCTTTATTAGGATTTACAAGTAGTGGTATTGTTACCTGTAGACACAGCCAGGCTAGCGGTTTCCCCCAGTTTCCATGCTAAGCTAAGCTAACCAGCTGTTGGTGGTAGCTGTATTAACCGTACACACGTGAGAGTGGTATCAATCTTCTTATCTCTCAGCAAGAAAGCTAATAAGCATGTTTAAGTCAACTTACGTCAAGATGGCGGAAAATACTGTATGTATAGAGAGAAATGGCCTTTCCACCAAATTTAATTGAAATGTTTTTTCAATTTTCAAGATTTTTGAAAAATACTGCTAACAGTCACTAAACAGACAAACCAGAGTGAACACATACAGATGCCTAATAAAACATCTGTAAGATACTTGCTGATACCACAGTGTGTGTGTGTGTGTGTGTGTGTGTGTGTGTGTGTGTGTGTGTGTGTGTGTGTGTGTGTGTGTAGGACCAGCCACCTGGGCAATGGCGACCTCTAAACCAGACATCTTAATGGTTCTGCTCAGTAAATTAATCCAAGAGGGAGACAGACTATACAAGGTAACACACACAAACACACACATTTAACCAGATGCACACACATTAATTTGATATTATAAGCATTTTGTGTGTGTGTGTGTTTATTTGTAGCAAGGTAAAGTGAGGGAAGCTGCTCACTCGTATCAGTCAGCTCTCCAGAAGTTTCCAGGGGATGAGCTGAAGACATTCAGACAGCTGAGAGTGTGTGTGCTTCTCAACATGTCACGCTGCCGCCGCAAGATGAGCGTAAGTCTCTTTTTCTCCCTCTCTCTCTCACACACACACACATACAGGTACACATTGGAAAAAACATACAGTGCACAACACATTTTACAATCCATTGTTTTAAGTTGACTCCTAATTTTGAATTCTAACCTGTAATGTACTTGGCTTTAATACCAAGAATATTTAGTTTTTCACTTTATTTTCAAATGAATCTCATCTCTCACAATCTTTTGTCCTCCAACTTGACATACTGTCATACTTTATATTTTCATTGCAGGATTTTGCCCTTGCTGAGGAGTTTGCTACCAGAGCACTGGAGCTAAAAGCCAAATCTTATGAGGCCTTTTATGCCAGAGCTCGCGCCAAACGCAGCCGCAGGTAACCATAGCAACAGAAGGACATGTGCTTGAATGGAACAAAATAACCCTAACCAAATCATGAACCACTCCTTTTAAATGTATTATGTGTTAATCTGATAAGAGAGTCTGTGTATTGATGTCCAGCTGAAAGTCAGTTGTCATTATGGTATACACATATTCTTTGCTCACAAGCGTAAAAACATGAGCTACCTGAGTATAGGGTCTGTGTCATTTTTGGGGACTTTGGGAGCGCCGTAGCCTCCACTGTTTCACATAACTCCGCCCTTACTTCCTGTGAAACAGAAAATAGTTCTTGCTGGTTCATAGAAGTATTTTAATGTGTTTGGTCACAAGTCTCAAATCAATTTTCATGAATAGTCGCAAGTTTCTAGGTGACTGATGTGAGAAATAGTTGATTGAAGTGAGGAAGAGCTGCACAGATTCAGCATCACTCCTTGTCTGCCTTCACCCACATGACAAGACAACTGGAGATCAGCCAGGAGGCAGAGACTGACAAAAAAAGACATGTATCCTGTTCTTCTGCTTGTGGGGTACCAACTAGATATTTTCTACTGGAATTTACTCCCTTTGCCTTCCACTCTCCCGAGCTAACAGTGTTGTTGGGGAGGCACTACAGAGGGCTTGCTGGCAGAGAGCCTGTGTACTAAAATTGTTTCTGGCCAGTAGTGAGGGCTAAGGCGAAACAAATTCAGGTTACCAGCTGGTAGAAAGAGTCTGTTTGGACCCCAGACTGATTATTGCAGCACCCTCTCTTTATGTTTTCTTCTGAAATCTTCTGTCTGTCTTTGCTTTCATTCTCTTTCTCACCATTCAGACAGTTTCATGCAGCCCTGGAGGACCTGATTGAGGCCAGCCGCCTGTGCCCATCCAACCGGGAGATCCAGCGCCTGCTGTCCCGGGTCAAGGAAGAGTGTCGGCAGGTTTCTCAACAACAAGACCCCCCCCCCTCCTTCATCACATCATGTTTATCAGCAAAATGTGACCATGTCCATCACCGAGGCCAGGTGCAGAGATTCAGGTTGTCTGCAGGTGCAGGACAGGGAGGGGCTTACCGAGGAAGAGGAGGAGGAGGAGGAAGGGGAGGAGAGGGAAAAGGAGGGGAGTCACAAGGAAGGAGATGCTCCTCCACCCTCCTCCTCCTTCCACCCTCCGCCTGTGGTTCAAAGTCTTGACACCTACTGCCGCCCTGGGGTGCCATCACCCTCCTCCCTCTCGCCCACTCATCTGTATCGTCATGTCCCCAGCCCCACCCACTCCCCCTCCTCCTCTTCTCCCTGTCACTCTGTACCTCCTCCTCCTTCCGCCTATCACCATTTCAGCCCTCCTACCTCCCCAGTGCAGCATCAGCAGCGAGCCAGTCCAATGTCAGAAAGTATGCCTGCATTGTCAGGATCTGGAGGTCTGCACCACCATCCTCAGTCTGTCTCAGCTCTCCACCACTCAGACCAGAACCAGGGAGCACAGCAGCACCACCATCTGGCTAATCAGAGATCCTTCCAGAAGCAGAACCCTGTCCACAGTCAGTGGCTGCAACCAACCAAAGTCCAGGTTGTCAGAACCAGTCAGCCCAGTTCCTCAGCCCACTCCAGCATGATTTTGGGAAGCTCTGCTTACTCCCAGTTTAGCCAGCTGCCCCAAGAACTGGCTGAGTTGGGGGAAGGCATTTGCCTGAGCCCCTTAGATATCAGGCCTAGCCTGCAGGTCCAGGCAGGTCTGAGTTCTGGAGCTTCATATCCACTAGATGATGTGGATGTTGACCTGGTTTGCCAGGCAAGATCTGCATCTGCCTATGGGAGAGGAGCAGGAGGGGAGAGGGTGGGGATAAATCGATTTGGCCAGGCCAGTCAGTTCAGCCGCAACCAATCCAAAGCAGCGTACTACCCCATGGAAGTTACCGAGGCAGCAGGGGGGCCCCCTGATAGCCTCCCATCATCACATGATTATCAATACCACCACCAGGGGGGGCTACGACGCCCTCTCAGTGCCCACCCAACCTCCTCCCCCGCTCCTCCCCCCAGGCCTCTCATCCGCTCCCAGAATGTCAGCGTCCGTTTCTCCACCAGCAGCGGCAGCCTCGCTGGTGGGCAGCCAGCTAATCTAGGCCCAGGCTTCAGAACATCAGCCTCTGCCCAGCACATGGATTTACCTTCTGATCTGGCCTCTGTGGGAGGGGTTACTGGTTACCATGATGATCTCTTTCTGATCTCCTCCCCCCAGTCAGAAATATGCATGGTAGGAGGTGGGACTTACCCTGGAGAGGCAGGCCGTTCATCTAGGAACACTCCTTTTATGGGTGTTATCGACAAGACAGCGAGGGTGCACCAGCAGTACCAGCAACAAGGTCCTCCTAGTTCTGCGTCCTGTCTCAGCCCCTCTCGCTCCTGGGCCGTATCTTCAGTGGACACGGTTGTCACTTCGCCCAGCAAAACCCCCGCCAATCAAGCAGACTTCAATCAAACACAGCCCTTCTCCATTGCTTACCACAACCGCAGCAACAACAATGCCCACAACGGTCACCTCCTCCATGACAACCAACTTGACTACTATGGGGTGCTGCCAGGCAACGTTCCTCAGGGTGAAGGCTCGGTGCAGGTTGCTAGTCAGAATCCCTCCTTCCTGGACGTGAAGCTGGCTCGAACACTGCCAGTGATCCATAGCTGCTCAGACAGACCAACTGACAGACAGAAAGGCCCTACCTCTCCTGTCAAACCAAAAAGACCCTTTGTAGAGTCCAATGTATAGAGAAAAGTTTAAATGTTAAGTCAGAGACAAGGGAGGAGTGTTAATGAAGAGTGGTTAAAAAGAAGTCAGTGCACTTGTATATTCCAAGATACACTAGGACTATGGAATTATTAAGGCCGGACTATGCTTGAAACTAGTTTGTATAATGTGTAGTTCGTAGTTCATGCGATGTACAGAGGAACAAGACGCAATAATTGTTCAAATGGGGATAATGGCACACACTTTGAGTCAATGAGAGCTTGAGAGAGAAGTTCAAATTCTGCCTACGTTTTCACCTGCACACACCTGACCAATCACTGCGTGAAGTGGGCAAGCTTGTTGGATTGTCTGTTTTGGAAAGACTATCACTTCCTTTATTGTTCAGAAGAGAATGGGGGATGCAGAGGAAGTTAAACATATAAGTTCAATATAGAACATATTGCCTGCCTAAGGTCAGATCTATCGGTTAACCAGCCAGAGACATAGAAAAGAAACAAAGACGAAGGGAATGAGGGAAGGGCGAGAGTGTTCATGCCATCACAAAGCACAAGGAAGAAGAGGAAGATTAGGAGGAAATCTGAAAAAAACAAACAAAAAAAAAGACTCCAAAAATCATTCCTTCCATCCCTGGTCATCTCTGGCTTACACTTCATTTCAAAACTGAATTCTCTGAATGCCTATAACGCACTGCTCTAGAGTTTTCTGCCAAGTTCATGTCCGCAACTCTAGACGGTGACATCCAGTCAGACAGGACAGACACAAAAGCACCACTATCACCTCTGTCTGCTCCGTACACCTTTAATGAAAGCGCTTAAATGATACAATGACTGGAAACCTGGAGACAGTCACCACAGGATCCAGGCTCTAAAACTTGTGCCAGTCAGACGCTGGTCAGTGACCCAGTCCCAAGCCATAGTTTGAGAAACTAGGATGATGCTGTCATTGAATAAGCACTGACTTGCTGTATATATAACAAAAATAAGTGATATTTATCTTTTTTAAGTTATGTCTGTATTAAACTGTATAAATATTGTTTCTTTTAAAACTGTATATTCCTCTTGGATTTGCCTTTACATGTTTATTTTGAGGGTTTCTCACTCTGAAACCTTCTTTTCAAAAAAAGAAGAGATAAAAGTTCCAGATTAACATCTGTTCCTGCTTGTGTATGATGGCATCAATCTGCAATGAACATCCTGTAAAAATGCCTTTTAAGATTTTGGGATTTTTTTATTTTTTTTTTTTGGCTTCAGGTAGTTATTTTTCTTTTTTCTATGAAGACCTTTTGGTCCTAATTGTCCTAATTTATGCAAGCCACAAGGATCTTAACTGATATACCAGGGCCCTTTATACTCATTGCCATGGAAACATAGTGCTTACATGCCCCATGAACTGGTGACTGGCTACTGTCTGTACTTAAGGAGAAGCCAACTGACGTTTGCTAAACCCCTACCCCAGACATTGTCCAATTCTAGCTTTAGCAACTGTAACTACGCAAGGCAGGCCTGTCAAGCTTTGTATTTCTGCAAATGTTGAAGCACTATGTGTGTGGCTATAGTAAAATTGATACTCGACATTTGAAGACTTAGGAGGGTGGTGTATCATTGTGTAGCCTTTCCAAAACCAAAAACACAAGACCAAAAGTGTAAGGAATGGCTTAAACTGTTTAATCCTACGCAACTACTAGCTTACTACCCTACAGTAGCGTAGTAAGCTAGTAATAGCATTACTTCCAAGGCCAAGAAGGACATCTTTGACTAATTTCAATTAATCAAGTACATATTAAGATTCTTGTTTTAATATGATTCAGGTGGAGATGGCATCAGCCAACTCCTGGAGCTAATGTTAACTTAAAATCTGCCTGCAAAAGCTGTTATTTCAGACGGAAAATGCTTGAAATAACAAGCCTGCTTTTCTCTACCTCTAAAATCGAGGACCCATTGTTTCAAAAATTACTAAACATTTCAAGTAATAAGTGCAAGAGTGGAAAGCTTGACAGTTGTAACCATAGTAACAAAGGAGCGCAGGGCTTAGCAAACAATTCAGAGGCTAGTTTTCGAGACGGGGTGTGACTAACAGACGATATTCAGACAGTGGAACTAAGCTTTCATTCTTTAAAATGTATTTTATGCACATGAATGCCTGTTTTTTGTACATTTCTTTTTATGTTTCTAATAAATCAGCAGCTTGGTTTCAGAGTTGCTGAAATCTTGATTTCAGAGTTGTTGAACCTATGACCTCTGACCTCTCTGTCACGGTACGGTCTCTCTCACCACTGCCCTTTTTTTCTGACTGCTCAGGAGTCTCCAGCTGTGAGAAGATGTGGTAATACTTTATCACTCTGGTTCACAAGCCATTTTCACAGTCTGCCTGCATGAATGGTGGTAATTCTGGACAGTTAAAATCATGAAAAGTTTTATAAGCATGTTGATTGGATGTACAAGACTGGATGAAAATGATCAAAGTGATAAAGCGTGGAAACAGCTTCTCATAGTGCATCAGTGTTGATTTACATCTTTGCGGAGCCAAACAACAGATCTGTCAATAAAACAGTGTGTTGTGCTGTACATGTAAAGATGGTAGGATTTTAGCCCCTAACCTGCATAAGGGGTCCAAGGCCCAAGTTTAAAAAAAAAACACTGCTTGTTGGAGCAGAGCAGGGTCAGTGTGCTCCCTGTAAGTGGGTTTACTGTGGGCTTTTTCACTGTGTGTATGATAATATTTAAAATCCAGGACAGTTACAACAATAAGAACATCATTATTAAACATTTAAAACAACTTGAACATGTTTTAATCAACTCATGTGAAATTACTGACTGCTGGATTAAGATTACAAACAGGAATAAAGGTGAATGAAAGACAAATGTGCATCTCTCTCTATCTCTTTCTGGATATGTTGAGCTTTTTAAAGGACGGGTTTAACAATTTTTCAAGTCTTTCTTGAAACAATAGTCAAGTTTCCAAATTAAAATTAAAATTGGGTTTTCTTGCGGTAATCATTCCTACTGGCCATTAGAAGACCCCTTCATAATGCACTTTCAATGTAAGTGATGGGGGACAAAATCCACAGTCCTCATTCTACACAAAAATGTATTTAAAAGTTTATCTGAAGCTAATATATAGCTTCAGCGTCCAAATGAATCAAATCAAGATCTTTCAACATTACAGTCTTTTTAGTGCCAAAGTCCCTCTTTTTGTTACTATACTTCCACCACAGCTCAACAGGGAAACACTGTCAGAGGAAACACAAAGAGGGAATTTGATGCCAAAAAGACTGTAAATGTGGCAGATATCCACTTGATATGACTAACTCAGACTGCTGAAGCCTCATATAAGCGTCACATCAACTTTTAAATACATTTTTACACAAAATGACTGTGTGGACACACTGTGGATTTTGGCCTCCATCACTTACGTTGAAAGCACATTTGAAGGGGATCTTTTAATAGTCAGTATGAACAGGAGGAATGATTACAGCGAGGAAAACCTCTTTCACTGTTCATCTGGACACCTGACTGCTGTTTTAAGACACACTTGAAAAATTGTGAATCCGTTCTTTAAGTAGTGGCTGCAGCTAGCGCGGCTCTGTCCATTTATATTTGTCCAGTTGATTAAAGACTAAATATTCAAAACTGATGACATTCCCATTAGCAAATATCAGCATGCTAACACACTAAACTAAGATGGTGAACATGGTAAACATACCTGGTAAGCATGTTAGTATTGTCATTTTGGGCATGCTGCCATGCTAGTGTTAGCATTTATCACAAAGCATCACTGTGCCTGAGTACAGTCTCACAGAGCTGCTAGCTTGATTAATGATTCTTCGTCTTATTGCTTGCAGCTTTAACATCTACAGTAAATTTATAACATAAGTTTAAATCTAGGTGCCAAACAATGGCAGGAAAAAGTCACAGTGTAGTCTTCCAATGAGATTAAGACTTTATTTTGAAATATTACGTACATACAAACAACATCCACTAATGTAAGATACACAGGCTACAGCGACTTCAAAGGCAAATTTTCTGTAAAAGCTTCGATTAGGCACCAGCACTGCAGTCCTAGAGTCCATAAGTCAAGACAAAAAACAACAACAAAAAAAGCTACATGTTTGTGATTTGGTTCAACACATTCAAAGATATGAATTTAACATTGGTAAAGGTGCATTTAGTAAACTCTAATAACATACATCTGAATACACACAGAGCAGACAGTCTACTATCACAAACAGCTTACTAGTGCACAAATGGAATACAATTTGCTTATGCTTTGTTTTGTGGACAAACTGCTTCTCACAACTGGCCAGTGCTCAGACACAGACACTGTTGGACATCAGATAAATTAGAGTGCAAAGAATAATGTGGAGGCTCTAACCTATAACAGTAGTGTGATGTAAATCATTTTCACAAAAGCTAAACTTTCCTTGTGACATTTAAAAGTTAATGACTTTAGAAATGCCATCACTGGATTTGTAATCCGCATTTAAAGTCACATTTTGAGCCAAATACTAATGATGGTTTCCTCTGAGAACAAATAATTGACTGTTACATTTTGATGCAGACATTGAAAAGTTTACAATTATGACGCACTTCTACATTAATACATTTCATCGCAGTTTTACTAATTTCACTACGGAGTTTTGTCTGTTTAATGAAGACTGATTCATTTTTTATCATCATTTGGCACAAGTCCAGCTGCAGAATTTTTCAGATATTATAGCTTTTGACCTTCAAAAATTAATTTGTTTATTTTTAATTATGCACTAGGTTAAATGCAAAACAGTGAAAAATCAAGACGTCAGACATGGGTGGTCCCAAATAAAATACGTAGATCAAGGAGGTGGTGAAATGTCGCAAAGCGCAATGTTTGACATCAGTTTGACTTTTGATGTGTGACAGAGCCAAACTGTACAATAGTGGAAACTGCTGACCAGTATGCCTGTGTGCCTGAGTACAGGAGGTAGAGCTTCGGGTTGGGTTCGAGCCTTTCTGTTATGTAAATCTTCAGTCTCAGTCTAGATTAGGGTTTTGTTATTTTCAAATGTAATTGAGGGGAGAGAGAAAGAGTGTAGCCAATGCATTGCATTAGCCTGGTGAACGATCAGTAATAGGCGAAATAAAGCAAAAATATAGCTTCGGCTTGGGTTGGCTGTCACTTTTGGCAGTATCAGTCGGGTTCAGTCGGGTTGGGTACCAGTTCAGATCTCAGTTTTTGGACCAAAGCCAAACCCTCATTTCTACATGTAATATGAGTAAGAAAAAAGATATAATAGAAATAATTTTTCCCATGGCTGGGAATAATTCAGGTCTGAAGGGGTTAAGCTACATTTACACTTAATACTGCGTTAAAGGGTTATGTTATACCTATGGCAGATACATGCAAAGATTCAGAGGCCTCAAACTATGTAGAGACTGCAAGAACTGGGATTAGCTGCTTGTGGTATCTCCAACAAGACAATATTGAAGATAACATTAAGGAAGAGTCATTAATCTTCTCTGAAATCTTACTCTAAACTGTAAATCAAAACCTACAACGTAGACATCTACAGCAGGGCTCAAGTTAACCCCTTATGTCAAACATAAATCCAGCTTCAGAGTTAATTTTTCTAAATACTATTACTACAGAACTTGAAGCCATTCAAAATGAGGACACCTTGCTATTTCTCTCTAAAAATATACACTGATTTATATATTGAATCTGATTTAGTGTGATACCATATCCCTTTACTAGAATCTATGTACTATGTACTAGGCCTCTTCTATTAATTATTCACCAAAAGTAATAATAAATAACTTTAGGTGAAAGGTGACTGATCTGTTCAGTATTCTATGAAATCAAATGGAGGGTCAGGATCAGGTTGCTAAGATAAAAGGAGAGAGAGACAATGATTAAAGCCTCTTATCCATGATATTATTCCTTCACTGAACCAACCTTCACCTGATGGGCGAATTCACAAAGGATTGTGCAGCAAATAAGACAAAAAGAAACTACAAGACACAAAGCAACCGCAAAGGATGAAATGCACCTGAAACTGCACTGCCAAGCAAATAGCGTCTTGGTGCTCCTTTGCTATTTGCATGTATTTAAATTAGGTAATATGCATACATTTGTTGCAAAATTAGCCCTTTCTATGGAAATGAGCCTCATTGCAAAAACAGTCCAATTCACAAAGACCAGCGTTAATAGCCACACGCAGTTAAAGTGAAATAATTAGCATCTTCAGAGAGGTGGTGGTAACTGAAGCGCACTTATAAGGGCCCCGACTTTCCAGTGATCATGTCACATTTAAAATCTTTGCCTGAAGTTTTGAGCAATGCCTCTGCACCTCGTTGGTCAGGACTTGTAGTGTAGTAGAAGTCGTAGAAGTAATGTAGTGAACATTTATACTTTGCCACATGGATAATTGCAATCAGACGCAAAACAAGGGCAAATTGCACTCAATTGCAAAACTTTATGGGCGCAATATCTTTTATGAATCGGACCTTGAGGTGGGGCAGATAGCAGTTGCAAGCGCAATTCATGGTGCTATCAGCGGCTGCAATCCATTCCTTGTGAATTCGTCCCTCAGCAATTTCTGCCATTGGCTACGTTCATGGATATTTAAGATAAAATTTTGTAATTCTGACAAGTATTAACATAGACTGGTAGCACAGCTAGTCTGTTGGTAGGACACTGTTTGTATCCAGATGAGGGCGCGTCAGACGTCAGACTGAGGTCAGGGCGTTGTTGGTGACCTCCCCTCAGTCAGGGTCTTGAAGTGGACAGACAGAGACTCTTCCTCTGGGTTTGGCGGGCGTCTGTACTCCTCCCTGGAGATCAAGTACCCCAGCAGTACCCCGAAACACACCAGCAGGATCCCCAAGACGTTAGCCAGCACCCCCTCTGGGGTGAACGTAGAATAGGTTGGCCTGGGTCCAGAGAGAGCAAATAGCAATAAAAAATCACATTAACATAGATGGGCTAGATAGGATGACAAAACTGATAACCACTATGAACAGATTAATTCTTAAAGGAATAGTTTAACATTTTGGAAAATGTGCTCATTACACTTTCTTGTTGAGAATTTGATGAGAAGATCGATACCACTCTCATATGTTACATATAAGACTACAGCCAGCAGCTGGTTAGCTTAGCTTAGCATAAAGACTGCAAACAGGGATACAGCTAGCCTTGCTCTATCCAAAGGTAACAGAATTTCTAAAGCTCACTAATTAACGCATAATAGCTAATATTTTTAATCTGCACAAAAACCTAAGTGTAACAATGTCAATTTGCTGTTTTACAGGGAGTTATATGCCAGAATATTTGTTGGCTCGAAGCAGTTTCCAGGCAATTTCTCCCAGCTTCAACCATCACCAACTCATCTCTGACTGTGTCCGTAATCACTGCCTTATTCACTCTTTCACTACTCCCTATATAATAGACACTAAATAGCTTATTCAATAGTGAGCAGCAAATTGAGATTCCAGACATTCACTAATCATCGTCATTTTGCGTCATCACCATTCGAGTGAGAGTCACACAATGATTTAGTCAATCCAGGGGATTGTAGCAGAAAGAAGTGTACATGCCATGGACACTATTTTTTTCGTTCTATTGTGGAATTTGTCAGGGCACTATATGGTGGTTACATTTACACACTCATTCGGGCACAGCCTCTTACTCTTCAAATGACAGTTCAACTGCTTTCAGCTCTTACTCCTCACCAGTTAGTTATTTAAACTAAAATTATGTGCTTACACTTCAAAGGACATCTCAACTCTTTTTAAAGCTCAGAGTTCAACTGACATGTGAAGCCCTAAACTGCTTCATCAACAACAACAAAACAACAAAAAACAAAAAAAATTAAATTTTAAGACATTTTAACCTTAAATCCATTCACCATTCCATTTTATAACTGATGTGGTAGAAATTTATGAGAGGGATATCTCAAAAACTGGGCAAATAAAACAAAAACAATCTCCATTATTAGATACCACTAGAGGTAAATGAGAAAATATGTGTTTCTATAATGATGAAAAATGGAGACACAGGCAGATAAAGACAGAGAGACATACATGATGCTGAAGAGGAGTTTCTCCATGATGCCAAGCAGGCTGCTCCCTATGGCCAGAACCAGCAGAACCAGACCGCAGAACACATGGATGGGGAGGTACAAGGCTCGTAACCATGACGACGCAACAGGAAACAGGAAGAACAGCAAACCCATCACCCACTTGTGCGAGAGACCAAGAAAGAGCAAGATTAAAAAGGGGCATTAAAAAATTGAGAGTGTTTAAATCCACATTTGAGATTTACAGTGTGTGTGTGTGTGTGTGTGTGTGTGTGTGTGTGCATGTGTGTACCTGTATGCAAAAAAGGACCAAGGTAGCCATGCCGCACCAGCTGTGTAGAGAGTACATGTCTGGAATCTTGGCTGCTCTGTGGAAGTCAAACACAGCTACAACACCTACACACACACACACACACACACACACACACACACACAGCTTTAAGAGTTCAAAAAAACAAATCCAGGTGCCAGATATAGGCTGAAAATCTAGGTGTCTTTTTCTCTCTGTCTCTCTCTCTTACACGCACACACATACATACACATAACTTTCACACATCTCTCTCTCTCACCTATGATGCTGATGATGAGGGCGAGCAGGTGAATGACGCCGTGAAGCAGCTTCACAGTCTTCTTCGCCTCATTACGAAATACTCTGTAGACCAGGATGGCTGGTGGGGGGGGTCATAGTTAGAGGTAGAGTGAATTTACCAATAACTTCTTTAGAAAACAGATATGAATTATGTCCATTATAAAAAAAAATAATTATATATATTATATAGATTTATATATTGTATATAAAAATATATAGAAATCTCTATTAGGGGTGTAACACAAAGCTTCCATCTGTATCTGTTTATTTCACAAAAATATCTATCTATCTACTACATTGCTCCATTTTCTGCTTAAGTTTCAAAATATACAAAATAACATTTATAACATCATATTTTAACCACATACCACCCTAAAAAAATAAAAATCCAGGTGGAACCTAATGTTTTAACAGCAGGAAGTCAAAATTACATTTGGCCATTTGCATGATTTTTAGCCTTGTTATCGGCCTAGCCAGTTGGCAATGTCAGTGAAATTTAGTACAGATATTCTTTTCCCCCTCAGGCTGATTTGTAATAACTTTAATGATACTTTTCATCTGGCGCTATCATCAGGTCAAATTTTTTATTTGTCCAGTAGTTTGGTTTATGACCAAATACCCACAAAACTGACATTCCCATCAGCCTCAGCTGTACTTTGTGTTTAGTGCCAATGTTGGCAAATGTTAGCATGCTAACATGCTAAACAAAGATGGTAAACAGTGATTATCATACCTGCAAGCATCGGCATGTTAATAACATGCTGATGTTTGAACTAAATGCTGAACTAAATGCTAACATCAGCATGTTATTAACATGCTGATGTTAGCATTTAGTTCAAAGCACCACACCCTCACAGAGCTGCTAGCATGGCTCCTAGTCTTGTTCTTAAAACATTGTTCAAAAAACATGAGGCCATATTGCTTATTTGTGAGGAGGTTGTGCAAGCAATGGGAGGAGCTCCAGGTGGCAAAAAGTTGATTTGAAGTTTCTATTGACAAAATTTGAAAAAGCTTCCTTGACTATTTTGCATGCACTTTTACAATGGTCCCAAACTTAAGATCATAATTTTTCCAAACATTTGGACGCTGTTGTATCTGTTTAAGGTGCATTATATGCTCATATCCAAATAATGCATTCATATTCATTTATAATCCTGGTGTCCATATATTTGCAGGGTATATAGTAATGTGTGGGTCATGATGAACATATCAGAGAGACATGAGATGTGATAATTACAGCACATATACTGTAGAAGGTGTAAAAATGAGAGCATACATGCATACTGTGCAGAAGCTGAGCCCCCAGATGTATTTTCCTTTACTGGAGGAAAAGACTGAACTTTACACAATTGCTACTTGTGTTCAGTTCAAATCCTCTCTTTTGGCTACCTAAGCCAGCAGCTTTGTACCATTTCCACTAAGCAGCTTCACCCTTTTTTCAGTGCAAAGTGCCAGTTAGTGTTTACAGAGCGAGCACAAAGACCAAGGTGTGCCAGATTCCCAAAATTTGATCACATGACATCATATGTTAGTTCTGTTCTCCACGACCACTCTACACGACCCAGGTGTTAAAACATATTCAAAGTGGCCAAAAATGCAGATTAAGTGTAGGTACAAAATAAAGAGAAAAAAGAAGCGTTGTCAGATGTAACCACATTGGTGTGGACGTGGCCTGAGGCAACAAATAAGCTTTGAGGTGTGTGTTTTTGTGTCTGTGTATGAGGATCCCCCCCAGGCTCGCTAATATCTAGCTGACCTTTGCTTTTATCGCTCTAATGAAATCTGGCTCTGTAATAGACAGCTATCCTGTTGAACCAGTTGAACTAATGTGGTTACTCTCATTAGCAAAAGTACCCAGAGCTGCATTAGCGAAGCCAAAGAGGAGGAAAATGGCGACATCTCACTTTGTCCTCATTTCAGGAACCACAGACATCACCAGGATTTGCTGCAGCGTGAGCAGTTAACATGAATACGTCATAGAAAACCTGGACAGCAACAATTCGGACAGCAGGTCGCCCCAAAAGTAGCATTTTTTTCTCCCCTGAGGAGCAGGAGTGTCAGCTTTGAAGGCTTTATTAAGATAAATGAAAACTTGCCAAACTAAGTTTTTCAGCAACTAAGAAGAAAGGATCAGGTGGAGGACATGCAACATTTGACACTAAAATGGCTCACTAGCAAGTAGCTACTTCGTACAATGTGTCCTCCCTTCAACTTCAAATGTTCAAATGTTGATCACAGCATACACAGTCTCTCCTTGCAGACATTCATGGTGTTGCACTTGGTTGTACACACCAAAAAATAAATTTAAAAAGTAGTTATGTGAAGAATGATAAATGTAGACATAAAGGCAGCGGTGGAAGAAGTATTTAGATCCTTTACTTAAGTAAAGGTACCAATATAGCAATGTAAAAATACTCCATTACATTTAAAGGTCCTGCATGAAAAATCTTACTAGTAAAAGTAAGTAAGAATTTTTTAAAGTATTAAAATAAAAGTACTTGTTTCATCCCTCTGATTGATATATTATTATATATGACATTGTTAGATTATTAATACTGAAGCATCAATGTGTAAGCAGCAACATCCTGTTCTTTTTTTCATGCAAATGTGCAGTCTCATCCCATTTGCCTTTTTGTCAGGTTAATCACAAAACGGTCTTCAAAGCTTTTACCATTGTGATGGTAGTGGGATTTTCTAAATTCACAGAACATGTGGCTAAATGTTTAAATACATTTTAAATTAGAAACATGAAGGGACACAACAGCAGTATAACAGACAAACTAGGGCCCAGTTATAAAAAGTGCCTCATTTGGTCAAGGGTGGATTTAATTTCTAAAAAGCCAGAAGGAGTGGATCTCTGCAGTTGGCTGACTGGGGCTTCCTGTGCCATTGGTTTAATTCTCTGCTGGGCCACTCTGTCAAAGCTTCACTGGATATGTCACACACACACACACACACACACAAACTGGCAGGTTGAATTATTCAAACCATTTCTCCTTCTCTGTATAAATCAGACTTGCTGGGTCGGGGAGCGGGGACTGAGGGGTGTCTGGGTAGTGTTAGCTTAATACAACAGGTCAGCATCATAGTGCTTGAGGCTAAGACGCAGATGCGCACACTCAACATTCACATAACTAAAATATACCATCCATGTTCTTATCACCTCTCCTTCATGTTTCACTCAATTTTAGTCTTAATTCCAAAATGATGCGTCGTAACCATGACTACTGTAAGAACTTGATGGGAGACCAGCCAGGTTTATCTGAAGATATCAGTGGTCATTTCCTGCACGGACTTCAATCTATTTTTAATATCTAGGGATGGCAATGCTGGTTGGTCCACCACTTTGGTCCAGACTGAAATATTTCAACAAATATTGGATAGATTGCCATGAAATTTGGTACAGACATTTGTGGTTCCCAGAGGATAAACCTTGCTGGCTTTAGTGTTCCCCTGACTTCATCTAGCGCTAGACAGCGATGCATTAAAATTAATGCTAAGATTAACGCTAACGTAGTAACATGCATTCCATGTGGAATACATTGACTAGCGGATGTGATGTATTTGGATACATAGAGGATGTGCAGTATACTCACTTTTTATTTTATTACAATTGTTGGTATGCAGTTATTGACATACACTTTAAATGCCTGCCTGGACTGTGATGATATGTGTGATGGATTAAAATACCACACAGATACCTAATAACCTAATGACTTCTAAAGTGACAGTGTTGCACTGATCAGTGTAAACTCACCGTCGCCTTGCAGGAAGACCAGCCCTAGCACCATGCACAGAGGGTGCAGGTTGAACTCCCGTGCCGAGCCGTCCCAGGCAAAACCTCCGCGGTAGTGACCCATCCACACACCAGTCAGCACTACCGACGCCAGACCCAGCACCTGTGATCCTCCTACCAGCCATGCAAACATGGAGCGACCAGCACGTGGAGCAGAATCATCCATGATCTGAGACAGAAAAAGAGAAAGATTACTGAGTACGACTGATGCCTCAGGCTGTACCATTTGCTGAACGAAATTAAAGTGAATTAAATTAGGAAGCTGAGCTAGAGAAAGACAAAGACAGAGTGTAACATGACAAAGTGATCCGGGTTCTTCTACAGTTTCTTCTGCAGAAATCTAGATGTGATAACTAGGTCATTTTTAATCTTTTAACCCTCATATACTATTGCAGATGAGTTTAACCCAGTACAGCTTTAGAGTGGAACTAAAATAATGAAATGTAACGACTTAGAAGGAGAATTTGCACCCATTACAATACCAACTGAGGTTAGTCCTAGGTCAATGGGGAACCGAAGAGCAACTTTTGCACTGGGGGACCTTAACAGGTTCATCTGGCCATGCTGAAGAGGATTCACTTGAAGAGTGTTCCACTGTTTTCTGTTGTGTTCACAAGACCCAAAGGTCCATGAATGTCTAAAGATACAGCTTCCACTGCAATACAGTCAATGCAGCCTGGGCTGCTAAGGTTGGCCAGCAAGTGAACCCATGTCAGGGCCTTCATACACCAAAAAAACAATAGAAAAAAAAGAATAAAAATAGTCACCATTACCAAGATTTAGAGATAAATCTAGCTACCATGGTCCCCTAGTGTCAGCTGCAATTACAAGGATGAATCTGAAATCAGATTGCTGGCCAGAATGTGCTGTAAAGGCAGTAAACCTGCAGGAAGAACAAGCTCATCAGGTCGGCTGACTCTAATCCTCCAATGGAACTTGATTCTCTGGTGAAGGTGTCAGAGAGGAGGATGCTGCTCAAGCTACTGTGTATCATGAACAATATACCTTTCTGGATGAACACCTTGAGTGATAGACTGAGACCTTGGCACCAAGGTGCACCACTGATCCTCTCTTCATACAACTCTTACAACTAGTTGTTTCTTTTTTGTCTGTCTATACTTTACATTCTTGTGCTTGTAATATTTGTGACATAGTAACACAGATACACCTGTACATTTTTCAATCATAGTAACATAATATAGTACAGTATCTGTCTCTTTGTGCATTTTTTATTTCTTTTGTAACATAATAACAAATTACCAGCAATTTAATTAATGCATTGCCCTATTTGTACCTTTAAATGGGGAAGACGTATTCAGATAATTTACTTTATTAAAAGTAGCAATACCACAGTGTAAAAATACTCCATTACAAGTAAAATTCCTGCTTTCTAAATTATACTTAAGTCAAAGTACAGAATGGCCCCATTCAGTGTAATATCATTATATTATTGGAACATAACAATTATTATTGTTAATTGTCTGACTGTTGTCTTAAAACAACAGTCAGGAGCCCAAATGAACATCAAAATCATTTTTTCTTGCTGTAATCATTCCTCCTGTTCATACTGACCATAAGAAGATCCCTTCATAATGCACTTACAATTTAAGTCCCTCTTTTTTTATTACTGTCCAAGGAAACACAAAGAGGGAATTTGATGCTAAAAAGACTGTAAATGTGGCAGATATCCACTTGATATGACTAACTCAGACTGCTGAAGCCTCATATAAGCTTCACTTCAATTTACATTACATACATTTTTTAACACAAATGACTGTGTGGACACACTGTGGATTTTGGCCTCCATCACTTACATTGAAAGCACATTTGAAGGGGATCTTTTAATAGTCAGTATGAACAGGAGGAATGATTACAGCGAGGAAAACCTCTTTCACTGTTCATATGGACACCTGACTGCTGTTTTAAGACAGTTTTTAGTAGTTGGTCAAGGTGGTGCTATTTTAACTACTCATATATACTGTTGTGTAATTAAATCTATAACTATGCATCATATTTTATCAACTAATCGTGTTTTTATGTAAAAACTTAATCTGAAAAGTACTATTGTTGTCAGATAAACATAGTGGGGTGAAAGTGCAATATTTCCCCCTGAAATGTAGTGGAGTATAAAGTAGAATCAAATTTTAAAAATGCTCAAATAAAGACAAAGTAGGCTACTTTAAAATTGTACTTGAGTAAATGTACTTTAAGAACTCCACTGAACTGTATAAAGTGCTAATACAAATCAAGTTTGACAGAATAAAAATGTTGCAAAAAGTATATATAAAAGTCACAATAAACTCATTTTGTCCCTGATTAAAGAATAATGAGAACATTAATAACAGGAAAAAATACGCAGCTCGGAGCTCATTTTAAACGAAAATAAAACTTAAAAGAGGAAAAACAGACACGGGACCCACATCTGCTGCTTTTATCACGCTTTCTATCAGCCGAAGAGTCATGCAAACATGACGTTAAGAACACACAGCAGGAAGTGTCGCACAGAGCTGGTGTGAGTTATATGAGGACAGAGCAGAAATGAGCAAAGATCAAACAGCTTTACTGCTGCTGGACTTATTATCGCATCTTGTGCAAACGCTGAAAGTCCTTATTATAACCTCACCAAAGTCAATTATCACACACACACACGCACAAACAGAAGAGGACCCTTCCAGGGAAATAACAGGCTACTATAGACTAATGCTTTAACTCCGACAGTGAGCTGTCACCTGTCACCTGGCGCTGTGTTACAGTAGGACGCAACATGACTACAGTATATTTTACCCTAAGGATATTATTTAACTTACACTCTGATGATGACAGTTACATTAGAAAGGCAGTTTCCATTTGGGAAAAATGAACAGGAATAATAAAGAGCTCGTACTTACTGCGCTGTAGGCTCAGCTGTGCTCTGCTGAGGAAGTCCTGGAGTCTGGATTTACAGATCCGCCTCCCTCCTCCCTCTCACCGTGCCTGTGTGTGTGTGTGTGTGTTTTGGATCCCCTCCTAAACTAGCCCAACCCATGTGACAGCAGGATTGTAAAGGAGGAAATAACAAAATGCAGTATCAGACTATCACTAGCACCATTATTATCCCATTACTATGTTGCTACATATTATATACAATCATTTTCTTGCAGTAAGACATATATAATAAATAAAGCTGAGAGGAAAAAAATTTAAGAATGAAAAGCAGCTGTTGAATTTGACTTGTGAATGAAACGTCACCATAACACCAAGAGAGAGGGGTGAGGGGGAGACTGCGTGGATTGATGACTAACAGCTCTGGTGTAAAGGTTTGTTGCCTTGACAACACTGGAGAGGGGGGTGGGGGTGGACTGGGGAGGGGGTGCTGGGAGGAGATGGTGGAGAGAAAGAGGAGGAGGAGGATGGGAGGGTCTGGCTGTGAATCATAGCTGCTCATTAGAAGAGAACCAGGCATCATAATGCACCTAACACTACTTCTAACACCTAACACCATCACTACTGCCATAACCACCTACCTATTTTATACTGCAGACACTGTGATGACCAAGGCTAATTCCCCACTGGGATAATAAAGTATTTTATCTCTGCTACTACAGCGATATTGCAACTAATACTGCTACCACTACTACTACTCTTACTACTGTTGCTTCCACTGATAGTACTGATGCTGATTATAAAATCCACTTCTATTGTTTTCCGTTCAATAATGTAATGGAGCATGATTTGTGATTTTGTATTTAAACTTTTGCTTTCGAGGCTGTTGCAAAAAACCTTATCTGGGCTCATTACAGTCCAGCAGTCCTACATGTTATTCAAGAAGTAATGTTTGCAGTGGTGGAAGAAGTATGCAGAACCTTTACTTACCGCTATGTAAAAGTACTCATAATGCAGAATGTAACATAACAAGATTGTTTTATTATTGCTGGTGTATCAACATGTAAGCAGCATTATAATGTTGTTGTTGAGACTGAGCTTTTCTTCAACTGCTTCACATTCCGCAATGTACTTTAAAGCACCACACTGGTGCTTTTGCATGATCAGTCAACACACTAAAACAGACTTTAAAAAACGTTTCCCAATTCATGGAAGTGAAGCTGTCATCTTTGTTTTCCCTACCTTGCAACATTTCCCTCTAAAATGCACTGAAGCACTGGCAGTACAAGTACCACAATAAACACAGTAAACACAATAACTAAGTACATTTACTCAAGTAAAGTAATATGTAAGGGCAGTTGAAGTATCAGCAATGACTGTCACTTAAAGCCATGCACCCTCCTTTCCTGTCCTCTTGAGGGCGCTGCAGTCCTGAATAATTCAGTTTATGATCAGGCTGAAGTGCAGCATTTAGTGCAGCAGCAGGATCCCTGGTGTTTGGAATGGGGTCCCGGGACCTACAGAGGGGCTTGAGGGTCTCAGTTATGGAAAATTATGGAGGAGCTTCCTTCCGCAATCAGAGGTTTGTCAACATATTAGATCTTAAATAGGAGGAAGGATGTTTGGAAAATGGATTTGTGTTACAGGTTTGAAACTCACAAGTTTGTTAGGTGTGCGTGTGTGTGTGTGTGTGTGTGTGTGTGTGTGTGTGTGTGTGCGTGTGTGTGTGTGTGTTTTGCAATGTGCGTGCACTCCTTTTCTGTCTGACATTTCTGATTTCTCCTGTGACTCATAGGGGGCTGACTCACCACTGCTCCTTTTGCTGTGGTGTGTGTGTGTCTGTGTGTGTGTGCTACATACTGATAGGTTATATTCATTCGTCTTTTCTCGTCATTCTCTCTCTCTCTCCTTATCTTTTTTTGTCTAATAACTTTTAATGGCAGCAGTGGGCCCATTTTTTCCCACCTTATTTCCAGTATAATAATGAAGTCTTTGGTCCTCCTTCAGTATGACTGGACACATTTCTACCTGTGTGGGTTTGAACCTGTAACAGTTGTATTAGTCTGAGATTTTATGTCCACCCACTGGTGCAGCATGAAGTCCTGGTTAAAGAAACATTGATTTCAGAACAGAAATGGTATGTAATTTTGTGAATTTCCATTTGTCCACCCTATATCACCTGGGACCAGTTAGCCTTTGCTGACTGTACCAGAAGCCCAGGCTAAAAGGTGTGTTATTGTGAGAGCCAGGGTTAAAACAATGCCAAGGCTTTTAAAAACCTTTGGGAAATACGCTTTTCAAGTTTTTCCACTCCACCCAAGTGACCAAAAAAAATAAATGAATGAATGAATACAGGTTTAATAATATTCAATTTCATTTTTAAATATTAAATTGTAATGTCAAAATATTATCTTTCAGATAATTCTGATGGCATTCATTTTTAATTGCAGAAAAATGTACACATACAAGACTTCTGTTCAGGCTTAATGTGTTTTTAAAAGCTGCAGTGAAACAAGCTGCAAACACAACAGCGGATTTTACAAACAATACTAATGTAAAAACTGCTTTTTCTGCTGTATGAGTCTGCTTGGATTTGAGAGTGAAGAGTCTGACATTAGCTCCTCATGGCTAGTTAGCTCTATTACTAGCTCTACATCGCTATTAATGCTACACTGAGCGGTGGTCAGTCAGTGTCCCCGCATCCCCCGTGTTACACACTATGTAGCCACGAGACCACATCTTCTACACTCATTCCCCTCCACTCCTCCGTTGCATTCTTTAAATATGCTGAGAGGGAAGGTGCTATAGCAGAATTTGAGCATAGTTACCCTTAAAGGTTTCTGTTGAAAACCACAGCGTCTTTCTCTTTTCACAGGATGAATAGCAGGAGAATAAGGGTTTTGCTTTAAACACTACACAGTGTGTATGTGTACTGTTTAACTGTGATGGAAAGCAGGAGATGACAAAGCGTTTGGAGGGTAATGGGATGCAATGAGATGACCTTTGACTTTCACCTCTGTCAACCAATCAATAGCCTTCTGTTCCAAAGACCTCTACCAATCAGTGAAGTCCTTTAAAAATACCCACGAGGCACCTGTGGAGTAGTCTGACTGAGGACAGCATCTCCATGGCAACAACATCATTACCAGAATAGCCCCTTTCTTTCTCTCATTCTCTCTATTTCTGTCTCTCACTCGCTCTGTCCTTTCATTCCACCTCCACCGCTCTCTTTTTTTTCTATCTTCTTCTTTTCCTCTGTTTATGCAGAATATTTCTCCTCTCTTCTTCTCCTCTCCTTTCCTGCATCTTTCCTGTCATCCTTTTTCCCCATCCTTCCACCCCCTAACTTCCTTTTCTTCCCTCCTCAGCCTCTCCTCCCCCCATCTCATCTCTAACCTCCCTGCTTCTGTCGCATTCTCCTACCTATTTCTCTCTCCACCTCCTTTCTCCTTTCTCTCCTCCCTCCTTTTTTCCCTATCTGTCTTTTCTATTCCCTCCACCTCCTCCTCATCTCTCTGTATCTGTGCTAAGAGTGAAAATATTTATAGTGTCAACTATGATTCCTCCGCTCCTCTTCTCTTGTTCTCTCCTCTCTTCTCCTCTCCCTATACTGTAAACAATGATTTGATTCAAAGTGAAAATGAAAGTGAGATTGAGCTTTTTTTCCATCTTAAATCTTGTCACTGACAGTTATTTTTACCTGCATGCATCACAATTAAAGATATTTTTAAATCAGTTTTTCTAAACCTCACAGGATTGTTCCCAAATGGAGCTGAAGTCCCACCGCACTTCTGTTTCAGTAGGCTCTGTTCCATGATGTATTTTTGTTGAATTGTTTGGTGCACAGTTTGTACCCTTTGACTTTTTCTCAGTGACCAGAATTATTTTCAACACAGTTGCTCACAATGATACAGCAGGGAAAGATTCATGCCCATCTGAGTGTTCTTCTGAGTGAAATTGTAGAACAGAAAAATGAATAACACTATTAAATTATGGAAATCTGGCATCCAGTATGACCCTTCATTCCTTTCTAAATATCAATGTATATACCATAGGCTATTACAGAACTAAAAGAGGATCTCAACTGACATGATGAGGGCCTTAGGTAGTCAGTTTGTGCTAATATGTTTCATATTCCTGTGTTTAGTTAAATGGAATAATTGCACAGGTTGCATAGATGGTAGGGGTGTGGGGCATGGGTCAATAGGTTAATCTAATCTGGCCATGGTGATCACAGAGGCGTGTTGCATTACAGCAACACTAGAAACACAATATTCCAATATAACATTCCAGTGTGTTTTCTAAAATATCATATTTAACAGTCATAGACTGCTAATCTCTACAGCATCTTTAGACACATTGGTTGTTAGCCATGTGTTTATTGTTGGCGTTGTAAATAATATTTTGTCATCATTCCATTGTGAACATACAGTATCAGACAGGCTCTTTCTCTCTTTCTCAGCCTCTTTGTTTGCTGTTGTGAATGTGAACAACATTTTTTGATCTCAACAGGCAGCCCAGCATTCAAGCCAATGTGACCTTTGAATGCATAGTGTAGGTTTCTGTCTGGATGCAGGCTCCCTGGGATTTGCACCGTGCTTTCATTGTTGACAGTGTGTTGATAATTTTTTTGATGAATTATTTATGTTGTCTTTAAGTTTCTTGCTTTGGTCAACAAACTCTCCCAAACTACCAAATACTCAATTTCTGATATACAAAAAATAAAGGTCATGGCAGGATCAACCTGCAAAGGGGCCCCTGGGCTAAAAATTCAACCCTCGTTCCTCCCACTCTCTGTGTAACATCTACAGGTATTACCTGGATATTACCTGGCTGTAGGTTTGCTATGTGGTAAATTTATTAAAGACAAAATGAATTTTGGAATATAGTAATGAAGGTCCTAAAATTGGATTTCGAAGAGACCCTCTTCAAGTAAGATCAAGTAAGCAGGTCCCACCTTATCATGCTTACATATTCCCATATTCCCAAACAAAGTTACAATTTATCACATCAGCAAAAACCAATTGTCACACAGTAAACATGGGGCTTTTGGAGGTCCCTGGGGTGTGTGGCATCCAGGGGCATGTACCCCTACTTTCAAGTCACAGATATAACCATTTGATTTTCTGAACAATAAATACCAGTGTCACAATCTGCTCCTCAGTCCCTCTCTGCAGCTGCACACTCCCATCCCCAGCTCTCTGCATTACTTCTCCCTGGCCTAATCTGTTCTTCCTACTACACAGACTTGCCATTCTCCACCAGTTCACCAGATGCCCTCAGACTTTGCTATCACTGCAATCACCTCATTCCCCTCACCTGCGCTTCCTCGCCCATCTCCCCTTCAGTCTCACTGAGTTTAAGAGACTCCTGGTTCATTTCCCTTACACACTACCTTTAAGTTTCTGATCCCCACACACAAACTATTAAGAGACTGTTTTGCCTTTCTCGCTGGTGTGTTATTAGGAGTATGTGTTTACTTAAGGAATTGTTATAAGAGTTTATTCAGGCTACTTTCAGTTGTACATAAGAAAAATGCTTTTGTGTATCAGAGATTACCGTTTGTTTGTGTAACCATGCACAGTGAGGAATCAGAGAACTGTCTTTATTGTGTTTTCTGGATTTTTGGTTTTCTGTTTGCTGTGTTTCCCTCCTGTGTTCATGTACTTCTCCCCAGCCTGCTTTTCCCTTCACACCTGCCCTGTATCAGTACCTTGTTAGTCCTTCCCTGCTCCCAGTGTTTTCCCTAGCCAATCAGCTCCTTGCCTGTTCTCTTTCTTGTCACCTGCTCCCCATTCCCTCATTAGTTCAGTTTGTATTTTACTCCTGGTTTTCTGTTCACTCCTTGTTGGATCCTTTGTTCTGTTCAGTTCAGTTTTGCTCTGCCTGCATTCAGACCTCAATAAAGATTTATTCTGAGTTCCTGTTACCTGCAGTCTCCTGAGTTTGGGTCCACCTGCTCTGCTCCACCTAACAACTGGGCAATCTCTGAAAAACCCATAAGGTCTTTTGAATAGTTACAGTTGTTCCGATGGTGTTTCTAGAAACTTCATAGACTGCAAGCATCTGGGTGAAAAATATTCCATCTTTTGCTCGATTTTTATGTCCTAATCCAAATAAAGATGGTAGGGAAATGAAATCTCTGCACTCTTTTTAGCTTATGCAACTTGAACCTAAAATGTGCATTTTTATTATCAGTTATGTTGGTAGGTATGTAGCATCCCAATATTTTATATTTTCATACTAAACGATGCATCAATACATTGCTGGGGTCTTACCAAAAGATCAAGGATATAAAGTAGCCTATTTGGATTATACTGTTGCAACTTGGGAAATTTGTTCATCTTTTATTGTGCATCAAACAGAATGTGTTTTAATCTAGATGATAAGAAGCCTCTTTGTGGATTCTGGAAATACCCCCAAAACAGCAGAAAATATTGAACCACCTCCTGGGTATTTATTTTTCATAAAATCGGATGCTTAGCTGTGTGACGTGAATGTAGCCTGATGGTAATAAACGAGAGGCAAAGGGGTTGTTGGTAATAGAAAGGAAGAAAATTATGCAAAAATATTGTTTATTAAAATTGTTTTTATTGTCTGTTGATTGACCAGTTGATTAATGGACTAATTGTTTCTGAATGACTTGTATTGCACAAGTGATTGGGAATATTCTTGAAAGTCTTTCAGTGTGCTGTTATCTGTAGGTCGGACAGTTAGTCCAAGTGAACAGCTGTAGCAGGCAGGAAACATGGAAAAGTGAGGTGAAGTAAGGCAAGCAAGACTAACTAAACTGTATCTCGGTCTCCTGTCTGTCTATCTCTGCCTTGTCTGTCTGCCTCCATTGGTTTCTATTGAGTCTATTTTTAGCCCCAGCAGACTGGTCACGTGGCAGGAGGAGGACGTCAATAATGTTGTTGTTGGTGGGAGAGAGAGAGAGGGGGAGAGAGAGAGGGAGAGAGAGGGAGAGAGAGAGAGTGTAAATATGGAGGAGGTGAAATGGTAGGAGGTGAGACGCGTCCTGCTTGTTAAATTACCCGTTTTCATGTGAAATAAACGCGCAGAGAAGCTCTACGGGGGGACACACCGAGCCTCGGCGGAAACCAAAGCCGGGAGGAAGCGACCTCTGCGCTAATACTCGTTCCAGGAGGAGCCGCCGACATCCACGGTACCGTGAGGTTTACGAGTGTGTGTGTGTGTGTGTGTGTGTGTGTGTGTGTGTGTGTGTGTGTGTGTGTGTGTGTGTGTGTGTGTGTGTGTGTGTCACCGTCCAAGAAGGATATACCTACCGACAGGCAGTTAAAGGTTTCTTGAAGAATGGCTGCAGAGTGAGTACAGCTAGCTAAAGGACATAAAGCTGAGAAATACAACAGCTATCTAGCCACCAAACAGGTAACAGTTTACAGCCACTTGTGTACTAGAAGTTATTGGCATTAAGTCATTAAGTTAATAACTAGCAGCTAACTAAGGTACAACTAATAGCTGAGAACCAAAAGTTAACCAGCCACCATCTACAGTACAAGCCTAAAGCTAACAGAGAACAGACAGCAATGCACTGATGGTTAGTGGATGGCTAGAAGACAGCATTTACTTGCCAGTGGTTACCAGTAAAGAACATCCAACCAAATGACCTAGTAATAGCTACTACCAGTAGCAAGTACCTGCACCAGAACTCCCCCTCTAAGCTTCAAAAGTGGCTATAAACCAGTGTATTATAATAGGTATAAGACATTATTTAAGTCATTATTATTATGTTACCTTTTCCAATCTACACATATATTTATAAATGAGGGTCCTAAGAACCTGACATACAGGTACATTGCTTTCACATTGCAAATCTTGAAGCTGTTTGCAGTTTGATGACTCTTCTTGGAATTGCAATGTCAGTGAGGGCAGCAGCAGTTTCCAAATGATGAAGTTTTAATGCTCAGCATGAAATATGGCAAGCTCTTACCTTATGGTGTTGTCTTGGTATTGTTCTCCATGTGGTCTGCCAGCTTAAAAATATCTCTAGCACAGTGTTGTACATTTTGCTGTCAAGCTGCGTCCGAACCACAATGTTGTCTGGCACATGCCACCTACCTGGGTTGCCACTAGAATGAGGCAAAGTGACTGTCAAAAAAAGCCCAAAACAGCGAAACAATCCTTGCTAACTTTGTCGTGTTTTAAAATTATAAAAAATGCCACAGAAGTATGGCCTAGGAGACTGTTTCTGTAGAATAAATTGGAGAGAGAGGAGGCCAAAAAGGTAGATGCAGGTAAAAAAGCAAGCCCAAACTGCGAATAGACTATGGTATCTTTTGTTACAGTGACTCTCTAGACAAACAAGCCCAAATTTTTTCAAAAAGGGTATGCAAGGATAATGACGTACACGTAGTTGCAACTGTTACTCCCACTTGAATGGCAAACACCCAACAATCAGCATCTGCCATCGTGTATTCACATAAAAAAAAAAAAACATGTAATGGAAGTTGCTGTGTAACATTAACCAACCAGGTTTCTGAAAATGAAAATGTAATAAAGTCAAACATGTAAGATGTCCACAGACAACCAAAATGCAAAAATATTTTTCAAGTCCCTGTGATTTTGATCAGGTTGAAAAATCCTGCTTTGAAATTGGACCAGGCATCCATATACCTTGTTTCTTCATATTTTGTAGGTTTTGTGGTTTGTCTAGTTTACTGTGGCTTTGTCTTCCTTTACCATTCCTCCCTTGCAATATTTGAAACTCATCCACTAATAAAAAAGTGCTAAAAATGTCACTAGCAGTCTGCGCTAATCTGGGTGACAAAAAGTTTTGGGTGCCCAGTGGCCCCAAACTACAGAACTCTTTTGGTCTGAAAAAGTACGAAAAGCTGAGCATAGCAATCCTTTTAAAAATGGAATTTGTATTCATTGCATCTGCACAACTTGAAGGACTCCACTGCACTGTATCTACTGCAGTGAGGCTGCTTTAAAGGCATACTATGCAGGATTTTCCTAATAAACAATGTATAGACTCGTACAAAAGTAATCCCTCTCAATCCTCACTTGTGACCCACTAGAAGTGTGTGGCGGTGTATGTATCTACAGATACCCTGCCCTCTGCCTGTATTTTCTTATATTCTTATTATTTTGCTGTGTTCAGGACGTTTCTTGGCGTCAACCTTTGGGCAGTGGGTGTGTAGCCCCCAGCCAATAACAGTGTGCAGGTTGTGAGGTCGGGACTAGTAGCGTAGCGACTAGGTTACATGGCTGTCTCTGTCTCTCTCCTCCGCTCCGCTCTGCTCTCTGTCTCTGTTTCATGGATGTATAAAGAGCTGCAGGTCTGTGTGTCTGCTTGACTGAGGGCGGGGCTGAGCTACACACACACAGAGCAGAGAGGCCACAGCAGACAGGATGAAGCTCTGCATTCACACAAAATCCGGCAATGCTGCACCTTCCTGCAGGGTTTTGCAGAGGTGTGGGCGTGTTTATTTGTGCTTTCGAATGTAACCACTGTGAAACAATCAGAAAATAACATTTTATTTATCTGACTCATGGCTTTGTTCACCAGCCCACAAATCTTGCTGCATAGTATACCTTTTAAAAACACCTACAATCACAGTTTGGCCAGTGCAAAAGTGCACTTTAAAGAAAGCCTAAATCCATCTTGTATTAGTGAAAAGGGCTGTAGCCTAATGCTAATTGTTATATTAATTAGAAATATATAGGCTTCTGCTACATCGTCAGGGGTGAGTATAGGGCTGCAACTAATGATGACTTTCATTATTGATTCACCTGCAGATTATTTCTTGACTAATTGTTTGGTCTGTAGAATGTCAGAAAATGGTGAAAAATGCCCATCACAATTTCCCAAAGCACAAGATGATGTCTTCAAATGTCTTGTCTGACCAACAGTCCTGAACCTGGAGATATCCAGTTTACTACCACATAAGACAAAGAAAAGCAAACCCTCACAAATTTGCTCCTCTCAACATTTTACCTTGACCAGGAAATGGGACATCCAGAGAAGAGGAGTGTTGATTAGAAAACTTTATTGATGATGGTTTGTACTGTAGCAGTGGACGTTTACTTCCGTTCATTGTCTGACATGCAACCCGTCAAACCTCCATGGTGCTGCTTTGGGCTGGTCGTGTTGAAGCTGGTAATAAGGCTTCAGGATGACTAGCTAACATGGGGAGCCAACAGATGACAGCTTGGTGGGGATTTCCACAGTGTTACTTTACTCTGCAGTACTCATCCACCATAATGGCATGCCTCAATGCCACTACATTCTCTATTCATACACGAGTGGTAGGATATAGATATCATACACACACCAACTTGTTGCTCTGGAGACGCAGCACACATATCACACAGAAAGGGGCACTATGCGGTGATGCAAGCCGATACTACAACAAAACCACAGTTCAGTATGGGTAATATCTATCATTACCAATAGTGTCAACAGTGACAGATTGATTATCAATTCACTGCAAAAATCTTTGGGGAATCTGTAGTCAAAGGCCACACAGGGACTTACAGGGATTTTAAAAAGTTAATTTTGTTGTGGTGGAACATGTTGACAAAAAGAGGTATTTTCATATTTCTTTGTACTAGTGTGGACGTGGTTTAACTTTTTTCTGTATACTGGTTGTTGTTAATCTCAGCTCTTTACATAAAAATACAGCTGTAGCAATTAGTCAATTAATCAATTGACAGAAAATTAATTGGCAACAATTTTGATAATCAATTAATTATTTTGCAAGCAAAAAGACCAAAAAATTCCTGTTCTATCCTCTTAAATGTGAGAATTTGCTGTTTTTCTCTGACATAACAGGCAATTGAATATCTTAAGATTCCGAACTGTAGTTTGGACAAAACAAGCAATATGGAGGCATCACTGTAGGCTCTAAAGAATAGTAAATGGAACTATTTTTTAACATTTCACAGACCAAACAATTAATTGATTAATTGAAAAAAATAACTGACAGATTAATTGATAGGAAAAATAATTGTTAGTTGCAGCCCTACAAGAAAATTCACTGAAATAAAATATATATTCATTTTGAAAACAGACCTTATTCTCATAGCTGAGTATTTCTTCTTTGTCTTAGCATACTTTCTGTTCTTAGCATGTTAAGAATCCATTGCCCTGTCCCCTCTGACGCTGTCTGTGATCTTTTGTGTTTCAATACAGTAGTCTCACACATACAGTACAGGTTCTGTCACTGACACACGGTACATCTTCTATTTCTGTTGTCACACAACTCCAGGCGACTGTAAAGCCTGGGAACACACATCTATTTTATATTTTAGCAATTGTCTAAGAACTAAACATACAGTATGCTGTGTCAAAAAAACAAACATGTTCTTGTTATCTAATACATCACAGACCACTTTCATCACATTGCTACACAGGATTCCTGGCATATGAGGTGTTAAAAATGTTATCCCACAATTGCATAGTAGAAAAACTGTGCTTTAAAATGTGTACTTCTGCTGTAAAATATAACAAACCAGATGTAAAGACAACCAATGTCTGATATAAGGCTAGCAAATGTTCAGTTACAGAGTATTTATATTTGGGTAGGTGGCATTTAATCAGTGAGTCCTCTCCTTTAAAATGCTGCTATGAATCACAGCAAATCAGTCTGGCAAGATTTGACAGTTTGTGAGGCACAGACAGAGAGAGAGAGACAGAGAGAGAGACAGAGAGAGAGAGAGAGAGAGAGAGAGAGACAGAGAGAGACAGAGAGAGAGAGAGAGAGAGAGACAGAGAGAGAGAGAGAGAGAGACAGAGACGTTATGATGTAGCCTGTTGTAGAGGTTTTGTTCACAACAATCTGCTCTCTGTCTCATAAATTACTCTTGGTTTGAGACATTACATCCACTATAGAACAAAAGGTAACAGACAGCTGTATTGAGATATTATTGTCATTCTGGTAAAGTAGGTTCAACCAGACAAGGGCCCAAAAATGTGGAAGCCTGAAGAACTCTTTCATATGAATGAGGAATGAATGGGGCGCCATCCAGTTTAATACATCCATGGCCCCTCCTCCCTGAAAGGCCCGACCCTCACATCACTCCAGCTGCTGATAGTCTGGTCAGAAGGACTGTGGAGAGGGATTTACAGCTCCATCATGCACTGGGGTTTTTACTAAAGCCCAGAGGTCAGACCTCAGAGATCAAAGGTCATTCTATTAGTTGCATAAGAGCTTTAAGGGCCATGCCACTGTCTTACCTCCAGTGTCCAGATTTTTTTCATGATGGCCGACTTCTATTTTAAGTGTCAAAGTTCATTCTTTTGGAAATAGTTTTGACAAACAAAGTCTACTTGGTAGCTTTTTCCAGAGTTTTCAAGCACATCTAATCATCTTCGTTAGCAAGCTGTAATAATTCTGCCTCTCCAGGAAATGATGCTGCCTGTCTGTAAGGGCCATGAAGCAATCCCCTCCTAATGTGATTACACTTTAAGAAAAAGGGGACAAAATAACCGAATAGCCTAAGTCAATATTCTATTGTGACAGTCTTTGCAGTACTATATACTATATACTGTACTATATAGTTTTATGTATTTTCCTGGATAGTGTTTCCCTGCTGAGTGCAGCAGAGGAACACATAGTGATACTCAGATGTACATTGGCAATAATCCTGTAGCAATAAACCTCATGAGTACAGGGAAGGAGATACCCACTTAATTTGGCTCAGACTGCTGAAGCCTCATTTAATCTTTGGATGAACTTGAATGCATTTGTAAAAGATGAGTGATTTTTGTCACCTATTTCTGGGAAGGGATCACTTCACAGCCACTGTGGACAAGAGGAATGATTACAGCGACCAATAACTCTTAAAGTATTGTACCAGTGCTTTAGTATTCCTCCCTAAAATACATCATCAGATGTCTTGTTTTGTTCAACCAACAGTCCAAAACCCAAAAGTTATTCAGTTTACTTTTAGATTCCCAGAACAGCTGATCACTCTGAGTTAAGCGTGTGCGTGATGAATGAAAAAAGTCATCATCAATGGAGCTTCAATACTATGATTCACCATGGCAACAGGTGAATCATAGTACCGAAGGCAGAGCCTCCATTTTAATCCAGTGGATGTAGAGATATTAATGCATGTGTATGCGGACGGTGCAGACTTGCATTTGCTTGGATGATGAGAATGGAAAAGTGGTGGAATCTGACTGTAGTTGCATTACTTTTTAAATACATTTGTTCAGCTTTAATGTGACAGGCAGCAACTGAAGATGAAAAATATAGTTAAAGATTTAAAAAATATATAGATCAAAGACACAGACACATGACTGTAAGCTCTCAGTCTGATCCAGTAATAATGTGTTTGGTGATTTGCACTTGAAAAGGCATCAAGGTTAAAATACAATAGATTTAAAAATTTGAGTCATCTATTTGAATCTTGGCTCAACAAAATTCAGTGATGCTGCTCCATCCTGCTCACTCAGAAATATTAACATATAATCTCCAGAATTATAGGAATGATGCTCCATCAGTGCGAGCAATCACATCATGACTGATAGAGATAATTATTCATTGATCCTCCATGTCTAAAGATTCATATTGATTTTTTAAATCTAAACTGAGATTACATATTATGTGCAATAAAGTGCAGGAGCTGCTCTAACAAACTGACAGCTGTCTTGTGTGCACAGTCACAGTGTTTATTAAAAAAACTTCCATTCGCAAAAAGAAGAAGAAGAAGAAGGACATGCAGAGGTTTTATTCTGAGCTGAGGCTGAATTCACACTGTGTAATATTTGAATGTGAGAGCAAAAAACGCTGTTCAAAGAAATGACTGATGCGCATAAAAGCAGTAACTTTAGATAGTCCTGAGTAACTAATATCCAATCAGGATTTTGATTCTGACAGACCTCTGCTAATAAATGAGCTTCCATACACTCTTTGATGCGGAATGAATGAATGAGGAAATGAAACTCTGTAAGAGGGAGGAGACAGAGAGAAACTCAGGGTTTGTTGAAGAAAACCTGCCAGTGAGCAGGTAAGTTTCACAGAGTCAGTTACCATGGTAACTGACCCCGAGTTTAAGTTAGCTCTTTTTCTGGAACTGAAAACCCAGAGTTTCCCCTCATCTCAGGGTGAACAAACTCAGAGTTTTCACTTAACCTGCTTTGTGTGTGTGTGTGTGTGTGTGTGTGTGTGTGTGTGTGTGTGATGGAAAACAAGTGAGAGCAAGTGAGAAAAAGAGACTATAAACAAATACTGGGAGAGACTGACTATGACTTTGACTGTACATCCCGTTCTCTCTCTCTCTCTTGCTCACACTTGCTGTTTGTTTAGGGAAGAGGTGCTCAGGTGAACTGTTACCAAGGCAGCCAGCTCCCTGGTTGCCAGGCAGCACTTCCTGCTCCTCTCCAGAATGGGAGGGGCCAGGTATTTTAGGAAATGATGGTGTGAAGTGGAGGAGGAGGAGGCGGCAGATAGAGAGAGAGAGAGAGAGGGAGAGATTTATATTTCTTGATGCTTTGGCAACATTGTGAACTTGTTCCAGAGAAGCACAGAGACACATGACTCAAGTGTTGTTCTATTCTATTTTTGATTATTTTTTCTTTCTTTTTTTCTTTCTTTTTTTCTTGTGTGTGTGTGTATGCATGTCATTAGGCTAATGGAATAATTGGCCAGCAGGTTAGTCTGTCAGCTAGCTAGTTAGTGGCATAACTTAAGTACTGTATGCACACAGAGAGACACATACACACACAAACATGCACACACCCAACACGTTTCATCCCATTATCTGGGCCCTGACACTGTTACCACGGCACCCAGCTCATTTGCAGTCATGACACTGACTTCCTGTGACTTCTTTCAGGACTTAGCAGACTTGGAGAAGAGCCACATACTGTAAAGGCAGTATAAATCCAGTTGGACCAGAGCCAATGATAGACTGTCCCAATGGACCCAGGCTAATTACAGTTTTAAATGTTTCAAAAAAACTTTCACTTGTTAGTTTACAGTGTGCATTTACAATTACAATTCTATTTTCTGTTTTCACCTTCACAACCAACCAGACTGTCCTTCAGTCTATTTTTATTAAACTAAATGCACCATCAGTCTGTTTAAACTGGATATGGTCAAAACAAGAGCTTAGAGCAGAATGAAAAATATTACTGTTATTAATAACATCAGTGGAAGTTAGCCATGGCATATAGAGCTGAAATGGTTAGTAGATTAATAAATTAGTCCATTGACAGAAAATGTATTGGCAACTTTTTTGATAATCATTTAATCGTGAAATTTTAAGGCAAAAATGACAAGCTTGCAGCTTCTCAGCTGTTTTTTCTGGATTTTCTGCTGCTCTGCTGTTATGTGATAAACTGTTTTGGACTGGCTTTGGGAAATTGTTATTGTGATTTTTTTTTTTTTTTTGCATTTTTTCACTTTTTTCTGACCAAACAATTGATAAAATAATTAGCATTATCTGCTGATTATTTTGAAATGAATGAAATGAAAATAACTTAGTTGCAACCCTAATGGCATTATAATATGTAAATACAGACTGTGTTGTTTCCTTCAGGGTTTTGCCAACCCTCCTGTTTACGTAGGCTACTTCTTAAAATGTTTCTATTTGTAGAGATGTTGTGCTTTCAGCTAGGGTATAGTAGAAAATTTGCTTGTTAAAAGAAATGCATCTGCACCAGTGTGGCAATACTCAGGGTTCAGTGTTAAGACTGCTTTTCTATATACTGTAGGCTATATGTATTAACAAACTGTGTAATAGGATTGGGCAATGTCAGCATTTTTATGTTATTAGGCCATCAAATAAAACCTTTAAAACTGCAATAACAGTTTTTTTTAGCAGAAACAAACTGTGAACACTGACATATTATCATCTCTTAAGTTGATATGGTGAACTTGTTAACAAACAGTTGCCTGTTTATACATCCAGCAGATATGGAGCAACAGTAGCATTAATTTAGTCAATTTCAGCTGATGAATGTATGTAAGTCCAATATTCACTCTCCTTTTAGCTCTGTTTTGGTCTCCACCAACTCCTGAGGGAAATATCTGGCTCTTTAGCTGCTAAATGTTCTACTATGTTCACCAGCTAGTTGCTAACTGTTTGTTTGCCGTTTGGTGCTGAGCAGGTAGTGTACAGTGGGTTTTCAGAGCTTTTTATCTGAAAACAGCTGCCTGCTTCAAATACCATGCGATGAGAGCAGTAAGAGTGAAACAAAACAGTAAAGTTGGAAATATCTGGTAGGTTTTTTGATAATTGGATCCTGCTGAATTTTGTAGTGTTTAATAGTTTGTTAGACCTTTATGTAAGGAGGTTATTGTATGTTAATGAATCACAGTGCCAAAAAACCCTGACCATTATGCAATAATGATAAGATTTATTGCAGGCTGTTGTATTGGATTGTATTACATTGTACAAGTGGACTCTTTAAACTGTGTAGACCAATTTATTATGCAAGGAAACCATAGACCAGTTTACTGTGCCTGTAACCAGTTCAGCAAACATGTTAACCAGTTACCTGTAAATGTGGGCCACTATACTGTACATGCAGGGCAGCTGCAGTTACAGGCCAGTACACAGTGGTCTGCACTGGTCTTTCGAGGTGACATGATGGTGATGATGAATCCACCCACAGTGAAATGCCCCGTCCTTCAATAAAAGACTCTGATCTGTGTTTTGGCTCAGAGCCAGCAGACCTCAGACAGACCTGCTGTTGCTGCTGTCTGTGTGAGTGTATACTGTATGTGTGGTGTGAAGAAGAAACGAGTGTGTGTTTGTGTGGAAACACAGGGTGGAGGGTGGGGATCAGTGCTAAACATGTTCCTTTAAATCACATTACAACTAAGTAGCCTGAGCCTCATCTGTTACACACAGACACACACGTCCACACACCCAACGGTCCTTTGACATTAATTCCAGACAATTATTCAGGATGTCGGATTCTGTGACGTTTTTCTGTGTATCCTGTTCCTCTCTCTGCCTCTCTCTTCCTCTCTCATACTTACATACACATACAGTATACTGTATCAATACAAGACCAGAAGGTGGCGCCAGAGGATCAGGGAGCCACAGAAAGTGCAGTTTGTTTCTTTGATGTGATGTAATTCCTGTTGAAACATTATGTTTGTTCAGGACACAACACAGGGAGGGATCGTTCAGAAATGAAGACCAGTGAGATACCAGATTTGGTTATGGTTCCAGGCTCCCTTGGGTGGTTAAAGAGCCAATTCAGGTTATAAGTTAAGGTTATGATTTCTAAGTTAAAGTACAGCTGAAATGAAATATAATTTCTTCAGTAACATGTAAAAACTAACAAAATGTCAGACAAAACACAAGATAAAATCACATCAGACTCAAATGTACATACATGTTACAGTGACACAAAGGACAGGCTACAAGGAAAGAAAACAAAGAATTATTAGGATGAAAGAAATATACATAAATAAGAAATTAGATTAAATTGTCAGATAATTGTAGTGGAGATAATTGCAGTTATTAAATAACTACAGTAGGAACTGGTTGAAGTCCATTTTATCTTCATTTCAAAACTGGAAGTTAATAGACAGGATTTTAGAAATGGAAAAGAAATAAATACAGAATTAGAAATCAAGAATTTGAATATCACATGATGGAGAAAAATGGTTTGAATGAGCAATTAACAGTATAACATTACACTTGGGCAGCTGTAGGAATTACATAATAGAGATACAGCCTTGAGAAGTAGGATGTGTAATAGATTAAATGTTAAACAGATGAACTAAATGATCAATTGGTATGGATGAGCAACCTCTTTTAAAATGAAAACATATAGCTTGAAATTTAATTTGTGTGCTCTTGTAATAAGTGACTCAAGTGAAAACCCAAATCTTAACGTGTGATTATCCGTAATTAATCGTCCAGCCCTGCCCAGGTGCCTCATTCTGAGATCAGACTTTGGATATAATCCATCATCTGAAACCAAAAGCCTACAGGAAGTTGTGGGACTCCACAATAGAATGCTTGTCATTCATTAAGCGCATTTCTCCCTCCATCATTTCCTGGTCCAATGCCCAAACAAGAACACACCGTGAGGATGAGCCAACAGGAAACACATTTCGATGGCTCGACAGCAGTACTCACATTGGCTTTACAAGCCCTGTCCTAATATTCCCCCTTGTAGGAATGAAATTGTTGAGCTAAGCTTTCCATTCTCTCAACGCAGTTAATATGATAATGGTTACAACTCGGAATTCATAGTAACTTTTGAAACAATGGGTCCTTGATTTCAGAGATAGACAAAAGCAGTTTCTCATTTCTAGCCGACGACCGTCGATTTGACAACTGTTATAGATGATTTTATCAGCTGTAGTTAGCTAGCTATTTAAGCTAATGTTAGCTCTATGAGTCCTTTTGAAAACAGGTTCCAGGTGACTCATTTCAAAACAAGAACCCTGTAAAAGGATCCTAAATATGCTCTTGATGGCTGATGACTTTGCATATATCGAGCTTAAGAACTTGGGCTAATGCTGCATGTTTCAGGCAAAATCCTCACCAGTTGATGATGCATGTAGAAGACACAGAAATAAAGATTGTTCTTGTATTGCAGTGCAGTTAGTCCTAGTATAGTAAGTATAGTAAGTGTTCAGATCAAATTATTTCGTGGTAAAATAGCCGTGTGGTTGCTTGGCTTACACACTTGGAAACACAAGACAGAGGTTATATTTATGCTTTATTTTTTGTATTTTCAGACAGTATGTTTCACTTTTAAAGTTACAACAGAAAAGGCTTTTAGGATGACAAGTAACCAACGTGTCTGGCGAACATAACGCTGTCTCAGATAATGAGTTTGGCTGGTGTTGCAGGAGTGTAAACGTTCCCAAATCCAATAAAGAGAAGGACAGAGCTGCTAACATCCCCAGCTCTGATGTAGTAGCATCCAGGACCAGCCACACATTGGATGTGCTATCGTGAGCAGGGCTTTTTAAAAACATAACCTGTAACTCCACAAAGAGTTAAATGTTCCATGGCCTTGGAAGTAACTTTGGGTTAGGTCACTACTGTAGGTAGTAAGCTAGTTGGCATTATGATATCATTATTACTGTCTACATTTTTATAAAGGTAATATGCAATATATTGTTCAGATAAGATGAAACTGGCAGGATCTCTGTGGGTAAATTACATCTCAATTTTCTCTTTTGCAGAAAAGCTGACATTGAGAAGATAGTCTGATTCATCTGCCTGTCTGTCCATCGTCTGTCCTCCAACACATGGCCGACTCTGAGGACCCACTTTAACACACACACACACACAAACACACAAGGAAGGATTGGAGAGGGAATTCGAGGTTCAACCTTCATGAATTCATCACACAGCTCAGGTAAGTCTCTATCAATCTCAAACAGCTACTGCGGTTAATACTATCACTAATGAAACAGTGTTGGACTGGTTGGCTGGTGTTTATGATAGTAGGGGTGGTGGTAGCTAAGACGTCAGAGACTGGCTTGTGACTGTATGTTGCTAGTTTGAATCCCTGGGGTGAAAAGGCCCTGCATTGGCTGGCGTGTGTACCTATACAAAATACCAACACAGATTACCATTCTTTTACAGAAGTTGAATCCGTGTGAGCAATGCAAGCTTAAGCCTTTTTTTTCTCGGGGTTGGATTACTGTGTTGTATGGTTTGTTATTGCACTTGTCAGCCCAGTCAATTATAAAGGAAACCCTATTGAGCCAGCAGCTCAGTTTACTGACCGGGGGTTAACAGTGTGCGGAGGACTGAAATATTTGAAGTTGTCTAGCAGCACTTTGCAGCCTACTGCATGCTCAATAACAGAATCAATCATATCATTATATTGTATGTTGCTTCTCTCTGCTGCCTTTAAGTGACAGCAGTTACCTGTGTACCTGTGTATATTCTTTCACTCTGCCATTTATTATGTAATGTCTGTGGAACAACAGGATATATACTCACCAAGCACTTTATTAGGAACGACTGTGCATTATATTGAAAAGTGTTCCTAATATTTTGCCACTCTAATGTATGTAAATGGGGTGGACAAAATGTTAGGAACATTTCAGTAAAATGCATTGTTGTTGGCATTGGTTAGACAGGTGTTCCTAGTAAAGTGCTTGGTGAGTGTATGTGTGAACATGATACACAACATAAACATTCACTTTTCAGATTTGCTTTTAAATTATTGGTAAAAAGTTGGGACCATTCATAACAAATGTTTTTGTAAATTTCTCTATTACATACATGTCCTTTAATCTCCTCGTCTATTCTTCTGTGGAAGGTGCGTCCTCAGAAACAATATGCTTTGTATTTATTTGTATTGCTTTGAGTAGTAAATTGAGGTTTTGGACGCTTATCATCATCATTTTGCGTAACCACTTACAGGTGTAGTGTTGCACGACTGGAATCTTTCAAATAAAATCTGATGCATTGCATTGAGGGATTGTTAGCAGAAAGTAGTGTACTTGCCATGCTATTTTCTTTTTTTCATTCCATTGTTGGCATGTTTGAGGGCACTATGTAGAGCAAATAAAATAAAACATACTGTACAGTAAAATTTCTGACAGCCATTTTCATTTACCATGCTGATGTTGGCATTTAGCTTAGCCTAGCTTTAGCCTGAGCCTCATTTAAAGGAGCCAAAGGGGATTTAAAAACTGATGCACATCCTTGTGGTTTTTATCACTTTTATCACTGTTTATTTTACCTGTGGTTATGGCACACATCAAAAATGTTATATTGCTTGTGTTTTTAACCCTCAGTTTGGACAAGTCATTAGAGTCAAAGACACCATAGCAGGACATGGGGAGATTATTTAGGGGGGATCTCACGGGGAATAGGATGCTAAAAACCATTGAGCAGCCCTAAAACATGGAGGTATGTCCCAACTGAGGCACGGGTGTGTTTTGTGCACATTCTGTTGTCAGATTAATTAGCTTGAAATCTGCAGTCTGTGAGTATTGGTGGGTACATTGAAAATGGATAAACTGGTGTGGTAGGTTCTTTGATATACAGACATATTATTATCCAACATGTTACGTACGTGTTATGCTGTAGTCTTGTGTGTGTTGACAGTCAATGCACGTCAGATTAATTAATTCACTAAGACACCTGTAAGGTCTCCTCAGATTTTTTTTTGACAGATTTGTCTCGGACTAAGTGATTGGTTGACTGACTGACTGTAATTTGGTTGTCATGGATACAGATATAGTACATAACGCGCGCACACACACATACACACACAGACAGCAATGTGACTCCAGGGGTTGATGCGCCTCAAATAGAAACGCAGAGATGAGTCATCCACTGAGCTACTGCAGTACACACACACACACACACACACACACACGCAAACCTTCAGCAGATGTGTTTAGTATGTGAGACCATTGAGATGTCAGACATGTTGCCTGGTCAATCACATCTCTGTGTCTCTTGGTGCCAAAGTGATTTGAAAGGATGGTGTCAGATAATAGAACATGTCTTTAATAAATAATCGTAGTACTGGATAATAGAAAAGCAAAGCAGCAGCTTAAGTCAATGTAAGACAATACAGGACATTAGAAATGTGTTTTCCGCATTTACATATTTCTTTCTATGTATTTAGTCTCTCTGCCTGTGAGTCATACTGAGGCATACCTAAATCTGCTTGAGGACACACAGAGCTGTTTACACAGGAGGTGATGAAGATGAGGGTGATGAAGGTGACGAGGAGGAGGTGGGATGAAGGTGATGATAAAATGATTCAATGAAGCATTATCAGTCCTAGAAAGGAAACTGTCATTACAGCAGCAACAATCAGCAAAGAGAGATGAACAGCTGACAAATACAGAAGAGTTAAAATCATCTACCTTATTATACCTATTAGAACTGTGCTGAGCTGATCCACTGGATCTGTACTGGGGCCATTCAAGAGTTTTTTAATGTATTAGCAGCCGCTACATGAAGTCTGATCCATTCTGATCCATTGTTTTTTATATTCCATGCACTCTGGGTTTGCCAGCAGCCAGAGACATCCCATTACACTCTGTTAAAACACTGGAACCTACTCCTTGAAACACAGCTTCACTTAGGACTGAACTGCTGAATGGAACAAACAAATACTATAAATAGCAGCCAGCAGTTTCAATTAATAATATCCACACTGACAGCAAAGTGAGCAGTGCAGCTTTTGGTTATAAAGCGTCCTTTCCGTGATTCTCCATGACATTTCCCAGGTGCAGCACACCTCTAAAATGCTGCTGTTGGATGAAAACAGCTTTTTGTAAAAATTTACCTTAAGTATTTAAAGAAGCAAAGTGTAAAAATGACAAATTGTGAAACAAAATAAAGGAGATATATCAAGTTAATTAGTGAGCTTTAGAAGTGCTGGAGGGCAGTTTTTGTCACCTTTGGACAGAGCCAGGCTAAGTGGCTGCTGGATCTCAGTATCTGTATCTCTGGTTGTATTGGGCCATTGCAGGCAGTGTTGCTAATTAGTGAGTCGTGACTGCTGTATGGCAATATTGGATTTACAGGATTTTTGTATGAATGTGATGAAGTACCTTGATCTGTTGTCAGGTATTCAGTTCACTGGATTAGCAAAAAACAGATATTACTGTGCATGGTTCAATGATAAGACTTGCCTAATTGCCTAGGACAAGTAAAATGCCACATCAGGTTAGTAAATCTAACAACTCACTTGCCCAATCATATCATAAATTATGTTCTTGTTCTCTGGCACACAGCATAGCCCCCTCCCCTTGCACGCATTGGAGAATATTAGAAATGGTTTCTTATTGAATGTCCAGAAAATTTGCTATATTACAATATATAGGGCAGAGTATTGAATGTCAGTACCTTTTTGATACCAACTGAGTATCAAAAACATGTTATGCATGTGAATTCTTGCATTAGTACACATCTTTAATATTCTTTGATACTATATTATAATATAGCTATAAAATAATATATAACTATAAAATAATTATTTGTCAATGTCCGCAAAAAAGGGGAAGGTATTTCCAAAAAAAAAACAACGGCACTGCTCGTCGAGGTGCAAAGGTTAAAAAAGCCTTTATTATAGTGGCTACATTTAGCCATACTGCATCAACAATCAGAGGAAGAAGAGCCACAATCCCGCCCACACTGTTTGATTGACAGGTGATCTCTGGGAAGTGTGGTGCAGAAACATGACAGCACTGTGCGTCTCACCCCCTACCCCCCACCCACTCCTCCTCCACCCTACCCCAGAGCTGTAGGCTTACTGCTCTCTCTCTCCCTGTCTATTTTTATCTCTAGCTCCTCCTCCTCCCTGGCAGGCTATTTTCAGCTATAGTCCCTCCATCAACCCCCCATCTCCTGTGTTAGTAAATGCTTCTCTTCTCTTCTCTTCTCTTCTCTTCTCTTCTCTTCTCTTCTCTGTCCTTTAATCATCAAAAAGCAACCATTTAAACAACAAAAACATGCAGCAAAGATAGGAATGAATGGAGGTGAATGGGAGGATGGACCTTGTTCCCTCTCTCACTGCTTGTGTATATTGAGACACTCACTAAATTGAAATTGTTGACTTTCTGTTTATCCGTCTAACTTCCTTTCCACCCAGTGATCTACTTTCAGCCTCTCTCTCCCTCCCTCTCTCTCTCTCTCTCACTAACCCTCCTCCTCCTGTCTCCTCTCCCTCTCTCTCGATTCATTCAGCAGCTCAAAGAGCGTCACAGGCGCACACATACACACACACACACACGCCAATGACTGTCAGACAGTGAATATTAGCCGTCTGACCAGCAGCTGGCTCTGGTCGCTGTACAAAGCTTGACTCTGCAGCAGCCTGTCTTTTTTCGTATATTTTAGAGCGAGGGATAAGAGGACAACGTGTGATCCCTGGCTGTTCATTTTTCTGGGAGGATTCTTACTCGTCTTCTCCAGCCCAGCCTTCCTCTCCTCACATTTCCTCTTTTAAAAATTTTTTTTTTTGTCATACTGCTCTCTCCCTCTCCCTCCCTCCTTCCTTCCATTTCCCTCTCTCTGTCATTCTCTCAGCGCTTCGTTCTAATTTTGGAAGCATGGAACCTCGGGGAGCGCTCTCCCAAAGCTATTTACGTCCTCGCCTCTCCTCGTCTTCCTCCTCCTCCTCCTCCTCCTCTCCTCTCCCTCTCGTCCGCCAGGAGGAGAACAGCATGAGGATCCTTTGATGCACTGAGCAGGGGAATTCAGCTTCTCCTCGTCTCTGTATTTGTGTTGTGTTGTTAGCTGTGGGAAGTGGTCCGCTCTCGTCCGTCCTGAAGCACGCTGACGGCACACAGGGAACCGATCCCTTCCATCACTTCTCGGCTTATGGAAATGCAGTTTTACTGGCTGTGCTAAGTGACGGGATTAAATTCATTCCCTCCTGGTCTCGGTTTTACTTGTCTGGTTGGTAAAGACTGAGACTGAGAGGGTTCGGTGCACCGGAGGAAACAAACTTTTTGTTCTTCCATCTGCAGCAGTGACATCCCAAAACATACCAGCCACTGTCACTATTTCAGCAGCCAGCAAAGTCCTCTGCATGGATCAGGACTCCAGATGATGAAGAAAGACAGCATTTTCTAAATCTGACTCTCGCAGCTGTCCTCTTTCTTTTCACTTTGATTCATTCCTCAAGCCTAGCAGAGGGGGAGGATTTCTGGAACCTGCGGCTGAGGCACAGCATCAGAAAAGAGGATTTTGTTCTAAGTGTCAGTGACTGGTCATCACACCGCAAGCTGAACAGCCAGAGACAGCAGAAGCTGCAGGAAAACTGAAAGACAGAAGCTACCTGCAAATCAAACTGAGACTGGAGCCTAACGAGGCTATCTTTGCTGGTTTACACAAATAATGCACAGTGGAATTTTATATGGAGTTCATGGTAATTTTTCAAACACTTTAAAGATCGCACAGAAAACGTTTGGAAGTTTGGAAGTTTTCAATTTTGAAGTAACCAATTCAGTCATCTCCAGAATGAGTAACCCATGATTACATATTTTTGAAAGCATTTCAGTTTCTTGAATCCTAAAAGAAGCCATGCCGGTATTCTTGAAGAGGAACTGACTGGTGTTTTTGTAACAAAATAGAGCGCTGCCTCTTGTCTTGGCATGCTGTTGCATCCCACGGTGTCAGGATTGTGCGCCATGTTGCAGACCATCTATGAGACTGAGTCCTGTTTTTCCTCTGCCAGCACAGACAGCCACCAGCCTCTGGAGCTCCTGAGTGGCAACAGGGGCTCCAGCACTGCCATGCCCACCGCCGGTGAGTCATCTCTGGGAAAGGAGAGGTGGGGAGGGAGGGGAGTGTGCTGGAGGTTTGTTGGGGCGTCAGACTAAAGGTTTGGATCAAAATGTAACACATGTAGGTGTTATTTATGTCTGTTAAGAACTTTGCGTTCTTGTAAATAGGGTTTTTGCTGACCTTCAGAACCTTTTCATGTGTTGGTGTATGACAGAAGCTGTTAATGGTTATCCTCATGCAGGCAACACACAAATGACATTACACATTAACATGCAACAAATGATTATTTTCAATTGATCTGTCAAGTATTTTTTAAATAAACAAAATGCTTTTACAATCTGCCTGAAACTCTTTAACTTATTACTACACTTAATACTTTTTTATTAATACATGTTTGTACTATATTTACCGAATATTGTCATTCTACTTCTCCACATTTAGTTTCTAATTCTACTTCTGTCTACTCTGTCTCTATACAATATCTATTGCATGTCTGTAGCTCTGCCTCAGGTGTCTCCTTTTTCCCTTGTTAGTTGTTTTGTGTGTGTGTGTAATTTTTACTTGAGGGTCAAAGGATAAACGATGTCGGATCTGTTGTTGTTTAGACTGTAATGCCTCCTAATGCAATGTGACTTTGGGCTCCATACATAAAATTCTTGTGACTTGAATTGATTAATTTCTTAGTCGATAAAATGTAGAAGATAATAGTAAATCATAATTTCCAAAACTGTTCCAAAAGAGATTCAGATTAATAACATAGATGTCAGAGAAAAGCAACAGACCTTTATATTTGAGAAGCTGCAACCAGACGTTTGCCATTTTTCATTCATAAATAATGAAGCAGTTATCAGTGCTGTTGTCATTTGTTTTTCAGTTGACTAATTGATTAAAAGACTAAATATTTCAGCACTACTGTGGAATACAAAGGAATATCAAAGGAATTCTTCAGTCTTAAAGCAAAGTGGATCCATGAAGCACGTCTGGAAAAGAGAAGGCGCACTTCTTCACTTTTTTCAAGAGAAAAGGGGCAAGGATGCCCCAGACACTGTTTTTATAAATCACAATCTCTCATGATTTCCAGCAAAATTGAGAATACTGCTATAGACTGCTCCTCATTAGTAATTTTAGGAGCTACTGGTAATCTCTGTTTGAGAATGTTTTGGGGCTTTGAAGAACATTTTTTGACCACTCTGGTGTACTGTCAAATCTGTTGTTTTTTTTTTTTTAATGATTTGTTTTGCCTTTTTATGGTAGTGACACTAGTGATGTTGACAGGAAACATGAGGAAAGACAAGGGCATGACCTGCAACAAAGGTCCCGGCGAGGTGAGCTGGGTTTGAGTGTGGCTTGATGCCACTTCTTGATGCCAACAGGTTGTTAGCTGGTATAAGAAAGATGTACAATCACTCTAATCTTCTGTTTGGCTGCAGTTACAGTATTGGCTCACTAGCAAACCCAGGTCAGTGTGCGTGCGTGCATGCGTGTGTGTGTGTGCGCGTGTGTATATGTGTTCAGGCTTAACAGGCCCACAGAAACTTATAGTCATAAGGTAAAGGGATAGTTTTTGAGTAATATGGCATTTAGAGAGAACCAGGATTATTTTTCTTCTTGTGTGACCATTGACTTTGTTTCTATTGTTTGCTGTTAATAGACCAGAAAAGAATAAATCGGCATGTTTAAGATCCAGAATTAAACTGAACCTACTACTCAACTCAAGATGAGCAGAAGCAGTGCTGCAATGTCACAGCGTTAAGCATTTTATGTGAGGCTGATGTGTGTTTGCATATTAATGTAATCGCTTGGCATAAGAAAGCTGAACGAAGTACATAGCCTGGCTACAAATCTGTCAAATGAACTGAATGAAACAATTCAAGTGAGTGATTTGTAATTCCCACCTCTACATGGAGGACACCTCCTCACCTGCTGTATGTTTATTCTATTAAATCAGGGTTTGAGCCAAAGGAAAATGATTCTGTTTCTAGTCTTTAAAGCAGTAATAATTAATTTAGTTGCTACAACAAGCTTTTGACCTTATAAAGTTGACATGGTGAACATGTTAGCAAACAGTTGACAGTTGTCATATCCAGCTGACATGGAACAATATTAGCATTTATTTGGAGTTGTGTTTCTGGCCACCTGATGAATGGAAGTCCATGCTATAAACTTTGTCTGTCCGCTGTTTGGTGCTGGACAGGTAGCTTATAATCAGTTTATTATACAGTTGCCTGCTGCTGCTGTAAACAAGGTTGATGAGAGCAGTGAGACACAGCCAAAACAGTAAAACTGCAGGCAGTAAAACCAAAACAATGAGCTAAAAGATGCCAAAACACTCCCTACAGCACAGGAAAACTGCAGATTTGTTGATAATTTTCTGTGGGTGTGTTACTATGAGCAACTCCTTTCATATTATACATAGTTACTTGACCCGTTGTTTATATAAAATATTGATTCATGCAGCTTTAAAAAAATATGCATACTTACTGTGTAATTGATTGAACCAGATGTTGTCAAAGGCATTAAGCCTGGTGCAACACAACAGACAGCATCCGCTGTGGATGACCTACAGTCTGCCAGCCCATAATAGTTCTGACCCACCCATCAGTCTCTATGGCAACGCTACACATGTGACTCCTCTCTCTCTCTAAGCTTCTAATTTGTCTAAAGTACACACAGCCATTATACTATTTTTACCTCACTCTCTCCCTTGCTCTGTCTTTTCTTTCTCCCTCGCTGTCTCTCTCTCTGCTTGCTTTTTTTAGAGTGTTTTGCAGGGCTGACATCATAGTGCCTATTTTCTTTTAGCAACACAGAATGAACAAGACAGGGAGAGAGAGAGAGAGAGAAAAAAAGAGGAATATTGGTCTCCAGAAATACCTCTCAACAGCAGCAGCAGCAGCAGCAGTGGCAGCAATATGAAATAGGAACAGAAAAAGAGAACGAGGGAGACAAAGAGTGAAAGGTCATCCAAACTGGACTCCAAACTACAACACCTCTGTCTTCCCCCTTTGTGTCTGTTTGAACTATGCCTTTATAAAAATATTAGCAGCGACTCATGTTTGCCAGCATATGGTGGAGCATCTTTGTGTTTTTATTGGCCGACAACATAGGATGATGGCTATAGATGGTAAATGTAATCATATATAACAGATAAAGGAGCAAAGTTAAGACACGTTCAAATCAAGCTTTTACCATCCGCAAAAACAACAGGCAACATTTGGTTGACTATAAGACCAGTTTTGCTTTTAGGTCTTCATCTTTGTTGCTTAGTTCATTGCTGCAAAGTTTCTACATCAATCAATTTTGTGTTGATGAAGTTGAACTTTTTGTAGCTGAAACTGCTTTTCTTTGTCTCTTCATGCTAACTATTCACTTCTTTTTGTATTTATTCCAAACTAACTGGGCACATAAAGCACTTCCTGTGTAGCAGGAAAGAGCTTTAATTATCTGCATATAGGCTGGATCACAGTTGCTTTAAAACAGGTACACGTAACATTCCTATCAAAGGCAGAAGTTGGAAACTCCCAGTTGGGGGATTGTAGTGCAGTATTGGTGCATTCCAGGGACCCAAAAAAATAGTCTTACCTCGCCAGTGGAAGATTATGTGAAAGCCTTTTCTTCATTAGCCAATTTATAGTTGAGCTGTTCTGGATGATTTTGGTTTTGTCCACATTATTTTAAGAAGAACTAGGACTTAAGACAATATTTTACCTGTGATGAGTGACATTTATATCGGCCTATATGAGCTGCATTATGTAGCATCTTCACCAGACATGGGTAAAACCATCATTTTTAACCTTTTCTAATGGTTTAGGATATCTCCCTGGTTCTGTGGCTTGGTTGAATACAGCAACTAACACAATACAGCAATGTTTGATCTATTAAATGTCAGAAAATACTGAAAAATCACAATCGACACATTTATATTGTATGTTTTGTCAGACAAGCAGTCCAAAACCCACAGAGATGCAGTTTCTTATCAAAAATGATGAAGAAAACCAGCCAATATTCACATTTTAGATGCTGAAACTTGTGAATTTTTGGCATTTTTGCTTGAAAAATTACTTTAATGATTATTTACTCTCTAGAAATGAGTATTAATAACTTTCATGCAACAAATGAGAAATATCTTAACAGCTATCTCATGGATTAGCATACAATTTGGTGCAGAAATTCATGTCCACTCAGGATAAATTGTAATAATGTTGGTGACTTCCTGACTTTTCATTTAGTTCCAACTTCAGTTCAAAATGTCAATTTAATACTTTATGACAAAATATGTGAAAAACTAATGAAATTCTTATCAATCTCAGCTGTAATGTGTGTTTAGCGCTACTTAGCAAATGCTAGTGTGCTAACGTGCTAAGCTAAGATTTTATAATCAATTGAATATTTTAAAGTTTTGGAGTGTTGGTTTAAAAAAAACCAAGCAATTTGATGACATCACCTTGTGCTTGAAGAAATTGTGATTTTTGACATTTTTACTATATTCTGACATTTTATAGACCAAGCGATTACTCTGCCAAACAAGACAATGATTGGCAGATTAATTGGGAGTGAAAATAGTTGTGGCAGCCCTTTAAAAAAAGTATTGTTTCGGTACCAGTTTAAGGAATGCCTTAAAGAGCGCCATTAAGAGTTCATCTATACCTGACCAATACATGGAACGCAGCTTTAAGCTTCATTCATAATCTTAATATAATCAGTTTTAGCCAACTATGTGAAAAAGCTTGTCTTTGTTATTTTAAGTCCTCTGTGCCGCATTTGTATGATTCATACAGAGTCCTATTAACACTAAGGTATAATCAGAAGTCTGTGTTGATTTCTACCAGGATTCACTGAATGGACAAACTGGATGCACAGTCTGTCTTTCACTCTTTTTACTGCATCTGTCCTGGTGCATGAATTACCGTGTGTAACTGCAGTGAGCTGTATTCAGTAAGAGACTGATATGATTGACTGAAATGTTGCCTCAGCCCCGCCTTTTTGTCAGACTGTACATTTGTGTGTGTGTGTGTGTGTGTGTGTGTGTGTGTGCGCGTGTGTGTCTGTGTGTGTTTGTGCGTGTGCATGTGTGTGTGTGTGTGTGTTTACCAGACTATAAATGTCTTCGGTTTGACGTCAGACGCTGGCTGCTGTGGAATGCTGCTCTCTTGCCAATCGGACTGTTGTATACACACTCACAGACCAGTCTCTCACATACACACACACACAGGGACAGTGTGTGTGTTGTAGTGGAAGGGGAGACACGTGCGTCACAGTGAAATGCCAGAATATTTGTTTAGGTAATTTAGATGTGAGCGGCTGCACACATATGCACAGACACACACACAGCCACACGGCCTTGTTTATCCACCAGCTCGCAGTTTTTGGACTTTTTTTACCTACTTTTTCATGCAGTAGCCACTGTGACTGAGCTAACTAAACTGTGACAAACCTGAAACTGGACTGGTTCTTTGTGTGTGTGTGTGCTAGTATGTGTGTGTAGGGGAAGGGGGTATATTCATTCCACAAGATTTTGTCAGGAATCAAATCTGAGTTTACACCAAGCTGCAACAATGGATTTGAGTGAGTAATGCAACCCTAACTCTCACTATATATACAGTACATGTTTCTTTTTATCTATGTCAAGGTCTGAGGTCAAAGGTCAGGTGGGACTAAGGACAGGAAAGATTTGAAATGATGAAATCGTTCCTCCTCTAGCTAGTCACAATCCTGCAGGACAGGGCTAATAAGCTTGGCCATACTTTGTATGTTGATGTTTGATTAGCTTACAACCCACGTGGGACTCAAAAGCTGATTGGTTGAAAGGGTGTGCGAAAGAGTGGGAGGTGACCAATCAGAAGCTTTAGCAGCTTGGCAGCATCAAGCTTGTATATGCCAATCCCAGCTGGGATAAAGCAAAACAGAGCAGGAGCCTTGCAGCAAGGAGCACCACCTCCCTTGCACAGCTTCATGTCTAGAAAGGTCAAAGGTCAGACTACACAGTAGGTAGATCCTAATTGAATTTCCTCCCTGGCCAGCAGACAGGAAATATCCTGACGTACCAACACGTTGCAGTGTGGCAACTGCAGGAAGTAGCCTGATCCAATAGCAGGGGTCAGATGAGATCAGGAAACCATAGCCACCGCAGGCATGTGGCAGGTCAGGGTCACTGCCCTGCTCAAGGGCACATCGATAAACTCTGATGGTGAAGAGATGCTGAGACCCCCCCTCACCCCACCCGTCCCCTGTCTGTCTATCAGGCAGTATGTTAACTTCCTGGCCGGCCCTTGACCCGCTCTCTGCCCTACTAAGAGCCACCCTAAGAAAATAGCCCAAATGACGTCATACAAACTCACTTACTCACTCTCACACACAAATCCAGTGATCAGTGTAAGCTGATTGGAGCCGCTAAGCTGATTGGGAGCTTCCGATTTGAAGCTGTTGAGTCTTAGCATTGTAGCTTGTACATGAATACTGAAAAAAACCTAAATTACAGCGGACACACACACACACACAGTCATGTTTCCATCACTTCAGAGGACATTACATTGACTTACAAGACTTCTAAACTTAACCATAACCACCATATGCCTAACCCTAACCTTTACCCTAACCTTAATATAACCCTAAATTCACACACACACACACACACACACACACACACAAACGTGTGATGCTGTGATATGGGAGTCAGCCTGACAAGCTGAGTCAGGAAGTCCATTTTTATACATCCAAAAATGATGCATGTATCAAAATGAAGACATCTGTACTGTGAATCCTGCACTACTGATAAGTATATTCATTCTCAACATGTACATATATAATAATCAGTGGTTGACCGTATTTACTGACCATCAACAGATAGCTTAACGTTAGCCCCAGTGACTGCATGAAGTCCCATCCTGTGGAACTGAACTAAACCAGCTGATTTTTTTTTTTGCTTGAATATATTTATTGTCTTTTGTATGTTTTTTTTTTTTTTTTTTTTTTTTACAAAACAGGGAACAAAAGAAAAATGCACATTTTTTAAATATATATACTGTGTGTGTATGTGTATATATATATATATATATATATATATATATATATATATATATATATATATATGAACTTAACACAAAAAGTAAAGAAATTTGTGTTTGGTAGATTATTTCTTTGTTGTAACAATGCTTCTTGGCAATAAATCTTATACTGTTGGAAAGCCTGTTTATTTCCCTTTTAAATGGTGCCACATTTGTAAAGAACATACATTTGTGGGATGAGCAGCAGAGCTGAGTATGTGGGTTGTGCCCATGAAAAATTTGCCAAATCTTCTCTGCCAATGCCAAACAGCTTATTGTGCCATTGACTCGTTTGGTATTTGGTGGATTGGATGATTGAAGTTTGAAGAAACAAGACATATTGGCAATTTAACAATTTATTCATTTAACAAACAGGAGCCTCAGTAGCGTGTGGAATAACCATACACAGCCACAACAGCCTGGTACCTCCTTCTCATGCTGGTCACCAGCCTGGTCACACACTGCTGTGGGATGGCATCCCATTCTTCAACCAGCATTTGTCGCAAGTCAGCCAACGTGGTTGTGTTGGTCACTCTGGCACGAACAGCACGCCCAAGCTGATCCCACAATTGTTCAATGGGGTTGAGGTCAGAACTGCTGGCAAGCCATTCCATCCTCTCCACTCCAAAATTCTGGAGGTAGTCTCTGATAAACCCCGCTCTGTGGGGGCAAACGTTGTCATCTTGGAGGATAGAGTTCGGTCCCAGACTGTGGAGATATGGGATTGCCACTGGTTGCAGAATCTCATCTCGATATCTCTCTGCATTGAGATTGCCTCCAATGATGAAAAGCCTTTTTTCCAGTGAGGGAGATGCTGATCCACACCATCGATAGATGTTATTCTATCGGTGCAGCAATCAGCATAGCGTTCTCCGCGTCTTCTCCACACCGTATGATCCATCTGCCGTAGGCAGAATCTGGACTCATCGCTGAACATAACGTTCCTCCACATGTTCAGGTTCCAGTGCATGTGTTGCCGACACCAGCGCAAACAGGCCTGACGGTGAAGAGCAGTCATGGCAGGCATCCTGGCAGCCCTATGAGACCGCAGATTGGCTGCATGCAGTCTGTTCCGGATTGTCTGGGCAGAGAGCCGTCAGCCATATTGTCCTGCAAACCTTGACTGCAAATCTGTAGAAGACAGCCTACAGTACCTAAGTGCTGACAGGGTGAGGAAACAGTCTTCTTGGGGTGTCGTCTTCTTGGTACACCCACTTGGCGGCCTGTCTCTGACATCCCCCGTTATATGGAACTTGGCCTTCACTTTGGAGATGGTACTAGGGCTCACTCCAAGTAATGCCGCAACTTGGTTTGTGGAATACCAGCTTGAAGTTGCCCTATTGCACGGGCCCTATCCAGATCAGTCAAATGTGGCATGCCGATTCTTGGAGCAGACACGTACTGACCACTGTAGCAGGACCCATGCTCACAGGGGTACCAGAAGTTAAAAAAAAGTGTCAATAGCAACAGCAAAATAAGCTGTTTGGCAATGGCAGAGAAAATTTGGCAAATATTTCATGGGCGCAATCCACATACTCAGCTCTGCTGCTCATCCCACAAATGCATGTTCCTTACAAATGTGGCACAATTTAAAAGGGAAATAAACAGGCTTTCCAACGGTATAAGATTTATTGCCAAGAAGCATTGTTACAACAAAGAAATAATCTACCAAACACAAATTTCTTTACTTTTTGAGCTAAGTACATTATATATATATATATATATATATATATATATATATATATATATATACACACACACACACACACACACACACATATATATATATATATATATATATATATATATATATATATATACACATATATATACATACTCTCAGCTAAGATACAACAAGTTTGGACACACCTTCTCATTCAATGCGTTTTCTTTATTTTCATGACTATTTACAATGTAGATTCTCACTGAAGGCATCAAAACTATGAATGAACACATGTGGAGTTATGTACTTAACAAAAAAAGGTGAAATAACTGAAAACATGTTTTATGTTCTAGTTTCTTCAAAATAGCCACCCTTTGCTCTGATTACTGCTTTGCACACTCTTGGCATTCTCTCGATGAGCTTCAAGAGGTAGTCACCTGAAATGGTTTTCACTTCATAGGTGCGCCTTATCAGGGTTAATTAGTGGAATTTCTTGCTTTATCAATGGGGTTGGGACCATCAGTTGTGTTGTGCAGAAGTCAGGTTACTACACAGCCGACAGCCCTATTGGACAACTGTTAAAATTCATATTGTGGCAAGAACCAATCAACTAACTAAAGAAAAACGAGTGGCCATCATTACTTGATATGAAGGTCAGTCAGTCCGGGAAATTGCAAAAACTTTAAAAGTGGAGTCGCATAAAACCATCAAGCGCTACAACGACACTGGCATACATGAGGACCGACCCAGGAAAGGAAGACCAAGAGTCACCTCTGCTTCTGAGGACAAGTTCATCCGAGTCACCAGCCTCAGAAATCGCAAGTTAACAGCAGCTCAGATCAGAGACCAGATGAATGCCACACAGAGTTCTAGCAGCAGACTCATCTCTAGAACAACTGTTAAGAGGAGACTGTGCGAATCAGGCCTTCATGGTCAAATAGCTGCTAGGAAACCACTGCTAAGGAGAGGCAACAAGCAGAAGAGATTTGTTTGGGCCAAGAAACACAAGGAATGGACATTAGACCAGTGGAAATCTGTGCTTTGGTCTGATGAGTCCAAATTTGAGATCTTTGGTTCCAACCGCCGTGTCTTTGTGAGACACAGAAAAGGTGAACGGATGGATTCCACATGCCTGGTTCCCACTGTGAAGCATGGAGGAGGAGGAGGTGTGATGGTGTGGGGGTGTTTTGCTGGTGACACTGTTGGGGATTTATTCAAAATTGAAGGCACACTGAACCAGCATGGCTACCACAGCATCCTGCAGCGACATGCCATCCCATCCGGTTTGCGTTTAGTTGGACGATCATTTATTTTTCAACAGGACAATGACCCCAAACACACCTCCAGGCTGTGTAAGGGCTATTTGACCAAGAAGGAGAGTGATGGAGTGCTGCGGCAGATGACCTGGCCTCCACAGTCACCGGACCTGAACCCAATCGAGATGGTTTGGGGTGAGCTGGACCGCAGAGTGAAGGCAAAGGGGCCAACAAGTGCTAAACACCTCTGGGAACTCCTTCAAGACTGTTGGAAAACCATTTCAGGTGACTACCTCTTGAAGCTCATCGAGAGAATGCCAAGAGTGTGTAAAGCAGTAATCAGAGCAAAGAGTGGCTATTTTGAAGAAACTAGAATATAAAACATGTTTTCAGTTATTTCACCTTTTTTTGTTAAGTACATAACTCCACATGTGTTCATTCATAGTTTTGATGCCTTCAGTGAGAATCTACAATGTAAATAGTCATGAAAATAAAGAAAACACATTGAATGAGAAGGTGTGTCCAAACTTTTGGCCTGTACTGTATATACATATACACACACACACACACACACACACACACATATGTATGTATGTATATATATATATATATAACATTAGCGAGCCAGCTAAGAGGACACAATATGTGAATAAGACAACTTCGTAGTTGCATGGAGTCACATTTTTCCTCTTATGGTGGCAGCTAACTGTGTCCCCACACCTCCAGCCCCCTAACCAGTAGCGGACCAGTCTCTCCAGCTGATATCAACCCTCCATCAAACTGCCAGTTAGATGGCAAAAAAGTCAACCCCCAAACTGTTGAAGTAAAGAACACTAATAATAGCTAATCCTTCCCAAAACATCAGCAAATATACCCACCTGACCTCACTAGACTTGACAGGTTAAAGCTCTTATTCTGTTGACAGTTCCCATATCTTTCATTTCACAAGGTGAAATGTCAGCTAATGCCACTCTGGTGCCAAATCCAGATCAGTACAAGGCAGTGTATTTGTCACACATCGGTCACATTTCTTATTACACAATTTTATGTAATGCAAGAGTGCCTTGGCTGTTTCTGCAATCCTCTTTCTTTCTTATCTTTGTTCTTTCTTTAGTTTTTTCTTCATTTCCGCCACACTGCTATAAATAACAGCAGGCTTCTCCAATAATTTGTCTCTATTAGTATGTATGGCACATGTTAACATATTCTGCATTGTCCTTTAGCCTAGCCACGCTGAATATTATCTATGCTAATGCCAAGGTAACACTGGGGTAATTCCAAGTCAGTGCTATCCAATGCTAGGCTAATGCTAGGCTTGTGGCTATTTTTAGGCAACAGGACGCTGTGTTCCTCGCTTCTTACAACACTATCACAGCTCATCTGAATGAAATGGGAACTGTCTCTCTGTGAGTGTGTGTATGTGTGTGTGTTTGCAGTGAATGATGTAATAGTCTGCTGTGTCCCTCACAACATTGTCCAGACTAATGAATCACTCTTTCTTTCTCTCTCTCTCTCTCTCTCTCTCTCTCTCTCTCTCTCTCTCCTGCAGTAGTGGAGGTGAAGAGCAGCCTCCCATCAGGCATGCAGAGCCCAGTAGGAACAGCAAGTGAGCAGAGAGGAGGAGGTGGAGAAGGTGGTGAGTAGGGAGTCCTCTAAGAGTCCTTGAGGGGGGTTCCATGTCTCTGAAAGGGGTTGGATTTAGTGGGTCGAAGGCTTCCTCAAAGTGGATCAGTGAACTGTTAAAGAGGTTTTAAGGGAGGCCAAGTGTCTTTGGATGAGTTCACTTCACAGAATGCATGAAACCAATCAAACATCTCTGGATTAAATAATAACTCCTCCAGTGCACCTCAGTGCAGTAGATACAGGGCTACAGAAGAAGCTAATAGTCAGTCTTATTTTGAATTCATGATTGATGCAAGGGGTTAACTGGAGCCCTGCCGTAGATACGTACAGCGTAGGTTTTGATCGATAGTTCAGTGTCAGATTTCACCCGCTGATAGCATCCTGGCAGTACTAGAGCTATGTGTCGTATTATATCCCTGGTCTAAGGGAAACCTGGACACAACATGCTTAGTGCCCCCGCTTTTCCCAATCCCAAGAATGGTCTGCAGAACAGCAATCAAAGTTCAGAATGTAGCAGTTTATTTTCAAAAGCTTCAGTGTTGAGCAGTGCCCAAAACAACAACAAAAAATCCACTAATCCCAACCCTAAACTTCCCTGACAAAGAAATAAAGTTGAAACAGAAAGACAAAGCTCTAACCTAACTCCTAACTGAAAAACAGGAGAAAAATGATTTAAAAAAAAAAAAGGCTTCACACTCCTACTGTCTGCTATCTTAGTTTTAAATATGTACAGTGCATATCTCTAAGTCAAAAGCCACTAAAACTACTCACACATACTCTCAGCTAAGATACAACTGTAAGATTCAGCAGGCCTCCATTGTTGGAAATGGGAGTGGGGGGTTGGTTGACGTCAGCTGGTGTTTAAATCATCTGCGTTTGCCAATCAGCCAAAAGCAATCCCGTCACCTGAGCCAATCAGAGAGAACACCACCTGCAGCTCATCACACACACACACACACACACACACACAGACACACACTCAATGCACACACTAAGGAGGGGAGGAGAAAGAGAGCTGTTAATACAGGAACAGAACAAATAAATGACCACGAGTCATAACAGTATGTGATCAGGCTGTATCACTCTTATATTCCTCACAGTACTTATAGAACTGGAGTTACATCGAGGTAACTTCTATTTCACCATGTCTCATCACTGAACGGGAGGCCAAACTTTTTTTCCTAGGATGGTGACAGAATGACCCACCCTACTCTGCCTCACTCTGCCTCTGACGGGCTAGTACTTGTTGTCTTCGTTGGTTAGGTTGGTTAGGTTTAGGCACGACGAGTGAGATGGTTAGGGTTAGGGTATAAATATCAGGGTCAGAGCCAATCAGAGGCAGAGAAGGGGTGGGTCATATTCATGAAAAATATATCGCGAATGGGAGACTATTCCTGTGCATTTGCCATGTTTAGGTGAACAGACGGTTTGCAGTGAAGATGGCCTTGCTGGATATGTTACTAAAAATAAGAAGATTACTTAGTCCGTTTTCAAGTTTTTAAACATGGTCTTCACTCTCAACAATCTCCACCGGCATCAGAAAAACACAAGCAGCCCATGTCGGTGCGATATACCTGATAGGTGGTTTGATTTTTGAGAAAGTGGCTAAATGCGTAAGTGCCATAGCTACACTGTAACTCCTTAATACACAAGTATACAGCTTTAGAAAGGGGTTCTTAATTAGGTTTTTGGTATCTCATGGTGCTGTAAGTTGTTTTGAGTAAATGGCTCTTGGGCAACTGAAGGGGTGTCAGTGGTCTTTGAGAGTGCTAAGGTGTCAGTATGCTTCAACCAAAGTGCTTGTAGGATAATTGAGCAACGTCTGAAAGCCTCTACCCCCCACATTAAAGGATAGGTTCACAATTATTCAAGTCTGTTTTAAAACAACAGTCAGGTGTCCATATGAACAGTGAAAGTGGTTTTCCTCGCTGTAATCATTCCTCCTGTTCATACTGACTATTAAAAGATCCCCTTCAAATATGCTTTCAATGTAAGTGATGGGGGCCAAAATCCACAGTGTATCCGCCATAGACTGTATAAAAATAATGGATGTAGCTACTGTGACGTCACCCATTGGTTTTGCATTTTGACCGTTGCCATCTTGGATTTTTGGAGCCAGAAATGATAAGAAGTGACCATATTTGGATGAGAAGGTGGAGCTGACCCTAATGCTAGATACTAGCTTGGTTAGCACAGTGCATTTACAGTCTATGGTTAACTGTGATAATGCTAATACTAATGCTAATTTTCGCTAGTGAAAAATGGCTTAAAACCATTAAAACAAAATGTACTTACCAGAAAAACTGAATGTCCGACTCCTTAGAGGGTCTTTTAGTACAACCAAACGAAGACATTTTTAGGCAACCAAAATGTTACAATTGACTTTCATGAACTGAAAACACACTGTGAAATAGCAGCAGCTACACTATACTCTGTGAATCTGGGGTTACGCCATGGTTATGTTACCTAACCAACGTTGTCGCCCTAGTAGCGACTTGTCATTCACAACATAGCCACGCCCTAAAGCATACCCTGCTTTATCGTCAAATTTAAATTAAATGGGACCAGAAGACTTAAAACTAGCAATTGAGACCATAAACTCATTAGAAAACTGAGGTAATAAAGCAAGTGAGAAGTAGGGTCATTTTCTCATAGACTTCTATACAATTGGACTTCTTTTTGGAGCCAGTGGAGTTGCCCCCTGCTGGCCATTAGAGAGAATGCAGGTTTAAGTCACTTCCGCATTGGCTTCACTTTTTAGACCCAGAACTACCCGCTTGGTGTCCACACAAAGTTGATGTGAAGCTTATATGAGGCTTCAGCAGTCTGAGTTAGTCATATCAAGTGGATATCTGCCACATTTACTCTTTTTAGCATCAAATTCCCTCTTTGTGTTTCCTCAGACAGTGTTTCCCTGTTGAGCTGCAGTGGAAGTGTAGTAACAAAAAGAGGAACTTTGGCACTAAAAAGACTGTAATGTTGAAAGATATCTACTTGATTTGACTTATTTGGGTGGCTGAAGCTTCGTATTAGCTTCAGATGAACTTTTTAATACATTTTTGCACAGAAGGAGGACTGTGGATTTTGTCCCCCATCACTTACATTGAAAGTGCATTATGAAGGGATCTTCTAATGGTCAGTATGAACAGGAGGAATGATTACAGCAAGAAAAACCTGAATACCTATGCGGAAAGGTTGTCTGAAAGTGTGTCATTATGCCCAAATTTGAATTATTATTGCTTCTAAACTCTCTCTATGACAGAGTTGGATTTCGCCTCCCATCACTTACATTGAAAGCACATTTGAAGGGGATCTTTTAATAGTCAGTATGAACAGGAGGAATGATTACAGCGAGGAAAACCTCTTTCACTGTTCATATAGACACCTGACTGTGACTGAAAATTTTGAACCTATCCATTAATTTTCCTTCAAGTTTTTTTGTTTGTTTGTCTTTTTGTTCTTTTTGTTTGTTCCCGTGGTCTTTGAATGGTTTGGTTGATCTCTAGACATGGTTTCACAATGGTTCCAGTAAGGTTAGTTTCCAAATTGTAGGCAGCCACTGTGTCAGTTTATCCCAGAAGCCAGTTAAGTGGGTAACCAACTATTGTTTGTTGTGCTTTTCTCAAGCCACTTTTGCTGGTAGAAAAGAAAGGTAGGAATTAGAACATGATAACGTAATGCAGAGAAAAACAAAAAGGAATGATTTCAAAAAATGTCCAGAGCTTGCAGTCAAAAATACAAAGTAGAGTTATGAAAGTTGAAACAAGTATAAAAAACAGACAGCGCACAGACAGATAGATGTGGAAAAACACAGAACAACAAAATCAGCAATAAAGTCAGGATGAGTGAAGTCCATCGCTGCTTTCCCAGGTGGGGGTCCAGGAGAAGGCCCAGGAGGAGGAGGAGGCCCAGTGGACCTGCGGACAGAGCCCAGGGTGGGGTCTCTGTCTGGGGGTGCAGCGGGGGTGGACACAGCATTGAGAGAGCAGCAGCTCCAGCAGGAACTTGTGCTACTGAAACAGCAGCAGGAACTCCAGAAACAACTTCTGTTTGCAGAGTTCCAGAAAAAACATGAAGTACTAACAAGACAACATGAAGTCCAGCTGCAGGAGCACCTGAAGGTATTAAGTCAGGTATTCACGACAGATCCATACTGGCTCGTATCTACTGTATAGTTTATTGGCTAAGAGCCTGATAATGATTCAGCTTGTCAGTTGGTTTATTTGTCATTCATTAAAATGTGTGTGTGTATGTGTGTGTTTAAGCAACAACAGGAGCTGTTGGCAGCAAAGCGGCAGCAGGAGCTTGAACAGAAGAGGAAACTGGAGCAACAAAGACATGAAGAGCAGGAGAAACAGCGACTGGAGCAACAGCTGTTGCTGCTAAGGAACAAGGAGAAAGGCAAAGAGAGTAGGTTATACTTGTACTCCTGCTATTACTACCATGCTCTGCACAAGACAGTGGAGTGTCCTGAAAGCTGCCTTCACTCTCTTCCTTACTGTGTTTGTGTGCTTCTTTGTGATTTGGAAGGTGCCATTGCCAGTACAGAGGTGAAGCTGAAGCTGCAGGAGTTCCTTCTCAGCAAGAAAGAGCCCGGTACCTGCGGACTAAACCATTCCTTCTCCCCAAAGTGCTGGTGAGGATTACAGAAAGCACAACCTGTCCTCAGACAGACCAGTCACATCATTGTAACATTACATATAACTTAGTCTCAAACTTAATTCTTCTGCATTATTCTTGTGATGGTGTATGTAAACTGCATCTTCTGTAGTAATGGTTGTTTAGTGAATTACAGTAAACTGTACTGTATGAGTGGGAACATGTTTTATCAGTCACAGATCAGAGAGTATGATCCCTCCTCATTGCGTGGTGTGACAGTTTCCTGTCAGGACAGTAAGTATTTAGGCACAATCAGTCCAGTTAATCAGACTTAAACAGTTTTCTATTCTCATCCAAGTTGTCACTGTTATTCACTGTGAGATTTAAACTTTCAGACATGCACCACGCTACATAAATGTGATAGCAGCGTTACATGTTGGTCTCATGTCTGAATAAGCTCCTGAGTCACTTTGAAAACGCTTTAGATTACAGCCTAATTATTCCCATTTTACAGAAAAAATTACACTGTAAATTGGGAATAATGTATGCAGGCTATAATGTAAAGCGTTACTGTCACTTTTATGTCAAAGTCAGGACAGCAATCTTACTATTGGACCTGTAACATTTCTTCACTTTCACACTTTCAATGTGACATGTCTGAATTGAGTGCTGTCCTGTTACACCTTCTTTAAGAGTAACAAAACACCCCATTTTAGCTTGAGCATGCCCCCCCCTCACAAATGAAAAAAATCCATTCAAATCTGACAGTTGATTTCTCTATTTATGGGTGGGGTGAGGGAAACACTGTGAATGTGTTAAGTTGTTAAGGAGATTCTAATCATGCTAAATCAGTCTCCCTCGCAGTGCAGAGCAAAAAAGGTTTTCACTGTAGCTGCTCCATAACAGTCCTGTCATGTTCGAATAAGGCCATAACACACATTTACATATCAGACACCTATGTCTGAATGACAAGAAGCCTTCACTGTAACGGATAGATGAATGTAACATATTCCATGTCTGAAAAGGGCTATAGATGACATGATGTCATGTCCAGTTAATTTTTAGCAGTGCCAAACATGGCTGGAAATGTTTCACTGATCTAAGACATCAAAAGAAAATGTCAGGTTTCAGTGTCAGTCCTTGAGAAGCTATTTCCTAAATCCATTTTGTGCCAACATTGAGCAATAATAAAGGGGGAAACAATCGAAGAAGAAGCACAGAGAAAATATTTCCACACTCACAATAACAGGGAATAACAGGAAAGGCATTCTAGGAAATGTAGGAAATGACTAAATGAAACCAGAAGTACACGAAGCAGCAGGTTGCCAGAAAAAGACTTTGCTGCAACAGTTCATCACTTAACTTTGTGAAACTGTTTCATCAGCCAGCTAACTTGCTTTGTCCTTGTTTGTGTGTGTGTGTGTGTGTGTGTGTGTATATGTGTGTGTGTGTGTGTGTGTGTGTGTGTGTGTGTGTGTGTGTGTCTGCAGGGGAGCCCAGCACACCTCCCTGGAGCAGAGCTCTCCTCCGCAGAGTAACACCCCAGGAACACCTCCCTCCTACAAACTGCCCCCACTGCTGGGGAACTACGAGGGCAAAGACGACTTCCCGCTCCGCAAGACGGGTAGGAGAGACAGATACAGACAGAGGGAGTATGTGTGTGTGTGAGATTTGTCACTTGCCATGTAAAAGAGGTTTGCCGAAGGACTATGTGGAGGTGGAGTTGTGTGTGTGTGTGTGTGTGTCTGCTTTGATGACTCAGTCTGACTCACCAGGGAAGAGGTAGCCCAAACTTAGAGATGACACTCACTAGCCCCTTTTACACAGAGACACAATATTGCCATAAAGAAAACCTGTCATTATGGCGGCTTTGCTTTTTTACACTAAACCAAATAAAGCTGGCATAATGCTGCCCGTGTGTGATTTTAGATAGCATGCCAGCATTCCGGCATCAAAACGTCACACCCCTGTCCTGGCATGCTGGCTGTCCCTTTTACACAGACTTCGGAATAATGGCACAACATTCCCGCCTTGAACAGGCTGTGTAAAAGGGGCTACTGGTTCTGTCCACTGGCACGTAGCGGTGCCATATTTACCAATGAAATTCAGTCATTTTTGAAAGGATGGGTACTTGATTTCAGACAGAGGTAGACAAAAGCCACTTCTCACTTCTCAGTGACAGTTGATTTAGCTTGGTAGCCGCTAGTTGGTTTAAAATGCTGACTTCAGCTGACTTTTAGATGTTTCCAGCTGACTCCTCTTAAAAGATAGGTCTTAAAACAATAGTCAGGTGCCCATATGAACATTGAAACAGGTTCTTCTTGCTTCTTGATCATTTCTCTGGTTCATACTGGTAATTTAAAGATCCCTTCTCAATGTGCTTTGTGAAAGGGAACAAAATCCAAAGTCCTCATTTTGTGTAAATGTATTCCAAAGTTTATCTGAAGTTAATATGAGGCTTCAGCATTTTGAGTTATTTCCAAAGTTACTGTGTTTTTAGAACAAAATTCCCTCTAAATGTTGCCCTCTGATGGTAATTTGTGACAAACTTAGTAAATATCCTCCAATGTGTCCTGGGATGTTGGTTTACAACATTGATATTTAAACCACCTTTGCAAAATCCCTTAATGCCCATGTCCAGGTTGTACACTGGACATGAGTCCTGGCTTTTCACCTTGACAGAAGCTACCTTAAAATACACCTAGGTGCTCATCCAGCAAGCAACCTAACCAGCCAAAATTTAATGTAGGATTACCAGCCAGCCTGTGTTGCTGTATCTGTTCTGTTAGTCTCCTGTTGGCAAATCACCAGGCACCTTTAAATACCCCAACGAAATATTCCACCAAACAAAAATCTGCACTTAACAGATTGCTTTGCAATGAAACATGTTACAAAAGAGATGAAAATGTAAATTACATGACAGTGAGAGAAAAAAATAACAACAGAATAAACTCACAAAAAGGCAAACTCAACTAAACACAAAAGCAGCCACATTGACATAAAATGTATTCTTTCTCCTATATTCCAAACAGACTATAATATAACACAGTAGAGTTATTTACCAATGCTAGTGGTCATTGATTTTTTTTGGCTTTTTTAAAAATGCCCCTTTCTTTCACTCTCTCTCTCCTTCCTGTCTCTCTGGGTCTTTCCTCCAGTCTCGGAGCCTAACCTGAAAGTGCGTTCACGGTTGAAGCAGAAGGTGGCAGAGAGGCGGAGCTCTCCACTCCTCCGAAGGAAGGATGGCACCGTCATCAGCACCTTTAAGAAAAGAGCCATAGAGATATCAGGTTAACACACACACATACTAAATGATGTGTTTTTCATACTGAAAGAAGGAGTTGAAAATAAACAAAAAACTATGTAGTAGTGTGTTTAGTGTGTAAACTCACTGTTCACTCTAAATTCTTTGATAATACATTTTATGAATTAACTTGAAGATGAATTCCTCTCTCTCTCTCTCTTTCTGTGTGTGTCTGTTTCTCTCGACCAGTCTCCTCTCTCTGTAATAGTGCTCCAGGTTCAGGTCCCAGCAGCCCCAACAGCTCCAATACAGCTATCGCCAATGGCAACACGGGATCAGTCCCCAACATACAGACAGAGGTACACACACACACACAACCACACAGAGGCTTTATTTTAAAATAAGTTATTCTCACCCACTCATTTAGTATATGGGCTGGTTTCATTTTCACAGTCATCCATCCATGTCTTCATACTAGACACGCAGCTCAAGTTTGCCACCTACAGTTCACTGTGCTTTGAGGAAAGTCAAGTCAGGTTATTTGTAGCGCACATCACAAGTGTTTACCAAAGGGCTTTACAGATAAATTTAAAATACAATTGAATAATTAAAATGAAAATTAGTAATCAAATAAATGTAACAGACAAAATTAAAGCAATTTTATGGTTAAATTAGTAATTAAAGGGACTCAAAGGTGATTTTAAAAAGGTGGGTCTTAAGATGGGATTTGAAAGTGCAGGGATGGCTGACTGAGAGAAAAAGCCTTATTTTCACTATAGACCACATGTAGGGAAAAACTACTACTAATGACAGAGTTGAATGACAAATTTTAAAGCAGAATCAAAAATTACACCTAGATTTCTTGTGTGCATGTGTATGGATATTTGAAGATAGAGGCCCAAGAAAACTGGCTAAACCACTAGGGGAAGTGGCAAAAAATCTTTAGCCATCCAGCATTTGAGATGTGTTTCATTCAGTTTTAAGGGGAAATATAGCTGCATGTTGTCAGTGTTGCAATGATAAGGAAGGTTATATTGTGTAAAAACTGACCAAAGAGGAGGAATATATAGTACAAAATAAAATTGGGCCTGGAATAGAACCTTGGGGTATACCACAAGATATAGCAGCAGAACAAGATGAAAAATCATCAACTGAAACTGATCTATGTTGTAGATATGAAACAAACCAATCTAATGCCTCAATGCCCACTACAAGTTTGAGACAAGAAAGCTTGGCAGAGCTGACTCAGTTCTGTGGTGCATCTTGAAACCTTTGTCCAAAATGTTGTTGTGATCTAAAAAAGGGACAAATTGTGAGAAGGAAACTTCATCCAGGTTATTAGATAAAAATGATAATTTCTTGATTGGCCAGACGATATTAGGTACAGTTTTTGATTAAAGGTTAAATGATGGCATGCTTTAAGGAGGATGGGACATAACCATTGACTAAGGAGGTGTTAATTATGGATAAAATACTGGATCAAATACTGACTTAAGAAGGCTACATGAATTATGCCCAGTGAGCAAGTAGTGGGCCTCAAAGCTAACAAAACTCAGTAGTCTATCGTATTGAATTTGAGTGGTCATTTAACAAAAGTAATGCTTCTACTAATTTAAGTGCTTTCTTTCCATGCTGTTGCTGCATCCATTTGTTACACATGCTCCTCTCATTCCTGTTCATCTTAGCAATAAAATATACAGTTTCTGGAGTGTTGTGGAAGTTTTCTTGTTGGAGTGTCCTGTTTTTGTTGCTGCACAGAATCATCGTTTCTGGGAAATGTTCTGACCATATTAACATGGATAATGAAGCTTGTCAATGCTGGCTCACAAGAAGTGAAGTGGGGTGTAAAATGAAGTGGGACTAAACAGCTGTACAGTTCTGGTTATTGGCAGATGTGTTTGATAGGGATATTCGATAGTTATTGCATATAAGCAGCCAAGCCCAAAGAATGCAATTCTAGAAAGAGGACCCTGAGAGTGAAATGACTTGATGTGAGAGAGATATTGTTAGTCAGTGCTAACGGTAGATGTTAAAACATGTTAAAAACAGTTACCATAGCATTTGGATCAATCTACAGCGTATAACCATCCGACCACCCTCCCAACTACTGCTAAAATTCTACAGAGCAAGACACCTAAGCTAACCAGTCTGTCTGTCTGTAGCTGCGATCTCTCCATCAGACACTGGGGGCTGATGGGACATTGAGTCCTCTGAGTCTCTACACCTCGCCATCCCTGCCGAATATCTCCCTGGGCCTCCCTGCCAACACACACATCACGGTGGGTCAACTCAACACACATTCACCTACACTGATACATATAGGCAACATACAAACATAGTGAACATATCCAACACTAGCTCCCACAGAAAACAATAATACTGTGTTTTGGAAAGAAACTCTCGGGAAAGTTTCTCTTTAGTTTAATTTATTTTTTGACAAATGAGTTTTACAGGCTAGGACCAAAGATGTCACATGACCGGCAGTTACTTTTTTGGCCAATACAAAATTTGCCACATGAGTGATTTTGTGGTGGTTACCTATACTTGTCTGTGTGGTAACCATGGTAATGCCCCCCCTACAGCCTCCCCAGAAGCTGTCTAACCAGCAAGAGGCTGAGCGGCAAGCCATCCAATCACTGCGAGGGGGTGGGGCTCTAACAGGGAAGTTTCTCTCCACATCCTCATTACCTGCAGGTAAGCTTTACAGTAGTTCATAATTATAGTATTAATTAGAGTATTAATATAAATATATAAATTTACTAGTGACACAATGTCATTTATGTATAAAGGATAAACAAAATACTAATTTCTTTTGATTAGTTTTAAAATGTGTTGTATTATTTGGAACTAGTAATGATTTAATAATGTTTCTTTATTCTTTGCTTTTCTTTGCAGGGGTGGGGCATGATGTGGAGACTCCGCCTCCCAGCTCTCACTCTTCCCATTCCTCATTACTGCAACACGTACTACTGCTGGAGCAGGCCAGACAACAGACTGCTATGCTAGCTGGTACGCAAACACACACTTATTCGCTAAAGTAAATGTTAACATCCACAGGAGTGTCCACCTGTAGTGTCCAATTCATTGTCTTTCTGCTTTGACCCTCCACCCACGCAGTCCCCATGTACAGCCAGTCGCCGCTGGTTACGGCAGAGAGAGGCGTGTCCAGTGGCATACGGGCCGTCAACAAGCTGCCTCGCCATCGACCATTGGCTCGAACCCAGAGTGCACCTTTGCCCCAGTCCCCACAGGCCCTGCAGCAGTTGGTGGTTCAGCAGCAACACCAGCACTTCCTGGAGAAACACTACAAGGTACACACGTTCACACACACACATGCACATACACACATTTACAAGTGCACATTTTCACACATTAACATTACCTTGTGTGTGTAGATGCTATCAAAGGGGGCAGACCTTCCCAGGCCGCCACCCACTCACCCAGAGGAGACAGAAGAGGAGCTAACAGAGACCAATGACATGCAGGAGGATGACGAAGGGGCGGGTATTCACAGGTGTGGCATTTCTAAAAACCAATCAGTCAGAATCAATGACTAGTTAATCATTATCTATATATGTAATTGTAAACATCTGAATGTTGTTTTTAAGTTGGCTGTTTTTTTGACCAATCAGGCTTCAGAAGGAGGGGTCTGACGACAGCACCCCCCCCTCTGAGCGAGTTGGTGTGCACGTGAAGGGTGAGGAGGAGCACGGGGCCATGCAAGTAAAAGGGGAGAGTACCGAGAGCGAGCTGGATGAAGAGGAAGAGGACGACGATGTCATCCAGCTGAGGGAGGACGAAGATGAGAGGGGGAGCTACACGCAGGTTTGTGTGTGAATGCAATGCTTCTTTCCACAGAGACTGAATGTGCTGCATTCTGGTGTTTTTACATCAAAAAGTCCCAGTGTTTCTCAGCAGCTCCACACACTCCCCACATCCACTCATACTCTAAGACAGTGATTCCCAAACAGGGGTTGCGTGGAGAAAATATATTCACATAATTGTGATCAGGAGAAAACGAAACATCTGCATAGACTTACAAATGGGTGTGATGCTGATCTTTAGTAGATCAATTGTCACAATAACCAGTAAGCTACCAGCTATAATAGGCTGACACCACAGTACAGACCTCCCACCAGCTGAATCAGTTGTAAAACATTTAGCCACGTGTTTCCTTTTGAAAGTCCATGAAAACTAGTTAGCAAGCTAGCAGAGAAGTTGAAATAGTTAGCTAAAAGTAATGTTTAAATGGTTGAAATAGTTAGCTAAAAGTAATGTTTAAATGGTTGAAATAGTTAGCTAAAAGTAATGTTTAAATGGTTGAAATAGTTAGCTAAAAGTAATTTAACAACATTAAAATAATTAGATAAAAGTAACGGATAAACATTTGAAATATTTAGCCAAAGGAAATGGATAAACAGTTGAAACAATAAAATCAATGTATAAACAGTTAAAGTTATTAGCTAAAAGTATTTTATAAACAGTGGAAATAAAGGATGAAATAGTTAACTAAAAGTAATGGATGAATAGTTGAAATAAGTACTAGATAAATGGTTGAAAGGTCCAGCTTCTGCCACTCAGTGGTAGCAGTACAACTGCAAACAATTTAAACCTGCACTGACAATTCAATTGTGTAAAAAACATATTGTAAAAATATCCACTCTTTTGTAGTGTTACTTAACTAATCCACTTTATATGAATTGAAATGAACAAAATCGCAACATGATGGGTGGGGTGTGGGTTGAGGGGTTTTTGAGCTCATCTGATAGGGATGCGGGGGTACGTCAGACAGGAAGGTCTCAGGTCAATGTCAAACTCGGGCCATTTTGGTTACGCAGCATCATCGCACAGAGGAATGAATCACACAAATGCATCATCAACAAACCTCCTGCTGTTTTCTGTCTCACTGTGTTTGGTCTGCCACAGATGTTGCTGTGCGTTAGTAATCTGACTCATTGTAACTAACGGTTGGCCTGTTACTTCAGTCCAAACCTGAGATGGCTTCAGGTGTTTTTCACCCTCCCACGATTATTTTTACATGTAGAAATCCTGAGCTGCAGTGCGTTTGTGTATCACTCATGAGTATTCCTTTTAGGTTTTTCTCTTAATGTGCTGCTCCTTCAGAGAAACGGCACATTGTGCTTTGGTGAGCTCATTACATAACATTCCTATTATTTGCCCTCAGTGAAAAGTACATGCATTTAATTTAATTTAATTTACCAAAATTTGACAAAGCATATTTTCCTAGACCTAGTGTGCTTGAATAACTAGCTCATATGCTGTCATATTGTCTTAACAATGCTGAACTCTGACCAGTTTGAAGTGTGTATGCAGTTTGAATAGTGGTGTTGAACTATGTGTGAACTCCACACATAGTAAACACATTCTCTGTTATGTCAGTGACAAGGGCTTAGCTCATTAGGTTAACACTGACTGTTTTTTTTTGCTCAAAATCAGTCTCTATTTAGTAATTAAGATAAGTGAGAAGTAGCATATGATTCAGGGCCAAACGTCTTTAATGTGCATCAGCGTTTTTGATTTTGTTTTGAGAAAATATTTTCAAACCATTTTTCTTCAAACTTGAGTAAAAGGTTACTTTTAATGGTGTTAACATATTATTCCTTTAGATACACAGCATATAAACCTTCTTAAAGATTGACTAATGCTCTTTTGCCAATGGAGAACTGTGTGATTCACTCCATATAAACCCCTTCCTATTTAGTCTAGTGTCACTCTGGTATTTTAATCAGGCGATTTCACGCTGGTGGTTGTGAAAGAGACATTATCTAGAAAGCGTATGAAATTGTCGTTCAAAGTCTGTGGCTCTTGTTTGTGTTGTGTCTCAGACTGCTGTCTGTCTGGTAGTCTACGTCACCGTCAGCCAATCATAGACTGGTGAGGTCACTGCTTTATGCAAATACAGTGTTAAATGAAATGATTTAATTGGCCGTGTGAAAAGAATTCCTTCCACTACACTGACAGACAAACTGAAGACAGATGTTTTTCTCAACAGAGAGCACAGGACGTGTGATTTACAGAGCAGATATGTATGCTGTAGCAAAAAAAAAACATTCAACTTTAAACTTTAAAGCTGCGCTAATCACTGTTTTTCTATTATCAGTGGATGAAACGACAATGTGTAATGTCAAAGGGGTCGTTCATAATGACAAACTCACGGAGAAATAACACTCAACTCTGCAGTTCCCCTTAGCGCCATGGAGCGTTTTAGCGTCTTTCAGCTCATTGTTTTGGTTTTACAGCCTGCAATTTAACTGTTTCGCTTCTGTCTCACTGCCCTCATCAACCTTGTTTGCAGCAGCAGGCTGTTTTCAGTGATAATGCTCTTATAAACCCATTGTACCCTACCTACTGAGCTCCAAACAGCAGACAGACAAAAGTTAGTGAGAGAGTTAGTGGAACATTTAGCAGCAAAAGAGACAGATATTTCCCTTAGGAGTTGTGAAGACCCAACCAGAGCTAGAAAGAGAGTGAATATTGGATTTACATTAGTCAGGTGATCAGAAGTACAACTCAGAATGAACGCTAATGTGGCTCTGTGTCTGCTGGATCTGCAATTAGATAACCGTTTGCTAACATTTTCACTATAACAACTTTATAAGGTCATCATGTCAGTGTTGTCTCTACAGTTTGGTACGCCTCCCCCAAGTGGCCAAACAATCAATCAGTGCTGCTTTAAATATTAGTACAGTGTAACATCATTTCATGCAGGCAGGAATTTATTTAACTGCACAACTGTTTTGTGCAGTTGAGGTTGTCTTGGTGTGTCAGGACCGTTAAACTTCAGCAGGTGTGGTCACATGTTGTCCTCCAAACCTAACCGACACACTTAAATGTTTTTTTTTTTCAATTATCTTTTTCCTCCTGCTTCATCACACCCGAACACGAACCTCTGACCCATGTCCATTGTGGGTGGTGTTTGTGCTTGAGCAGCTTTTATTCGAGGGGAGGGTTGAATGGATCAGTCCAAAATGTCTGATCACATTTAACTGGATACATTTTTTTTAGAAGCACACAAGTACAGGATGAGTCATCAGAAGAAAGCTTGGCATTTTACAGAAACAGAAGAGGGTGGGATTTGAATATAAAATTGCTTCATTAAAATTGCATTTTTTGTGACATTTTGTCATTTTGTGGCATGTATATATATACACAGTATATATAGTATATGTATATGTATGTTGAAGCTGCAGTGACATCACCAGCTGATGACTCAACCACTGGACTCACCGCTGTGTGTGTGTGTTCCTGTATGTCTGTGTATGTCAAGTGTGTGTGTTTTAATGTCCACCCACACATGATGAGTCACCCAGTTCGCAGCAGGGAGCACAGCAACACTCCCTATATATAGACACTACAGAATATGTGTGTGTGTGTGTATGTGTATGTGTGTGTGTGTGTGCAGTGCAGACACACACACACACACACACACACTGTGCAGGCTGGTGATCAGTGAAATTTCATGACAGTCAAAGTTTCAAGAAAACTAAACTCAAGACTGTAATGGTTCATGACATCCTCATAAAAAGTGCAGTATTTGCCTTTTTATCAATCAATTGACCAATTTCAGTCCATTAGTAAGTCAATATGTCAATCTTAATTTGTACAGCATGTTTTAATACACTTTGATGCAACACTAATTTTTATGAAATCATACATTACTGAGAATTAGAGTAATTTCAGTGTGTGTGTGTGTGTGTGTGTGTGTGTATGTTGACAGAGAAAGAGACAGGAGGGGTGTTATTAAGCATACTGCTGTTTTATAAACGCACACACACACACACACTCTCCTCCATCAATGCGGTGAATGGACTGATCTCTGATTCATCCTTTTGCTATGAATCATGACTTTCTCTCTCCCTCTCTCTCTCTCTCGTTCATCTCTCTGTCTCTCTTCCCCTCCTCTCCTTTCCATCAGGCCTTGCAGCAGCTGGGTGTGTTCCAGTCATCGTTGCCCCACAGACCTCTGGGAAGAGCGCAGTCCTCCCCTGCAGCCACTGTCAATCCCATCAAACACCTCTTCACTACCGGTCAGTTTTGCGTGTTTGTGTGTTTGTATCTGGTTTGTGATTGGATGAGAGTTTAACATCAGCGTTGTCAGTCCACCTACTGTACACCAGCATGCTAGTTGCTTAGCAACAGGGAGCTGACTCTCTGTTGGCTGACGGTTCTGATGAACTCACTGAAATACCTAATAAATAAAAGTAGTGTTTTGTTCATCGTACTTTATTTCCTATTTTATAAGCATATAGAATTCATGTTCAAGTCTGAAAGCCCTGTTCTGATATATTTATCTACTGTTTTCTGTCAGTACAAACACAATATTTTCTTTATTTGTTTCACATTGAAAGCCCTCCAGGAGTTCAGGCTGACTTTTATTAACATGAGCTTCATCATTTATTATAATTTATCATCATAAACTTGGTGTTTTATGTCGTTTTGGGGGAATTTTATGCCTCTATTAGAGAGTCGACAGTAAAAAGCTTATGTGTCATGCAACAAACAACCCTGGCCAAACTTGAACCAGGGGTGTCGGAATTATGTGGTAAGCACCGTAAACCCTTAAGTCTCCAGGATGCCCTAGCATGAGCCAAACATCATTAAAGTAGATTGGACCAGGATGTAAAAACACCACCTTCTGCCTCTGTTTGAGCCCTGGAAAACAGCAGTAATCTAACACATATGGTTTAAACAGTCAAAGAAATCTATTTGTATGTAAATTCTCATGTAACATTACATTATAGTTAACATGTAACTATATTACAGTAACATACTGTACTGTACTCAGCCTATGCAAAAAATCAGTGTTTTCTGTCTCGTGGATTATCATGTACGGTATGTAAAGCTACACAGACAATCAAAATCAAACAATATGTGTGTGTTAAGACAGAGGGCAAAAGTGTCAAAGAATATATATATAACATTTGTAAATTATGAGTCCTATATACTTGTAATGTAATTAGTGGATTCAGATCAAGCATTTCAATGTGTGTCGTATACCTGAGGCTGAGAAATACAACATTATCACATGAACAAACACAATTCCTGGGAGAAGTTAAAGTGGAAACAGACAACTTTTCAACCCCTACCCATGCACTGCATAGTAATAACACAGTTTGAGTAACGTTATTGCTTCGCACAAACAAGTAACTATAGCAGGGATTGGTGTCGAGGTGGAGGGGGGAGTAACGTTAGAATAAAACATTAGGACTAAAAGCGTGTTTGATCATTCATTTAGTCTATAATGAAGACATGAAAGCAGACAGAAATTCTTTATGTGTTGAGAAAAGCAAACTTGGTTGGTAGCATGTTTATGTTTTTACAAAATGAAAGAAACTGCACAGCAGAGACGGTGATAACATATTTTCTGTCCATAAATTTTCATATGAACAAGTAGATGAGCCTGACAGCCAGCCTTACTGGATACTGATCCACTATTCTGTGGCTGTAGGGCTGGTAGCTTAGCTAACTGACTTCTAGATGGCTTTCTTCCAGGTAGCTAACGGGAAGAAAGCCATCAAGAAATCAAAAGACAAGTTTATTCAGTTAGTATACTCAATGCAACTAAAACATAGTGCACGCAGACATAAGTAGTATTTCATCAGATTTGCTTGTGCAAAATTCCACATTTATCATATAGCAATAAGACAATAGAAAGAGATTGGCCACCTAACAAATTATTATCAGATATAGCTACCGATAGCTACTGGGGAAAACAAAAGCACTATCCTCGTCCTCTTTTGGTTGTGCAATGGTGGACGGACTTCCTTTGTGCCGTAAATCGAGCCTTCATTTTCTCAGGAGATTGTACCCGGTGGCAGACAGAATTGCATAGTGAAAGCGAAGCTTATAGGGAACCAATCTAAATGCCGATGGTGTCACTATTCTATAGTCATTACACTGTGCAATCAACATTTACTTCATAATGATAAGTTAAAGCAAAAAAGTTGTCTATTTCCACTTTAACAAAGCAAAAGCAAAACTCTGCTTTATTTAAAAATCAAATTTCTATCTTAAAGGCCATATATACTGTACGTCTTTAAACGTATGGCTGCTAAATTGTATGTGGTGAAGTCTGTGTTCTGCATGTCTCACACATATTTCACTTGTAGCTGCTGACATCTTGTGGTGCTTATGTGTTACTACAAAACACAATCACATTATGGAAGACCATTGACACATATTTGTTGTTGTACTGGGGTTAATGCTGTGCAACATATGATAATTTATCATGCAAACCATTACATGTAAAGTTTTTTTCAGTCCTGTGTTATTATTTATTTCTTTATTTTTTGCCAGGCCACACCTCCTGCTGTTATTGCAGCATTTGCTTTTATTTGAGAATATATAGTAAACACGTCCTTTTCTCTGCCTTTGTGTCGCTTTCTGCTTCTCTCACTCCAGGGCTTGTATATGACAGTCTGATGTTGAAGCATCAGTGCGTGTGTGGCAACGCTCACATCCACCCAGAGCATGCTGGGAGAGTGCAGAGCATCTGGTCCAGACTGCAGGAGACGGGCCTGCTGGGCCGCTGCGAGGTATACACACACACACACACATACACACAAAGTCATGTTTCCATCACTTCAGAGGACATTACATTCACTTACATTCATTTCCTGGAGACTTAACCATAACCACCATATGCCTAACCCTAACCCTTACTAACTTTAACTTTAAACCAAGTCTTCACCCCAAAATTATGTTTTACATTAAGGGGACTTCTTTTTTTTGTCCCCATAAGGGAGGCGAGCCCCCACAGCATGACTGTGTAAACAGATTTACATCCCCACAATATGAGGAATATCTGGACCACAGACAGACAGACACACACACACACACACATTGAAAAGTTAGCAAACAGGACCTTTGTACTCACAGCACAGCTACACCCACAATGCTGTATTGTCATAGTTGCTGCACACCATAGACTGTAGAAAAATATGGATGTAGTCACCGTGACATCACCCTTTGAAGCCTCGGGTTCAGCGATTTGACCTTCGCCATTTTGGATTTTTGGAGCCAGAAGTGACCATATTTGGACGAGATTGTGGAGCTGTGCAGCAGCTTCGCCTATACTCTGTGAATCTGGGGTTACGCCATAGTTACGTTACCTAACCAATGTTGTCGCTGTGGTAGCAACTTCTCAATCACAATGTAGCCACACCCTAAAGCATATGCTGCTTTATCTATTTTACTCTAAATGGGACTATAATTTACAAAATGAACATCATGCTGTATTGAAGAAGACTCAATACTAGCGATTGAGACCATAAACTCATTAGGAAAGTGTTTACTGAGGTAAAAGTGAGAAGTAGGGTCATTGTCTCATAAACTTTCATACAATTGGATTTCTTTTTGCAACCAGTGGAGTCGCCCCCTGCTGGCAATTAGAAAGAATGCAGGTTTAAGGTACTTCTGCATTGGCTTCACTTTTCAGACCTGGAGCTACCTGCTTGGTGCACACTGTAGGCTTTCCCAGCAATGTGATACACTACTAATATTCACCTCCCAGAAAAGGGAGTGGAGTTAAAACTCTTCATGGCAGTTAGCACACACATTATGTGTTCTGCTAGCTTGGTGCATTCTGATTTTGTTTAATCATCATTTACTGTAAACAAAACACATCTTTTCTGCATATATACACCAAAGTTTCCATCTCATGTATAAAAGCTTTTTTTGTACAATAGTTAGTTATTTCCAGCAATTGTGAAATATCCATTATATATATATTTTTTTTCTTACGTGCAAATTTAAAATGCGCAAAAAGCTTACTCACTCTCTCTCTGTTTGTGTGTGAGCAGAGGATTCGTGGGCGTAAAGCGTCTCTGGATGAGATCCAGTCTGTCCATTCAGAGTTCCACACTCTGCTCTATGGAACCAGTCCGCTGAATCGACACAAACTGGACCACAAGAAGCTGCTGGGTACCCGTCTGTTTGTCTGTCTGTCTGTCTGTCTGTCTGTCTGTCTGTGGCTAGCATCGCTATCAGCCATGCTTGCTGATGTCATTGTTAATATCATGTTAAAAAATTGTATTAATTATTTTAAAAATTATACAAAAATTATTAGCAATATAATATAGCACACCCCTAGTGACCACCTCTCTCACCTGTCTGTTTGACCTCTCTTGCCTTCACTTCATATTTAATGGTGTCAGGTTATCTTGTGTAGATAAAGCAAAAATGTTGTAGATGTAAAGCCTCATTACAAATTGAGGTGAGCTGTATGCTCAGGGTTAATAGCAGTGCTGTGTAGTGTGTGTGGCATGGACTCTTTGGCTTCTCTGTGATGCATCCTGGTCGCCACACACTACCATACCTGTAACCTCGACTCTGATTGGTTGTTGCAGGTCCAATCAGCCAGAAGATGTATGCTGTTCTTCCCTGTGGAGGAATAGGGGTGAGACTGTCTCTCTAGCTCTCTACACAGTATAAATACTCAGTGTTTGAGCCCTGGTTTGAGCTCTGTGCTGCCCCCTGCAGGTGGATAGTGACACTGTCTGGAATGAGATGCACTCATCAGCGGCGGTCCGTATGGCGGTCGGCTCCGTTATCGAGCTGGCCTTCAGAGTGGCAGCAGGGGAGCTGAAGGTAACACACACATGGAAATACACACACCTCTTACAGAAAATAAATGTTTGTCTGACCCGTCCTTCACTCTGTGTCTGTCTGTCTGTCTGTAACAGAATGGCTTTGCAGTAGTGCGTCCACCAGGTCACCATGCTGAGGAATCCACTGCCATGTCAGTACACCCCCAAGATTATTATTATACCACATCATATTATACTGTTTCACATCTTGGTGAAGACTAACAGTTTTTGCTATTTTTTTGTGTGCATGTACGTGTGTGCTGCTTGCTTGTGTGTGTGTGTGTGTGTGTGTGTGTGTGTGTGTGCGTGTGTGTGTACAGGGGTTTTTGTTTCTTCAATTCAGTAGCCATCACTGCCAAGCTGCTGCAGCAGAAACTGGGAGTGGGCAAGATCCTCATTGTGGATTGGGTGAGTTAGCACCAACTCTAACACACACACACACACACACACACACAGAAGCCAGAACTCTGAACCCTCAATACCTGCAGCTTAATGAAATTCTTGCTGTTTTGCTGCAAGTCACACCTGTAGTTATTTGACTACAATGTAAAGACAAAGTTTCACTCATAAATACATGTACTGTATTTGTGGATGCTTTGTAAAATGAGCTTATCACTTGTGTGGAAACAGCAAATCAGACTCAGGCATAACTGCGCTGCATAATGTATCAAACTTAATTCTCACTGACAGCTTCCAAGCATCTCACTTAAAATTGTTATAACGTTATACAGGAGCCTGCCAAACTGTTACACAACTAAGCCAGCAATAAACATGAGCACACAGTCCAACTGAACTGTCTTACCTTAAACCACTTTTCTCACTTGTCTCACATCCTCCACTTCATTAAAATCCAAGGCTGATTCATTTTCCATATGACAGACCTGGATAAGTTCTTGGTTCTCAGTTCATTCTGAATATCTCTTAATTTGGGAAACAAGTGCTCCCCCTCATCATTTGAGTGTCTATTCAGTATTTTTTAAACTCTGCGGATTAGAAAGATGATGTGCGCTACTATAATAAGTGTAATTTAAAGGCCTGATTTAGCTGATTAAGCTGATTTATTCCCTCTTCCATGCCGTTGGTGAAAAAATACCAAGAGGCCCGTTGGCTCACAGTCCACAGGCACCAGCCTATTTGGCCCAGTTTAACATCTCCATCAATTTACACACATTTCTCCAAAGTTCAGCCTGACACATTAGGTATCTTTGGGATCTGCACTAGAGTAAAAAATAAAGTTGTGTGGGTTTGAACAGTGTTTGGCCACACAGCTTCAGTTTGTAATGACTGATCCACTGCAGGGATTGAAGTTGGATTGAAGACATCAAAAGGATTGACAACCAAGCTGGCAGCTAGTTTGCAGCATCAGTTTTGTTTTGGCCAGATTGCTCCCTTTGTTTGTTATTACACAGCACAGAGAACAAACAGCCAGTTAGTCCAACTGAGCAATCACTGCATCATCATTCTGTCATTTCCCACACAGGCTTTTATGTTGGTGAAGAGAACTAATCTCACTAAAATGCTGACAAACCAAGTGTGTTGAGTGTTTGTATCATAACACCCCATTGACCTCTCTGATGCCACTGTGACCTGTCACTGCAGGACATTCACCATGGCAACGGCACCCAGCAGGCCTTCTACAGTGACCCCAACGTCCTCTACATCTCCCTCCATCGCTACGATGATGGAAACTTCTTTCCTGGCAGTGGAGCACCTGAGGAGGTATGCGCATGCACGCACGCACGCACGCACACACACACACACTGCCTTCTTCTTCTGTTTTCTGTTTCCTTTTCTTCTGTGTGCACATTCACATACATGTGCATGAGTGTGTGCTAGTAGAGCATAAAAGGAACACGCAAATCAAGAACAACCAAAGCCCAAGTCATTATTTAATCTACAAATATTGTGTTTCTTTGGTGTTTCATATTTTACATTGCCATGGCCTACTTGCACAGACACAGAGGAACAACAACAAAGACGCTCAATAACAACTTTGTTTCTCTCTCTTGCCTCAGGTGGGATCAGGTGCAGGTGTTGGTTTTAATGTGAACATAGCGTGGACTGGAGGAGTAGAGCCCCCTATGGGTGATGTTGAGTACCTCACTGCCTTCAGGTAAATATGGTTATTAGATTCTTATCTTTTAAATGTATTTTTAAATGCCTTTAAAAATACAGTTGTAATGGGACTTAACCTCTACTGTGTGTGTGTGTGTGTGTGTGTGTGTATTATGTGTGTGTAGGAGTGTGGTGATGCCCATCGCTCAGCAGTTCAGTCCAGATGTGGTTCTAGTGTCCGCAGGCTTCGACGCAGTGGAAGGTCATCAGTCTCCTCTGGGAGGCTACAATGTCTCTGCCAAGTGTGAGTACCACTCTGGTTACCACGGTGACCAGCCAACCAGTATTCTTCACACTGAAGAGCCGGATGATTTGATTGATATCTCACCGACATGACTGGCGAAAAGTTGATTAGTGTATCTGAACAGTGACTGATGTGTGTTGCAGGTTTTGGTCAGCTAACACAGCTGCTGATGGGTCTGGCGGGTGGGCGGGTTGTCATGGCGCTGGAGGGCGGTCATGATCTCACCGCCATCTGTGACGCATCAGAGGCTTGTGTCTCTGCGCTACTCGGAGACCCGGTGAGAGAGAGAGTCAGAATATCATCAGTAATAATGAATGTTTTCATCTCAAACATGAACCATGCCAGTCTCTCTCATCCCTGTGAACAATCTGGAAATATTAAACTGCCAGACAAGTGCTACTGTCTTTATTGTGGTCATTTGAGGTGACCAACTAAACCTGTTATAACAGTGCAACAATATGGAAACATCCATTTGAATGTTAAAGAAACAGTTCCACATTTAAGGAAATATGATTCCTTTTTGAAGCTCGAGGAGAAGATTGATACAACTTTCATATCTGTGTGTTAAGTGTGGAGCTGAAGACTGGATGTAGTTAGCCTTTGCATAAAGAAGGAAACAGCTAGCCTCACTCGTTCCAAAGTAGAAAAACACACCTACTAACACCTCTAGAGCTCACTAGTTTTAATATACATGTAAAATTGACAGTTGGTGGTTTAAGGGGAGCTATTTCCTGGTGAACAACAGGTAGGTGCAGTGAATATGCACAGCATCCCAGAGTTTTATTGTAGCAGTCGCTAGATGTTTCTGTCATGATCATTTCCAAGAGCACTGATACTTGACTGATCAGTATGATGATGCATGTTATTAAGTAACTTTACTTGCATTCTTAAAAGAGCCTCTGATCTTTGTTGTGTGGTTGATCCGCCTGTTCACAAGACAAAAGTCCATATAAAAATCCTGCTCAGTGCAGTAGTCTAACTACATTAAAAACCAAATGGTCTCCACTGTGCATGAAGAAATCTTGTATTAGCACACAATTTGAACAGCCCCTCTCAGATATCTTCTACCAGTCACCATGACTGTGGGGGAGAGCTGAATTAGTAATTACTATACTGTAATCAGCGCCGATAGCAGCTAATAGAGGTCAATGTTTGTCAAACTGCTGCAGACTAAAGTCTCTCATTGTCTTCCAGCTCTGGCAGTCCTTCACACTGTATGTTCAGTTGGTCAGACATTAAATGCAGGTGTATGGTGGTCACAAGCAGCAAATGTCGACCTACACGTGACACATTGCCACCTCATCTTACATGTTGTGTTAATGGACAGGTTAAACAAACAAGATTCACTGTGTAAATTAGTCCACTTTAGATGTGTTAGTTGGCTTTTTTTTATACTTTGGACAGAGTCAGGGTAGCTTTTTACCTCCTGCTTCCAGTCCTTAAGCTAAGCTAGGCTAACCATGTCCTGACTCCAGCTCCACACTTAACACACAGACATGAGATTCCTTCCAACATACAGAGAATAAATAATTTTCCCAAAATGTTGAACTATTAAGATTAAGAGATGTGACAGAAGGTAAAGAAGCCTCCAGTCAGTGGTATTAGACTCCTTAACGATACGCTTTTATTTGCTGGATGTATCTGAATCTCTTGGACAGCTGATTTCATGCTTTTCAGTTAACACACTTTCTCTGTCTTTCTCAGTGTGAATCTGTGTTTCAGTGGCCTCAGGAGAAGCCGTGTCCAAAAGCCTGCTCCTCACTGGAGAGAGTCAAAGAAATCCAGAGTAAGAAGAGCACACACACACACACACACACACACACACACAGTAAACACACATAATGAGAAGCTACAACATGTCTCACTCCCTGTGTATGTCCGTCTCTCTCTCTCTCTGTGTCCCTCCAGGTAAACACTGGTCATGTCTCCAGACGAGCGGCCATTCGCTATTGGATGGCCCCCTGGGTGCTCAGGGCCAATCAGAGAAGGACGAGGCAGAAACGGTCAGCGCCATGGCGTCCCTGAGTGTTGATGTTGATCAGCCAGGCTCTGTTCCTGACAACACAGAAACCAGCAGGTCAGCAGGGCGCGATGGTGACTCCCTGACAGCTTCATACAAATATTTATTTCTTTTTTATTCTGACAAGTGCTGTTGTTTCATTTTGTTGCCCGCAGGTCCACAGAGGAGCCAATGGAAGAAGAGCCTGTATTGTAGGAGGAGCTCAAACAAGAAGCACACAAGAACTCCACATTCACCTCCTTCTGGCACCTCCTCTTCCTCTTCCTTTTCCTCTTCCTCCGTGGAGTGTGTGTCGGTACACACGTACGTACACAGGGTGGAACTTTGCCGTTGTGGAGGACTTCGATTGGCTGAGGAGAACATTATAGAGGCAGGAGAAGGCGGGGCCTGTGACAGCATCTCTTTTTCTATTGGTTCATCGGCCTCAAGGAGGAGCAGACGACTTGTTAGCATCTCCATGGCAACCAGAGGAGGGGAGGGTCAGCAAGGAAACACCTCAAGTGTAACTGTAACTGTGACTCCAGCCTGTCCTCTCTTTCCTCTCTCGTACACAGCACCACTGAGTTCCCTCCCACCCTCCCATCATCCTTCTGTCTTTTTATTTTGTCCCCACTCCTCTGTTCCCACAGAGGGACGATGGCTGTCGCAAAAACCCGAATTTGAAATCCTGATAAAATGTCAGACACCAAGCAGACGACTTGTCTTCTTGCCTGTCGGTCTGCCGGTGCGTCAGAGGGACAGGTTAAGCGGAGGAGGAATAAACAATTTTGAATGAGCAGAGGAGGAGGAGGAACTAGGTGCCTTTTTTTTTGTCCGCAAAAACCAACCATCCAATCAGAAACCACAAAACACCACCGCCGCAGCACCTCAGCAAAGCAACCAGCCAATCAGGACTGAAGAAACACACTGACGCACACACACATACAGCTGTTGTTTCAGTCAGTCAGTTCATTCTTTGTCTCTTCATCTGGATGCCTTAATTTGTCCTTATCTCACTATTTAGCAACCACGAGAAAGACAGAGAGAGAATCATGAGAGATTATATTAATATATACTGTATATTCAGAAATGTTTTAAAGTGGCAAAGAATTGTATTTTCTTTCAAATCTGACAATGTTCATGCCAGGTATTCCCTGGTTTCCCAACAGACTTTAATTGTTTTTGAGGGAAGAAAAGCCTCTAAAGCCATTATCACACACTAGAAATCTCCAGTAAAAATCTCCATTGAATATTAACAGTAACATTATTAATAATATTCAATCTGACTTTTATGGAATCTGGTGAAAGAGTCTCAGGATCAGTTCGGTTTTACGCAGTATTCATTCTTTTAAATATGTAATTAATGAAACTGCATCACTTCAGACCACCACCTCTCTCTCTCTCTGTCACTCATTTCGGTTGAGTCATGTGACCTGAGCCCCGTCCCTTCTCTAAAGGGGATTGTGGGATTGTGGCACGTTTTTGAAACACCACAACGACCACCACATCCCTCCTTTTTTTTTTTTTTTTTTTTGGTTGTACTTTTTCCTGTTGGGTGTAAATACTGTCTTCTGTCCTGTTGCCCACAGTTACGTCACAGTGGACTCAGTGTGGTCTATTTTCTATATCTGTACATACATATATGTATAAAAACACAAAATACTTTCTCTTTTTGTATAAAAAAAGAAAAATAATATTATATATATATGTATATATATATATATATACACACACACACACATATATATATATATATATATATGTATATATATATATATGTATATATATATATATATATATATATATATATATATATATATATATATATATATATATATATATATATATATATATATATATATATATATATATATATATATATGAAACAGTGTTTTATATGTTTACATATATATATGTAAACAGTGTTTTATCCAATCAGATTGGAGTCATGAATATATTCTATTTGGAGATTTGGTGTTTTAAAGGTTTGGCTGTTTGACAGGAAGTAAGCACACGGTCTGATGACATCAGACCGCCACCTGTTTGTTTGTTTACAGATGTTGAGGACAGCGGGATATTGTTGTCGTGGTGGTTGTTGTTGTTATTGGAGGTGAACAGCGAGCTCCAGTTCCTCTGGTAGGACCAGGCAAGCAGCGCTGCCCTCCACAGGCAAACAACAGCACCTACACATAAGAGGATATTAAGGTCAAAGGTCATGACCAGGTAAATAGGTTGGTCCAGTAATGGTGTATTTTTGTAGTCCAACAAGGAGTTAACTGTCTCCTCTATGGCTAACGATATTCATTACCCCGACTGTCGCACAGCATATCACAGCCCTGAATCACCATCTCCTGTAACTTGGATGTTTTAGTCAGTGTGCAATTCACTGATTTGTTATAGCAAGAATGTTGAAAACACAAATTCTCTGGATAGTCTGCAATTTTCTAAAAGACTTACAAGGTGGGAAAAAACAACATCAGGTAGTTTTAAAGTAACAAAAATATCTGATTTACCCTGACCAAGAAAGGTCAAAAATCAAAGATGCTGCAGGAAGATGTGCTCAGGATCAGGCTGCCACTAGTGGCAGCACTGAGAGCTCCGCTGCTAAGCAGCGCTCCAGTCAGTCAGTGAGTGAGTCCTACGCCATCCTGGATGGTTTGTATTGACTTTAATAGATGAGACCTTTCTTGGTTAGGGTAAATTTGGCCTTTCCTACCTTTAGCCATTTCGTTTTCACTTAACATTTTAAGTTGCTAAGAAGATTGCCTACCATCTAGTGAGTTCATATTTTCAACATTCTTGCTGTAACAAATTTAAAGATCCACTCAGTGACTGTGTTATATAGTATGCTGTTCCTGGATCAGTGCTAATGAGCCACTCAGTGACTGAAATGTCTGGGAGATGGTGATACAGGACCGAGTTATTGTTATGTCAGATGGAATTGAACTTGAGGTCTTATTGCTCCAGTGCCATTTACATTCACCTTTCTTGAGCGGTTGGTTACACGGTTACACCAACCAAAAAAACAAAAGAAAAACGTACAACGTACATTTTAAAAAACTACAGTTGAGTTGGCAAAGTATCATTCAATTGAAAACTGTCATAGTGCTTTACAAAAGGACTATTCTGAAAAATGATGTTACAATTGACAAACCACTGCAGTTAAACTTTGAAGACGTTTGTTTGCAACCTCTTTTATCAGAACTCATCAATGCTTTAAATGAATGTTAAAAGATTTTTTCAAACTAACAAAGATACAACCAGACCTCCATACATATCCCATTCACTGCTGGGAACCATGGCTCAAACATGCTAACTACAGTAAAGTTTGTGTGTTCACGAGGCTTCTTTTTCTGAGCGCCATTTTAACACTTTGTTTTCATGGTTTTCAATGAATGCTCCAACATCCGGCTCCTTTTTTAAGAGCATTTTGCATTTTTAGTTTGACCACCTTAAAGCACAGCTCAGCTTTTTCAGAGATGTGCTTTGTTTTCCAGTATCACTTTTCACAAACTGACACGCTGGAGGTGTAAGCTGCCTTTTGCTACTTCTGCGCTCATTGAAGATGCCCAGTGGACACAGAGGACTCAGAACTGGACCACATCTATAGAAACTCAACTCAGAAACACTATTGAGTGAAGTCAGTAAGCTAACTCTGCCGGACACAATCTTCAACCTCACTAAACTCCATTACCCAGGACCCTCTGTGGTGTAGCGAGTGTTGTAGCTGACGCTGCTACCTCTGGGTCTCATCTGTTCAAAGCAATACACTGATAGGAGAGCAATGACTGGATCAGAGAGAGAGACTATAACGTCCAGCTTCAGCGTTGCCATGATAACCGTCACGGCCTCCCAGTTCACTCGCTTACATAGTTCGTAGAGCTCCGTCTACCTTTACACACATGGGTGAGTGCTGTTTGTGTGTATTACCTGTTAGGTGGAATGGATAGACCGTATTGATTGATTTATTGAGCTGTGTTTCCAGGCAGTTCAATGTGGTCTTTTTGTACTAATGTAAACACTAAGGTCATTTTATCCATTAAAGCTGTAGTCAGTAATGGCAGCGACTTGCGTTGGGTGGTTTAATGGTGGAATTAAGACAGATTGGTAATTCAAGATGTCTAAGACAGACGAAAATGATCCATCACAGATGGTAGTGTTGGATGGTGTGGTAGAGTTGATGGCTGAGCTTGACTGGAGTTCCTGCAGGCACAAAGGAACAAAACAAACAGCTGTGGTGGGACCAGCAAGCGGCAACTACCACAGCTGAGAAACCTGTCAATCATGCAATTTATACCCCATTTAAAAATGCCTTAATATTCTCTCAACATTTTTTAAAATTTACCACCAAGTAATGAATTCAGATTATTTTTGGTGAAGACTTTGATATTTTCACAGTCATTTGGGCAGCATCTAGTGGCCATGAGAGGAACTGCAGCTTAAAATATATTCCAATTTTATTACAACTTGGGCCTTATTTTTTGTAGTTTTGGCCATCATTCCCACAGGTAATAAAAACTCTGTACTCACCAAGTTAATACTTGAGATCTCAGAATGCAAGGAAGAAAAGAGTTCTCAGGGTCAAGAAACACAAGTAGTCAGACTATCAAACCCCACAATTTATTTGAAAGAACTTGAAAAAACTGACAAAACAAAACCAACTTCCCAGTTCAACTTAGACTCACTGTACTTGCCGTAGCTGTGCACACTGTTTTCCTGTGCAAGGAGGGATAATTGACATTTTGAGAACATTCCCTGCCAAATTAAGTGCTTTACATTATTTGTTCCCAAACCTTTTTTTGGCTTGTGACCCTTTTAAAGAGAAGCTAAATATACTTACAACCTCTTGTAGGTTCAATATGTCTACGAGTTGCAAGCAGGTCAACCAAAGAGTGATTTTCAGATTGTTTCATTTGAATCAACTTTAGAGGTCTGAAATGATCCAATATTTCACAATAAAAAGCAAAGATTTGAGAAAAATCTTTAATTCCTTGTTTTTATTTTCTAACCTGTCTATTATCGTGCAGATTTATCTGGTAACCCCTCTGGAACCCCAGATCTCCAGGGGACCCAAAAGCTCAAGGTTCACTGTGTCTCAGTTGCTTTTTGGTGATTTCATTACTTTGCTAACTTTTTTGTGAATTTGCCCCACTTCGAGTACAATATCAGCTAGGTCCTGCATCATGCTGTAATTTCATGGCACTGTCTGTGTCACCTTTATCATTATAGTTTGTACTGTACTCACATGGTGCTTTTTCCTAAATAAAGTTATGTTTCATCAAATTGCCAAAACTGACATACAGAATACCTGGGGCCAAATAGTATTCGAGTTACAGGAGTACTGGTTGGTTTCTGAGTCTCTATGGTGTGCTGTACTTGATGGGAACTTGAAGGCAACACATTTTGCCATGCCCAGATTATCTAAACCAATAGTTTAGATAATCTGCCTTAACTGTTGGCTTGTTTACAACCTGACTGTCTGATCGCTCATGTTTCTTGCCCTATAGGACATGAGGTGTCTGTAGGTTTCAACCCAAGTGCTTGTTGGATGGTCAAACAGCGTCTGAAACCCCTTCCCCCCCACACCTTTTCCCACATTGTAATTGGAGCGGGGCTGCGTCTGACAAATAATCTTCCAAAAGTCCTCATACAACTACACACAACTGTTGCAACACAACAACATCGTGAACGCCTTTGAGGAAAGATTGTCGGCGGGTGCAATGGTGTCATAACATATAGAAATGATGGCTAATATTACAAAAATAACACCCAAGCTGTAGCAAACAAAGTTATCCTTTACGTGGTGGTGGTTGCTGCTTGATTTTGCACAGCTGCCAGTGGGCACACAGAAGCACAGATAGCGGACTGAAGCTTTAAGAGGCTGTTTTTGGTCGGTTTGTCCTGAGACTGACCAGAGTTCTGTGTTACAGAGGAGCCACCATGGCCGTCTGGACTCTGGTCCTGAGGCCTACTGAAAAGAAGGGGCACCAGCAGAGTTTATATCCTGTACATTAAAAACTCTTAACAATACAATATTGACAGTATTGACAGAGTCTGATGGTTTGTGTCGTCAGAGTGACAAAAACCTCTCGCCGTCACAGTCCAGAGCTTTACTGTTGCTCCCACCCACACACACACTGAGGTGGAATGCACACTTTCACACACACTCAAGACTATTTTGCTACATGACTTAATACTGTATATTTCTTGATATGTTTGATACTGTGGTGTAAATGTAGTGTCCTGCTATGATGCGGTGGGGAGGGGTCTTTCTGGGTATTTTTGGACTTTTGGGTGGGACAGAGGAGGTTCAGTATCAGTGTGACTGTCACCTCCTCTCTCTCTCTCTTTTACCTCCTCCTGTTTTCGAGGAGAGTCGTTCGCTGTTACCCTTCTCTTGTCCGGCTCGTGACTGAAAATTCGAAACGCCGTTTTGTTGGAACTGATCACAAGCACATTCCTGACTCTTCTCTGTCCGTGCTGTCGTTTTCTTTTCTTTTTTTCCAATCTTTCCTGTTGCAACAATACAACATGTGTCTAGTTCTTGCAGACTCACATGTATATAAAGTGCATATATGTGTACACATGTGCAATACACGCTATTCGAGCAATCTATTACTGTGACTATTATTGATGATGATGATACTTGTTTCAGCCCCGTTTTTCTTCTTGTCCTGATTTCTTGTTGATGAATTGTGTTGGTTCGGCTGCAGCCAGGAGCTTAAAAAGGGAAGGTGACTCTTAATGATTCTTCACACTCTGTTTTATTTCAGGGGTTTGTGGACATTTTAATGAAGCCCTTTTTTTTTATTACTCTCACTGTAATGTTGTGATGTTGATCCTGATTATCTGTTTCTTTGTTGTTTTTTTAAGTGGGCCTGTTGTTAAACTTGTCTGGAAACTCAATAAAGCAATTCACTGACTGCCTGTTGCATTTCCCATTACTCATAACGATAGTAGTTTTACATGAAATTCAATGTGATGTGAGCTGAAATAGAATTTTAGCATCACATCTAAATCAGCTTGCATCACTGCACAATTAATCAAAAACCGTAAGTACATTAAGTCCATTTTATACAAAAGAACATGTCTACAACCATGCTAGCAGCTCTGTGGAGCTGCACTTAGGCACAGTGGTGCTTTCAATTAAATGCTAACATGCTGATGCTAAGCAGGTATAATGTTTACCATGTTCACGTGTTAGCATGCTAACATTTGCTAATTAGCAAAAAAGTACAGTTGAGGCTGATGGGAATGTCATTAGTTTTGCAGGTATTTGGTCATAAAATAAAGTGTTGGACAAACTAAAATTGTGACCTGCTGGAGGCACTACAGGAAGAATCAGGGGACATGAATGTCTGTACAAACCTTCAACTTCAACCAGTAGTTGTTGAGATATTTCAGTCTGGAGCAAAGTGGTGAACCGACGGACCAACAGACCAACATTTCCATCCCTAGAGCCACGCTAATAGAATGGCTAAAAAATGACAATGTGCTTTTCCCAAAGAAATATTTAAATATTAGAGAGTGCTGCAGCTCCTGAACCAACTGAGAGTTTCGCTTTTTAAAAAGAAGGCCACTGGTTTCTGAAAAAGATCCTCCAAACATGCTGGAGCTGAACCTGAATCTGAATATGTGGTCAGACGGTTGAACGTGGTCTAGCTCTCCGGCGAGTAGATCTTGATGAGGTGTTGCAGTTCGGTGGGATAGCCGGTGACTGGGCAGCGGCGGTTGGCTTTCACATACGTGTAGATGCAGCGGTAACAGAAGACGAAGCCGGAGGTGGACAGCACCGTGGCGTTTGTGCGAAGCCTCCGGCACAGCGGACAGTTGCTGCTGTCAGGGCTGGGCCGGGCCGCGCTGAGCTGAGTGTCTTCGCTGTGATCGGCGGAGATGGATGGAGAATCCCAGCAGCTCTGCTCCTGCTGCAGGTGCAGGGGGGGTGGGGGTGCGGGCAGGGAGGTCAGGGTCTTCACGGTGCTCTGGTTTTCAGAGGAGTACCACCACTCCAGGAACTGCAGGAAGAAGACACCCAGAGAGAGGGAGGTGGAGAGGGAGACGGCTGCACCCCTCGCTGCTTGTGACATCAACCACCACGCTCTCTGCACCAGGCTGCAAACAGAGGAACAATGCATTGTGGGTGGAGGATTTAAGGTCTTTGTCTGACATCAAGCCTCATCCAACAAGTTTCATATTCTTAACCTAAATCTCTTACTTTTTTCTGTGAGGTCTGATCACCAAACTACCTGCACAAATCGCTTGTTTTAACCTGATGAAGGCTACCGGTTCATGAGCAGGTGTGTGTTTGTAACATTTGATCATTAGCAGAATCAACACCACTAAACGGCTATGTAAGGCGACCTTTCCTGCTCTCTTTTGTGTTTTCATTCACAAAAATATCACATCTGCACATGAAAATATCAACAATTTAGCAGTGTCACAGTTCATAAATATGAATACAGCTGCCAACAAGTCCTCAGAGCAGAACCATACATTGGCAGACATAAAGTGTGAATAGTTTTATATAGTTAGATGCTAAAAAATGTCTTCAAATAGCGGGGCGGTCGATGATTTAGATGGTAGGAGGTCATGGGAACATGGCAATACAAGAGAATATTACTGTTGGGTGTAATAACAGATGATATTCACTTGGACATAGAACTGTATAAAGACACTGAGGCAGCTGTCAGAGTGAAAGAATTTTCCTAAAAAAAAAATGTAAATGTTTTTAAGTCACACTCTGCACAATACGTTGCAGTGCAAACATGGTGCTCTTTTAGCCTGTACAACAGTGTTAATAATAGTGCCTTGCTCATGGGCACATCTGACATCACGTCAGTTTCTCTGCCCAGGAGTTCTGATTCAGCTGGCAGATTTTAAAACTGGCAGTGCAGAGCCTGATAAGTACAAATCATGTACACTTCCAATTCCTGCTCACTGTTTTCCAAAGCATACAATTCATTTTTAAATTGCTTTTCTTCCTTCCAGGTAGCTGTTGGTTTTAGTTATTTCAGTACAGAATGAAAATCAGCTGGTTTTCAAGTTGTGAGCATTTTCTGACTTTTTGGAACTTTTTGGAGTTTTTTTTACCCTGAATTCAGCCTCTTAAGTAGGCTTTGATTTCTGGTTACATACAAATCTGGCCTCTTTCAGTAGGATGACAGACCAAAACCATGACCCAACACCAACAATTATCATCTGTACACTTAAGTACTGATCAGGGACAAATGAGTGTTTCCTGTGAGACTCAAAGCAGGGCATCAGTCTGTTGTACATTTGCAGATGAATACTGAAATGTTACAACTGTTTGACATTTTGGATAAACTATTCATTTAACATTAATAACAGACACACATTTAGAATTTGTTGAAACTGAGATGTACCTCCCACCAGCTGGGCTGCCAGTTCTGCTGGTTTTCAGCTCTATGTCTCTGATATCTTGAGCATTAAGTCGTGCCAGTCTGACCCTGGCCAGCCACAGCAGGGGACTGTGGGTCCTGGTGACTCCGAAGACGAAGAGCAGCTGCTGGCAGAAGACCCAGGCCTGCCAGGCTGAGCTGATGTAAGGGTACGCTGCCACGGCCGCCCGGTACAGCCTCTGGCTCCTGGTCTGTGCCAGCCGGATGGAGAAGTCCTCCTCGTCCCTCTGCCGGGCCAGCACGGCCTCCAGCTTGGCCCGCAGGTACGGCATCAGGCACAGAAGAAGAAGAGAGCGCCAGTGTGACTTCCTGTGCAGCCCCAGGTGAAGAGGAAGTCCTCGACCACCTGACACTCTTTTCAGGCCGTAGAAGTTCTCGGAGAAGGAGGCGCTGCAGTGAGACAGGAAGTGGTTCTGGAGGAGGAGGTCCAGCAGCAGATAGAGTTCATCGAAGCATCGCCACAGGAAGCCAAAGCGGGACGGGTTGGACTCTGCCAGAACCTGAGAAGGCAGAAGATTAAAGCCAAGGTTGAAGTTTACTTGTGAAGCACAATTTCATACAAATGCAGTTCAAACTACTTTACACAATGACAAAATTATTATCAATTATCAAAAGTATTTTTTTAGTGTCTGTTATTGTTGCTTTCCCTTCAAACGCTGCACTTATGCAGTTTACAGTGAGAACAGCAGCAGATTAAATAAGTTGACATTTTTGTCGCGACCTCGAGCAGCTTCTCATTTCTAGCTGATGACGGAGGATTTTGTTGGCTTAAATGCTGACTGTTGCTAACAGATTTTATGTGCCGTAGCCAGCTAGCTGTGGAGAAATGAAAAGCTTGTCAGGCCTGCCATGCCTAGTTACAGTTGCTAAGCCATGATTGAACAATCACTATTCGGAGGAGTTGGTTTAGTGAACAGTCATTTCAATGGTGAAGGTGTGGCACTCACTTTGACTGCGTGTCTCAGTGCAGGTTTGACGGCCTCCATCAGAGACTCCTGTGCCAGGACCTCAAACACTGACGGCTGCTCGTTCACAGCTGTGGAGGTCAGATGGGCTCCGGCCTCTGCCATGGCTGCTGCAGAACCACAACACAACTACTTGGTACTTTATAGCACAAGTGGACAAACAGTGAAATACACTGGAGACACGGCAAACAGTCGCCCCAGTTTTGTCTCTGTCATTTATTAATATTATATTTAAGTCATGAGGTGAAGCAAGTCTGACAGGTACATCCCTGATATTTGAAAAACACAAAGTTGTGTAGAACACTAATTGAATATATGAATGAAAATATTAAATAAGAATGGAAAGTAACTTAGCAAAACTTAAAAATTTAGATTCACGTTGTACAAATTGACCAAGGACATATGTCATTTCCAGCTACCATCTTTGTCTGGGTCAGGAAACAAAGTTGCAACTAAGAGTAAAAATATTTTTTATTGTGCAACAGACTGAATTTTTTTCATCCAGATTGACAGAGGAGTCTTTGAGGATTGTCTTCATACCTTCAAAACAACTCCAATTTTTGTTTAACGACCTCCTGGATAACTATCTTTCAGATAAATGTATGCTGAGCACTGTGGCTACCATGTCATGTTAATGCATGAGAGACACACAGTGTTCACTATGCAGTCAAGTTTTACAATCAAAACTTTAACTTTAGATTTTTTTGTTTCATCACCCCAACTTCCATCAAAAATGACCCATATGCTATTCCTATAGACATGTATTTGACATACCTGAGTAGCTTTGTAGCTAAGTAACATATTTAAAAGAGGGGAAATTGGGTCATGTTACAGTTGCTCACATTCTAGAAGAGAAATATATAAAAGCATAGAAAAATTATAAGAAAAATAGAAAATAATGAAAACAAATATGGAAATATGTGCATTATACTACAATTTATAACAACATATAGAAAATTAAGAAAGATAAGAAATATGTGAAAATATGTGCATCATACTACAAAACAGTGTAAATAATAAGGCTGAGAATTGGGATCTATAAATATGTTAAAAAGCAATAAATAAATAAATAAATATTAGTTGAAATATACAGTTTAAATGCAGCATTAATTCGGTAATAATTTAAAACAGGTGACTTCAAGTACATCTTTGAAGTTGTGAAATAAAATGTTACCTCCTTTATCAAGTAGCTGTGGGAAACTCTACATGTGAATAAGAGAGTGAGATACTCCTGAAGGTTCAGATAGGCTCAATACAAAGGTGAGCTAGACAGCAGATAGAAGCAGTTCTCTCGTTTTATCCAATTACAGATAAAACCAAAAACAAACCAAGAACCACTGCTTCTAACGACATTTCAATTTAAGTACATTATATTGATAGTAAAGGAAGGCGGTGCTGTCACGGTTTATTTATGCAGTCATGTGGTTAAAACTTGGACAACATACCTTCCTCTGCTAGCAGTTAAAGCTAGCTGGAAGTTAGCAGGACTGCGTCACTGACGTTTCCTCTCTTCAGGCTCCGTTATCGTCACACGCTCTCTGAAAAATACTTCATGTTATGGCCAACATTACAAAAATAGAACAGACTGCTCAATTGCCATTGCTTTTCCATGTGCTGTCTTTCCATGTACTACTGTGCACTGTGCCCAAAACAAACACCACTTCCGCACTCAGTTTTCTTCTTCTTCTGTGTTAATTGGCGGGTCGCAAACCAACGTCAAAGGCATTGTTACACCACCTAGTGTATCGGAGTGTCTAGATTCATGATATTAAATCATCTGAATACTGATAGGTCTACAGAAACAAACAAACTAAACATACTTTATTCAAAAATAACTGTAATAGTCAGGTACAAAATAACTACACAATACAACACAGCTAATAACCTCAAATATATCATCAAAATATAGTATATAAGTATTTATATAGTATAAAAACAAAATAAATTATACGAAAAACACAAAAATATTAAGTTAAAAAGTAAAGCATTCTATGAAAAAAATCAAAAAATAATAAGGAAAGACACAACAAGGCAATTCATATGACCTCAGAGGTTTCATCAAATATAATAATAATGATTTAAGAATCTGTTGCTTTTTTCTTATTTGTGAGAGCACGAGAAATTAAGCAATGACTTAAACTCAATCAAGAAAAGAGGGAAAGAGGGTTGGGAACCATAAAACCTCAGTTATTAATAGTTTTTAAACCTCATAGTATTTGACTGTTTCGTGATTTTGAGTGTTTTTCCTTTCTCCTATCTAATGTGTATGCAGTTGCCCTTTCAGGAATAAATAGTGTTGTTAAAGCTGAATAAAGTTGAATTGATTTTGATATGGAGCCCCTCTATAAAACAGGACCAGGAGATTAACTAGGAGCTCCACAAGATGCTAACAGTCTGTATATAATATTAAAGTCATTGAAACAGACGGATGGAAGGACACCAAGTCTCCCTGGTGGTATTAACAGGAAATGAGAGGGAGGGGGACAGAGACTGAAAGCAGATGAAAACATCAGACGAGCTGCCAGAGTTTAGTGGATGAGAGGAAACATTTGGTGATTGGAGAGGGATTAGGGGATTACTGACACAGCTGACCGCACTGAGCGTCTCCCATCATCATCGTCATCATCACTCTGTCTTTGTTTCTCTCTCTGTCCATCAACTCCCAATCTGTCTTTGTGTAGCTGTCATCCAATGAAGTCAGAGGACACGTAGAGGTTTCTGATCCAGGATGGAGACGTCTGGGTTCTTCATCAGCAGAGGAGGTGAGTCAGGAGTTTGGAAACAGGAGGCTGAGACATCAGAGATGGAATCAGACCAAATGATTTTTGTTTTTTTTGTGAGTTAGATTTTAATTGTTGTTGGTTGTAGTTTTTGTCTTAAAAAATTGCACAAATTTTATTACTATTTAATTTATTATTTATGCATTTGTATTGACTCTGTTATGAAGTTTCAGCTGCTTTCCAGTGAATAAGAAATAAATGCTGTATTGCTTTTATACTATGTCAGTGTGTGTGTGTGTGTCTGTGTGTGTGTGTGTGTGTGTGTGTGTGTGTGAAATGCAGCAGCGTCGTCAGGCTGAATTTAATCCTTTCTGCTGCTCTGCTTTTAATGACTGTGATTATGTACTTATAGTACATTTAGATTGGAAAGGCAGGAATAATCGGAGGAAAATCCTGCATCAAAAACAAGTGTAACAATTATGAGCAAGATCTGAAATAAGTTGGTTATGTAATGATGAAAATTTGGACTTTTTTCTGAACTTTTTCTTCTAATGCAGGCATGTGTAGACATCATCTGTGCTTGTAGGGCCATTCTAGGGGATGAAGTGAAGAAATTATTTTCAGGAAACTGAAAATGCTGTTGTGGTGTGTGTTGCCAAAAAAACCCCAAAGATAATCTAATAAAAGAAAAAACAGATAATAATAATAATAATAATAATAATAATATACTACTGTCTACTTACTATTACTATCACCACCATTGTCAACAAAGTATCACAGTATAATGATGTCTCTAATCAAGTCCCTCCCAAGGTGAAGGAAGAAACCTCAACATCAACAGAAACACATCAACCCACAGATGAAAAATATAGTCTCACTTAAACTTTAAAGCTGCAATGGTCAAAACTTTCATATTAACAATTGATCAAATTACTATGTGTAATGCCTCTTTAGCTTGTTGTTTTGGTGTGTCAGCCCCCAGATTCCGTCCTCGTTTCCAGTCACAGTTTCCTGTGTAGGCGGCTGCTTTCAGCTAAAAAGCTCCACTTTTATGGAAGCAAATAAGGGTCATTAATATTTTGAGCTTGGTTTGTGAATGTGTAATAAAGTTTTGCAGCTGTTGAAATATTTTGTGCATGTGTGAAAAAGTTTTGTGCGCACAAATATAAATTGTACATATGTAAAAATGTTTTGTGGCTGTAGAAATATTTTGTGTCTGTGTAATTAAAATTTCTGCAGGAATATTTTCAACAGTGAGGTTTCACAAAGTCTGAGATACAGACACACAAATTTCCTACCTGTGTGTGCGACACTTAAGTTACAAGCTACAAACAGCAAGTTACGAGTACGAATTTTGACCCTGATTTTATGTCTGAATCCGATTGGTCAAACGTAGAGTCAATCTGTCCAATCAGAGGGCAGATGGTTCCGTTGCGTTCATCCCCCTGCAGGTCTTGAAAGATGGACGATGGTGCGTGCTCTACTGCGACTCAGGTGGGTTTAATTGTACTTGAGGTTGGCTGTACATATTAATGGTAAACATTTAATGTGTTGTGTATTTAGCTTGCAGTTAGTTTGCTGTTATTGTAAGGCAACACAGATGTCCAAACACATATTTTCAAGTTCAGGAAGGCTGCTTTATGTACCCAGAATAAAACAGTAATGTAGCTTTCTGTTAGCAAATGTCCGCTAACGTTACCAAAGTAGCAGCATCAACACTGGCTAGGCCCTTTTTTAAGCTGAAGGCAAACCAATCGCTCGGCCGTATTACGTACTGTTGCTCTGCTTTAGCATGTTTGATTAAGTAATATAAGCATTGCTAGGCTAACCATTAAAACATGAGTAATATCCAGTCTTGCCTTGTGCCAATAAGTAAATAATTCACTTTGTATTTGCTAAATACATCTGTGAGAAGCAGCGCTGTATTAGTGGACATATCTGCAGCTTTGTGTGACCTCATAATAACACCCATTTGCTACTAGACATAAGTTGTTTTCTCATATTTCAGATACTGAAGGAGGCCAAATACTACAGCTCCATCCCAAAACTTCAGAGGGCCAAGGTAATAAAATGAGTATTATCAGGGCCAAGGATGCCACAACTTTCATCCAGAAGGCCAGATGATCCACATCAGCCTGGTTTACAGTCTGCTGTACCAGCCTCGACCACTGAGGAGCCATTGTAGACACTGATCAGCAGGATGCATGACATTGAATGAAAATTTATCACTGACTTCACTGCTGTGCAAGAGGTGGTTATTACACTTAAGTCATACATGGTGAATATAAATATTGTTTATCCAGTAAATCTATTTGGCATGAGGTCTGGTCAAACTGTCAGTGCTGCTTTCTGAAAGTATTTCAAAACACTACAGGCCACATGTGTGTATTAATGTTTCCAAACAGTAACTTTTCTTTTTTTTCTTAGCATGTAAGGATTCAATATGTAGATTCTTTGAGATTTTTAATTATATTTTTTCTAGAGGCCACAGAGACAGAGGCTTGCCCCTGCATCAGGTGAAGACCACTTGTGAAGTATCCACAGTCACCTCACCATCAAACTACATATTTGTCATAATAAATTGCCCTCTATATAGCTGTTCATTTATATTTGTGACTTGTAATCCAACTTTCTGTATATATTTATTCTTGAGCCAAATAAATTCTTTCAACTCTAATACTTTCAACAAAAGTATTATGGATGTTTGAGCTTCACTGTGCAGAATGATGTATGTGCAGAGTTTGACACTAGAAGGCTGTTTTCATCTGCTGAAGGGGGAAAGTTTATCTTGTGTTTGAGTTTAATATGTGTAGCTATGAGCATGATTTGTGACATCACAACTAGTTTGGAGTGTACATGTACTGACAAGTAAAATCAGTAAAGATTGTTACCCATTGTACTTGTTTTGGAGATTATTATCACACATATGTAAATCTATACAATTTTAATGGAGATGGTATGTACTCATTGTGAGATTTATGTTTTCACATATTGCCCAGCCACATTAGAGATGACTCAGATAAATTAATTTGATGGATGCCACACAGCTGGAAGATGGGTGAATGGATGGATGCACAGATGAGCCCTTGATAAGTGCACTCCACCAAGCTTGGGGTTGTCTGTGAAAAAAGAGAAAAGTAATCAGCATTTAACAAAACAATGAGAGTGACAATATTGGGAAACAAACTGTGACAAAGACAGATTCATTATTATAACATTACATAGAGTGCATGATCTACATTGTTAGGCTTGTCAATTACATTTAAAACATGAGAGTAAGCATGTGACCATGCAATTGATATTTGAGCATGCAGTACTGTTAGACATGGATGTCCGGTATTAGTAAAGCACTATTACATAGCAAAAGTGATTGGAAAAGTGAAATGTACAATTGGCCACCAAACTTTTAAGTAAAATCTATTTATTAAACTCACGCCAATCGCGTTACCTTGTAATTAATCTATAACATCTCTCTCTCTTCTCTTTATACATTCATGAAGCTAATAGCGAATGCTAACTTTATCTTAGTAAGCAAATCAATATGAACCTGATCTTCAAATTTACAATGAAGCTTCTGTAATCCCACAGGAGCTAGACTGTCCTAAATCCACAAAATTGTAAATATAAAGAAGTGGGCCAGCATTCATGTCTAATTCTGTGTAATTACGGCACGTGTTTATTCTTGGTTTGCCTTCAGATTGAAAAATTTCTTGCCAGCGTTGATGCTGCTACATTACTGTTCTATTCTGGGTACATAAAGGAGCCTTCCTGAACTTGAAAATATGCATTTGGACAACTGTGTTGCCTTACAATAACAGCAAACTATCTGCAAGCTAAATACACAACACATCAAATATTTACTATTATCTACGGCACCCTCAAGTACAATTAAACCCACCAGGGTTGTGGGAGAGCCCGCACCATCATCCATCTCAAAATTCAGGGCCTGCTGGGGGATGAACTCAACAGAACCATCTACCCTCTGATTGAACAGATTGACTCTGTTTGATCAATCGGATTCAGCTGTAAAAAACATCAAAATTTGTACTCTTAAACTTATAGTTTGCAGCTTGTAACTTCAGTGTCACACAGACAGGTAGGAAATGTGTATGTCCATCTCTCACGTAAATTCATTGTTGTACACAAAGGTGGGAAATTTGTGTGTCTGTCTGTCAGACTTTGTGAAACCTCACTGTTGAAAATATTCCTGCACAAATTTTAATTACACATACACAAAATATTTCGACAGCTACAAAACGTTTTTACACGTGCAAATTATGTGTTTGCAAAACTTTTTCACACACGCACAAAATATTTCTACAGCTGCAAAACTTTATTACACATTAACAAACCATTTCACAAGCTCAAAATATTAGTGACCCTTATTTGCTTCCATACACTGTACGCCACCAAATTGTACACAGAGAAAGTTAGCAACTAGCTGGTGAACATAGTAGAGAATTTAGCAGATAAAGAGCCGAATATTTTAGAGCCGAACAGAGCTAAAAGGAAAGTGAATATTGGATATTCATCAGATGGCCAGAAACGCAACTCCAAATGCACGCTAGGTTGCTCTGTGTCTGCTCGACATGTAAATATGTAATAGTTTGCAAATACATTTGCCTTAATGAACGACGATCTGTTGTTCTGTTGCCCCCAAGTGGCCGGAATAAAAACTTAAATGCAGATTTTATCATGTATTAGATCCACTAAAACCTTTATCATTGATTAGTTAAAAGTAAACTAAAAATTGTACTCTGCTTGCTTTTTGATTTCCAGTTTCCTCAGTGCTGACTTAACTGCTTCTCTGAGCGAGCTACCCTCACTCCTCCTGCTGTCCGAGGAAGTATGTGTCTCATTTTCCCCATCCTACTCTTCTTCCTTCTTGCCTTTTATTCCCCTCCATTCCTTTTTCCATCGGTTGAGTGCTCGCGGTTGTGTCCACACGAGTGCATTTGTTATGAGCACGCTGAACTGGTGGACTGTCGTGCCTGTGGCTTCGAGCATGTTCCCAGGGGCCTCCCGCATGGCACATGGCTGCTGGAGCTGGGAGGAAACAATCTGAGCGAGATTGGCACCCGAGCCTTCACTGGACTGTGGTCCCTGCGGGTGCTGGTGCTCACCAACAGTCAAATACAAGAAATCCAACCACAGGTAAGGACGGAGGGATGGAGGAACTATAAACGGCAAAATCTGCTGAGGAAAATTTAAGTTTGCCTCTTTTGAAAATTGTACCTGAAACATTTGAAACTTTTAAATGAATGTAAACAGGTTAAACACACAATATGTAATTACTGCTGCTAGAGGTCTCAATAAAAACAATAACAAAAGACAGAGTTTGATGACATTGTGAAGTAGTGTGGGATCATGGAAGTTGTTGTCTTCATTGTTAAACAACCAGCTTCTCCTGGTTAGGATTCCTTTAGTGTTCATTGTTCAGCAGGTTTTTACAAGGAGCCGAATTATCCACAGAGGTCTCCTCCTCTCCAAAACAAACAGACCCAGTGATTAAAACCAGTAAAAACACTGAATAAAACAGTTTCACGTTAAAAATCATTGTTTTTCTGACACTGTTTGGTGAAAAGAGGACGTCTGGAGGGGCTGCAAGCAGAGCTGCTGCTAACATTTGCTCAGCTTGTTTCTCTGACAACTTAAGATCCAGACATCTGATGACTAAAATCCTTTGGTAGGCGCCATTGTGGTGGACAACCACAATGCTGATGAATGCGCTGATTATCATCTTGTGCCATATACTCTTTGGTAGAGGGGGTATGACGCCATTGACAGGCAGCCATATTAAATAGACCATTACCTTGATTAAAATTACAGATTTCTCTGGGTTTGAAAATTGTTGGAAACATTTGGGATAATGTAAGTACACAACTTAACAAAATATATAACATAGGTCTAGTTGTTTTTAGACATTTTAAAGCGGAATAGTTACATATTATAGCTTTAAAATGTTTTAAACTGTTAATTGAATGCTTTTGTGATAATAGAGTTAGAATTGAGGTTGAAGCACTGAAATGGTTTTAATTGTAAGCATTGAAAGGAGTTTAAATGTTGAAAATATGAACTGTCATCTGAAACATAAGAGATGAAAGCAGCTGAAATGTTAGTTGATGTGTAAACACTGAAAACAGTTGAATTGTGTGTAACAAAAGCAGTTGAATATATAATTTTAAGAATACACTATGTAAACTGGAAATAACAGTTGACTGAAATGTACAAGAATTGACAGAGGTTGATATGTCAGTAGTAGCAGTTGTAGCCTTCAGTTGAAGAAAAATCTGTTGAAGCATACTCTCTGAAAGTAGCTGAAATGTCAATTGAAATGAAAGAACAGAAAGTAATTGGAACGGATGGTGGGAAAAGAGTGACAATGGAGGAGGAAGAATTGCTCAGATAAAAGATTAAAGAGGAAAAGGTGAAGTGAAGGAAGGAGGGAAAGAGGGAAGGAGGAATGTTAAAAAGAAAGTGTCTGTTTTTCTCACTCTCCAGGCTTTTTTCTCTTTGTCCTTCCTGGAGAAGCTGGATCTGAGCTGGAACCAGTTAAAATCTCTCCCTGTCGACTTCTCCACCAGTCTGTCTGCTCTCAGAGAGCTGCGATTGGAGCACAACAACTTACACCATATATCTGGATACAGGTAGCTGTCAGTCTGCCCTCAGATGTCCACCATCATACTCCATATTACTATCAGCTTCCTCCAGCTCCTCCTCAGAACAGGGACTGACACACATTTGCTCATAAAAATGTATTGCCCTCTTCTTTCATGTTGAAGGTCTTTGCCCACAAAGTAATTTATTTTCCTTGACCAGATTTTAGTAGAATTACATTTCAAAGGAACTATGTTTATCACACTTTACAACCTATCATCCGTTTGATACAAGGTGGTGACCAGGTCCACTTTGCAGGATACGTGTATAGTACTTAAGCAAAGTAGACCAGGGCCTGTAGATACCAAGTGTCTCAGAGTAAGAAATCATATCTAACTGGAAAAAAAGTTATTGCAGATTTGAAGTGAGTAAAAAATACTTTTAGAACCAGCTGTTTCTTCCACTTCTTTATTATTTGTCCACCCTCTTATCCCACACACCAGTGTGCCATGGGTGTATCAGGGCCACTGTGCCATGCGAGATGAACTACCAGTACAAGTGTTCATCAGATGTGGATTGAGCTTCCTGTCTGCCTGCCTGTCTCTGTGTCTCACCCTGTCTTTCCCCCCTGCTGTCAGCTTGGAGTATCTGGACAACATGGAGAAGCTGGACCTCAGTCATAACCAGCTGGTGTCGGTCGGCCCCGGTGTGCTTAGGGGCCTCTCCAGGCTCAGACAGCTCTACCTGCACGACAACAGACTGTCTGTTGTGCAGCAGGGGAGCCTGGATATGCTGCCTGCACTAGAGGTGCATAAAATACTATTGAAACGACTCTGTGTATGTACCAGGTTGTCTCTATGTCTGTCTGTCTATAACCTGTCTGTCTGTTTGTCGGTGCAGGTGCTCCAGCTGAATAATAACAACATCTCTCAGATAGACAGTGATGCTCTGGCTCCTCTCTACAGCCTGGCAGTTCTGGCTCTCGAGGGAAACAACCTGCATCACCTCAAGTTTAAAACTTTCATCAGCCTGCATACAACAGCTACACACATCCAGCTGTCAGGTCTCTAATGTCACTAATACTGTTACCTTTATCACCTCCTTTTTTAACTTTTGGTTTTTAACTTTTGTTGTTGAAGAGGCACCACTCTAATTTAAAATATGTATGTTTTCATTATTCAGTCGTATGGGGACTAGACATAGAATATAACACAATAGAAAAATAAAAGTCCTGCATTCAAATATGTCATGAGGATTTTTATGTGATTATAGATATCTTTAAAAAAAAAACTGATGGCGTTTGTTATTGTTTGTAGAAAAATTAAACTATATGTTGCTTACAGCCCATTTCTTTGACACTCTATGTCAGATCCATAGAGTGTGGAGGAGTGCAATGTTAAATCAGAGGAGTACTCCGCAGTACACTGTAAATTTTACTCATTTTCCTGAATATTTTGTGTTAAATCATACCATGTGACATATTACATGTTAATTCACTGCATGTCAACTTTGTACTTGTAAATGTACTTATATTTCCACCTCCACCCTCACCATTGATAGTCATGTTTAAATGCAGTGATATGATGTCTTAGAAATGATTTTAAAAAGTTGCACACTGCTAGAATTGAGAGTAATGTGAATGTGGTATGGTACAGTAGTTAGAGTAGCAGAAAGCTGGTTGTGTGCATATCCTGTATTTGCCAGGTGCAGGAAACCAGATTCAATGATGGAAAAAAATGGAAATAAAAAGTATAATTCTGAGTTAGAGGGACACTACACTTCAAGATTTTGACTCACTTACTGTTTGTGAGTGCCGTCTTCACTCTGTGGTGTTCTTTTTTTGATTGTTCTGATCACCTTTTGACTCTGCACATTTGTGAGCCTACACTAGCTTTTTTATTTACAGTAGCTCCTTTTGACCTTTTCATGAACTTTTCTTGTCTTTCCAGGCAACCCGTGGAACTGTGACTGTGAACTGCATCGCGTCTTTAGTAAGATCTTGCACGTCCGCCATCTCCACATTGTCGACTACCGCAACGTGACGTGCCAGGACCCGCCGCAGCTGGCTGGGGCTTCGCTGGCCTGGGTGGACAGCCAGCTCTGCATCGCAGAGACTGCCACTGTACTCGTCATCACTGTCACTGTGCTGGTCACTGTGGTGGCGGCTTTGGTGATGGCAGAAAGGAACAGGAAGAGGAACCATGGAAAGAACTGGGAAACAGAGTCACAGACACAAACCCAGAGCTCCTGAGAGTCTGTATTAAGCCAGTGAGAGGGGGAGGTGACCTGACAGTGTGGAGACACTGTGAGACTAAAGAGTGAACTCCCAGCCTCCTGTAGTGAAAAACAGGCCTGCAGCATGAAGTACAAGATGGCTGCCATAAAAGGATGATTACTGGAATGTAAAAAGGAAATTTCCTTTTTCTTTGAAATTTAAACAGTATATATTTACAGACATGTACTATATGTCTGGAAAACCTGAAGGCATGTGGTTTGAGTTTTTGCAATCTTTTTTTTCAATTTAGATATTTTCCATACCTTAAAGTCCCTATGTGTAGAATTTCTTAGTTTTTTCTTTGTAAAGTGTTGCAGGCTATGTGTTGCTTTCAGTCTGTTTTGATACCACCACCAGGAGTCGCCTAAGTCAGAAATTGAAATAGCTATGGAGGTTGTTGTTGACAACCACATGTGATTTATTAGTTCAGACTAAATTCACAGTCACTAACACCAAATCTCAGAATAGTCAGAAAAACTAAATCTTATATTATCACACTGTAAAAATAAAAACATGAAATTGATTGAAATTTTTGATTAAGGTGAACCAAAAAATGTTAACTATTGTAAGTTACTGCATGTGCTCCAACCAACTTTATTAATTGAGAAGTTGGGGTTGCTAAATGCTATAATTGCCAAAATATAAGTACATCAGTCAGCCTGGTCACACCAGCATTTAAAACAAATTTTCACACTTTTCAATCAAACTACCGTAATCAGTGTATTCGCTAATCTTCGGTGTTAAGTTCAAACTCTAGTGATATTGACAAGCAAATTTTGCTGTTGACAACGCTGAAATTTGAGGGAACAAAGAGCAGCAGGGTCCAAAATAGAGAAAAGCTATCATATTGGTTGTCTGGCATCCAGTTTTATATTACCCCCTCTGTCAAATTGCAGAAGTAATGGATGGAAAACCGGTTAGCTCAGAGTGCAGAATAAAGCAGTTAGCTTCAGAGATCTGGTCAGAGTCCTGGATTTTATGAAGGATGGTTTTACATTGAAACTGCAGGAAGAAATGCTTGTTTTAAGGTCAGACAGCTCATTCTGTTACTGTTTGTTTAAGGCTGTTTAATGAAGATGGCCAGTCAGTTAGATTCAGTATGCTTGTCATGATCCAATGTGGCTGATCAATACTGATTAAATCCTGTATACTGGTTAAATCCTATAACTGCAGTCCAGTGTCTAATATATTATGAGGAAACAGCAGGATTTTCAGAGTGCTAATGTTAAGAATATAACCAGGATGAATGTGTCTGTCCTGTGCAGCAGTCAAATAGAAAGAATTCTATGCTAACGTTACTTTATTGTTTTTTAAGCTAACGTTACTTTTGTGAGGGGACCTTCTGTGCTTTTAACCCGTGCTGCTGGCTGATGTTTGGGACACAGTTCATTTTTCTCTACCTGTAGAGCTAACTATGTGTAGTCTGTGTTAGTGTTATCACCGCTACTAGTTGCTGTTTCTCACTGGAGTATGTGTCATATGTTAGCTAGCAAGAACTGACATCTTTCAAAAAAAAAAAAAGAAAAGAAAAAAGTGTTGCATACAGATTCACCTCTAAGTTACAGTTAAGGCCTTTACACACCAGGGACATTTTTGTGTGCAATTAATTTGCATGTCAATGTATTTTTTCAAGCTGTTGTCTTGAGTACCTGCACACGGAGCGTGAATATTATATGGCGAAAAAATAAGTAAATTCTTTTTTGGAACAAGGTCGATTTTTCTGAGCTTTCGCACAGCAAATAAAAGCATCAATCAATCATGAAGCATAATCTGCACTGACAGTTGTTTATTGCGAAGGCCGACGTGTGGTGTCACGAGACGCAAATATCCTGCTGTATGTGTTTTCAACTTATTAACTGTATCTACATTGATTGATCAAGGCTCCCGGTCTGTCTGTGAGCGCGCCTATTTCACTGCAGGCAGACAGGTAGGCTCACTTGCTATGGTGGGCGGGGACATAAAGCCAATGAATCAATATATTGATTCATGTATCATCATATGCATCGTTATCATGTATTTATAAACACTGTTGATTTCTTCCTGTGGGGCTGACATGCAAACTATTTTGGTTTAGTATATTTCTGCTGTCAGTCAGCCTGGTGAAGGCAGTTCTGTCGGTTGCTGTCCTCTCTGCTCCCCAGGAGCTGCTGCTGACAGACGGCTGCTTCTGTGGACAGAGACACTGACTGCTGGTCAGAGATCATCATCGCTGGATGTTGACATTATCCAGCAATGATGATCTTGTCCTCCTCCTCCTCACTTGACAAATGTGTGTAAAGGCCTTTATTTTAATGGTTTCCAAGAAGTGGCTTTAAATCTAAATACTGAAAATATCCATCTATCAGGACATTGCGGCTATGTATTTTCTATCCCCCAGCTTCATGCACATCCTCAATTGTTTGTAAACAGAAAACCTGTCTATAAACTGTTCCACAACAGAGACATAGTTTGCAGACAGTTAAAAGACAGAAGTCAATAGTACAAAATATCCTTTTGAATAAACTGTTAACTTTTTGTCCCATTAGTAACCAAGTAAGCTAGCTAAAGCTATTGTGTGTGACCAGCAATAGCATGTTGGCTTGCTAGCTTTAAGTTTCATCTCAACAGATTTAGCGTGCCACTTCCTGGTGTGACTGGCTTTAAACGTTAGCTGCTGCCTAGTGCTCACATTTAAAACCATTTCAAAACTAATCTTTAGTTAAGTTGAGTTGAGTATCCTAAATGTCCAACTGATCGTTCACTTAATATAATTGTGTACTGTAATGTACTCTATACTTAAGTGTTTTTTTTAGTATTGTTACCACCTTTGTTATATATGTTAGCTGTTTTATATGCTCCATGTTCTTGTGCTGCTTTCATGTTATGTTGGTGAGCCAAAGACAATTTTCACTCTGACAATAAAGTTGTATTCTATTCTACTCAATCTCTTCAAAGTAAGTTGAAGGTTAGCTCATTAGCTCTTTTTTTCCTACACAGATGGCAGACTGTTCTACACTGGCCCCAAACCAGCTTTGCATGTGGCTGGTGATTATGTCTGAGGAGGAAAGGAGGGCAGTCCTGAATGAGTGCCATAACCAGCAAGGCTCTGGCAACCATAGTGGTGTCAGAGGCACCAGAGACCATGTGGTGGCTAGGTACTAATGACACACCACCATGCAGGATGTGACTGATTGGATATGGCTAGGGTTGACATGTGGACCACAGAACTTCTAACTCTAAGTTTATTCCCAGAAAATTAAACTAATATGTTAAGCTATCTGTCACATGAACTATCTTTTCAAGTACATTGACTTCTTTTTCAGGTCAGGTGCTGCCACCCATGCCAGTTAAATGATCCCATATAAACAGTGGCACCAGTGCTACCATAAAGGTAGTGTTGATCACCAATGACCACTAAAAGTACACAATATTGAAATGTGTCCGATTACTGAGTGTATAATCAATAGGTTTTAATAGAGCTATGAGTTGATACACTGATGTACACAGGTGATAAACTATTGATATGGATTTTCACAGGGTGAAAGAAACCTGGAGTGTGGTTGGGATGGACCTAATTGGCCCACTAAAACAGACAGCAAGAAAAAACAATATATACTGATAATGACTGATTTGTTCAGCAAGTTTGTTGTTGCTGTACAGTCAAAGTTGGCTGTGGAGGTTTCAGTAGCAGTTATTGCTAAGTTTTATATGTTTGGCATGGTCAGCAAAGTCATATCCAACCAGGGGAGGGAGTTTGTGTATTTTTATAGCTGCAGGTCATGCATGTATTGTTTTTCTATTCAGTCAGAACTAACACACTTTGTTGTATTGCTCTTTGACTGCTCAACAAAGTGATTTTCACATTGTTAAATATGAAACATGCAGTATCAAGTGCCTACCATCCCCAAACCAATGGCCAGGTAAACATGGATGCGTTTTTTTTTCATGGATGTTTCATAGACATTACATAGTACATGTGTATAATATGTACATAAATCTGCAATTACACATTACGAGACAAACGTACTAATCAAAACATTAAAAGTGCCCCCCGACATTACATCAATTAGCACCATGACGACTGGGACGTTCACCTGCAAGCCATGGAGTATGACATAAATGCTGCCAAGCAGGTGTGGTTTTTAAACTTAACAGTCATAACACTGGGTCCAGCAGGTTGTTTACTTTTCATCTTGAGGAATGTCACATTGTTTTCAACTTTGAACTTGGAACTTGAACATGGAGTAGAGCTCCACAAAGAACACCCCATTTGTCCTGTTTTTCCCCTGCCGTCACCTCCTTACTGAGGTTTTCAACACCTGTCCCATGGGTGACCAGTTTGAAGTTGGAAACTCTGAGGATGACCTGGAGGCAACAATGAAGAATATAACAGATCTAAATTAAAAGGTTGTGAGGCACAGCTCATATAGGGAAGATACCATGTTGTGTGTATGTGTTTCATGTGACTTACTTTATTTTGGTTGGTAGGTTCTTGGTAACATACAAAGAGCCCAGGAGGCAAAAAAAAAACTAACAAACAAAACTTTTTCAGCACGCAAAAGGAAACGCTGCAAAACAGCACACATTAACATGTGTGCCGATCCGAAGAGGCAGAAGCTGGAACATTGCCTGAAATCCATACATCAATGTCCTTTCAAAGTCATAAACCTGTTTGACAAATGAGTGGCCACCATCCAGAAGGACAGTGGGGGCCTGCAGAAAGTTAATGTGAATCACCTGAGGCCATACTACAGGCAGAAACGTAAGTGTTGCTTCAGTGTTTTCTTCTTAAACAGTGTTGATCTTGATTCCAGCATAGCTGCTACACTGTAGGTGTAGCCATTGTATTTACCATTGAATGGTAAATGTCCACAAAGTCAACAAAAGATTATGTGTGACAACAATATTAAGACAATGATTATAAATACAGTGTTTGTATAAATTCACAATTGAATATCTGAATCCAAAACAATGACTGTATTTTTGGGATTCATACTGTCAGTAATGGTCCATATTTATGTGTGCAGATGCACCAACTGAGAGGAGTAGATGTGAGCAGAGGGAGCATCCATATGCTCTTTGGTCCCAAGTGGGAGACCTTGAAAGCATTGTAAGATTGAAATTAAATGTCTTTTCTGCATAACTTCATCACAGGGACTGCTTTTTATTTTTAGCGTAAGTATGTCCTAGACACAAATCGTCCAGCTACAGAGTTAATTGTCAAATATGGCAAACCTGCCTCACGAGAGGACTTCTGGGGCCTAGGTTGGAGCCGATGTCTGGAGGCTAACGTGAGTGTATTTTGTGTACTGTGTCTCTGTGTGTGTGTGACTGTGTGTGTTGTACTGTGATGACAGTTCCAGACAATGGATGCTGTTAAACGTCACATTTAACTGAAATCAACTATTGTCTGCTTTTAATTCCAGATTGGAAATACCTGCCTCAGGATTGCTGGAGAGGCTGCATAGAGTCATGTACGTTTTCAGCCTTTTTCTTTTAACAGGAGTCACTGCAGTATGTGTGACTAACTCCTGATAATGTAGGTGCCATATTTTCAATATTTAAATTATCAGGGAAAAGATGTTCACATTGTGGACCTCATGTGTTCCCATGAGGAAAAACACAAACGCGGACCCACTGATGTCTTTGCCGGTATGTTGTTTGTGAAGTCTGCACTTTGAGTGGATTAAAGAACTTGCAAACATGATAAATTGTGGATTTGAACAGCTCTCGGCACTCACAGACTTCCCAGAGACATGCACATTAAATCTGCAAATCTGTAAGTGCAGGTAAGTCTGGAGTGTGTCTGAAATCACTCCCTATTTACTATATAGTTCCCTTAAAAATTCCCACAATGTAAGAAAAACATAATGTCCATGACAAGTACACTCATTTCTGCTAGCAATCCCACAATGCTATGCCAGAATTATTCTTTGTGTGACATTAAACCTGTCAGGGATGATGTAAAATGATCAGGATTCACATGTGTCTGACATAGCAATTTACTGCTCACTATAGAGTAAAATACTGAGTGTATAAAGGGAGTAATGAATGAGTGTAGGTGAGAGATCATTGACCTGTACGATCTGTACTCTGGACGAGAGTAGGGCTGAATCTGATTTGTGTGTAGCCCGAAAAACCTTACCTTGCGAACCACCAGTGGTTCAGACTAATCAGCATCCTATGAGGATTCTTGCATGATCTCATGAAGCCAGCTGCCTTGCAAGGTAAGACGGAGATAGATGGTAATAGACGGTGATAGACAGATGGTTCATCCAATCACCTGCCAAGTATTTTTTGAAAGTGCCTGCTCTTTCCAAACAGTTTCCAAGGACAACTTCTCAGATGGTTCTGTGTAACAAACCATCTGGCGCGTCAGGTTACGAAAAACCCAAGATGGATAGCAACCAGGGGCTGTATCTATCAAACACAAGAATTACACTTAAGAATGCTCTAAGGAGACATTGTAGAAGTAAAAAAGTTTCTTCACAGAGTGTGAGCAATAAGACACATTTATCAAGTGACTCACTCATTGTGCCATGCAAGTTGAACTACCATTAGATGAAGCTACAGACGACAGTATTCAGCCCATGTGAACACGTGACCAAAGGGGGTATCCGAGGTAGCACTACTGCTGGTGAACTAATCTACTAGATTGTTTACTACCGACTGAACACTGTGCAAGCTGATCTTTTAGACAACCACTATGGGTTTACCGATGTTGATTGATGAGTTTTTCATTAACAATGTTAAAATAGACACATTTTAGTAGTTTTTATTGTTAAAAATGACGTTTGTTGTGTTTTTTCCACATTGGCATCGAGCTGCACCCTCATTATTCTCTGATATTTCTTCTCTCATTTTGAACAGAGTTGGTGGAAATCTTGCTGGGTGACACTTCCACACAAAAAAGGGTAACTACACACTGAATCATTTTTTACACCATACACATAGTCAGTGGCTATTCCCATTTGTATAAATGTATCCATGGTTTCAAGCAAGTCCCTAGTCTGCTACCATTACATTCATGGACATGCAGTGCAGATCCAGGATGTGGTTCGCTCATTCACATAGCCCAGAGGCATGATGGGATGAACAATACTGCGCACATTCAGTGGGCTGCACAATGCAGACGCAAACCCGGAAGCCAGAAAGTTTTTTGCGCCAGCCGAGCAATTCTTATAGGACTGAATGGGCACCATTTTTGGTCTGGTATCCAGCTCTTACAATACATCCGTGATCATAAGGCAAAGGCCTGTTGCATCTCCATAGAGCACATTGCGGGGACCATGAGAGACCATCTTTATGCCCGGGTAAAACGTTAGCCATTCTACTGCTCCTTGCTATTTGATGGAAGCACAGACAAAGGCACACCAGAGAAAGAGGTAATCAGCATCAAGCTAATTGAAAATGACACACCAAGAATCAGACTTGTGTAAGTAGTTCATTCATGTTTTTGTTCTTCACATTCATGTGTTTGTCTTTTGGATAGTTTGTTTTGGTATGTTTTTGATATCAATCAATCAAAAAGGCTTTTGTATTTGTGTGGTCAATTCCCATTTCATCTGAAGACAATAAGAGCTGCCACCTCATGTGAAACTATTTACTATTTAAACTAATATTTGTTTTCTATATTTTTAGCAAGTATGATGAGGCATTGGTGCATATGTTCATTGAGACTGGGATGTCTACATGACTGTGACTCAATTGCCTTCATAAAGTTTTGTTTGTATTGTAGTACCTATTCTCAACGTTTTAAATCTTACCCCTGACAAATACCCCCCATATTATAATAAAAAAAGTAAAACATTGAAAGTAATAAAAACAAAACTAAAACTAAACATTTTTAAACAATATAAACTAAACTGAAACAAGCAAACTCTTAATTTCCAGAGACCACTCTGGAAATTAAGTTAAACTAAACTGAATTGAAAACAAAAATTAAAAACTAATGAAAAATACAAAACTATAATAACTCTAGTTTATACACAGTCACAGTATGGAAGAATTTGATGGCTTATGTTTTTTTTTTTCTCCTCAGACTGATGAGCTGCTCATGCGCCTCTACTCCCTGTATTGTCGTTCCACCAAGAAATGGAAGGAGCTCAAGGCCATAGGAAAGGCTCTTGAAGACCATGTTATGAAGCAGACTTGCTCTCAGGGCACAAGATGAGCATAGACCACAGAAGGAAGGCCTTAAGCTTCATTTATACTCCTGAGCAGATGTGTACACGGACAGCTGCAGACACCACGGAAGGGTAGTTGTTCTGTTTATACTACCTTCTGGGGTCCGCTTGTGCCCTAAAAAATGTTGTGACAACGAAGGCCAAATAGCCTTGCCCCTAAAATGATGAAATTCCAAGCCTGGTACTTATATTTCCTCACCTTTTTAAAATCCAAGTTTTGAAAAATAATGTCACATTATGTTTCGGACAATCATTACTAATGGTTTGTCTTGGAAACTTGTTAAAACTTGAAAATGTTCAGTGAGTGAACCCTTAAATGTACAAGCAGGCATTTTCTGCAGAAAGCAGGTTTCTTTTTGTTTCATTTTTGGTGGGTAGATTGGCTTGTTTTCTAGCATTCAAAAATGTCTTGGTATCATGTGTTTACATTGTAAAGGGTTACATATATCCTTGGTGTGATGTGATAGTGTAAGTATTCCAATAGTTGAATTGCTGCTATCATAAATTTAACAATATGTTAACAGAGGTTCTCCTCTGACAGTAGGAAACAGTTGAAGACTTTATTTGCCTCGTCGTCAGTCATTTAAAATGTAAATTAACATATCAAATGGACTTTTCACAATTTAAAAGATATTTACAATGTCATTCTGTCTAGTAAAAACTGTGGAGAATCTACAATATAGTTGTTTTCCAATCAGTATCTACTTCATTCATTTTGGAGCCGTACACTCCTGGTGAAGCTCTCATGCTCGCAACAGGGAGGGAGTTAATGTACCAAAACTGTTGGATGTATTACACTTGCATGGAGCAGCAACTACAGATATATGGGTAAGAATCCGAACTATCACTTTAAGGCTAAAAGTAGCTCCTAACTCGCCCATTTAGGAGCAGCTCCTAAAATCATGGGCATGTCAATCCTAACTTTAGAACTTCTAAATTTTTGGGATAAGAGCATTTCACAAAACATTTTACCCCTAAAATCAGCTCCTAAATCTGCGAGAAGTTGGAAGTAGTGAAGAGTAGGGATGCACCAATACCATTTTTTTTGGACTGAGTATGAGTATTGAGTACTCACTTCAGGGTACTTGCCAAGTGCTAACATGAGTACTAGGGATGAGCAAGTACCATTATCTGTATCTGTTCAACCAACTAAATTATCTGTATCCATATCTGTACTCAGAATGGGCGGGACTTAAACTGGACATGGGTGGGGCCTAACTGGAAGTTGGTATTTTAAGCCTGAAATGATGCTGATCAGAAGTTGCTATATAATTATTGTTTATTAGAAAACTACTTACAGAACAGCCTCAGAATTGGGCTTCAGATCAGTGTTTTTGATCACAAGAGTAAGAGAACTATAGTACAAGTATTTTATGAACTTGAATGAATAAACTTCAGTGAATCAGTTAACAGAACACGTTCTTATGAAGTGTATTATCCCAGTATTATGAAGTGTAGTGGGTTTGACACTTTTAAATGAAGAGGGGTGCCAGTCAATGTCATGTCTGATAAATAATAATTATAAAATAGAAAGAAAATAGCTAAGTCAAACCGTACAAAACAATCCATCAAATAGCAAGTAGCAATGATATATACGTACCAGCACTGCAAAAACAAATAGACCACAACTCAATTCAGTTCTCAATAGATGTATTAAATCAAGCAAGCAAGCAATATTGATTTGTGTGTGAGTGTGTGTGTTTTGTTTTCCCCACAACCCCAAAACAGTTCAGTTCAATCCAGTTCACAACCACAAAAAGAAAGACAACTCAAAAGTCCACTCTGGGTTTTACCTGTTTCATGTTTTAACTCCAACTGGGAAATACACACATCCACTGGATTATTCCTCTTCCTGACACAGACTCTGGAGACAAAGCTTATGTTCTACCACGAGTTGCCTACAATGATGTGGACTTTACAAAGCGATCTGATGCCGAAGGTAAAGCTGGTGCATCTTTCCTCCACTGACCAAAAACACTGGTGGCTCTGAGACTAATACACGAATAGATTTCCTGGAGGTTGGTTTCACACTGTGTGGGTTTTTGGGGGATTGTGATTGGATTATTGGAAGATTGTGGGTGTTAACTGTGGGAAACATGAATGAACTCTTTTTTTTTTTTTTTAAATTATATTTAATTTTTATCCCACAAAAAAATTCAGATCTACAAACTTACAATCATACACACCCCACATTCAAAAACTGAGCAAAAAAAAAACAACCACAAAAAGCCAGACTAAAAAAGTCTGAAAAGTCTTTCTTTAGAAGTCATACAAAGTCATACGTTATGTTTTATATGTTATCTGTTAAGTTGAGCAATATGTTAATGGTGCCTTGAAAGTAAAACTGAGCAAAAATAAAACAACCACAAAAAGCCAGACTAGACAGAAAACAATACAACAATGTTTCAGCCTATATCATTAAAAAAGAAAAAGGTTTTTTAAAAAGCATATGGCTAAGAAAAGCAAAACTGAATATCATAAAGTACGGACTTCCGCTAACAAGTGGGAGAGTTAAGGTGTCTAATAATTGGTCCACAGGTACTCTAGCCTTCGATTACTTGAGAATTATCCTCTTTGCTCCTAACATACCAAACATAAGGGTCTGCTGTACAGAATGTTCCAGTGCAAGAGAAGCTTCAGAACAACAAAACAAGGGAATTAGTGCATCAGGTTCAATCTGTATATCATAAATTTTACAATAGCAAGTGAAGATATCCTGCCAAAAAGGGACAATCTTAGGACAAAACCAGTATGACCTACAGTAGAGTATCTTTTGAGAAGTTATATCTGTCACAAATATCAGATACATTAGGATACATTTTGTTAATCTTTTCTTTAGAATAATGTAATCTACGCATGACTTTGAACTGAATCAGCTGCAACCTGGCATTAATTGAACCTAAACTGATTCTCTTCTTCCCCTCCCCCCACGGCTCATCAGTCAACTCCAGCTCCCCCGCTCGGGCTCCAGCTCGGAGTGGGTAGCTGGAGCCAATCTCAGCTGACATTGGGCAAGAGGAGGGGTACACCCTGGACAGTTCGCCAGTCAATCACAGGACTAACATATCCTCCTGAGACCTGGAACAAAAAAAGGCTTTTATATTTTGATTTCTTTTACAAAATTCAAGTAATTGAGATGTAAGAAACATGTCACAAAGATTTTTTCTAAAAAAAATTATTTTTTATCACTTGTCCCTTGTAGGGGACATTGGGTCTCCTTTGAGGCAAAAAACATTATACATTATAAGCCATCAGCCATTTGGTATTGGTAAGATCTCATTTGATATCCACTTCTATTACATTTTTCTCATTTAAAACAATATAAAATCAATATAAAACACATTTCAACATTGAACATTCATATTGCAATTTTAAGAAACATTTTTTTAAACTAAAAAAACTACTACCTTTAAAAACTTTTTGCTCAGTGGGTGAACATCTGAAACTAAGGAAGAGTCAATACACATACAATGTCATGAACACATGATGCATGCATGGTACATTAGGAAACAATTCTTGGCCTTTGAGACACAAAGAAACCTGTTGCACTTCACACACTTCATAAACATCTTCCCATTGCATCCTTCTCTCTTGCACCTTGAAGAATTTGCTGCCTCCACCATTTTTGGCAAATGTAGTGCTCCATACTTTTTAACTTCGTTGTTGGGCTATGGCTCAATAGACCTCCTTTTCTTTTTTGGAATGTACTCTTCATCCCCACAGGTGCTCATCTCATCTTCCTCAACATTGGACACCTCTTCAACTTGATTGTCTGCACCACCCTGTGCCTGGGACAGCATTTCCTCGGCCAGTAGCAACTTAAAATCAAAGTACTGCATCCTCTCTTTTGCAGATCTCCCAGAGGCCAGACCACCAGTCTGACCTGTACTGGATCCAGCTGTTTGTGGCAGCCACATCAAAGAAATGCAGAATGGTGCGGATGGTCCACTTCCTTGTGTGGCTTGACATGGGATAAAGGCTGAGCACAGATTGACCCCACCCATATTTTTATTATACTCCACCACAACAGCAGGTCTAGGCACAGTGACATGACACTTCTCTTTTTTTGACCACCTTGTGCCGATATCCTGGGGCTCTATCCCATGGATAGAAGATGCCATGAGGACTTCCTTGTTGTTGATCCACCTAATTACAGCAATCTCTGAGGGTTTCCTTACTACCATTTCGGAGGCACCTCTCCCTTGTTCCTGAAGCATGGTGTCATTTGACATCTTGGCCTTACAGATGGCAGGGATTTGATTCTTCATAATGGTCCCTGTTGCAAGGAGACCATTTGCCTTCAATAGATCCAGCACTTTGACAGATGTGAAATACCTGTCAAAGTACAGATGGGAACCCCTTGGCAGTGACTCTGCCATGCGAATGACAGCATTCCCCCCAATGCCCACCTGCTTATATCTGAATGTGTTTTGCCCCTTGTATACTTCGAAATCAAGCACCAGGCCACTGGGACTGGCAAGCAGAAAAACATTTAGACCAGTAGGATTTGGCTTCCCTTGCACAAACTGGCGCACAGGACACCAGCCTGTGAAAGGAATCATTTGTTCATCTATGCAGGCCTTCAATGGTCTTGGCTGATTGAAGCAGCCTTGTTGCACTCTTTAACAGAGGCCTTACCTTCCAGAGAGCATCCTTGTTTACTGGTCATCTGAGATGGCGAGGTCATCTGTCATTTTGATGGACTGGTGGATTTTGAAGAATCTGTCCCTGGTCATTGAGTTGGTGATGATAGGGACCCTTGTCTTTGCTGCCCAATACATGCGAATCCTAGGGTATTTGAGACATGACATGTACATTGTCATTCCAAAGAAGGTTTTCACCTCCTCCAGAGTGGTTTTAGGGGTGTTCCCAGAGACAAGCACTTCCCACTGCTTTGTATGGGTAGATATTACCTCAAAAACCTGGTCATTTATGTATTGTTTGAAGTACTCAGAGGGCCTCAAGACTTCGTGGTTGGAGGTGTTGATGTCCATAGTACTCTTTCTCAAGGACAGGGTTGAAACTTAATTGGAAGAGAAAGGGGAGGCACAATTATCTACTTATAACAAATATAATATTAATTGTGTGTGTGTGTGTGTGTGTGCATGCATGCGTGTGTGCACGTGCGTGTGTACAAGATAAATAGCCTGTTTTCCCCCCCTTGACCCTGTATTAATTAACTAACTAAACGTCACTTCTGGTCTAAAATGGCTGTTGGGTATAATCATTTTCTCCCTCCTTGTCAGCTGATGAGTCCTCCTCTGAGCTTTCAATATCCTGCTCTGCTGCATGGCCATCTTCCTCCTCATCTCCTGACAGCTCAATGTGTGACTCTCCCTCAATGATTGTCATCAGAATCTTTTCTGCCTCACTCAGTGCTCTGTCTCCTTAACCTGTTTCTCCACCACCTTGTTCTGGTGAAAGGTAGTGTAGGAGCCATTTATGTTTATTGTTCGCATGTCATTTTGTTTAGATCTAGATATAGTTTGCAGTATTATTTTGGACACTGGGTGGTGGTCATTAGATGCACAGGGTTGTATATATAGGGGCATAGGTGAAAGGATAGAGGAGGCACAGGTAGGGGGAGCACAAACAGTTCTCACTAGACTAGTAACAGAGCGACACACCACAACTGGCAGAAAAGGAAACAAACTGGTATGTTCATCATTTTTTACAAATACCTCAACGAACTAAAACTGCAGCTACCGACTGAAAAATCTGTTGTTTGAGTCTGCATAAGAGCACTTCTATCCTAACCTACCTGTGTATTAATAGCAACTGGAAAAAAGGGACATTTAAAGGTGATAATTGCCATTACAGGTAGAGTACCTGATGTCTCTTCTGTTGGAGTAAAGAAACACATGTGTTTTTGTACATTTACAGCTTTTCAGTCCAGACTAATAAATAAATATCATGAAATCATGAAACAGAACACATATGTACCTTCCCTTGATGCCACCACTGAGATTTCTTAGTCTTTTGTTTTGGTATGGTGTTTTTGTTGTCTGAGGTGGTGACACTGGTGATAAAGTGAAAGACTCTTTCACTGTAAGCTGAATACTGGACCACGATTGACTTAAAAACTACATGTGATGTCACAAGTCATGCTCGTAAGTACATGAGCACTTTGAGGCAAATCAAACGAAATGAAGTGTTGAAGAAGTGTAGAAATGAAGAAATGTAGTCTGTAGTCTAATCTGCTTTTCTTTTTTAGGAGTCTTTTCTGTCTTTTTTTCTTCTCTTTTCCTTTGTCTGTTTAGTAGAAACAAACACACATTTTAGAATAAATTATGTCAGTCATCTTTATTTGGTTACAGTTACAACTTAAAGTCCAAATATAATTTCTACAGAAGAATAAAACAAAATTTCATTTCATTTCTCTGGTGCTTCCTGTCAAACATACTATGGGGTCGGAAGAGTCGATACCACACCAGGATTCTTTCATCCTTCTTGTCAATGGCAGCAGGAGCGTCTGGGACGTCGACACCAGTGATAAAGACAAACACAGTTGTTTTTCCATCATGTTTGGAATCAATCATAAATCATTTTATGAAATGAATCTAGTCAGGGGTAATCACAGCATGGTGCTAACTAGAACTGCTTTAAATCTTTTAGGGTGAGTCCAACTCACATGTTAGTCCAAGACAGGTTTCAAGTCTTCATGAGCAAATGTCCAGTCATGAATGCTGAACATTACAATGGAACAACATGTCAACCTTATTCCTTTCAAAGCTGTGTTACAGCTGAGATCAGCTACCTTTAATGCATTTTTGGTGACTTTTATTAAACACAACAATTTTTGCTGTTGCTATGCAAACTGTTTTTATCATCCTTGGCTCAATAAACAGATTTAAAGGTATCAGTGATGATCTTGAATACTTTGAAAAAGCTCCTTTTTTCATTCTGTTAACCAAATATGGTTATGGTTGGTCAATTTTACTGTCATTTGAATTACTCAGCCCTCTGTAAAATTATAGCTGGACCACCAATCACAGAACTGAAAGCAGCATTTTCTTCCCAGCAACTGTGGAGGTGCAAAATTCTGATAGGCTGACAAAAGGGGCTTCTTTTATTTAATCCCTCACATTCCAACACATGCTAAATAGGCAGGTTTGAATGATTTATTTCCTTAGAAACGTTTTGAGTCCCGTCACCATACAGCGGTAAAACACGTTATTCTGAAAAGAAAAAACGTATTAAAAATAAATACAAAATGCAACCTTTTAAAGTTGTATGTCCCTCCCCTAAGCCAACCCCCCCCCCCCCCCATGAATCCAGCTTAAGTGTCATCAGAGCAGCTCTGGACTGTGACAGACATAAAGAGGGAATGCTTTGATGGGCGCAATTGCCCCCAAAGATCACATCACTGCAGTGCTCTTGTAATACTGGACCAGGTCCAAACATTTTTGTCCCCATTAGTCACTTACACCCAAAATGATGTAAAAAAATAGGGTCCAGGTTGAAAAATACCAGAATTTCCCTTTAGGTGCTCCACTAAGCTTCATAAATCAACAGGTCAACTTGAATATTTTGAATTAGACATAATTGCCCAAGATTCTGGTGTACCCCAAATTATAATTCCAGGCTTCTTGAGGGCACTCCCCTGCCTCTGACTGCCAGATGTCCTCATACATTTTAAACATTTATTCTTACTGTCCAACAGACAGTCAGCAGTGGAGACAGAGTTCTTTATCAGAACCATATGTCCCTGGACATCACAGAGGATTACTGCTGGACTGATGGAGGAAAAGAGAAAAAAAAGACAGTCCTATTGAGGTCAAAGAGAAGGACAGATGTCAAGATGATTACTGCTGGACAGGAATACTTTGATTGAATGTGTGTGTGTTGGACGGTATTAAAGAGGCAGAGAAAGAGGCCAGACGGGCTTAACAGCAGAATGTCATTCTTTTGTCCTTGCTGTGTGTCTCCATTGTCACATATATTATTTCATATTACTTAACATTCTTTTTAAAATGTCATACTGTATTGAAACAGAAACTGTGACAATCCCAAAAATTATTCAGTCAGGGACTGTGTAACTGAAAGCTGAATGGAAGGACTGATCACATCATGAATGGAGACGAATTCGAACTCTGTCTCTTTTTTAGGTAAGAGGTTTTAAGGCTGAGCAGAACAGACTGGAACAACAAGGATTAGAGAGAGATTTACTTTGCAGTGACTGACTGACTGCAGGGATAAAGAATTCCAGTAAGTGAAAATGTCCCATTTGGTAAAACAGGAGTTCTGCAACCTTCCATCATTCTCTCCTGCCTCTCTGTTGAGAGGAGCTGAAATGTAAGAAAGTAAAGGTGGCAAGGATGCATGTTAGCTCAATGGAAAGCACTCTTTGTTGCACTAAAGTTTAAAGGCCTCTTGATTTGGTGACACTTGTGGTCATTGGTGGCAATAGCGTGTGCATTTTAATAATGAAATGACACTTGACCACTGCACACACACCTTGAGCAGCTACTTTGTTAGAAATGTAACAGAAGAAAATCAACTTGTGTATCTGTTTACAGAGCAGCCAAACAAACTGTGGGATAAGAACTTTCATCGCGTCACGCTGTTTCAATAAAGGAGACTAAAGAAGACAACAATAACAATTACAAAATGCAAACATACTGTATCTAATGGCTATTGTCAACCATAAAATTAGGTTTGATGCAATGAAAATCTTGTAACATTATGTAAAGTATGCAGCATTTCTGACTTGGGAATGTTTGCAGAAAGGGCTCAAAGAGTCTGCAAGGAATCCCAATGGGGCAGCTCTGATCCTTCGTTTTGTGTGTGTGTGTGTGTGTGTGTGTGTGTGTGTGTGTGTGTGTGTGTGTGTGTGTATGGTGGGCATGAGTTAGACAAACAGATTTTGCAGCAAAACAGCAGCAGGTGGACTTTGCCTGTGCTGGGCAGAGAGACACTTCAACAGAAGCCTGGTAGAATGTGTCAGCAAGGTTCAGCTCGCAGCAGGAAGATGAGCTCCACCAAGGTACCTGTCTGTCTGTCTGTCTGTCTGTCTGCCTGCCTGCCTGCATATCTGTCCTATCTGGGTCTTAATTTGTCTTTTAGTTACAATTTGTGTTGTTTTTTTGTTACAGATATGTTCAGGTTTTGATATTGTGACGGTGTTGTGTGTAACCAGTTTGCTTGTAGCTAGGCCGGTGGAATTGGTGAGTGATCTGACCTTTGACCCTCAACCTTAAACTCAGTTTTTTTTTACTGACTCAACAAAACTATCTCCCTCCTGACTCTCTCCACAGATCCCCAGTCAGACAGCAGCCAGAGAACAGGGTAGGTAGTGTGTAGCTAATGTGTAAAGCTACACATTGTGTGTAAGCATATGAGATAGTGATGGTATTTGTTAGAATACTGTATGTTATGACATGGAAATTAGCTGGCAACATGAGGCAGCCATTTTGCATTTCATTGAGACATGAATCTGTGTCCCAGGGGGCGCTGTTCTTTTTTTCGTCGCCTGTCAGGGCCAGCTGAGAGAAGTCCAGTTCAACCCAATCGTCTTCAACCAGGTTTTGGTGAACCAGGGCTCTGCCTATGACAATGACACGGGTGTGTTCACTGCGCCGGTTGCTGGCATCTACCAGTTTGTGTTTTCTGCCCAGCTCTGCCGCGGAGACCACAACAACCTATGGTACTTCACAGTCAATGGGGAAGAGAGAATGCTCTGCCATGCTCAGGTACACTAGACTAAACTAGATTACACAATAAAAACTAAGAAATTGGCTCAAAAGAAAGCAACTAGACAAGCAAAGACACAACTAAATTTAAGTGGTAATCAAAAGTCAATAGCAACTGGAGGACAGTCTGCTTTGCACTGGTATATAATAGTACACTCAGACTGGAGTAGATTACACCTGATCACCCTAGTCTACTTTACAGTAAACCTAACATGACACACTAATCTAAACTAAATCAGATAAGAATAAACTTAACAGAATTTAAAGTTATAATCTAATAATGTCAGTATGTTTTGTCTACCACAGCATACATATTTTCTCTCTAAGTCACTTGTCCTGTGTTCTCCTTTGAGAAAAAAAAAAAGGAGAATTTTTATATTTTATATTTTTTGATTTCATGACGGAGCCCCCTAGTTTTGCATTAATTGACGGAATACCATTAGTTAGTGTTGCGGCTGAAAAACCTCTTCAGATGGGCCAAAAATCTTCAGACTCTTCAAAACACTATTCAATCTCAAAAATGGTCAAATAAGTCAAAAAGTTGAAGAAAATACTTCAGAACTGAAGAAAAACACTCAGCCAGGCAGAGTTCAGTGCAATATTTGATCTACTGTGTATTCAGCAAGATACAAGCAAACCGGAGGCTGGTTTGTGAAGCAGTCAAACAATCTGATATACCTCCCCATATGATGTTCTCTTACTACACTCTCATGTTGACTTACTGCATTTCACGAGTCTTCATTTCATGATCTGAATCATCCCTACATGTTTCGCAGTCACACACAAACTTCATTATAGCACACACATTTTACTAGGATTAAATATAGTTCACACAGACTAAGTTGAACAAAGAAAAAAAGGCTACATTAGCCTGATAGCATCCTGCTACACTATAAAACAGCCACAGACTCTGAACAACAACCCACATCAGCTTTCCTGCTAAAATCTCCTTTTTTATTTAACTTTGAAACATAAAAGGTGGTAGATGTTTTGTCCTGCACCTTAGCTTGTTGAACCGGGGAAAAGTGCAAAAAGGGAAAAGTGCACTGCTTCAGTTTTGACACTAGGTAGCTAATTAGCTGCTCAGCTGCAGCATATTAAACAGCACATTAACATACCTGCAAATGTCACTTCGGCCCCATTAGATGCTGGTCTGGTTCTTACTATTCAACACAACTGCTAACAACACACTCGCTGCCCATAACATGTAGGCTACAGTGTTTGTTTATTAATACTAATACATAAAAAAGTTGACATTATTTTGATGACTAAATGTGATTTCAGTTTTGGTTGATTTGGCAAAAACTGTGATAACAGCTCAGTGTGGCGGCTCCTTCTTTTTCCATTACTCAGTGCAATATTTAAAACTGATCCACTGTCAGAAAATGTGGAAAATTACCATGTCTTGTTTTGTGGAAGCACCTCGGGGCGACAAACTCTGTGACATATACGAATTGCATTTCCTGTGACCACATAACAACCAAAGCCACCCTGTGTTTTGCTAGTTGAACAATTTTAATGTGAAGCAACAAATATTTTGTTTGCATTAGCAGTAACTTGATACAGCTCTGTGCAGTAACAGTAACGCTGGATTACATTCTGCATCATTTTTTGTGAATCCTTCATGTGTGGGTAGCTTTAATGGCGGACTGCGCCACCAACAATGAAAACTACTATATGGAGAGGTAATCACAGAAAGTAAATACATTGAATAGGTATTGCTGAAAAAATGCCAATAGTAGATAGCGCCTATGACTGGCTTTGATTTCATGAAAATTATAAGGATTATAACTAAGGTTTAACAGTGACCAGCTCCAGCAGACAAGAATGAAGTAGATCAAAGTAGACCTGACCAGACTCAACAATAGACTAATCAAAGATAAACTATACCACACCACCTGTAGACTAGACAACATACTAAACCAGACTAAAGTAAACCTAAATAAACTACACTGGACAAGAGTTAACTCAACTAGTCTAAACTAGAGTAGACTAGGCTAAACTAAAGAAAAACATTCTGAAATCACCTGATAAAAAAATGAGCCATCCCCATGACAGCTGAGAAAACTCTTATCTACTCATGAAGATGGTGGAAAGCTCTGGAAAAAAAGCTAGTAAGTGAAAATAATGTCAATAAAAAATTATAAAATAATTTTAACATTACAAAAACAAGACAGATTAGAGTTACTTATACATAACAAACTACTCAGAACTGAACAACCCTTTTTTGTCACATTCAACAGGCAAGAAGAAAAATGACAAAGTGTACAAACTTAAAGTGACAGGGTTATTAACAGCCAGACTGTAACAGGACAATGTAACTAAAAATGATGTACCCCACCCCCACCACCCCAACCTCCCTCCCCAGGTATCTGGTCGTGACACCACCCTCAACACCTGTTACTTAATGGAGAAGCTGAACAAAGGTGACCATGTGTGGGTGAAGCAGAGCTTGGGGAGTTGTGCCTGGGCCAGCACTACCTCCAAAACCATCACCTTCTCCGGCATTTTGCTGGCAAGTGACGGTGCGCCCAAGCTGGGAGGGGAGTACGTCTCCGGCAGCTCCTTTCCACGGCCCAGCTCGGGCAGCAACAGGACCATGGTGTCCAGCTCTGCAGGCCTGAGTGCCACTTTGTCCAGCATGGCTGTTGCCCTGCTGCTCTGCTGTCTACTCCTGGGTTAATCACGGCAAAGTTAAAGGTACCTATATTCTATGTGTATAATCTTTTATTTTATTCTGTATTTTAAAGGGTTCTAGTGTGACTCGCTGGAACCTGATATTTTTCCTCCCTCTCTAAAAGAATTGGGGTTTTTTTAAACTGGCTTTTCTGTCTGGCATTTTGATTTTTGAGCTTCTTTTTTCAAATTGAAAAGGCCTCAAGGTCCAGTATGCTTGAAACAAACAAACTGGGTCATACAAAATGTTGTCTGACCATGTCTATTGGCAATACCTCTTTATATCTGTTCCAGATGACCACACTCAAAGGTGGGGTAAAAAGCCTCTTCCTGGCTGCATCCCACTGCCTCCCTGTGCTCTCAATAAGTTACAAAAAAGACAATCATGGCATTGCATTCAGTTGTAAATTGTAAAAAACTGACAAAAGTTGTTCTGTGAAGAACATTAAAGAGAGCTTCACAGAGAATTCTGCCTTACTTTTTCACCTCCACACACCTGGCCAATCGCTGTGTAAAGTGGGCATGCTCGCATTGTAGGGGGTTAGACAGACAGACAAGCACTTCCTTTTAAGCATACTGAGGCCTTCTATTGATTCTGACCTACTTATATTTCTAACTCTGAAACATTCTGCATCCTACATCATACACAGCATGTAAAAGCTTATGTATTTTGGAGTTTGACGTATTTGACAAAACCATTCCTTACTTGTGAAAAAGACAGTTCAGTCTTAACATAATTAGTTATTTCCTTACATAGGCATATCAGCTTTCAGGTAAGGTTCGTTTGTTACACTAATCACACACTCATAACCGCATAATTGGAGGTTTGAGGCATTTTTGGGCACTAGGATGCAGAAGAACTCCAAAACAAGCTGACAGACACACAGCTCTGACATGTTGCCTTAGCTAATGTGATATATATGCTAATGTCAGTCCAATATTCACTCTTTTTTAGCTCTGTTTCCAGTCTGACATATGAGAAAAATATATCTGGCTCTTTAGTGGCTTAAAGCTCCACTATGTTCTCCAGCTTGTTGCTAAATTTGTCTGTCATTTGGTGCTCAGCTGAGCTTGCTTGCTTAAAACTGTTGCCAGCTGCTGGATACAGGGTTGATAAGAGCAGTGATATTAAACCTTACAGTAAATGTGCCATAAAACCAAAGCAAAGGCTAAAAAGGCTAAAAAGCTCAGTAGAAAACCAAAACAATAGAACTAAAAAAGGCAAGAAAGTTCTATAGAGGTGCAGTTGGGTCATGATTTTATGAGGGTTCGTCATGACCCCATTTACATTACATAATGTCACTTGATTCAATAATACTATAAATGATATTAATAATAAATACATAATATTTGGGTTTAATAGCAGCAGATGTTTCCGTGTGCTCATGTTATTAAGATCCTGGGTTAAATAAAATGTCATGTATGACTTTTATTTCATTGACATTTTTGTAATGTGCGTTAGAGCTCACCATAGAGGCATACCAGGAATTTAGCTGAATTAGTGTTGATGTTTAGTGGAAAGTTCTGTGCTGGCAGGAATAATAGCCAGTGGTGTAAACACTGACTATCCAGCAGATGGAGACACCTAAGTGATAATGTCCATACATCTACAGTGGGATGTCATGCATATGCTGTATACTTGCTCTGAAGATAAATATCATACACTATAGAGTCCTAATTAGAAGCATGAAGGTACCCAATGAGGGTAAAAATGTCCATTTCATTTATTCATGTGAGAGCTGTGAAAGAATAATGCCAGGTTTTATTTAACACATGTTCCACATGCAAGGTTGTACTGTATGTGTGATTATGCTGATGTAAGCATACTGATGCATGATGTTATTTGGTTAAATGTAAATGATTAACTTTCTTGTGCTCCTGAGCAAGACAAACAGATTTTCCAACTTGGAAGCTCAAATATACAGAAGTTCCTAAATGAGACATTTGTCATTTTTCTCTTCCATCCTCACCATAAATGAACGCAGCATTACATCTCTAAAAGGATGAAGAATTTGTAAGTATTTCTACCCAAATATCAATGTTGCACCTCTGTAGGGCTCATTCAGTAACTGTCTCACTGAATGATGAACATTTTTAAAAATTGTCAGAAATCCTTTAAACGCTTAACCTCAAAACGGGCACAGAGACAGCAGCCTTTTAACTCATAGATTAGTCAGGGTTAGCACGAGTGCTAGTGATGTTTGTATACATGCACTTATAAAACTTTTTCATGTATAATCATGCATTTTGTTTCTATGAAAGCCACATTTTGAATACATTTATCATAACCTCTGAGTTAGAAAGTAAGGTTTTTCACTTAGTATGACATAACGTAGACTTAGCAAGCCATAATTCTGACTTTCTCATGACTATCAGTTAAAGTAAAATTTTATCATTGACTTAGTATTTTATAATTTTGATGTCCTAACTTATAATTCTGATGCAAAAAGCATGACTTATAATTATGACTCAGTAAGTTAGAATTTTTGATGTATCCCATAACTGAATATAACACTGTAAGTCTGAATTTTGACTTTATATTCAAAATTCAGACTTTTAATTGAAATATATATATTCCTGGTGGAAATGGGCTACTCAAGTCCAAATTTGGACTTACTCTCTCATAAATTTGACTCAGTAGGTCGAAATATTGACTCATTTTTACCATGACTTATTAAATCAACTGACTAAATAAGATCTTATGAGATCTCAGAATTTTGATTTAGAAAGTTAAAAGTATTTTTTTCTAGATGGAATCGGGCCACAATAGGTGAGATTGTCATTGGGTGTAATGATGTAAGTAATGGGAGCAATGATAGTTCTGTCTGATAATGTAGAAATACTTCTATGATTGCAACAAAATCTTACAGACTCATTTTAAACACTGACTGTAACATTTATCATGTTAGAGTCTGCAGCAGCAGATCATGATGAACAGCTGCTGGGTCATACTGTAGCTTCAGTTGACACAGAAACAGATGTTTGTTGCAGAGGTGCGCAGCGCTCGGGGTTGTTGCACAGATGCAGGTGTCGTTTTGCAAAGGTTGTGGTGAAGTGGAAGACTGCACCTCCGTTGTTTCTCAGCACAGAGAGCGACCTGCAGCTCGCTCTGTGACCACATCCTCTCCTCTGCTGTTGCTTTCAAACGCCTCTGCAGGCTTTCAAACCCCAGTTTGTTCCATACCAACAACAGTGTCAACCTTCTTCTGTACAGAAATGAGAGCATTGATTTCCTGTTATGGGCTGTGGTTGACGCACATGTGAAAGTTTACTTTTCTACGAAAAGCATTCAACCTAAAGGCATTTAGCTTTACTCACAAACAATATGTTAATCATGACACATAGCTGCCATATAGTAATTGGAAAAACTAGATCTGACTCAAATCCACCTGAGTAAGTTCAAATGAGTTTAAAAATGTTAGAATTCACAAAGGCAGATTTAACTTACTGTAGCACTTAGATGCTATCAGAGATCCTTTCAGTTTTGCTCATTGGAAAATCTCATTATCACCCAAATGACCCAGTTTTTAGAGCTAGGGCTTAGAGTGGCACAGTGAATGGAAACATATGTCAGTAAGAAAAGGTTGAATTCTCAGAAAACAGATAGAAGCTAGTTTCTAAAAATATCTCTACTGAGTCTGTAATGCAGTGCAAGCTGAGATATGTGGATGGTGAAGTCCTACCTGCATAAATGATTTAGTTTATGGAATCTGACAGGTGGGAAGATTAATATTATATTCTGTTGGATTAGAATGGGTCTTTCTGACTTCTGACAAGCAGCATTATCTCCACTTTGACACTTAATACAAATTTTGAAAGAAATGATGATGACATATTTCCTCTGAAAGACTTTTATTGAGAAGAAAACTCAGCATAAAACAGCTCACAAGCACTTACAGAAACAGACAGCGTCATTACATCACCTCTGGATATCAAACTATTCACATGAGTTGAAGTCATTAATAATGCTATTAACATTATAGCAAGTTGCTTGGTGTGATTGACTGCTTAAGCACTGAAAGAAAATGCACTGCAACATACATAAAGATCTTAAATGTATTAAGAGAAATCAGCTGGTTTGTTCCGCTCAGCTCTCAGTCGTCTGTTTTCCAGATGAACCCTGTGCAGCAGACAGAGAAGGAGACATCTTAAGTGATTAATGAAAAACAACACTATTATATTATTAATTCCTTCACCTCCTTAACATAAGCCCCTTTCACACATGCACCTCGTTATTTAAGTGAAATGGCAATTTAACATGTCTGAAGAAGCAGACGAGTAACATTTATGTAAACATGAGGACAGGAATCTTATTCAGACCTACATTCTGTAACACAGGTCTGAATTGAATGCCGTCAGCAAATGCACACAGATGTTAAATGCATGGTCTTGTTCTGCCTTCTACAGAGCACAAGATGCACAAAGAAAATGAAATCAGTTTTGTGAACTATAAAACATTATGAATGAGCCAATTTTAAGTTGTTGAGGAGATTTTTCTCATGTCAGCTGAGTCTATAATAATTATTCCCCCTCCCCCCCCCTCACTGTGGGGGAAAAGGTTATAAAAAAACAAACTTGTAGCCATGATACTAATCAGACAATAACAATCTTTTGACTCGTGTGATCATGTTGGACGAACCTGAAGCCACCACACCAAAAACACCACAAAGACTCCATAGATGCCGCTCTTGACGATCAAAACAATGTAGGACAGTTTGGCACTCTGCGTGATCCTCAAATATTTCTCTGCAGAAAAGTGCAACATTTCAATGAATGACATGATTCAGTAATGTTTTGCAGATACTTGGAGTTGTATAGGTGCACACAAATATATAGTTACCTCTTCCAGGTGCTGGCAGAGAAAGAAAATGATACAGGTTAACACTTGTTTCAGTGCAATAACCACATTGGAGTTCCACATAATAAAAGACATGTTTAGGTTCTTCGAGGTGCAAATGAACATACTACCTTCAATGCTTTCGACCCAAGCTGAACGTTGCACAGTATCATTCCCATTAAAGAAGCTGACAGTGCAGTTGAAGAGCTTGCCGGGTGTGAACCACTGTCTGAGCGGGACCCTCAACCTGCTGGTGATGCTGTAATATTTCCCTTGCTGCACGGCAGCGTTGTCGGTCGCCACGCCATGTGTGACATTTTTCCCGTTGATCTTCCAAAACATTTTCACATGGTCCGGGTAGAAACCAGTAGCCACACACACCAAGGTCTTCTTGTTTTTTCTTTTGTCTTTGCTTTGACACTCATTTTTTGAAGGTTTAAGCACTTTCACTGTTGGCAGGGTGATATTAATGTTTGGATCTGTTGGGACAAAGGAAACAGATCATTAGAATAACTCCACATGTTGGGAAACGCATGTCTTTGTTTCTTGCTGAGAGAAAGAAACGACATGATGAGATGACACAGAGATGAAAGCTAACAAAATACACCTACCAGCACCTCTAAAGATAACTAATTAACATCTTATATTTTGTTTAATGAATATAAAAACTTTTATTCCCAATTCTCAGGAAGTTATTATTATTATTGTAGTAATCTTACCAAGAACTGTTAGCCTGGTTCCTTCTCCAAAATAAGCAGGATTAGCGCTCGACCACAACTCACACACACAAAACACTAAGACCCCTCTAGTGATGTTTAGAGTTTTCTAATTTTCCTCCACAAGTCACTTACATTTACAGTGCAATATATTAGTATGCCAGTGACTTATAAGCTTTTTTCTGTAATTTAAGTTGCTTTGTGTTCATTTTATTTAACTTTGAGTTTATTTAAATTTGACAGATTTTCAACACAAATGCACAGCATTCAATTTTACACTGTTTTATGTCCATTCAAGCACAAATTTACAGATCAACACAGCTGAACTCTAGCAAAGACATTCAAACAATATTTTTTATAACCCCATAAATAAACTTAACTTAAAAACTATTAGACAATTTAAAATGCCCTCCAGTGAATCATTTATGCATGTAAGGTTATTTTCTTACCTAGGACCATCAATTTGGTGCCACTACCAAAGTAAGCAGGCTCGTAGTTGGTCACATTGACACACAGCTGCACTAAAAACTTTCAGCACTAACAGCTGTAAACTGTCTTCTTTTTCTTCTTTACAGAACAAAACAAACAAACAAAAAAAAACTGGAAATGTCTCCACATTTAGCCTGTATCACAAAATTTAACATTTACAGAAAAATTGTAAAAAAAAAAAAAAAAAAAAAAGGTTAAATTGAGAGAATAGTGTAAAACAAAATCATCTCTTATAAACCAGCTAACTTGGAATTACATTACATTATATACATTTTTTTTAACCTTTGGTTCCAGTCCCAAAGTGAGCCTCTGATTGGGAACTCACAGTCATTCACAGAGTTGATAAGAACTTATGATGGGAGCTATTATCTGGGCATTGAGCCAATTCTTTTATTACTTCAGCAGTTTGCTGGAAAACAGGTTAGGACTGACTAGTTGGGACCGAAACAAAACTAACATATCCCATAACACCTTTTACTGTTCATCTTTTACTACATTTACTGCCGCCAAATAAAATCACCAAAAAGCAGAGTCCAAGAATTGCCCATTCTTGGATGAACAAGCTGTGAAATGTGCTTGGTTAGATTTGTTGTTGCAGATTTTCTTACCTACAACAGTGAGTTTAGTTCCAGCTCCAAAGTAAGCTTCACTGAATGAGCACAGAGCTCTCGAACTGTGACAAAAACTCTTTCTACTGCTTCTTTCTCAATACCTCTATTTGAAATGTACCCAACTTTGTCATACTTTGACATGTGGAGACTTTCAGTGAAATCTACTTAGGTTAACAATGAATCAAGTCGCTCTCCTCTAAAGATAACTTTCTAAACATCAACATATGATATTGTGCCATTTTTATGACACTTTAAGTCATTTTGATTGCAGTTACTACACCGCCTCTTGCAAAGTGTCAGTCAGACTTTCGAGTACCTTTACAGCAGATCAAATCTGATCAACACTTCTCTGATACATTTTTAATTAACTTAATGTCGATTTCTCACCTAAAACTCTTTATCTGGTTCCTCCACCAAAGTTAGCCTCAGAACCACCACCAGCACAGCAACAGTACTCAAATCAGCCCAAGGTGCTGTTTATGCTTTTTGCCTTAAAAAGTTTCAGCATATGACAGCATATGGATCACTGTCATTAATTCCTAAAAGCAAAATCTCTGTGCTGCAGCCAGTTTGTAAAGTTAGAAAACTTTTTTTTCTCTAAACAACAGCTGAAAAAAACGTGAGGCTCACATACAATATATTTTGCCTCACAGGTGAATTCATTACAAGAAAATCTGATGTCTTACTTACCAAGAACAGTCAGTTTTGTGCCCTGGCCGAAGTAGGCTTCATAATTAACACAGTGCACAAGCTTCACGTCAAAAAGCACTGAGCTGAACTAGAACTATAAAGGCCCATGTATGGGTGACTTCTAAGGAAAAAACATAAACAGATCCAATTCTTGTGCACTTCAAAACATTATAATACAATAATTCAGTCCTTTTTTTACCTGCACCTACCTAAAACTGTCAGTTTTGTTCCACTTCCAAAGTATGCTTCATTGGCATTGTCACAGCGCAGGAATACTGAGCAAGAATCTCCTGTCCTGTCCCACCAAATCATCTCAGGACCTTATGCATGTTTTGCTAATTAGCTTTGTATTCTGAGAGTCTATAGAAATTGTCTATATCCCAAAATACAATATTCAACGGGTATATTTAGCAAAAATTGTCACCTTGGTTTAATGTCCAGAGTAAGATCAGTGTAGATCAAATGGCAAACGTTTTTCATGATTACTTCCAAGCAATATGAACCTTTTATCGTGACAAATTGAAGTTGTGGGAGCTCCGACTTACCCAGAACAGTGAGTTTAGTTCCATCTCCAAAGTAAGCTTCACTTCCAGTGTCACACTGACTGTCTCCCCTAACAAAAAGTAACAAAACTGCCCATAACTGGCAACTGGAAATGGGCTAATAATCCATGAAATTACTGGAGTTTTAGAATCGAAAATGGGCATCACAATGTCCAAGTTTCCTGGGTATTTTTTACACAATTGAATAAAACCCAAACGCTGCAGATGGGTTTTAATTTTATTTTATTCCAAACAAATTTCCCCTCTGACATTTAGTTTTCTTACAATGCCAGAATAATGATATGTCCTGCACATTTTCAGAATATTGATGGTTTTATTGTTGCTAAGTGTCACAGGTAACTTGCAGCGCTCCACACTAAGCATGATAAATGGAGGAGGTTTTTGTACAGCGGCTCTATTGGATTGTATCACCGTGCCCCCCCTGTCCCCACAGTGAAAAAGCACCAGACAAAAACCTTGACTTCTCTTTGCTTCTCACATCATTCCCTCCCCCACCCAGCGTGTCCATATCTCAGGCTCTATCTTTCTCTGTCTGTCTGCGAGAGCAGCTGTGCACGTCGGTCTGACTGGCGGCTGAGGTGAGCTTCATGCCGCCTGACTGCTGCTATTTCCGTGAGAGCTAAGAAAAGAAGCAAGACTGAAAAGAAAACTGATTTCTATGTACAGTAGCAGCAGAGAGGAAGTGACATCTTTCCTGGTCACACCTCTTCATCCCACCCAGTTATAACTGATAAGACGCACTGTGTAACCTTCACTGAAAGATGAGACAGAGCTTGTGTATGATCCTTGAATTGTTTATAGTGGTGATGTCAACTTTTCTGACCGATGCCAGAGTAAGATAAACATTTAATCTGCCAGATCACAATGAAATTTAGTGTGGTCACCTTTTTCCCCAGAGGATGATCAGTGGTGATTTTTATAAGACCCTTACCTGCCTAATGCTACCATCAGGCCAAGATTCCCTCTTAAAGGCCCAATATGTAACTTTTCCAGAGACCCAGAGAAATCTGTAAAGCTGTCATAAATTGACTTTTTGTCCAGTTTTAAGCCACATTTTTACGACACACTTTTTAGATCGTGGTTTTTAACTATATATTTTTATAGTTATATATATTATATATACATTATGGTAAAGCAAAATAAATTTTGTTTTAGTACCGTTCATGCATTCACACCAAATCCGTTAATGCGGCACCTTCCTACAGGGTTGTGCAGAGGTGTGGGCATGTTTATTTGTGCTTTAGAATGTAACTGCTGTGAAACAATCAGAAAATAACATTTTATTTCTCAGATTCACTACTACTTCTCACTACACCACCTCTCGCTTTCTTCATTCACTCTATAGCTCGCTTGACCACCGCTGCTCTCTCTTGCTCGCGCTCTCTTTCTTTCTCTCCCGTCTTTTTAAAAATGAGTCAGGAAGCCAAAAACAAGTCTAACTTTACTTTTAACGTTATCCAATGAAGAGAAATGACCTCCTCTCGTCCTGGTAACATGCTACAATGCTACATGTAATGTAAACATAGGCTCTTCCGGTCTGTGTGTCGTAAATCGTTTTATCTGATTTCACAGGGAATCCAACTCAGTGGCAGGCATTTAGATGTAGTTAATATAGAGCCATCATGACACTGTTTCATAACCACTTAAAAGTTCCTTGTAGTAACTAAGTTATCAGAGAAACCAGCTGAGCAAACTTTAGCAGCAGCTCAGATCGCAGCCCCTCCAGACGTCCTCTGTCCACTGAACAGCGTCAGAAAATCACTGATTTTAAACATGAAACTGCTTTATTTAGTGTTTTTACTGGTTTTAATCACCAGGTCTGTTTGTTTTGGAGAGGAGGAGACCTCTGCGGATGATCCAGCTCCCAGTAAAGGCAAGGCAGGTTTATTTTTATAGCACCCTTCAACAACAAGGCAATTCAAAGTGCTTTACATAGAAGTAAAAACCTCCTGAACAATGAACTGAAGGAATCCTAACCGGGAGAAGCTCACTGCAGCGCACGGCAATGGTTGTTGTTTAACAATGAAGACAACTCCCATGATCCCACGCTACTTCACAGTGTCATCAAAATCTTGTTTTGATTGAAAGACCCCTAGCGGCAGAAAATTATATATTGTGCTCCATCACCTATTTCTCTAACATTTTTGGGGATTTTTAGAGTCCTAAATCATAAAACTTTCACTTATACACAAAATGAATCCTTCTAACAGCTCTGTGAGCTTTGAGCTAAATGACAACATCAGCATGCTAACATGTTCACAACGACAATGCTAACATTCTCAGCAAAAAAACGCTACCATGCTCATATTTAGTAGGTAATGCAAGTAATGCTAACATATTTATCTTTAGCAGGTAATGCTAACATGCTCATATTTAGCAGGTTATAGTTACCAGGTTCACCATCTTAGTTTACCCTAAACTACAGTATATAACACACTTAATGAAGTCATACTGACTGACTGAATAAGGCTATAATTTTTTAGTATCACGCGTGGGTTTGACTCATATGTTTTTAATTACATTTTGACATATTAAACATATCAAATGTAAGTGAAAGGTTGCTACAATCTTTCATTGAAAGATTATTTTTGTTTTTCTCTCAACCTCATTTCATTATTGTTTGGAACAATTCCATTCACAGCAAACCCCTCTATTCATATTTAAACTAAAACATCATCTATTATTTGACTGTCTCCACTTTCACATTATGATTTTTTAAACATATGTAATGCCAAATGTATCCTGTAGATGTCAGTGTATGATCAACTCTTTAACTTGTTATTTCCTTCCATATCAAGAAAAAATACTTTCATCAACTCAGGCAACAAAAAGAATGAAAGAATATAAGAAAAAGAAAAGCCTAAGAGCAAAATGAAAGAGACGTGCATGTAGAGCAGATAGACTGTGTGGGACAGGCAACTATTATTTACTCTGTTATAACACCTGTGTGCTTATCTAACTGATCAGACTTGTGGTGCCACAGAAATATCAGTGAAATAAGAAAAGCAGTGTTGTTACTTTAGGAATTAGTGGATGCTGAACATGTTGCTTATCAAATTCATGTAAATTAGTTCATATAGAAAGAGCTTGAACCATATGTTATTAAGGTCTTTCAGCAGCCAAAACCTGATTTCATGTAGTCCAAATTACACAGATTATCCAAGGATGAATGGCTTTTATTTATTGTATAATCTGTGGAAGGCCCTACATGCTTATTGGAATTATTTACTTATTTGTATTTCTTTCACTCTTTATATACAGTATGTGTGTCTGCACACATTGACCTCACTGCCCAAAGTTTGTGCAAGCTGTGGGCAGTGAGGAGGATGCATCACTAGTATAACAAGTACCACAGCAGACCAAAAGGAAGTATTCTACTTATCTCTGTTCCATTTTATTTTAAGCTATAAACTGCTCACAAAAAAAGAGTTTATTATAACAGTGAGTAAACATGATCATGTCACTGTTCATTTAAAATCTCAAAAACAAATACTATAATACATTTCAAATCATTAGTCATTACATGGAGGTGGGACACATTTAAAATATTACTCTCAAGAACGCACACTTTCATTCATGCATAAACTGGATTAGTTGTGTTTTCTATTCTTTACAGTTAATAATGAAAATACAGTATAATTCAATTAATAAAAATACAATTTAGAATTCAACAACACTGTTTTGTAAAGTTCATCAAATGAAAGTAATAGAAAGACCTTCTAAAAGGTGTTATTCAGTATTTTGGTTCTTAAAGTCAACACGTTCCTTGATTGCACTTTGTCGGGTTTAATTTGAATCTAAAATGAAGTTGTTGTTAGAGCAGGTAACACTAAGGTGCACATGTCATTGTGTTTCTTTGTACAATGTGTGTAAAGAGCATTGTTTACCCCCCAAAAAACAGTTGAAGGTTTAAATGTTAAAAAATGAGCTAAAGACAGAAAGAGCATTCCCTGCATGTATCATTAGTGATGCAGCTCTCAAACAAACACCTCAGCATTCACTGATCAACATTTATATTTTGCTGCTGGGGTTGTTGTTTAGCCACAGAGTGTGTCTGAGCCATTGTGGTAGTCTAGAGGCGCAGTAATACACAGCTGAATCTCCAGCCTCAACATGGCGTATCTGCAGAGTGGATTTAAGCACCACGGGCCGTGACATGGTGTACTTAGATTTGTTGAAAGGAGCTTCAGTGGTCCATATTTCTTTACCAAGAGAATATGTTACCAGCTGCATTTCCCTACCGCCTATGTGTCTGTACCAATACATGTACAAATATTCTTCATCATCTTGTTCACACTGCAGTGTTACAGATGTGTCTCCTTGGCTGAGAGCAAATGGAGGCTGATGTATTTTCACACTGCAGGAGAAACCTGGAGAACAGAAAAGAGAAAAAGGAAATAGTTGGGTTTCTATAAAAAAAAAGCAACAGTCAAATGAAAAAATGAATTTAAATGTTCTTACTGGCAAAGTGGAGAAGTGCTAGTGAGAAGACCTTCATGTTCACTTTACAGTTGTTACATGTAAAATAAGACCTGATTCTCTTTCTCGCACCTTTACTGAGGAAGAGTTTTCTCTGAACGCTCCGCCCACAGTTCCTCACAGAGTTTGCCTGGACAGCTACCTAGTGGCCACTATAAGCAGCACCTGCATGTTAAGGCCATTGTGTGACAGATTTGGTGTTTAACTAAAAAAAAGAAAAGAAAAAAAAGAAGAGTTCATGTCAATGTTTTTTGTTGTATCGCTCTTATAAATCATAAAGTATTGCAGTACTTATGTGTTCATGCATTAAAGTCACTTTTCTGCTGATAATAACTTAACTGAGACTGCTAAAAAGCAGGAGATAGAAGCTGGTATTAACCAGCTGTTGTTCATTTAAAATACACCACATACACACACTCTGTCTGAAACAGGCCATTTTAGCTCCTGTCTCTTTAAGGCCCACCTCCTGATGAGCCCACTCTGTTCTGATTGGCCAGCTTCCAGAAACTTCCCTTGGCAGACATTGAGTGAACAATGTCAATAACCTTAGCAACCAAGGCTACGGAACAGATAGCCATTTGTGGGCATGTGCAAATAGTCTGATGTCATCACAAGGAGGAAGTAGAGGTGACTTTGCAAATGAAGCATTCAGAGCAGAATGAAGCCCTGGGAGCATTTTTACATTTGTTCACCTCAAGTTTTTGAACTTTGACCATTTTTAACATAAACATCTGATATCATAACTATATAATAAAAAAAAAATTAGAAAATCACAAAAAGCATGATATGTTTCCTTTAAAATAAAAATATGGAAGTGGATTTTTATTTAGCAGTCTGTCCATCGTGTATTGAAGGGAAATGTCACAACTGTAAAAGTCAAGTATCATGGAACCATTGGGATTTATCAAGTTGTCAGCTTGTTCGGGGCAAATTTCTGGTTATAAATTCAAAAATGTCCATCCTAAAACATGACAGCTTGATAAAACTTCCATTCTGTGGAAACTTTGTAAAACTACCATGCAGAACTTCTTCAGATGCTGCAGCTGGTTTTGCTGACCCTTTCTAGTGTTACTGTTGCCAACACCTTTCACTAAATGTAACTAAGTAAATCCATAACACCATTTATTTACATAACCTTACGCCATTACAGTGAGGTCCAATCTGCTGAATTCTGAGTAAATGATTAAGATATTGGAGACAAAATACAGATTAGAACCAAGGTGAAATAGTCACTATGTGAGGCTAAGCACATTGTCAAATGTCACTCAGACTGTGATTTCAAGTATTATGAACCTTCTCCATCACTGCACCCCATGGACTGCTACATATTTGTATTCTTAAATGTGTATGTGTATGCATGTGTATGTATGTATCAATGTAGTCTCTAGGTGTGTGAATGCATGCATGTATTGTATACACTTACTTATGTATGGGTATGTCTATGCATATACAGTACATATGTAATTTTTATTTAAATTTTTTTGAAAGATGTGCAGGCTTGTTGTTGGTGGCATTCTGCCATGCAGATGAGTGAAATCAACAGTTTCCATCAGCTACCTGGAGAATGAATCAAGGTGCAACCTGGAATAGCCAAACAAAGTACATTGCATTTGGCCAGAGGACCTTCTTTTCTGTGTTTATGTTTTTGCTTCCTCCCCAGACACATCTGATAGGAGAGAAGGTTCTCACTTGGCATTTAGTGATGCATTTTCATTTGCTTGCTTTTTTTCTGTGTGAAAAGAAACCGAGCCAAGGGGAAAACACAAGTTTAATCACTTGTCCACTGATTCAGATCAGAGCAAACAAACTATAGATTTGAAAATGCCCTCAGTCTTGGTTTTACTCTAGCTTTGTTTTTCTTCTTGTTTTAATTTGTTACTTTACTTTTATCTTTATCTTTAGAAAACCTGGCTGACATGGGTATGTGATTATAACATATTTCAAGACCATCTTGCTACTGTCATTCTGCTACTATTACTGCTAAGACATCACTTTTCAGAATGTGACAATTTCTTTAACTTTGCATTTTTAAGGACCCTGCAGTCCAATTAAATTATATTACTGTCACTTACATTTCATGTTGCTCATCACAAAAAATGATTGCAGATTTTAATCTTCTTTACTTTCAGTGAAAAAGATTTCATAGAGCACTTTCACACAGCATAAAGTTAGATGATAGATATAACTTTGTAATTTACTCTTAAGTTTTGATATATGAGTATAGGAGGAGAAAACAGATACACTTTAAATGGGTCCTTTCTGTGACTTGAATGTGTGCATGTATGTAATTTCTTGACTTACACTGAACTGTTCCTTGTTAAAAAAAAAAAAAAGCTTAAAATGAAGCTTAAGGTATTTTGTGTCGTTAATATCAGATCAATATTTCAGCTGTATCACCAGCCTGGTTCTCAGGATGTTGAACTTAAAAACAACAGGAACATGGAACAGGGTTTTGATAAGTCAGTGACATTAGACCACATCACTGTGTACTGGCAGCGCAGAAATACACAGCTGAGTCTGAAATATTCACACGGTGAATGATCAGAGCTCCTCTCAGTCTGTTTTCTCGTACAATCTCAATTTGACCCATGAACTGCTTCTCATACTCGGCTGGGTTTACATCATAGGTGTATCCCATTCAGATCATCACTCCGTTCTTTCTTTGCTGGTACCAAAGCATCACATATAGATTGTCGTCATCATTACTGCATTTCATTTCTACACTTTCCGTTACATGGGCTGTTCTGGACTGAGACTGCTGAAAAGTCACACTCTTGGCTTGATCTGCAGAAAAAGAGATTCAAAATAGGGTTGATACATGCAGATTGCTGTGTAACATAACGAAGATGCAATTTTTCTTAGATCTTGGTTCATTTTAGAGAAATATTACATGGAAGCAAGAGAAAAAGAAAAATCCCAACTGGAGACATCGTCCACGTCCATGCTGCTGTAGGAGAAACTCCAGACTCCAAAAGAAAAGACTCCTTTCCCCCCTGCTTTTTAAAGACGCATGTCCCCGGTTGTAACTGAAGAAAAAACACTCAGGAGTTTTTGTGAGGGAGGGGCATTAAACCTCATCACTGTGCACTTGCAGCACAGAAATACACAGCTGAGTGTGACAGGTTTGCTCTGGGAATGATCAGAGCTCCTTTTAACGTGTTTTCTCTTCTTAGCTCAAACTGCTCTTTAAAATTTCCCTCGTAGGTTTGGGTGCCTGATCCATATCCAAACCCAATGAGGATCATAGACTGACTGTCCCTTCTTTGCTGGTACCAGAGCATCACTGGGTGGCTGCTGTCATCATGGCGGCAGTTGATTTGGACCTCAGTGTTCTCCTTCACTATCTGAGGAAGACTTTGATGAACTGTGATACTGTTCACCTGACCTGAGGACAATTTAGATAAAATTATTGATGCAGAACAGATGAACAGAAAGAGTTTAGATTTAATATACCGAAGAATCAGTTGGAAATATCTTCAAAGGAAATGAAATTTGAGATCTTACTTAGAAACCAGATGAAGAGAATACCAAATGCATACACAGATGAAGACATTGTCATGCACTGCTGTGTGAAAAACATGATTTTACTCTGGGTGAGTGAGGGCATGTGTGTTTGTATTTGGGAGGTGCTTATTCATCACCACATGCTTCTGAGCAAACCTCTGTGCCATGTGCTGCAACTCCACCTATTGGCTGGATCTTTGACAGATTCAGTTTACATTCTTAATGATAATTAGTAAAATATTTGAGATAATTCTTTTTGGCAAGTGCATGAGGTTAACTAATGAGACAGGCTCATGCAAAGGGCCATATGAATCCCAACCATGCCTCATGTTCAGTCCATCCACTCTGTGTAGCTGGACAGCTTGGCTGATAGTAAAACTGCAGCTGATTCCTCCTGGTAGTGGAAGTATTATTAGCAAGAACAACCCACAAATATCTGCTTCTTTGCCAGTTGTTTATTCTATTATTGGATCTTAATATTTTATGTTATTTTTAACAAGTGAAATAAAAATTAACCACTGGGGTGTGATCACTTCACCAAATACTAATATTAAAGATCCCCTTTCAGACCTGTTTCAAGACATATAAAAATAGCCTGAATGGAATAATTATGATATGATAATTTGTGTCTGATATAGTTTTTCCACAAAAAAAGGTTCAGTTACCTTGTTAAAAATTACATCTCTTCCTTCTCCTTCATTGAAAAATCCATAATCTAATCATATGCAAATATTTTAAGTTTCAGACACAACTGTGAGTTGCATACTGGACCATGATTGGCTTCACACTAATTGTGATTGCATAAATCATGCCTGTAGGTACACGTGTTAAACTCAGATTTAAGGTGAGCGAAGAGAAAATTTCCTGCTTCAGCAGATGAATGTGAAAACAAACTGCACATACATCATTCTGCACAGAGAAGCTCAAACATCCAACTGAAAGAACAATGAACAAAACTCATTCTTGAGAGGAGAGGGCTTTAATGATTTCTCTTTTTTGTGATCAAATGTCTATTGCTTTTACTATATCCTTTAAAGGTGCAGCAAAATTATATGACTGCCACATACTGTATCAACATACTGTATATTGTATGTCCCAAAGCTTAACAGCATGCCCCCATTCTTTTTCCTTCTCTCTCTTCATATATTTTATTTACAGTTTTCCTATTTCATACTTAAAGAGGAAAGTTATAATGAAGTAACTGTGAGACAAAAAGAATGTATACATGCGTAGAAGATGAAAAATAAATACATAAAAAAAGATGGTTGGCTGTCATCATTTAAAAAAAAAATTTAATGTTGAAAGATAAAGAGATTGATACAAATACTGCAGGAATGGCAGACTCCGCCACTAACAATGAAAACTAAAGGTAATTACAGAATGTAAATACATTGAATAGCTATTGCTGAAAAAATAAAGACAATAAATACTTTCAAAACTGGGTTTGATTTCAATAAAATCTGGCTGACCCAAATCTGTGTCAGCCAATGCAATGACATCATTCTAACATTTTCCAGTCAGTCATTACTGAATATCATCATATTTAATCATATCATTTTAAAGCTTTTCTTCACCAAATCTACAGAATTCTGTAAGTTAAATTGAACCAAACAAGCCTTCTGCTGGAGGCAGATGCTTTTCTCCCAGTGCTTTTAAACTGCATCAAACGATCTTTCATTTGATGCAGTTTCATGAGCTTTCATGTTGGTGTGTTAGTATCTGCTGGATCGTCATGGTTTTTGTAAGAGAGAGGAGCTGTCTTTACCACTGTGCTAACTTGCTGCGCCAAAATATTCTGCATCATGTTCAGGGTGTCTCAGCCTCAGGATGTGAAGATATGCTGTATTCTGTCCATTCCCACTCACATTGAAGTGGCCTTTAAAAGAAGGCTCAACAGTTGGACTTTTGTGATACATGTAGCCGATCAGCTTCAGGGCAGTGTCTCCCTTTAAGCGCTGATACCACAGAATAGTGTTATACATTTGGATTTTATGTGTGCAGGTCAGTTTCACTTCATCATTCAGTGGCATCAGCAGCTCAGCTGGAGACTGAAGAACTTGCATTTCTTTACTGGGGAAAACTCCTGTAGAGAGATATAGAAACAGCACTTACATGTCTACAATATACAGTAGCCTCAATAAAACTTGAATTATGACACAGTTTAAGTCAGTGGATCATACTGTAACAATTAGGTAGAACAAATGCTGCAACAAAAGCCTCTGACATGTTTTATTAGAATGAAGGGTGCCACTTTCTAATAAGGCACTCTTTATTATAAAGGGTTTATAAGTTGTAACTAAGTGCTTTGTTAATGTTAATACTATCACTTATAAAACTTAATGACAAGGGTCAAGCGTTATTACTGTCTGATAAGCCATGGAGTCAGTTATAACTAATATTTATTTCCATTAACAATGAATGTATCAATTCATTTTTTTGTTTGATCAATATATTGTCAGACCTTGGTGAAAAACATAGTATCTTACAGTGCAAGTTGATGTGCAACCAAAAGTCCAAAACCCAAAGCAGACAACAGTCAATGTCAATTGCACTAACATAGAAAACAGCAGGTTTTTGCCCTCACCCGAACTCCCTATACCTAACTCCAGCCATTCATCTTGAATGTCTAACCCTAACCATCTTTGTGTCAACAGCTATTCCGATCCTGGAGAACACTGCATTCTACCCTCGTGACCACTGGTTAGTTGTAACCAAAAGGACAAGTTCACAATTTTTTAAGTCGGTCTTAAAACAACAGTCAGATGGCCAATTGAAACAGTTTTTTCTTTCTGTAATCATTCCTCCTGTTCAGGGTTAGCACATTATGAAGATCCAACATTACAGTCTTTTAGTGCCAAAGTCCCTCTTTTTGTTACTATACTTCCACCACAGCAACAGGGAAACACTGTCTGAGGAAACACAAAGAGGGAATTTGATACTAAAAAGACTGTAAATGTGGCAGATATCCACTTGATATGACTAACTCAGACTGCTGAAGCCTCATATAAGCTTCACATCAACTTTTAAATGCATTTTTGCACAAAATGACTGTGTGGACACACTGTGGATTTTGGCCAGCAGTCTAATCTAAACCCAACCAGATTTGCCTCAGATGTCTACCTACATCTTGGTTTCTCCTCATTTCTTTTCTTACTTACAATGCTACTTTGTGGTTTGGGGGCTTCTCCTGGCTGAATGGGGGTCCACATGGTGCAAGGATTCTTGAGTGACATGCACCTACCTGTATCTTGCTTTTGTTTCCCCATGTCCAACAGTCTAGTAGATGGACTTAGGTGGGGGTAGCCATCTAGAGTCTCTAACCTATATCCCTAACCCTAGCCCAAGCAAATTTTTGTCCTAACCCTAACCCCTTTTCCAGAAAGAAAGTGGTCAAACTGTCCCTTAGAGGAGCTAGTTAAAAAAACAAAGCAGGTGTCCTGCTGGTGTTACACCTAAAGAGTGCAAGCTGACTCAAGGTGTGACATATTTTAGAAATGATTTATACTGAAAAAACAAATTAAAAACACAATGTGGGTCGGCTGATCCTCAGTGGTTTTACTGGTTCAGGTGTTAACTGCCAACTGAAGAATGCAGCGCAAGCTCACAGCTTATATACCCACGGATGATCTTGTGCCTTTTATACTCAAAAATGTATGAAATTGAATGAGGGGGTGTCTGTAAAAATGCAACATAAAGTGCATACATAAAATAACACATTTGAGTAAGTGGGCAATGTAACATAAATATCCTATGTGCCACACTGGCAACCCAAAAGTTGTTCTTATTGATGAGTTATAACTGATATGTAAAGCATTAGTAAATTGTTTATTTACCAGATCTAAATACCATTAGTTACAACATATGAACTCTGTAGAAAGTAGGTGTAGAAAGTGGCACCAAATATTCCACTACAATTCCTGCACCCGGCTAATTGAAAGAGTTTAAAGGATAAAGTCAAAACTGTAATAGACAAAGTGGATTTCTGAATACCTTTAATCCAGATGATGATGTGTATGATGAGATGAGGCCAGATCATGTTGAATGTTATCAACCAGCAGAAATGTCTCCTGAGCTGTTTGAAGGTGAAGTCAGAAGCTCAACTGTCTGGCAGGACTGAGGACTCTGTCTCACTGTGTTTCCATCTTTCTGCCATTTCTACTTCTGCTCCTCCCACTGTTTTGTTGAACGTACAGTATAAAAAAGTGTGAGGTCATGTGGTTTGTGAGATACAGGTTTTTGTACGTTAATTTGGGGCTTTTCTATTGTGGTGTGTCTAAATGCTGCACAGAAATAAAGCCCACTGTCTTCAGGATGCCTCAGTTTGAGCAGATGAAGGAATGCCTCGCTTTCACCATTTCCACTCACGCTGAAGCTACCCTGATAGGGTTTCTCAACAGTTTGAATACTTGTATAACTTGTAAAACCGACTAGCTTTAAAGAAATGTCTGCTTGGGAGCGATGATACCACAGAATGGTGTCATAGTTTTTGATGCGGTGTTTGCAGGTCAGGTTGACTTTATCATGTATCTCCACTAGCAGATCAGCTGGAGTTTGATGAACATCTTTACTTTGATTTGGTGATGCTCCTGTGGAAAGAAGTAGAAGATAATGAAGGTTAATTCAGCTGAAGCCATATGATCAAACTTACAGTGTTGAAGCAAAAATGAAGAACTTGATGTACCTTTGATCCAGAAGAGAGGGATAATAATTATAATTAAAGGACTGTTCATGATGTTCATCACCTCTGCTGAGTGACAAGAATTCAGAACTGTTTGTGTCTGAAGCAGGAAAGGGAGGTGATTTGGTGCAAAGAGCGTCGCATGAAAAAGAAAACGAAAAGGCATTACGTCAAAAGTAGATGGGTCCCTGATACGCTGTTACAGCAGCAGTGTGTTATGGTAAAGTAAAGTAAATGGCTCTTCAGTTACATATTACACAGGATGCGTTTTTGATCTATCTCATGAGGCTAACAGCCCCTAGAAGCTGTAGTTTTCATTACACTCTGTAATACAAAATTGTTTCCAGTGTTGGAGGCTGTATTCTTTGAGATCTATTGGTAATCTGTTTAAAAATGTAGTGTTTGTGCATTGTGGTGGTACTCGAGGTAAATCCAAAGGGTTTATTCCCCTCAAACATGAATGTGCTCAGAAGGTCAAATTTGCCAATTGGAGAATATTTGGTTGCGTGCCAATGTGACAGTTTGGCCCCAGGGTGACACTAGAGAAAAGGTCATGGAGTGGCTACACTTGAAAGGATTAATTTTCTTGAGAGCATGCATAATAAATCTCCCGGCAATGCAATTTGATTTCTTCTGTACAATATTAGTAGAAATGGAAAGCTGATGGTGGCACTCGGGAAAAAGTCAAGGGGTCATCAAAATATCAGGGAAATCTGAACATTAGTTTTCAATGTGTATTGTTATAGACTCTGACCATAAAGTGTTGGTCAAAAGGAAATTTCAACATGATGCTAAAGTGGGATCAGTGGTTTCCAAACTTCCAAACTTCCAAACTCCAAAAAAGAATTTCATGATAATGAAAATACTCAAAACAGCCCAGTTGAATATAACTGACATAACATTATCAAGAACATGTTTCTTTTCATGAATGTTTCTCATTAGTTTCTGTGGTGCAAATGAAAAATGCATGTTGAGTTTTTACACATAAAATACACAAGGTTGTCCTGTCACATAGGCCTTTTTCACAGCAGACATTTTGATTTATCATAGTAGGAAAAGCACAGGTGTAACTAATAACATAAGCAATGTCTCTGTCCTATTTAAGTGTCCCAGTAAGTCATGTCAGTGTGACAGTGAGCTTGAAACTAAAGCAGCTAAATGGATTTCAACCATTGTTAATGTTATTTACACCTGTGCTTTCCTACTGCGACATGTCAAAATGTGTTCCAATGCGAAAGGCTTATTGACAGATAGGCTTCCCTGTCTTGTTATCCTGCACTTCACATTTTGTTTTACTTTCCTTTGCTTTACTTACCCAAAGGAAAATATTTTGACATGTCATAGCAGGAAAAGCACAGGTGGAACAAATAACATTAATGACTCTGTGTCAACAGTTTCTCTAATGCAATGCAGTAATTAGTGTTATTATTAGTTACAGCTGTGTTTGGTAAGACAGCTGTTGAGTTTTTTAGATATCTTCAGGATGTGATGAATGGACTGACCCATGTTGCAGATATTTTAATTCACATTACAAAATGATGAAATACACATTGACATCGAAACTTCACTCTTGATCTTGGAAAACGTTATTAACCTTGTGGTGTTTTGCCAACTGAGACCTGCATTACCTTTTTCCAGCAAAAGCAATGTAATGCATTAATGTTTGATTTTCAGTAAATGCAGTATAGTAGGGCTGGTCAATATGGCAGATATCTGAAAAATCACATAGAAATAATCAAACTAATTTTCAAAGCATTGAAGTGTATTCCACAGTTCTGCATTACATGAGACCAAACTCTTCATATACATGTATGTAAACTGAAACTACAATAACTAGTTTTCTTAGTTTTTAACTACAACATTCTCAGAAAAGTAACCTGTAGAACAATAACATGGTCATATTATTAGATAGATTAGAGATAAGGCCACTGACAGTCTGTGAAGAGTAATATTTAACTGTCTACCAGCCCTGTACTACAGTTACTGGTCTTGCAAGCTGCTAGTAAAGTTTAAAAAAAAAAGGATGCCAAGACACATTTATATAAAACCTGTGTTAATATCAATTTAAAACAGATGTTGCTTAGACATGCTGTCCCCTTAATATCAAATTATAATTTCTGCATCTGCAAGGTTTACATGACTGCATGATGTAGTGTATATTTTTATTTATTTTATTTGATTCTTACTATTAAATCATTATTATTTATTTATTTATTTATTTTTTTTAAATGGTAGTCTGACTGAGATCAAGATGCCTTTTTCAAAAGACATCTGTGTACAGGAATGAACACATACAGTGTAGACATGGACAAACACACAGCAGTCACAATAAACACATAATTTGCATACACAAGGGTCATTAATTCCACATTGATGGAAAGTGCTTAAGTATCATGTTTTAAAACCTTTAAAAGAAAGTAAATATTTTTAGTTAAGGAGGATGTGTAAGGAGCTCAGTATTTAAAACATTTTTTTCCCATCTTAGTTATTAAATCATTATGAATTATATCTGATGAACCTCCTCAAAAAACTCAATACGACACACTCAGCTGTTGTTGCTGTATTCCCTCAAATCCCCAGTGATATTTGAAGTGCTTCATATTACTCTTCATAATGAATTCTGCTACAATCCACATAACACAACAGCATGAGCAGATGGTGATACTATATCAAACCAAATTACCACCACAGAAGCAGGTGCCCGTTGTTCCACATCCTGCACAAATCACCAATACTGAAAGATAGTGTGTAGTTTTTGTAAACACCACAGAGACTTTGTGTCAGCGTGCATCACGAGCTGCACAGTAGTACACTGCGCTGTCCTCAGATCCAGCCAGCTGGAATGTTAGAGAAACATTTTTTGCATTGTTCTGACTCAGATCTCCAATGATTTTGAAGTGCTGGTCATCTGGCTTTTCCATTATGACATTATTATAGTTGACATATCCAATGAGTTTCATAGCAGTCTGTCCAGGTGGCTGCTGGTACCAGAGCATCACTCTGTAGTCAGTTTGTTCGTGGGTGCAGATAAGCTGCACTTTGTCACCAGGGTTCCCGATGAGAACGGGGGGAGACTGACGGACCTCAATACCCAGACAACCACCTGGATATAAAAAGAGAGACATTCTTTACATTGTGATGGATGACAGAGACAATGGAAGCCTTTTTTTAAAACATAAATCATTACCTGTAAGGCAACAGAAAAAGAGAAAACAAATCATTTTGACATCTTCTTCCTAACAGATCAGGATCACATAAAACTGTTACTCAAAACCCTCAGACACACTAGATAGTACTGAGTTTTAGATATTAGCTTATCATACTGCCATGTGGAGTCAATCGGTGCCTCTGCTGAGCTGCCTGAGGTCTGAGGAGAAAAGGGATGTGACATACTCAACAGGGCCAGAGCTGAACTCCGCCTCTCTACATCCAAATCACCAGCATTGGCCGCCGGCTGTAAAAGAAATTTAGTTTCTCCTGCGTAAAATACTCACCTATGAGACAAAGCACTTTATACTTAAGAACACTTCTTACACCTGCTGTGGGATGCAGAAGCAAATCAATATATGAATACATAAATAGAGAACAAAAATATCACGTTGAATGAAAGTCTAGTATTTTTGCCTGTAGAAATTGTAAATAAAAAAAAAACTGTTGTCACCACTTCATCACTCCATCAATCTTAGAATTTCAAGTGGGAATGGATAACAGAAAAACCACAGGAGGTTTAAACAGTGCTATATAACAAGACAAAATTGGACCATATTGCCTGATTTTCTTTAAAAACAGGAGGTTGCATATATAATGGGAGAATGCCCAGATGAAAATAAAGCTGGTTTGAAGTGTCTATCAATTCTGATGTTTTTACCAGTGTGTGTGTGCATGATGTCTGTGTGTTTTGATTTGACTTAGTTAAGAGCCTGAGAAAAAGTGCTGTGACATTTGTAGCAAATTGTGTACACACAAGTAACACACAGTAACTGCAAAAATGTGGATAGGGTTCATATCTGTTTAGAGCACATTATCTGTTTATATCCAAATAATGTATTTATACTTGTTTACATCCCTTATAAACACATTTTCTTTACTAACTCTTCACTTATACCTATATATCTAAATATAGTTTATATTCTTCAGTGGTGTTAAAATACTCCTTGTGCATCTCATTATCTATAAGGCAGTGAACAGGTTTTTGCCTTAAGAGGATATCTCAAACCACTGCATCAGCTTGTAGTCAGTTCTTTCATGGCTGCAGACCAGCCAGCTTAAGTTTTTGAGTCCAGAGAATCACCAGGAAAGAGGCCTTAGGAATGAATTTGAGTTTGTTGAGTTTTAACTCCACCTACAGGGAAGATCTGAAAATCATGATATGGATCCTAATACACTCAGAACTAAAGGCAAGCAGTTTTTGCTCAAGTGCACAGACTTCTTACATCAGCCTCGCTCTCTGACACAGTTTTGACAGCTGAATACTTGTGCTGAGCCCCTATGTCGTCCGGCTTCCCCCCAACCACCATGTAAACTATGAGGCTCATGGCCTCCCCTGGAGGCTGCCTGTACCAGCACATCTGTGTGAGACCTGCATCTCTCGTGTGGCTGCAGTTCATCTCTGCAGATTTGGATGCATAACCCCAGCTGGTTTTAGGGTGTTGGCTGTGAACTGTGAGAAGAAAAAAAAAAACAGTTTGAAAAATTTAACTGACAAAGATGAATTTGCACATAAGAAAATGGGCTTACATCTATTACACCTTGAAACAATAGAGGTGAAAATGTAAATATGATGAAAAACTGAGCAATCGTGGTCATCCTTTCAAAACAAATGACCATGCAGCCACAATAGACACAGTGAATGTGTGGCTACAGGTTATAAAGGAAGATGGGAGGTTACAGTAAATACTGTTTTGCTCCACAGAAAGAACCTCCCACTTTAACCTCTAAATGAGAGGAAAAAAATTGTTTTAAATACAGGTGCCAGGGGATGTGAACTGCATTATAGACATGATAAAATGTGTGACAGGGAGGTTTTTGTGCTGAGGAGCAGCGATAAATAGCACTGTGTAAACTAGCAGCACAGAAGTACACTGCACTGCTGTTGAGACTGAGTTTCTCAGTTGTTAATGTGCTGATTTTGTTTGTATCTGCGCTCCCACTCATCTTCACAGACACTCCGGCCTCAGGAAATGGACTCCCTGCTAACATGTATCCCAGCAGCTGTAACTGTCCAGTATTTGGTCGCTTGTACCAGAGGATCTGATTGTAGCTGGGGATACTGTGGACACAGCTGAGTTCGGCTGTCTCTCCTGGACTTTTGTGCACCTCAGCTGGAGTCTGGTGGACTTGACTGAGTGAGGAACCTGAGAAGAAGACACTAATAAACACCAGAAAATATTCAACAGACAACATTCAGAATTATCACTAGCTACATACTTTGTAAACTGAATCAAAAATATCCATCCTTGCTTCATGACTTTACCTGAAACCAGAACAGTCTTAAAAGTTATGCTTAGGATTAAGATGATCATGCTGTGTAGGTAAAGTATTTAAATTTTCTGCAGAATGTTATAAGAGCCTTGTTGCTGCTTTGAATCACTGTTTTTCCCAGCAGATCTGCTGTTAAACTGTTCACCCACATTCCAGTCAGCATAATAAGTCTAAAGGTGGGTGGTGCCATCATCCCTCAGCTCAACTACCTCTTCATCACCAGTTCAATATACATGTAAAGATATACTGCCACCTTCTGAGCAGAGGTGGTGGGGTAAAGTAAGTGTTTTGCAAGTCACAAGTCTCAAGTCATGGATATGAAGTCCTGAGTGAAGTCCAAGTCAAGGCCAATAATTTCAAAGTCATGTCCAAGTCCTAAACTTTGTGTTTTGAGTCTTAAATAAGTAATTTAAAGTCCAACTAAAATTACATTTAGTCATGTCTTTTTGCAGTCAAAAATACTGTCAACATTTTTTAAAGTATTGTAAATAGTTTCTTTATTATTACAAGGAAGAAAAAAAGTCTTTGGGGAAAAGTCAGAAATACTCCTTTTTGACACAGCCAGCTGGAGGGGTGTGTCGGGGTCTGTGTTTGATTGACAGCAGGCTGACCTCTGATGTATCAATCTACAGAGCATATAGCAGACAAAATCTATTTTATTTCAGCGGGAATTTAAACAGTCAGAATAAAAGTAAGTAAAGCTGGATTTACATAAATGATGGATACTTTTGAAGAAATATGTATTCATAATTGTGTATTTATAACTTTTGATTAAACTTTATTACATTTGAAAGTAATGTGATCATATGTGCTTTGGTACACAGCTACAGATTATCCTGAAATATGTGGATATTCATGCTCCCCAGAGGATGAAACTGTACGTTTTAGTGACCCCCCCTGATTTACACAAGAAATATCATCAAATTGATAGACTTTACTGATCATATTTGTGGTCCCCAGAGGATGAACCTTTTCCATTCTGGATGTTACATGAGCGCTTTCCTCAGCTCTACAAGTAGGCAACCTTACTCACAATCTAAATTTATTCTAGATTTACCGAGTATATACATACTTTCAAGGGAGAGCCCCCTTCATTTTAGGGTTAGTTTAGTTTAGTCTTTTCCACTTTAATATTATAAGATGTAGGGTACATTGCAACAACTTGGGGTGACTAATGGGATTTTGGATTTTGAATCTTGTTGAAATGTGAGTCAGTACTTGTCATATGAATTTAGCTTATTAGCAGGTAGGTTCTCTTTTAATTTCTTTATCAAAATAATGCCTAATCCTTTGAAAGCTTGTAAAAATTGATAATTTTTTAAACACATGCTGTGAACGTTCATAAAATCATCACTGAAAAGTGAACTAATTCAATTTAATGCAGTAATTCAGTATTTAGCTCATGGTTAGCTGGCATTAAATGTTTCCAGAAAGCCTTTGGCATGTTTATTACTGTGAGTGACTGGAGTGTATTTGTACTGCTGTGTGCTGTAGTTGTGTGGCTATGCTGCAAGGCTGCAAATAAATATGTTGCACTGTCTTCTAGCAGCAACCAAAGTGAAAAAACAGAGGGCAAAAACACAAGTACCTGAATTTATCTGCATCTGACTCCTGCTACAGAATCTTACTGTGGTTTATATTCATTTGTCAAAATGCCTTTCCTGGAGAAAATGTACGAAACGTTTATTTGAATTAGATGATTTTAGATGCTTCAGTATTTCAATACTTTTTTTTTTTTTTTTCTATTTTTGCTGTTTACCTGCCTTCACCCCCTCACTGGAAATATGTAAAAGTACTTTATTACAATTACTATATCAAAAAATTCTCTTATCCAGTAATTAAAAGTCACTACAATAATAATAATGAAAAAAAAAACAACTAAGCTTCCACCAAAGTACATCTAAGTATGTCAGTTATTTCAGTCAGTTTATCACCTCTACCTGGTTTTCCATTCTAACTGCGTATGTCTTATATACTTGTCATTGGTTTGTGTAATTAGTGTTTCCAATGGCACTGAAATGTTTTATTACAGGTTTAAAGCTGCAGTTTTTCAATCAGCATTTCAAATTTAACTGATTGATAAATGGTGATTTCTGCAAGACTGACATTGGCTTTAGTCACTTAGTCTGTAGATGTCTTGATTTCACTCCATATGTTGTATTGATTTTAAGTAATAGTTTGATTTTAAATATCATGAAAATCATATATTACTTATACATATAACAGATATATTAAGCTATGTGTGGAGGGAAACACAACACCTTATTGCATTATAAAAGTGTTGCATCAAAGCTGGTTATCTGCTCGTGTGGTTAGAGCAGGTGAACATTGTGATTGTGTTACTGGATAGATCTACTGAGGGTTTTTGTTAAACACTGAGGATTTATGCAACAGTGTGCATAACTGGCAGCACAGTAATACACCACGCTGTCCTCGGCTCCGCTCAGTGTTAGAATATGAAGAGATGACAGACTTCTCCCATCTCCACTCACATTACAGAACTCTTTGAATGGATCCTCTACGGTCACAGAATCGTAACGTGCAAAACCAATGAGTGTCATTTCACTGCTTCTCACAGACTGTTTGTACCACTGGATCATATAAAAATCACTATTAGAGTGATTGCAGTTGATCAGGATTGTTTCCCCAGGACCTATGATGATGGTGCCAGGACTCTGATGAACGTCTTTTGTTGAGAGCCCTGCAGAAACACAGTGTAAACATACAGTTGTAGCAAAGATTAAAAAAAATCTCAAATATTTAGGATTTACATGACGCATGAATTCATGTAACATTACCTGCTACACAGAGCGGCAGAGTAGCTAACTGTATGAGCAGTCTGATCATCATCTTTGTGCAGGTAAAAATAAAAGAATCGTGAAGAGTGCAAACTCAACAAAGCTGTCTATATGGAAGAAAGGGTGGGTTGACATTGTAGGATGTCTCAGCTTTGATTAGGAGGTATAAACAGTAATTCTCAGTGTTGGTTAAAACAGGAAGAGGCAGGGTTTACTGCATATCAGTGACAGTTTCCCGTGGCGAGATACTGTACAGGTGTGCTCTTTTTCTTCAGAGGGAATTTGTGGGTTTTTGTAGAGCAGAGAAGATGATTGAGTCACCGTGCATACTAGCAGCACAGTAATACATGCCACTGTCCTCTGGATCTCTGAGTTTTAGAACATGAAGTTCAGTTTTCTTTGAACCATCTCCAGTAACTTTGAAACTATTATTACCAAATGATTTTTCAATGGTGTGACTACTGTAGAAAGTATATCCAATCAGTTTAAGCTCAGAGTCACCCAGAGACTGCCAGTACCACAATATTGTATCGTATGAACTGATTGAATGGCTGCAGTTGATTGTTGCAGCATCATGAAGATGTCCCAATATTGCTGGTGGAACCTGACGGACCTCCTTACTCAGTGAATGACCTGCATTTAAAGAAAAAAAATAACTGTAAGAAAAACAGTGATCATTTTGAAAAATTATGCTTTTAGTAAAGGTCGGTCAAAGGATTTGAGTTCAAACCAACAGGAGAGCCAGAGAATTAGGAGAGTGATCCCTTTGGGGTTTCTGATCATGATGACTTAATCTTCCTCTCTGACTCTGTCGCTGCCCTGACAGACTGAACTGACATTGTGGGATGAACTTAGAGGGGAGGAGACAGAAATTCAGTAAGTTTTGGCTCTTCCTACAGTGCTTCTCTTTTCTGGTATTATCTGTGAATGTCAGTTGACACAAATTACAGGAAGTAATTTTTAGCCACACTGGCTAACATGGCTCTAGGGATGGCAACGTCTGACCCCAGAGGATGAAACCTTTGTCTTTGGTGATCCCCTGAATTTTCATCTACATGTACAGAAGCACCACCAGCATGTCAAAGTTTTCACTTATCCTGTGAAATATCTTAACATCTACTACATGAATTGGCACATAATTTTGTGTAGACATTCATCCTCCACAGAGCATGTATCCAAATGACTTTGGTCACCTGACTTTTCCTCACCCATCACCAAGAGGGTGACATTTGTGTGTTTTGAGTGGAATGTATTGTAAACAATTGGATGGATTGCCACAAAATTTGGTAGACATTCATGTCTCTCTCAAGATGAATTGTAATGCCTTTGGCCATCCCTTACCTTCTTATCTAGCGCCATCATCAGGTCAAATTTCAAATGTCCAAATCTTTGGTTAATGACCAAATACCTGCAAAACTATAATGATATTCCAATCACCCTCAGCTGTTCTTTGTGTTTAGTGTGAATAAGCAAATGTTAGCATGTTAACACGCTTAACTTAGATGGTGAACATGGGAAATTATACAGTATACTGTAGCTAAATGCTGAACATTAACATGTAAGCATTGTCACTGTCAGTATGTTGCCATGCTGACTTTAGCACTTCCCTAAGTTAAAGCTCACAGAGCCACTAATGTGGCTGTAGACTGTAGAAGTGTTTCTCCCATGGTATCTCACTAGATAGATAGTTTGGTTTTATTTGAACAGGTTTTGAGATATCTGTTTCTGAGATTTCTGCTGCCACTCCAGTTCAGTGGAGGTCAATGGAGTTTAATTTGTGGTGCTCACCAGTTTTGGGAAAACTACTTTCAAACTGTAGCTAAAAGCTAAAAGCTACTCTTCACTGAAAGTAGATAAACTTCAGCAACACTAGCTACATATTTGTTGAAAGTAGCAAGCTACACTATAACATACTGAAGCTATTTTACACCAAGATATAATTATGATTTTGTGGCGTAATTTATTCTCTATACTCTTTTCTGTCTTTGTCAAGCCAGGTGGATGACTTTCAACATCAGTATCTTTAAAATGATTGCAGAGTGCATGTAAATGTGTTTGATTTGACTATTTAAAGCACTTCTGCTATTTACTCTTAAAGTGTCTAATTGATCCCACCTGCAGCAGGAGGCCAACAGAATGGAGAAGAGAGAACAAGATTGGTATCAGATCAGGCTGACCAGCTCTCCAGTCCGGGGTACATCCTTCAGGGCAGGTTGACTTCCAGTCACGCACAGTCTGCATGATTCTCTCCTGAATAAAAAGATGGAGAGATGTAGGTGCACTTTGCATTTCTGGGCTATTTTTTTTTCAAGAGAAAATTAAATCTAGCGTGTGGTGAAAAACAGCTTGCTACTCATAACATTACATGATTTTAAAAATAGCTATGGTACCTGAATGCTACTGGGAAATGTAATTAAACTAGTACTGTGTTTGATTACTACACACTAGTCCCTACAAAAACTATTGGCAGCATGTTTTGTCATTAATCAGAGTAAGAGTAACATTTTTTCTAAAAAGTCAGTCTGCTGTTGAATTTTAAAAATATAATTTTTCAATGCTTCAGGATGACATAACATTTAGAGACATATATCTCAAAACCTGTACAAATAAAACCAAAACTATCTGCATGACCATCGCCACTGGGGGTAAATGATAAAAATGTTTTCTTTTGTTTTAATAATTTGGGTGGACAGACCCTTTAAAGTGCCTTAAAAATCCCTTAGTCCCTCTTCATTATACATCTCCATCTCCTTTTTGATCTGTTTTTACCTGACCTCACCTCATCAGCGTACCTCTAATGTTTACCCTCAGTGTAACGTCTAATGCAGAGTCCCGCTCGCCTGCAGAGGGGCTTCCTCTCTCCGAACAGAGCCTCCTCTGTGTCTGAAACTGGAGAAGTCAACATTCCTCTCTCCAGGCCTCAAATAAAGACTCTTGCAGAAATTCTTGCAGAAATAATCCAGATTCCCGCTGGGAGTGAAAACCTATCCACTGTTCCCTGGGTTGCTGCCTCCCTCAAGGTGGACAATCAGTGTCTTTGTGAAGCCAAGCTGATGCCAACAGGCTGAAACCCAGAGCATGTCAACCCGGCAGCCCTCAGTCCTGCTGCCTGAGCTGTACGCACCGTCTACCTTGCTGTGTAAGAACTCTGGATTATTTGAGAGAGAAGAAGTTTGTAGGTCAACTGAGAAACAGCAACTTGGAAACAGCAGCGAGGATGTTTGGCTCACCATCAATGCTGGATTATCAGAGTTTTCTTGTTGGATTATGGATGTTCAAAATCTTTATTTTCACATTGGATTTTAATGGCCTGGGAAAAATATCACCTGCTCTTTGGGATTGCCTGACAACAGCAAAGAGCCTGCATCAAATTGAGAGGTAGGCCACAGTTATTCCTCCTTTCTGATTCAGATATTAATAGAATATGCTGCCCAGATAGGAGCCACATTCATTGGGCAACATTTTCAGATGACAGAAAGGAGCAAAATTGCAGGCAACATGAGAGAAGAACATTTCTTGACTGCTCACTCTGGCAAACAATCTAATAAGGTTCAAAATTATTGAGATATCAAGAAAAATAACTCAGATTAGAAGCAAAATGTCAGTGTTCTCTAAAATGCTCCCAAACCAAAGTTGTAGGAAACATTTTAACACATTGTGTTAAAATCTGCTACGGTCCAACAGACAGCAGACAGCTTTTTCTCTTCCCACTCTTCCCTTCCTGATACTTAAAGGAGGTATGGATTGAAGAAGAAAAAAAAACAACTGAGATTTTTCTTCAAAATTGTGTCCTCATTCAGTCACTGCACAATAGGTAGAAAGCTGATTCAATTCAAGTCTTAGAGGGGCAGTCAGTGAGTCAGGGAATTAGGCAGGATTCAATGTTAGACCACTTAACATGCTTTATTTCAGCATTCAAATAATTAAAAACATCTCAAATTATTATACATATACAAAATAGGTACAGATCCTTGTGGTGTTTTCCCCCATGGGTGTGTCTTTCTGCCTTCTCTCACAAACTCTTTTCTGATGTCTGTCTTTCTGTGCATTTTAAAATCTCTATTTGATTCCAATTTTTGAGAAAATTCACCCTTCGCACAAGAAAACAAGAAACAAACTATAACAGATGTGTGGATGAAGTTCAGAGGGGATTGGTGGAGGAGAATGTGTGTGATACAAAGATGGAGGGGAGGTTCAAAACATAAAACCAAAAGTGTGACGAAGAGAAGAGATGCGGATCCACTTTTCACTTGAACTCAGAAACAGAGCTAGAGTTTCACTTCCAGCACTACCAAAGCTGGGAATAGAAGAAGTCTGTCTCATTCTGGACACCAAGAATAAAAGCTTAGGTTTCATTTTAGCACCATGAAGGCCCTGCCATGTCAGAGTGACCTGGATGGCCAGGAGACCTCAAAGAAAGAATAGCACCTTAAGTTTTAGCTGTTTCTGCTTCTGCTAAAGTGTCAGTAAACCTCGACTACCCCACCGTCCGCTACAACTACTGCAGGCTTCACTTCAAAAACAATGGGCCCTTTTTTTACAGCTGGAATTCCTTGCTTTTCTGAGGTAGCCATAGGATTTTTTTCTTTCAAAAAAGAGGTTTAAACCCATGTTTCTCTGCTGGTGGTTTTAATGTAACTTTTTTTGAAAAAGGGAGAAATAGAAAGGAAAAAACAAGAAAGCGACCACAACAACAAACAAATCACAACAGCAACAACATCAGCAGATGAGGAGGAGGGAGTTGCCAGCGTGGTCTGGGGCAGGTGGAATGGTTGGCAGAACAACAGAGACAAACATGGCTGTCAGTTTCACCGTTTATTCATCAACACCTGAAACGTGGTACAAAGCAATTGGGTTCTGTCTGTTGGGACTGTCCTTTCATTCCTCTCACCGCAGAGGTGTATAAAAATACAAAAGTCACCTGTGTGTTTCTGTAAACTCCAGAGAGGCCTGGTTTGGCTGGATGAAGAGGGGAAGTAAAATTTTACACTTTACAGAAGCATATATTATTTTCTTGTTGCCAGTGAAACAAAATGTCTTCTCTACAGGATCCTTGGTGTTGGTGATGGTAAAAAACAACAAAAAAAAACAAGAGTCAGAAACAAAAAAAGTAGTGGTCCCAAACGTGACGATGCAGACACTGCCACATCGCCGCCATCTTGTTGAAGTGCAGGTTTTAGGCAAAGTGGACCATCGGAACAACGGCCGAATGGAAACTCGTAGAATCAGGAGCGAGGGGTCGGATTTTTCAGAAAAATGGCATTAGAAAAATGTTTTGTTGGGGCTTTTTTTAGAGAGAGATGACTGCTAGAAAAAATAAAACACACACACACACACACAAAACAACAATTTCAAGTCCAGATTTCTCTTTTTACAAGAAACAGACAGGTCCAACTTCAAGGCCAAACTCTTGGTCTGCAGCACCAACGTCCATAGGAGCGATATCAATGATGGGCAGGCGAGATGTTTTCGATGTCTTGTAGTCAATGACTGTCTTGCCCCATGTACCGGTGTGTGACTGGAAGTAGAAAAGGAGAAAGGAGAGTTAGAATCAACAACCAAAGCAGAAGAGTAGCTACAGTAACTAGCATGAATGTATGATGTCTGATGTACAAATCTTTGCTATCTGACTCAAAACCACTGTGTATATTATCAGGGAGTGTATATGCATGCTGAATTGCGACCTCTTACTACTACTACTTAATACTGTAGATTTATTATTGGAAGCTTTAAGTTTCCTCACCGTGCATCCATCCTCCAGGACGCTGTAGGTGAAGCGGCTGTTGCCCTCGGCTCTGATCTCAATCTCGTTGGAGCCCTGGAGGAGCAGGGCCTTCTTGAGGTTACCAGCGGCGGCGTCCATGTAGGCGACGCTGTTCTTGCAGTGGTAGGTGATATTCTGGGATGCCTCAGTGGACATGAGACGCAGGAAGGTCAGCTGGATGTTGACATCCTCAGGCAGAGAGCCCTCGCTGCCGTACTCGAACTGTGAGGAAAGAGGGGGGGGGGGGCATTAGTGACTGAATGTGTGAGGACAGGGGAGGGATAAGAAGTGAAGAGGTAAGAGTTGTGGAACTGAGAAGGGAGGGGGGATGGAGGAAGGTGGAACTGAGATGGAAGTTGGCCTAAAAGAAGACAGGGAGGGATTCACCCAAAGGTGGGGTGAATTTGGTGACGAACTAAGAGGAGGAAGGAGAAGGACAGGAGGAGGTTAAAGAGAAACAGAGGAAACTAAGGGGAGGTAGGAGATAGAAGTAAGGAAGTGCTCAGGTTGTTGGGTTTAGCGTGTTTACCTGGAAGCCGTCGGTCATAGCCTCTCCGAACCAGACGTGCTTCTTCTCCTTGATGTTCTTGCTGATGTACCAGTTCTTCTTGGCGACCTCACGCTGAGTTGGAGTTACGCAGGTCTCTCCGGTCTCCATGTTACAGTAGACCTTGATGGCGTCCTGAGTGCAGCCCTGGTCAGGGTCAATCCAGTACTCACCTGGAGAATGAGGGGTACAGGAAGAGGTCAGAAAAGTCAGAAGACCATCACGCTGTCTTTCAGACAGATTCTCCAATCCTAAATGCTGTCTTAAATGCTGCCATCTACCATTATCCACTCATTCCCCTTCCTCTAAAGGCCTTTAAACATGTCTGTTCAGGAAATATTCCATAACTCCTGGTTTTGTGTTGGGTCACTTGGGCCAGTGCCATTTTACCCCAATTGTCTTACCGCTCTTCCAGTCAGGGTGGCACATCTTGAGGTCACGGCAGGTTCTGGCGGGGTTCTTGCGGGTGCCGTCGGGGCTGCGGATCTGCTCGATCTGCTGGCTCAGGCTCTTCAGGGTGGTGTCCACCTCCAGGTCGCGGTCACGGAGAACGTTAGCGTCATCAGCGCGGAACATGCGGAAGGGATCGGGAGCCTTCTCCTGGGGCTGGGCAATGAATCCAAGGTCGAATCCACCACCAGGGGCACCTGGTGCTCCAGGAGGTCCAGGAGGTCCAGGAGGACCCTAAGTGATGAGAAGGGGAAGATAGGGAAGATAAAATCTAGGTTAATGCATTACTGGTACAGGCTTTGTGGTGCTCCTTAAGGTGGTCACAAAGTAAATAGATGAATGGATGGATAGAAAGAACAATAAAATAGACTTACAGCAGGTCCCATCTCTCCAGAACGTCCACGAGGTCCAGGAGGTCCAGTGGGTCCAGGCAGGCCAGACATACCATCCTTGCCAGCAGCACCAGCAGATCCAGCAGGGCCCTGCAAACAGCATGGTGGGAAACCTTAAATTCTCTGAATGACAAAGTCCCTCCAAACACTGTTGACATGGAAAAACAGCAATACAAAACAAGTAAAACTGCTTGAAGCAGTCGAAGATTTTGTGGTGTGTTAACTCACTCTAGGTCCAGCGGGTCCAGAAGCACCAGCGGGTCCCTGATCTCCAGAAGGTCCCTATGGGTGCAGAAAACAGTAGTTGAAGTTTGAGTGTGTACATTAGATGTGTTACATATGTGTGGGCATTAGTGTAAGGTAACATACAGCAGGTCCAGGAGGTCCCTGCATGCCAGTGAATCCTCTGTGTCCCTTCATGCCTCTCTCTCCAGCCTCTCCGGTCTCTCCCTTGTCTCCACGAAGTCCAGCAGCTCCCTGTTAAGAGGAGGGGAATGAAGAGTTTGGTTTTGCCTTCCTCTGCACTCTGTTCCATCAGTTATAGTGCTCTATTAATGGTGCTGATGTTGTTACTTACAGCAGGGCCACGAGGTCCAGCAGGGCCAGCAGGGCCAGCGATGCCAGCAGGTCCCTGAAACATGGAAAACTCAGTTCAGATTGCAGGGAAACACAATCTATGCTCTTACCTTCAGTAGATCTAATATCGGTGGAATGTTTTCATCAACATGACCTGAAGTTTGATACTTTCATAAAAAGACTAAACTGAAAAATGAATGGGATGGTTTTGTCACTCACAGTCTCTCCACGGTCACCGTTCTTTCCAGCGGGTCCGACAGGTCCAGGGGCACCAGGAGGTCCGGGGGCACCAGTGGCTCCAGCGGGGCCAGTTTCTCCACGGTCTCCCTAAATTGCAACCGCAAAATCACTTTATTTCACCAGCTGTAGTGTTTGTTTCAATTACCATGGCCTGTCCAGTCCTACAGGGCTAAGATCAGCTGACTCCTCTCAAAGTCAATTCTGTAGTTAAGGTTGGAGCTAAAGACAAAGTTCACTGTAACCTCCATTTGGAAGCAAATCTACCATAGCAAACTCCACATCAAGACTGAGCTAGCTGTTTGGTGCTGGTCAGTTAGCAATGATGTCATCTGAACTCACCTTAGGTCCAGCAGCTCCATCGCGACCAACTGCTCCCTCATTACCGGGGGTTCCCTAAAACACAAAAACACAGCAGGCTAACTGATTAGCAAACACCTACAGGGTTCACCAGTTCTGAAGAGGGAGACAGATAGCCTTAGTGTACAGGTGCAATTGTGTCTTCATACCTCACGTCCAGGCTCTCCAGGGGCTCCAGCCAGTCCAGGGGGTCCCATGGGTCCAGGAGGTCCGCGCTCACCACCGGGGCCAGAAGGTCCCTGCTTTCCAACCTCTCCCTGTGCGTGACATAGTCACAGTTAGTCCAGTAGCTTTTGTAATTGATTATCTAGGCTCAGTGCTGCAGATGTTAAGGCAGCAAGACAGGTTATCAAGTTACTGTACTTCACACCACTACATTACAGCAGACGGGAACCCTCTGGGTCTTCAAGGTATTCAGTGAAGGCCTAACAAAAAATTTTGAAAGAATGTTTGTACTCCTAAAAAATATTTTTAAAATTATTTTTATTCACTTAAATAATAGTAATAATTTCTACATCATCGTTATAAACTTGGACTGATATTTCTTGGCAAACAGCAACTCCCCCTGCAAGGACCTTCAGTAGCTGTAACAAATGCCTGCGTAATTCAAGTCAATGTGGGCATGAATTTGATTTTGACAGTTGTCTTAGCCAATCATATTTTGTTGAGTTGTGGGCGGGACAATCGAAAGTCGTTGTTGATTGCTTAATGGACAGAGATTGCTGGTTGTTAACCGGTCTCATTGTGAGCATTGTCAGTCTGTAGGCATTTGTATAGTTAAAACTAGGTTCAATTTTGTGTCTTAATTTTTGCTGTGTTTGAATGTTGGGTATTGCAGTGTTCAGGTCAGTATGAAATGGATACATTTGTCATTCATTTTCCTATGACTAGCCTGCAGTCAGTACACATTTCAGTGAGAAATAAACAAATTCAATTTATCATTTTTATCATTTGATAATCATAGTTTTCTATATAAGTTGTAAGAAGGATACTGTAAACCTAAAATTAGCATCTCTAGTTTTGTTGTTACAAAGAGCTTGTGCCTTTTCCCATTTCACCTCAGGAGGTGTTGGCTGGTCAGTATGCGACATCTGATATCTACATTTAACTTTTTTGTATGGCATTGCTGCCTTTACTTTTGGCAGCCAGATATTAAATCTACATTTAAATTCAAGTATGTCTAGGCTCAAACAAACACAAAAACATTGGATTAGCATTGGATCCATCTTTAGTTGTTGAACAGTAGCTAATGATTATTCTAGATATTTTACTTTCATTCGAGTTTAACAAATATAAGAAATAAGATAGTCGTTTACATGTCATATTTAAATTTAGTTATGTCATGATTTGTGTGACTGGTTTTCTGGAATAACCTTTGTGTGTTGTGAAGCCAGTTAGGGCAAAGTCACCTTTAATATGCTGAACTTCCATGTGACAGGGCTCTGGCTATCATTTTTATTGCTATGTTTTGATTTTTTACCGAAGTTGAACCGAAGTTGAATGGTATTTCCAAATCATTCTCACTGGTTTTGTTTTCATCATCACATCCTCAAGAAGTGGTTTGAACACTTCATATTTCTATTTAGGAACCATGTTTGGTTCTAAACATTGTATTGGCTGATTAAAGACACTGTCCTGGTTCCATCAGATCCCCTGTGCAGTTTGTAGTTTTGTAGTTGAGTAACAATAGGAACTTACAAGAGGTCCAGGCAGGCCAGGGAAACCTCTCTCTCCTCTCTGTCCAGGCAGACCAACAATACCACGCTGTCCAGCAATACCTTGAGGTCCAGGCAGACCAGCACTACCCTGCAGGGGGCGACAGAGAGAAAGTGATTAAACTTTAAGGTGTAAACTGGCACAAACCAAAACCTAAACATGATCTGCATATAGTCATTTACTGCTACTACTTATAGAGGTTAAGTTATTCAGTATCAAATCAGGCTGCCATTTATTAGCGACAAATAATTTGGTTCTTTTTTATTGTATAATTAAGGTGCCTTATTACGGTAATATTTCAGTTTGTGAGGTTGTGTGGTAAAGATTACTTACGGTAGCACCGTCGGCACCAGGGCTACCCTTCTCTCCAGTAGCTCCGGGGGGTCCGGGAGAACCTATCTCACCAGGGCGACCAGCAGGTCCAGTCTCACCACGGTTTCCTTTAAGTCCCTCCTTGCCAACTTGTCCAGGGGGTCCGGGAGGTCCAGCGTTGCCCTATAGGGGGAAGGGGTAAAATATAACACTGCTGAAAACCATCCTGGACTGCAGTAGTGCACTTATGACCCAAAATAAATTCAAATTTAAATGTTGCTATAGAGCAACTTGCATGGAGTCATGCTGAATAAGATAAATTGTGATTAATGAGTAGTAGAGTAGTAAAGTGTGTTCAGTGCTAATAACATTAGATGTAGACTTACAGAGGGGCCAGGTGGTCCAACTCTGCCAGCGGCACCAGGGAAGCCAGTAGCACCCTAGGGAAAAAATACAGAGGTCCATTAGCTGACAAAGGCAGGAAGATAATGGCTGTATTAAGTCAGTGCAAAGAATACAAAAACTAAAACAAATGATAAAAATGGGATTTTAGTAATCCAAGTAACATCTAAATGAAAACATCCTTTTTATTGGACTGTCTCTAAACTACTCCTACTTTCAACTCTCTCTGCTTGCCTTTTACAATCACTGTATGATAATGCCAATATGGTCAGAGGCACTGTGACCTCTGACATCTACACTTCTGCTTGTAATGCTCCTGATGCAGGAACTGAAGTTGAAATCAGACAGGTAGGCAGACATGTATATTTAAGAGAGGATAAGAAGAAGAGTGGTGACTTACAGGAGGTCCAGCGGCTCCACGAGCTCCCTTGGGGCCAGTGTTTCCAACGGGACCCTAAAAGGACACAACTTAGTGTCAGTCAACATGGTTGAGCCAGTAGCAGGCAATGTATGCACAGAGACCAAATTATTGCAGTTTCTGTACTATAATGGGGGGTGAATGTATGAGTTTACAAACCTGGGGTCCAGGGGCACCAGTGGGTCCAGCAGCGCCAGGGGGACCAGCATCTCCCTTAGCACCATTATCTCCAGCCTCTCCCTTAGCACCAGCTTGTCCATCAGCACCCTGAGGTGGAATGGTGGTGAAAAATTAATTACTCAGTAAATTCTGTGTTGAACCTTCAAGCAAAAGAAAAACACTCAGTGAATAAATTCAGGGCATTCACGAAGAAGTGACTTACAGGAGGTCCAGCAAATCCAGCAGGTCCGGGTGGTCCAGCCTCTCCACGCTCACCCTGTGGAAAACGAGGAAGAAGAATAGTCAGGCAAGGATTGCAAGATTTAGGATTAAAGCAGTGCTGCTTAGAGAATGGCTAGAAGTCAGAAGAGCTGAGAAGACAGTCGCGAATCAGCTACTGAAAGCAGCTGAGCTTTGACCTTACTTCTGGTGAAACTAGAGTACACTCGACTGAAATTTCATCTTCTCCTGAATGCACTGATTAACATTAGCACAACTTCTAATAATGGATCTGGTGAAGGGAAATTTTGATTGGACTATAGTTTGATTGGAGAGGAACAGATAGCCAGATACTTACAGGGGCTCCGCGGGCTCCAGCAGGTCCGACAGCTCCAGCGGGGCCAGGCTCTCCCTTGTCTCCGGTGGCTCCAGCAGGTCCGGGAAGTCCAATTGGTCCAGTCAAACCACGGGGGCCATCTTTGCCACCAGCTCCATCAGCACCCTTAGCTCCTTGGTCACCCTAGGTTATTAGATGGAGAGGGGGAGTGAGGGGTGATCATACAACAGATCCTGTAATACTGAGCATTGTGTAGGTAGTGCTACAGCTGGTCATATGATGTAGAGCATGGCAGTGGTGTGATGTTGGTGATATTCTTAATGCTGGTTACATTGGGGAGCTACTGTGAATGATCTCTGATAATCCTGGAAGTGCTTTGTGCACACCATTAGTAACTAGTTACACCCCATCCTGTATACTTGGAATATCGGGAGTTCTAGGAATACTGTTATGGTGACTCACTCTGTCTCCCCTCAGTCCTGGAAGACCAGCAGCACCACGCTCACCAGGCATTCCCTGCAGTCCAGGAGGGCCCTGTGCTCCGGGAGCACCGGGGGCTCCAGCATCTCCCTAAGGAAGAAGAGGAAAGGGGAGAGAGGAGAAGAAAAGGAAAAAGATTAGAGGGGGGATCTTTTACTCAATTGGAGAATATGCTGCCTGATTTTTACCTGTGTGTCATGTGGTCACACAGCAAACCAATAAGAACTTGATAGGCTTTTTCTTTCAACCTCTGCCGGGATTACCTTAGCACCATCGTTTCCAGCAGCTCCGGGGGATCCACGGGCACCAGCGGGTCCCATAGCGCCAGGTGCACCACGCTCACCAGGGAATCCTCTGTCACCCTGAGCGAGAGAAGTGACAGAGTTAGGTAAGTTGAAGTGGGAGTACAGGAGTGTTCAAACAAATAATGAGAAACTATCCAACTGCGGTTTGTTTATCTATAAGGTGGATGATATTGCCCAAAGGGAAGTACTAACTAATGTGAGTTTTCAAGCTTTCACTATAATACACTACACTACTATATATAAAGGAACTTGGGTGGCCATATTGAACCCCCTTAACTCTTTGATTTGGCTTTAGACCATGTAAGCTTACAAAGAGCCATATCATTTGCATAGCTAACCAACAATCCCTTTGCATTAGCCTGTTATCAACTACCATTAGCCTGTTAGCATTAACATCAGTTGTTGTTTGCTAAATGAACCCGCTTGCTATTTAGCAAACTAATGGTTATGTCACGTAAACTCACTTGAGTCTTCTCAAGTTCCAGCTAGAAGTGTTTTGGACTAAAACCAGGGGACAAGTCAAGTTGGTCCACTATGTGACAGTAACCTACATTTGGAACCAAAAGTCCAAAGTCCAAGACCTTTGGCTTTAGCAAATGTCACTGATAAATTTACAGCAACAACAACATGTAGCTTTTAACAGTGTTTGTAGCCTGGTTGGTAAAGATTTACTTATTATAGTCTAATCGACAATTTGCCAATGATCCTCCATAAATGGATACTTGTGGGAGTAGACAGCTGAGTAACTGTGATTTTGATGATCATGAGTCACTTACTCTAGCTCCAGCAGGTCCTGTGGCTCCAGCCTCACCGGGCACACCCTAGATTGTCAGAAAACGAGAGGGTTTTAGAAGAGGCAAATAAATATTTTTATTACTATTCACTAGAAACCAGAGTGACCATTCCAGAGTATCTACGTTAACTAACTCAGACAGTACCTGCTCTCCGGACTTGCCAGTCTCACCAATGCTACCCTGGGGTCCTGGAAGACCCTGGAATCCAGGAGGTCCGGCAGGTCCCTGCTCTCCTCTCTCACCAGCAGGACCCTGAGGAGCGAGAGAGGGAATGTTAGAGCTAATGGAGAATGACCAGAAGTGAGGCACTGTGTGGTATGGTGTATGTATGCATGTGTAGTTTTAAGTATTTTGTAGTGAAAGACCGCCAGGCTTATGAGGAGTACTGCAACTGAGTTTGGTGTTAATGTGTGTGTGTGTGTGTGTGTGTTGTACTTACAGCAGGTCCAGCGGGGCCTTGAGCACCAACATCACCGTCTTTACCAGGGGCACCCTGGGTAAACAGCAGGCTTTTAGATACATAGATTATAGCTTCTATACATCACTAGATAACAGAGGAGTACAGTAGATTCAGAGTATGCGAGAGTAGACAACTTACAACAGGGCCAGTGGGTCCCATTACTCCTCTCTCACCAGGCTTTCCACCCTCACCCTACAGACAGGAGAGGAAAAGCACAATTACAAGAGATGTGGAGACCATTTCTTCAGTAGGCTACTATTCAGCAGACTAAAATTTCTATAAACATGTAATTAAATATACTGTGTAGCTTGAGATGCATTACTTACAGCGGCTCCCTTGGGTCCAGGGAATCCCATGACTCCAGGCTGGCCTCTGGATCCGACAGGGCCAGGGGGTCCAGGGCGACCATCTTGTCCAGGGGCTCCCTGGTAAAACGGATTAATTAAAGATGAATTTAAATAAACACTAAATGAAGGTGTTTTGATGAGATTAACATTAAACTGACTGTGATGAACTTACAGAAGGTCCCATCTTGCCATCAGGTCCAGGGCTGCCAGGGCTGCCAGTCATACCCTACAGACCAGAGGTCAGAGGTTCAGAGGAAGGCCTGTACAGTGAATAAATCTTGTTGCTGACAGTATGTATGTGATAGCCAGTTAGCAGGGAATCTCACCTTAGCTCCGGGCAGACCAGCCTCACCAGTGCGGCCAGGCTCACCAGTGGCACCTTTAGGTCCAACAACACCGGGGGCACCGCGCTCACCAGTAGCACCCTATGATGGGCACGACAAGGGAGAAGATTAGTAAAGATTAGTCAAATGGAGACTAAACATAGGTATCTGGAAGGACATATCAGCTGTGTGGATGTGTGTTTTACTCACTTTGGGTCCAGCAGAACCATCAGCGCCAGGGAAACCACGACCACCAGGGGCACCCTGTAGAGAGAAAAAAAACTCACTTAGCTCTGTGAACAAAGGTCAACACGCTACATCTAGAATGGAATGGCTTATGCCATGAGCCGAACACACTCTGGCTTTTACTGTGACATCAGGACATGCCAAAACTGTAACATACTCTCCAGTGTGTCCAGGTGAGTAAAACAAACTGTACTGTACCTCAGTTAAATGTTGCAGTATTGTCTGAACAATTTGCAAATCACAGCTTTTTTTATTAGAATCAATATAAAACACTTTGAGGCATAATGTATTGTGGGAGAAATTGGGAGTGCCTATGACTTTACCACCCCCTGCAGTAAGCATGAGTATCTTCAATTGCAAATAAATGAGTCCATTCTATTTCAGCCCTGGTGTTTTCTATCCATTATTCACAATATGTCAAGTATCAGAAACTGACAAAACTTCAACAACAAAACAAATTCAAGGACGTTATTTGACAAAATGTTCCTGAATTCATAGTTCATCTTTTTCTGCCCTGCAGAGGGTACTAGAGGGTTTGTTTACATGTTACTGATGAACCAAAAAGGTGCATTGTTTGTGGCCAATGCTATGTACAATAAATTTGTATTATATGGGTAGGTAACCTTTGCCCTCTAGTGTTTGTAGTCTCTGGAGTCCTAGCAGAGACGAATATTTAATCATATTTGTGTTTCTTCATTTAAAATCATGTTTGTTAAGTCTTTAGCTGTACAAAAGTGCAACCAGAATTATTTAATATGGACTCATGACACAGAGATTCATCTAGAAGTCTATATAGAGATGTCAAGAATGCTACCAGCAGAAGGCGACTATATCACTTTCAACCGCCCAATACACTAAATGCTATGAATATTACAGTACATTGTGTAATACAATGAAAATTAGGTGAGATGCATACTCGCTCTCCAGGAGCTCCACGGCCTCCTACAGCACCAGGCTCTCCTCTAGCTCCTCTCTTGCCCTCCTCACCAGGAGGTCCTGGGGGTCCTTGAACTCCTGCAGCACCCTGAAGAATGCAAACACATGGGCAGCATAAGAAACCGAATGTGTTTACATACATGTATGTTTACATACATTCATGTTCATACAGATACTCCATGCTGACTGTGGTGAACTTACAGCCTCTCCCTTGGCACCGGGCTCTCCCTTGGCTCCTGAGAGACCAACCTCACCCTGAGGGAAACAAGCAAATAATCAGATATAAACAAACAAAACCAAAAACCAATTGATCAATAGATAATAATTGGTCAATAACCAATAAACAATAACTGAGACAGATTTCAACAACAAATCAAAAACATAAAAGGCTGTTAACAACAAATAAACAAAACACTGGTAGGAAACTGAAGTAATATGTTTCCTGTCATCAAGAATTTTTCTGCGCATGTTTTGATTCTGTAGTATTTATTCACTTTTAATCATGTCCATTACGGGAGATAGATTTAAGAAAAAATATGGCTATGACTAGTTCTCAGAAAGCTTTACTCACAGTGTTACCCTTGGGTCCAGGGGCACCGCCAGTACCCTGAGGTCCTGGGGGTCCACGGGGTCCAGGGAAACCGGGAGCTCCAGCCATTCCAGCAGCACCCTGCAGGGGGCAGCACACAGCAACAACACAGTCACATCCTGCTACACTGGCAGTAATGAGTCTCTATGGCTGATAACTGTGAAACCCCAGCCCTGGCTGCTAAATGAGTGTGTTGCTCAACCTTTTGACCCAGAAAGGGATTTAAACCCTCAGCCCAGACATGCTTATAGTGTAAAAGTAAATATGTTAGATGAGATACTCACAGGGGATCCCTTAGGTCCGGGAGCTCCATCAGTTCCGGGGTTACCCTGTGAGGAGAAAGAAGAGATTTTTATGAACAATCCAGAGGCCAGGAGGCTCTTTTGAATGATTCAGGTGCCATCACATCATCACAGAGAAGCGGCCAATGAGACAGGTTTGTTTCCTTAGATTTTTTTGTTTTTTTTGGATGAACTTGAAGACAATACTTGATTGTGGCCTTTACTTTTGCCAAATTGTTGTGATCTCTTCTAGGACCTAAGCAGTCCGTTGTAGAGGGTTATTGTTGGTACTTACAGAAGGTCCGGCAGCGCCAGCGGGTCCAGGGTTACCGGGCTCACCACGGGCTCCAGCGGGGCCCTCAGCTCCACGAGCACCCTGAGCACCGGCTTCACCCTAGGTAGAGGGGAAACAGAGAACAAAATTTAGTCAGATAATCATGTCAAAACCAACAGCAAGGCTTTGATCCATCATGGTGGAAGACTGAAAAATATTGGTATGACAGACAAGAGGCAGTGCCTCCATTTTTAAATTTTGAAAATTTAGTATCCACACTTAATATATAGTGTGAACACGCTACATACCCAAACCTGCTCAGAGATAGCATGTAGGATGGGACTGGGGCACAGAACAGAATTCCTGTGCCGCTAGAATGACCTTGACCCCGGTCAAAGGTCAAATTAAAGGTCAACTAGCTACACTAATACTAAGAGAAATGTATCAAAGCACTAGAAAGGTCAGGAAATTTCAGAGAAGAGAAGAGAAGAGAAGAGAAGAGAAGAGAAGAGAAGAGAAGAGAAGAGAAGAGAAGAGAAGAGAAGAGAAGAGAAGAGAAGAGAAGAGAAGAGAAGAGAAGAGAAGAGAAGAGAAGAGAAGAGAAGAGATGCATGGTGAAAGCTGTGGAAGATTAAGAAGATGTTGTAGATGAAGGACATTAAAAATGGAGGATGTTGTAAAATTATTGGTGGGGACCATGATGAGCGTAGTTGTACCTTGGATCCAGGGCCACCAGGGAATCCAGGTGGTCCAGCGGGGCCAGTGGGACCCTGAGGAGAAACAATAAGACAAAGAGATTCAGACAAATGTGGAATCTGTCTGGCCAGTGCCACCACAGCTCATACAGAAAAAGATTTTGATTTGCTATATTTTAAATCCAAACTTTAAATGACTAAATTTTACAAAATACAGGAACACCTTGGTTGTGGTACCTTTGCCCTTCTACATAACCTTTAATAAATATCACACTAAACAATAAATATTATCACATAACAACCCAGTACCATGGGATTTTTTTTCTCATTTAGCCCTTGTTTAAGAATACCCCTCAAGGGTTTTGAACAACAAGCCATTGAAGGACGTACATTCAAAAATGCATATAAAGGATAGCAATCCTTATAAAAGTACAGGGTTCCTAGGAATAATCATATGCTAGAGGTTTTTGAATGTTCACACTTAAAATTAGGGATTTCTTAAGTGTTCTGAGAACAATTTAAGCATTAGAGAATGAAAGAAGTAGACTTACGGGAGGTCCAGCAGCACCAGCAGCACCATCGTTACCACGAGCTCCCTATAGTACATAGACATGATTGGTTGATATGTTCATTGATTGTTTGGCTGAATGATCACAGTAGTTGTATGTATGTGTGTGGACTTACAGCAGCTCCAGCAGCACCAGTGCGGCCTCTCTCACCAGGCAAACCGCGAGGTCCCTGACAACGAGAAAGACAGAGTTGGTCAGTTATACTATTTAAATTAGCATCAATTAGAAAGGAGGGAAAATCTGAGATGGCTACTATGTGGTGGTAATAGGGGCACTTGTTTTACTCACCATAGCACCAGGGGTTCCGTTCTCACCAGGGCTTCCAGCCTCTCCCTAATAACACAAACAGACACAGGTTAGTCGATGAGAATGATAGAAACTGTAGCATCATTTGTAATATTACTTTAACTAGCCAGTATGGCTACTGCTAATAGTATGTGCTAAAACAACTAATACTAATACCAAGGCTTACTTAAAGGCTCAGTGTGCCGATTTTACACATATTGGTCAGTTACTTATCATGGGGAGTACTAGGACTATGGCATGAAACAGAGATACAGTACAGATGTCTTGGCTTGGGCTTGGATGCTACACATTTACAACAGAAAGCCTGTATTACAATCTGGAGGAGTTTTACCAGGCAGAAAAGGGAAACAAGGGTATTGGTTGCATTATGGGAAATGTAGGAGCCACTGTTTTTGGGCAATTTAAGGGACTAATCTTAACATCTTGGCTTCTGTAGCTTCCATTTTTATCATAATTTTTAAAATCTCTCTTGTGAGTCCCCCGACTTTTGGGAAGTACAATACTACTCACAGGACAACCCCATTAAGACTATGTCTAGTACTACTACTACAAGTTCTAACACTGCCACTATTATCAAAGTTGCTATCGCAGGCACTACTTCTATTCCTACTGCCACTGTTAGTGCTGCTACTATTACAAGTGCTTCAGTCTATTATAGTACTACTGAACTAACCCATTATTGTTTTAAAAATGAGCACGATTCTAGTGTGTTTGAATGTGGGAAAGAGATATAACAAAGCAGGACAGTCACCTTGGGTCCAGCAGGGCCACTGTCTCCCTTAGCACCATCCAGACCGCTGAATCCCTACAGAGACAGAGAGACATATAGATGAAGCACACAGTCAGGAGATGTTTTACTGATGATTTGAAGTGTGTTGAACGCGGAGAATGACAGCACGTCTGCTCTGACTCACTCTGTGTCCCTTGATACCGGGCAGACCGGGGGTTCCTGGGAAACCACGAGCTCCCTGAGAGAAAGAAAAAGAGAGAAGGGGGGGCATAATTTGTTATCACAGCTCTGTTTTATAGTTTTTTTTACATTATATCACTAAGAAGAAGTGTGCTACCATGGCGACTTACCTGTGGGCCAGAAGGTCCACGCTCACCAGAGCGACCAGGTTTGCCAGACTCACCCTGAAATAAAGAGAGACAGAGAGAAGGGGATGAGAGGATAGAATAAGTCAATCTATACTCTAAACTGAAAGGAAGAGACAGTTAAAAGGCGAATGTGAGCAGATCCAGTCGACTTACATCCTCTCCGTTCTTTCCAGGGGGGCCGGCGGGGCCACGGGGACCCATGGCACCCTGTAAAGACACACAAATACACACACAAGGTGAGAACGTTGACAGACTAGCAAGGTGCAATGTAGGTGTGTATTTGTTGGCGTGTTTCTGATACTCACAGAAGGTCCAGCCTCTCCGGGCTCACCAGGGGGGCCAGTGAATCCCTGAGGTCCCTGCAGGGGGGGCACATAGAAACACACTCACTATTACACTTACCCTACCAATACTGTACAAATATGATCACACCACTGTAAGAGATGTGAATTCACACATATGATCCTCTTGCCTCATCATCTATCATCATAAACATCTATCTAGGACATCTGTCAGTAGGGTATCTTTGCTTCGTGGCTGCTGCCAGCTCACTTAGGTGGGAACAGTAGTAGTATAATAAATGCAGCAGTAAGGAGAAAAACAGAACTCTATCTGTCTTTATATGGCAGGACTCACTTTCAGTGTCTTATTATGGAGTCCTGCCTAGCTTCAACTACCTTCACATATCTGCTCCAGCCTGCTGCATCAGTTAAGTAGTGGTGGTAAATGTAAGAATCCCAAAGCTATCCCATGTTTGAATGATCCTGGCTACTTGTATTCTAGTGAGAAGATTTAAAATAATTAAAATGCAAGGTGCTGTGAAAATACAGTTTTACTGGTATTTCAATGTTATGATTGTGTTGAAGGTTAGGTGTGTGTGCTTTGGCTTCATACATATGTGGATTGCTTGAAGTTGAAACAAACAGACCTATCATGGTTCATCCCCTGTGTGAGCTGCATGTGGGACTATATTCACAGCATCCTGTGATTCTTACTGACATAAAATTTTTATAATTTATAAAGGGATTAAACTAAAATAATAACCAACATAAAAATAATCAGATTGGAAAGACATCACTGTTGTACTGGTGTAGATTATATGTGTTTCATTAGGGGATGGACTGTAGTGTGGTGAAGGAAAGGAAAGTGATGGAGCTCAGCACTGGCCTCAAACCAGCTGGGCACTGAGGAAAGAGCAGTGATGTCCTGGTAATGTCATGATGATGATGATGATGTATGAGGTACAATAATGTCACTGCCCTCTCCTCCTCGAACCTCCAAGCATCAGCTTTGAAACGTTTTGAGTTGAGGAAGGAAGAAGTGGTGTACTTACGCTAGCACCAGGAGCTCCAGGGGGTCCACGGGGTCCCATTGGGCCCTATCAATGAAAAATAGGCAAGGTCAGATACTGCATCACATGGTTTACAGGTAAATGATACAGTGTGTGTGTTATGTGTATCCTACCATGGGTCCAGGCACAGGCATGGCAGGAGATTTCTCATCATAGCCACCAGACATCTGAGGGGAGAAGTTCTGAAAAAACAAACAGAGACAGAAAGGTTAGCCACAAAAACAATTGTATCATTCTATACTGAAAATGTAAATTCCCTTCACTAAGTTTAGATTTAAACTTTCCATGACATGAATAAAATACCTTTTCAATGTCTGAGTACTGAGTATTATTCTCCAAAATGTTTTCAGTGACTTCCTTCACCCTCAGGGGCTTATATATTTCTAAAAATTAATCCAACAAAATATGATGATAGTTTTTAGGGCATCCCAACCAAAACATCCTGAATTGTGTCTAAATCAAATCCCGAAAATTAAGATTGATGCATAAAGCAACCTCAAGGAAAAAATGTCAGATCCAGCATAGTAGCTTAGTTTGGTCTGCTCAAGTTAGTTGCTAACAGCTGTATGTGTCTTAACTTGTCTCCTGGTTCCTATTCTGCTTTAACATATCCAATCCTAACCTTTGTGATATTTTAGACCTTGCAAAATAACCTTCATTAGCTTTGTAAATAATGAACAAAATGCTTAGTACTTTCATTTCCAGACCTCTGACCCACTAACTTCTCACACTTCTACCTCTGAACTCAGTGAAGTCTGAATGCTATTGATGTTCTGACCACAGAAACCACTTTGTGACACACATGTGCACTGCAGTGGACGGAGAATTTGCAATCAGAGGTGAGGTAAATCCAGGCTAAAGCTGGCTTTAGAGTCTCTGTCAATTTAGAGTGATCAATTAGAATGGAAGTCTGTCATTGATATGTTTTGGTCAGTTACAGGTGAAGTCAATTCTACATTCTACATACACATGCTAAGTTACAGTCAGTGTCTCTATGTTTTAGTATTAGTAAATTAGGATGGAGGTCAATGGTAAATTGAATCACAGTATGCTAAATTAGATTCAGATACTATTAGATAAGCATGCTAAATTAGTACATGATTCAATGGTAAATTCTATATAAGCATGCTAAATTAGATTGGGCTGCTAAATGGTGTTTTAGCATGTAAGTTAATGGTAAATTTTACATTAGAATGCAAAACTAGACTAAGAATATTAGCTCAGTAAGCTCAACTAGAATGAGGATATGAATGCTGCCTTAGTATGCTAAAGTCAATGATGATGGCAGTCAATGGTTAACTGAATCACAGTATGCTAAATTAGATTGTGAGTCTTTGGGAATGTTAGCTTAGCATGCTCAGATTTAGTAAATGTCGTCTGTTGGATCAGACAAGCATCCAGAACATCTCTGCTTCCCCTCTCTGAGCATAAATCCTAATGAACTTCTGACCCCAGACTGAAAGCCAAACCCCAAGCTAAAGTCAGTCATTTTAAGCCAAAACTGGATTCTGTGGTAGATCATGAAGTTATAGCTGAGCTTCAGCTGTAGCAGTGGAGTTTATTTTCCCAGCTCTTCCTGTCTTCTCTGAAGCTGTGTTCACACTGAGTATGCTCTGATTGGTTTATATTGATACATTTTGATGCCATTCACCAAAACAAAGCACTTTTGGAAATTTCTCACTTTTCCAACAGAAATGCATTGGAATGAGCATTCAATCTAACAAACTGCAGGAATTTATCAAATATACAAGCAATTATGGGTGGTGGGAAGCTGAGAAGATCAAAAGTGAGTATTCGTAATTTGTCTGACCACCACAGAAGAAGAATATGATGCCACACCTATGTCCAACAAATGAGCTACTTGCATGAATCATGTGACTTTTGCCTCCAGTCCTGGTTGTCTTGTAACTGGTCAATTTTGACCTAAAGTCTAGTTCAGTCAGATATAAAAATACAAGAAAAACTGATGACTTACTCCACCGAGGCCGGGGGGTCCAGGAGGGCCGGGAGGTCCAGGCAGTCCAGGCTGGCCGGGGATACCATCATTACCAGCGGGACCAGGAGGACCCTGTATATGGGAGGGAGAGAAAGAAAGAAGGGGTCAGGCTCAAGAGCCAGAATAAGGGTCACCTGGATGCAGAGCTCTGAAGCTAACACATGCGTACACAAAGAGAGTTTGATTATAATATTTAATTTTAACTTTCCTTTTTGTGTCTATACAGGCTCACTTGCTCCCTAGAGTGATAAACGTAGCAGTACACCTGGAAGAGATGCACTTTACTCCCCTACCAGACTGGACTGTTTATGACTGACCATGTGACCAATCAAGAACCAGATATGGGCTGGTAGTGGTCATGACATTAGGAAACAGGAACTGGGTAAGAACTGTCAAGAAATGACTTGTTCTGTAAGAATTACATCATCATCACAAACCCCAAATAAATTCTACATGATAAATAATAACATAAATACATTAAAAATGATCATTACTGAAAACCCATCATTATAAATTTTCATAACTACCCTGACCCAAAGAAAATCAGTAAAGTGATCTCTGGGGTTACAGCTCCAACATGTCAATTAATCAAAAATGTTGCAGCAGATATCTGAATCAAATCCAAATATGAGAAATTAAATTAAATAATCAGATGAACATAAAGATATATAAATATAAATAACTGAGTCTGAGTTTCCATCAATTTCGATAAAAGTGGCATCACCACTGCAAAAGTAATCCCAAACTCAGCTGAACTCACATAAAGCCACCTGAAATCTTTTGAGAATTTCAGCAATTTTGTCAACATAAAAGTGGAGTTTTTCTGCATGAAAAATTAAGTCTTGATACTTAAATCCCTAAAAAAATAGAACAGTTTATGTTTTGGGTGCTTAGTTAGTGGAAAACATTTTACATTGAGTTTTGAGGGAAAAAATCTCTTCCTCACAGTTTCGCACTTTTCCCTCAAGCAAGCACAGTTTTCACACAGCTTCCTGCTCCAAACACTTTCACCTTCAGTCTGCAGGTTTCAACATGACTTCAGCCTGTTTTTAGAGTCACTGATCATTTCAGTGCTTTCATAAATGGCAAACCCTGCTGAACCAAACTGCTTGCTTTAATTTACTTTGTTGCTTCATATTGATTTCTAGAAACAAGTGATTTTTGAATCAAATCCAGAGATACATTTGTGCATTTTTATTTAGCTATATGAGCACTTCACTTTTCTATTTCTGTTTACTGAGACCTAAAGACTTTTGCCTGTAGTTACTTTGCAGAAAAAAAGGTTTAAGTGCTAAATCTATCATTAAAAATGATGCCAAATTTGACACTTTGCCAGACATTTAAGCTACCCAACAGTCAGATGTTTATACAGAAGCCCATCAATAATGTGAATGTGTTCATTTTTGATACTTCAGTCTGTTTTTTCAAACAATAATATAAGTAAGATGAACACTGTATTAGACTAAAGGATCTGACTCCTGTTTCCACAACTGCTTGCATCAAGACACAATGGAAACTCATTTTGTTGTTCTGTTGGTGTAGCTGCTTCAGCTCCAACATAAACACACAAGAATCTGCTCAGTGTCAGACTGTGAACGCACCACGCAGCACTCAGGTGACCAGAAACCAAAAGAGTGACAAGTGAATCATAAGAGGAAGAGAGTGTGAACCTACCCTCTCTCCCTTGGGTCCACGTGATCCCTTGGGTCCCTATGAGTAAAAAAAAAAAAGAAAAAGAAAAAGAAAAAAAAGTGTCTCAGTATTTAATATAAACAACTCATGTAATGAATATATCTAATCAGTAGTTATTCATCAAGGCTAATGAAACCACAATCAACTAACTGTGTCTGATATTTTTCAACAATGAACAATATATATATTTAATTAAAGAATTGTCATCTCACACCTGGTTGTCATATGTCAATCATCCATCAATCAAGCAATAATAATCAATGGTACAGTATTTTTGTTTCATTGAATCATCTTGTTTATGTGGTGATGATAATGATACATATACTGTATATGAAGGGTATTTTTTAAAACTAGATAACACTATTAATCCAAATTATTTGAATATGTAGACTAATCATGTAAATGATTGATAAATCAATGAAATAATCAATATTTACCTCAACCTGAGGCTCCTGGAGGCCTGCAGAGAGAGGAGAGGAGACAGACAGAGATGTCAAATTAGATTATGAAAGACATCACAAAAAAAGAAACTAACAAAAAGATCTTTGAATAAATGTGGAGATACAAATGTAGTAGATAAGTTATCTAAAAGAATCGTGAAATTTTTACATTTCAAGTTTGAATCTGATGCTGAGGGAGAATGAGTCTGTGTGTGTGTGTGTGTCTGTTGGGGTGTGTGTGTGTGTGTGTGGGGGGGGGGGGGGGGGGGTTTGATGGGGTCAGATAATAATATATAATAATATGTCATGTTGGTATGCAACCTAATGTGAAAGACATGGGTGAAGTTTTTAAATGATTTGGAATTTTCTTTTTGGTAAACAAAGAAATTATGATAGAAAAACAGAGTGGGGAAAAATAAAAATAAAAATATGAATGCAGGTAACATTTGTGATAAAACACATTGGAAAGAAAGAAAGAAAGAAAGAAAGAAAGAAAGAAAGAAAGAAAGAAAGAAAGAAAGAAAGAAAGAAATAGGAAACGTGTGTGTATGTACCGTCGTCGGGGCAGATGGGGCAGCACTCGTCATGGGGGATGACGGGGTTGGGGCAGTCAGTTGTGTCCTCGCAGATGACCTCATCGCACATCACCGTGCCGCTGTCGCACACGCAGATCTGACATGGCTCTGGCTTCCAAACATCCCGGTCCGCAAACACCTGGCCGTCCAGGGTGCAGCTTCCGCCTGTGCCTGAGGGGGGCGACACAGAGACAGAGACAGAGACAGGTGAGATACTTAAACACACGCGCACGCACACAAGTTTTCTTAAGTCACTTGTGGGATATTTACATAGACTTACATTCACTTCCTGGAGACTTACCCTAACCCTAACCATAACCACTGACCCAAAAATAAATGTTTTATCAATTGTGATAAAACGGATTGTCTAATTGTCCCCAATTAACTGGTCTTTAGTCTGAAATTTGTCCCTGAAAGTAGCCTATGACAGAAACTCACACACATCCAGAAAAAAATACAATGATGAGAGCTAATCTAAAAATTGAAAATAGGAGAAAATATACATACAGAAATCAAGTTAAACTTGATAAAAACTGCATTTATCGTCATTTTGATACCCTAATATATAAACTTAAACTATACTTTGGTATTTTAACAAATACAGTTATATCCGAAAATACTAGAATCCACATTGCATAAACTTAAATGAAATTAGAACACTGTTTATATATAATATTAGTAATATATATAGGCCCATAATACAACAGAGGAAAGGGTTCAGGCAGTAATATAAAAGCGAGAAAAGAGCGTTAGGAAAGGTTTGGACACGAACTGGTGGCTTAAGAATCAGACCAGAAAGATGACAGGCTGAGGTGACAGAGCGGACACCGATGGATGTATGTCACATCATCGTTACGCACGGAGCAAACACGTCTGCAAGTGATTTTACTTCCTCCTAACACCAGGAATTACAGCAGCACTGATATTCCTCTGCTTTAACTCAAAGTCACATTTTCCGACTTCGCTGCTGCTGCTCTGGATTTCTCAGAAAACCTAAACCCAAACTGGGGCTCCTTCTAGGGTTTATAAATCTCCCAGCGTGCCAAAGTGGTGAGCTCAGAGGGAAAAGCAGCAGCGCTGCAGACTGTCGGCTTGGCAGCAGCTGGTGGAAACAGTCCGCATGTGTTTGCAATTAGAGGAACAAAAAAAAAAAAAAAAAAAAAAAAAACGAGTGGAAAGAAGAAGAGGAGGAGGAAGGGGGGAGGAGGCGGTGTGGAGGACGTGGCGGCCAGATGTGTCTGCCGGTGTAGAGGGAAGCCTCAGGGTGGCGCTGTAAGACCGTTCAGAGGGTCAAACCACATCTGCTTCAGATAGACAGACAGAGAGACAGGCAGGCAGGCAGGCAGACAGCTGAGTCCTTTCCAGACAGGAGGAACATCTGGAAAAATGAATTTCAGCCTCTTGGTTCTTGTTTCCAGAGCTGAGCTGATTTTCTTTGTCTTCTTACAGGATGAAAATGTTTGTGTCTAAACACCAACAGAGGCCTTTGTTCTGCTGAGTATTATATACTGTGTGAGTGCTCTGTCTGTGTGCTCTATAATCTCTTTTTAAATACATCTGAGCTTTTGTAAACTTTACTTACAGAACATAAAGTGGAAGCAGCAGCTCGTTTCTGCTCTTTGCTCAGACTATAGAGGTCAAATGTTTCCAGCAGACAAGACTACGCCTGCTCACCTCCTGCTCTCCCTCTCTCTGTGTTTTCTCACTATGTGACTCTCTTTTGCTCACCTGGCCAACTCAACACTTGGCCTCAGGCAGCGAATTACTCTGCCACATCAATCAGGCCTGCTAAAAGCCTCCCTATCTCGCTTGTGTCTGCTGGAAGCGGAGGAATCTCCACTGCTGGTGGCATGCAGCCATAGAGGGGAAGCCTGTTAAAGGCCATTTTTTCCTCCAATCTTACATCTATAACTGTAGAGTTTACCAGCTTTTCAGGCTGAGATCAACCTTTGGGAGGCTGAATTTGTCAGGTGGAGGCAGCTTTAGTAAAGAGTGTCAAATTGATAAAATGCCATGAGAGGATGGCAGGCTTTTCAAGTCAGAAAGAAGCAGTTTTTCTGAAAATACTCTGGCTTTTTTGGGTTCAACTCTGATAAAATGTGCATTTCTACTAGTCCTACTAGAAAACCCTCGCCTGGAGGAAAACCTGGAAAACCTGCAGCAACTCGCTCAGCATGCATGGGGGGAGTGGGGGGATAGAGAGACATAGACAAACACAAGGAGAGGAGAGAGAGAGGGGCCTTCTTGAGATGCCCAATGCATTACGCACACCCTGTACTGCACAAGCCTATCTATCTATCCATCTATCTATCTATCTATCAATCTATCTATCGTTCTATCGTTCTATCATTCTATCTTTCTATCTTTCTATCTTTCTATCTTGTCTCTAAGTGGAGACAAAGGATCAGTGCACATCAAAGTTCTTATTTCTACTTCAAACTTTTTCCTCTCTTCTCTGTCTAGATCTCAGCAGCCGTCCACACACGAAGAGAAAATATCCGCTTTCAAAAACCAGACAAAAAAAGAAAAAAAGGGTTGAGAAGCTCCAGTAAACAGTGATGAAACTTACGGTCGTCCTCGCCCTGTGCTCTGACCAGGAGCACTGCTGCGCTGAGCAGCAGCGCCAGCCGCAAATCCACAAAGCTGAACATGTCTAGATGCCACTAGACATGTAGACTCTTTGAGGCAAGAGAGGAAAAAAGTTGGGGGTGTTTTCTTTTTCTGCTACACTCCACTCATACACGGGTGTTTGGGGCAGGGTCCGCTTGTCTTTTCACAGTCCTCCTGACCCCAGCAGAAAACTCCCTACTGCCTACACTCACTTTCCACCAGGGTTTTTATATGGGAGCTTGAAGAACTGGGAGGTGCTGTGACTGGAGCAACTGGGACGCACCCTCATTACCCCGCTGCTGCCGTTCACGTTTAGGGAAGACAAGAATGGACCCCTCCTTCAAAGAAAGAAAAAAAAAACCCAGAAGAAAAGAGAGAAAGAAGAAAAAACAGCAGGTCCCTCCTTCCATAATTCCACAGCAGAAGGGTTGGAGTTTGGATCAGAGGAGGAAAAGGGGGGCGAGCAGAAGGAAACATGATCCTGAAGAGCATCGGAGGGTCGGAGGAGGATCTCCTCCTGCAGCAGCCACGGGTTTAATCCAGATTTTATTTCCTGATTCACTTTGATTTCAACTGAGTTTTAGACTGATTCTGATAGTATGGCTTCAGTTTTAGCGGTTGTAGTTTAGCTCACAAAGTAATGTCTCTGAATGTCAGTTTTTGTCCAGTTTTAGTCTTCATTGTGTTGTAGTTTAAGCTAAGTGCTTCTACATTTGCCAAAGTTGTTTTAGTTTTACAAAGTGTTTTTATGGTTTTAGCTGTCAGACTGTTAATAGGTGCCGAACATGCCTGTAGTCTTTGAAGTGTTTGGTTTCATTGTAGGTTTAGCTTAGCTTGTGCTTTTCTTTCTGCTGCTAACTCAGCTCTGATCAGTGTGAACATTTGGCCTTTTGAACATTGGTTTAGGTCATCTCATTATTTGCATTGTTCACATGACTTTCAGTGAATTTATTCCAGGTTTAGGACTGTCATCATATTACAAAAGTAAAAGTAGAAATACAGTAGAGGTCAAGAATCTCTGTGGCTCATAGATGGATAACAACAAAGTGAACTCTGACCTCCAGTCCCTGTACTGTCACTAAATGACTCCCAGAACTCCCCTTATACACTGAAAATCAGTGTATGAGGGGAGTTTTCCTTTAAGTGTCATAGGACTGAACTTCAGACACAACTCAGATCTCAATCACTGACTCATCACCACCAAGTGTCTGTGAGAGAACAGCACTGTTATGTTTGATTGTGTTGTTGTGTTCTCCCTATTCAGATCTCAGGTCCACACTGCCATGGACACAGCTTTGGCCCAGACAGGGGGTGTGCAAATTAACATTTGAGCTGAGTCACCTGGTCATGTGACTTGACCCAGTGTGGGATTGCAGTTCTGCCTTTGGAACCAAGTAACTTCTGCTGATTATCACTGAGGGGAGGGTAAAGTGAGTGTGTGAGATGTACCAAAGAAGCACACCTCAAATCTCTGAAACAATGGAATAACAAGACTAAAGGTGCTGCTAGTGGCTTGTGAAGCCTCCAGTGTTCATAAACCCCACAATGTGAAAGTGTTGGATGAATGAACATACTGATGATTTTGCTATCCTTAGAACTTAAAAATGAAAAATATACAGCGCAATCTCTCTGCGAACAGTTTTCAATGAAACTACTTTCTAACAAGGTCTGTGGATGTGTGAGTGTAACTGGGACAGACCCTTTAATATGTTGAGTTAACCATCAATATAATTCACTTCAAGAAACTTAAGAGAAATGTCAGGGTTTAGTAGCTCTTTACTAGGATGTAAAACCAGCAGCTACCTTACTGGCCCTGAATAGACTGAATTCTTAAAGCCATAAAAACTAAGCTGTCACAAAAAAGTGTATATTCTATAACCACTAACAGGTAGGAAGCATAATTAAACTCTCACACAGATAACCTGCAGGTCAACAAAGTACCATTCATACATCCCAGTGTGTAACCCAAAGTTCAAGTGTCAGTGCTCCAATTTGATGCATGTACATAAACTGTCTAAACTATCCTGATGCTCAGGAGCAGATTCTTAAAATGAGGAGCTTAGGCCTTCAGATTGACCAATATGATCATGTTGGATGTATTTCAGTTGGTGCAGAGGGTAAAATTTAAGAAATGTGTTTTACTTGGACTCAAAACTGCAGGTCACCTGCAGACTCAGGTTTGCAGAAAGCTCAGTAATATGATATAGTGATGAGTGAAACACTTCCTACTGAGATCCATCAGAATCATCCCACTATTTAAATAGATTCGATTGAAATGTAGAAACAAGGTGTTCCTTTTAAAGTGCTCCTTTGTCCCCATGTTATTAGATAGATAGATTTTGAGGAGGCTGATTGTAAAAAAAAAGCTTCACTGTCTCTTATGAGTGAACCAGATGTTTTTGCATTTTTCGCGCAAATGGCTGCAGTCGTCTGAAACCGCCTCTATTGTGAAATACCTGCACAATTGTGGGGTTTGCAGACGTTATGATTGTTATTGGCTCTAAATAATAAAAGCCCTTTTTTAGCGGCTGCATTTTCCCCCCAGTCCAAATAAAGGTTTATATGGGCGATTCTCTCGTTTCCCCCCTTCCAGAAGGCTGTGTGCAGCGCCGGCCGGGCTGCAGGTGAGCTGTAATTAAGCAGAAAGCAGACATTATGGAGCAGATGAGCTGCAGGGAGACGCACAGCAGCAGCTTTCTGCCATCTGATCCACCAGCAGCAGACACGTTGCACAGTCTGAAGCTGGCCAAGCAAGCCTCTAATTCACTCCTCCTCTCTCTCTCTCTCTCTCTCGCTCTCTCTCTCTGTCTCTCTCTCTCTCTCACACACACACACACTGCAGATACCTTCACATTATCCATGTGTCTGCCTCTTCCTTTTTTTTTACAGGGAAGAGGATGGAATGCAATCTGTCTTTCAGGAAGAAAGAGAGGCAGAGAAGAAGAAAGGGAGGAAAGCGCCACCTCATCATTCCCTGGTTCGACCTCCAGCTCTGATCGGATCCTCAGAGCGTCACAAACCAAAATGCATACACGTATACACACTCATACACACGCGCATTTAGCTTTTGTTCCAATTTTTTTCTCTGATGAAAATAACATTGCACCCTCACTTAAGCAGCTGCTCCACAAAGTTTTAACTCTTGACTACTCAACAGTATTTTCACTGTGTGGTATTGTCAGTCGACTCTAAATTATTCAACAAAGTGTGTGCAAAAGTCTGTCCGCTGTCAGTAGCTGTCAGGGTGCAATCTTCTTTACTCTGTACGTCATAATGACTTCAGTTTGGGTTGAGTTTAGGCACATAAAAGAAATGAGTTTTAGGCAGTCGTATACAAGCAGCAGTATTGACCTACACAGAGACACCTAAACACACATATCTTATACTCTGTATACAGTACCAGTCAAAAGTTTGGACACACTTTCTCATTCAAGTGTGTCCAAACTTTTGACTGGTACTGTACATACTAAGATATGTATCTTAAACTGTGTTTGTATATAATAAATTGACAACCTTTCAAACACAATTGTGCAATGTATTGCATTTCTATTGTAGATTGTTATGTATATTGCTAATGTTAATGCCAGGGTTGATGCAAACTTTAACAATATTTCTGAATGACAATAAAAAGTGTGTTTGACTAAAAGAGTAGCTTGACTATTTACTGAATACCCACAATTAGATTATACATTTTTGCTAATAAACTTATAGTATAGACACTATTCCTTTTCTGCTTATATTGTTTTCAAAATTTTGACTTACACATGTATATGTTTAAAGGTGCCAGCCAGGAATGGTTGACCAGAGCAAAGCAGCATGTTTCACCCCAGATAAAAAACTACTGACACACACATGCAAACAAATCTACACATACACAGGCCATACATATAAGTATGATCTAATTAAAGCAAAGTGCAAAGCTGTATAGCTATAAAGTCTGAATGATCAGTGGAGCAAAAAATCCAACTCTGTAATTTCCAACGTTTCCCTGGCAAAGTAGAGCTGGAGAAAAACCATGGAAATGTTTGGGATTCCTGCACAGGAGGAAATGAAGTAGAGATTGAAATGATATTAATTGTCCCCAAGGGTCATAGACATAGAGAGTGAGAGAAACCAGTTTGCAGAAAGATTGAGATAAAATGTTAAAAACAAACATGAGAAAGAAAAAAATAAAGTATCCTATTAGCATAAATGTTACTTTACTTTATACCAAGTTAAAATTCCTGGCCAATGGGATTTGGCAAGGTTAATCTCTGGTCCAATAAAAGCAGCTAGCAAGTGGTGTTTAAAATGACCCTGGAAGTAAATGATGGAAAGTGAGCAAGGACTTGACATAACTGACTCTGATATGCAGCTAGTATCTAGATGGATGGGTGAAAGGACTGATGGATTAATTGATTTTCCTTTGAGTGTGTAAATGTAAGGCTGCATTAGCTTTGCATTACTGTTTTCATGAAGCCCATTGCCACAGAAAATAGGATCTTCTGATGTGGTGAAACAGTTCAAAAACTATATATAGATCATGTATTGGTCATACTTGAAAATGGTGAGTGGCATATTAAAATTTATTTATGCTCAGAGTAAAAATTCAGTCTTGAGTAGAAATGTTGACAATATGACTTAATTTCTTTAAACTTTACGGGAATTGTCTTACAGAGGTGTGTCCATAGGTTTGAACCCACCAAAGCTCTCTTGATCAAAGTGTGGAAAACAAAAAAAGAAACTGTGTAAATGGAAAGTATATTTGTAAAATAATAAACCAATATTTTGCAATAAGTTATCTTATTAGTCAGTGGGAAACAAATGACTTTCCAATAATTTAAATATGCATATAGTTAATACTCCACTGATTTAGCATTGCACTCTTATAACACTGTCAGACTCACAATGGACAGTTTAAAAAACAAATGCAGTAGAACCAGAGATATTGTCTTTTTTCCAGTCCTCTTCCTTGTCAAAACCTGACACGTACATTTCCCACAATACAACTCACCTGCTAACAGCTCAGGCAGAGATTTGGGTGTGTTATGCTAGTGGCGGCTAATTTAACCAGGAGCTGCTAGCCTCCAGCAGAGATGAGGAACGGGCTACAGAGGTCTGGTAACCTCACTTCTTTCTAACTCCACACTCCCAGATTTTTTTCATTTTCAAACTTGTAGTCTTCAGCTGATGCTGACTCAAGTGACATCACTTGAGGCAATTTATCAGATTTCACACAGCTCCCTCTGGAGCCACACAATGCTTTAAAACTTTTTTCACACACTCACACTCCTCAACACAGTCCCGTAAACAGACTTTGATGTGTAAAATTGGTGGACTTCCCCTTTTTTATCTCTACAGCTTTGCACTGTAATGTGAACCTAGAGAGGCCCTGAAAGCTTTCACTGTCATTGCATCCAATGGCTGCAGTTGAAAAGAATTTCATCATTAAATCTGACCTTTCAGCTTATTTTTTATAGAAAATGCAACAGAAATTGCATGGTTACATATAGTAGATGTATGGAATGTAGGTCTGATAATGACATACAACTCATTAGAAAATCAACTGGCCACAGACTGATGTAATAACTGTGCACGGGGCCCTTTGACCTTCTAACGGAAGTGACGTAGGCAGTAACAAAAACTGAACACAAGTGGTCAGCTGGACACCTTGGAGAAGCATGACAGACACAGGTATGAACAGCGATGTATCTCAGCTGTCCACTTGTGTTTGGATCACCGAAATGCATTTTAAAACCAAGTGTAAACACCCTCAGAGATGCTCACAGTAAGGATGGGTTCTCATCCAGTACAGTATGCACATTTTCTAATCAAATGTTGGCTCAACACAAATGTTTCTAGAGTGTCTTGATGCTAGACAATGTTGAGGTTACGTGACTGATTTGGTATCAGATATTACTGGGGTACATATGCTTTGCATATAACAATGTGTTCTTGAGCTCATTGCTTAATTTATTAAGATATCAAAAGAAGGTCATATTTCTCTGGCTTGACTGGAACCATAATGAATAATAATGCCATTATTTAAAGATGAAAACCCAGCACGCTATATATATTAAATGGTAACTGTCTTTATTTCAGTCTTTCACTTTTAGAAATGTTGATACAGTAAATAGATTTAATGAAGAAACCCTTGTCACTGAAAGAACAGCTGACTTAGTGAAATGCTTATGTATAAATGTATATTGTATGTGAATTATACTGTATGTCATTTATTTTAGAGAATAATGTCAAGTACAATTTTCTATATGACCTGCAGTAGCTAGAGGTGTAGTTGGGGAATTGTGGGAGGAAAAGTGATTCTGTTTATTAAAAAAAAAATCAAATCTATTTGTATGTCTGTAAATGGTGTAAAATTATATTAGAAATGGTCACAAAAACTTCCATTCGCATTAATACAGTTCATAATGAAGAAGTTGTCTGCAGGTTGCAAAGGAGCACAAAGTGAGGAGGAAAAAATGTTGGCTGAATTTCTTTAAAAGAAGAGGAATCAAATTCTTTTTCATGGAAAATCTTCAGGAAGTAACCTGACGAAGCAGCAGCACCTCTCTCTACGAAGCCACAGCACATTTTAAATAGAATTCTCCTCACAACCCCGAACACTGAAACACTACAGGACAAACAAACAGGATGAAGTAACACCAATAGCAAAAAACTTTTCAATAATAAATAATTGTAGACTATGAGAATATGACTGAGATTGTTATGAAAATACTATTCCTCTAAATCAGATGGATATTCATCAAAAATAGCCTTGATTATTTAGATGCACAGTTTCTCTGTAGCAAGAAAAGACACTCTGGTAGTAATATTGAAAACATGTTATCATGAAACAAGAAAATATATTTAATTTAAATTGATTTAATTTAAAAATCAAAATAAAATGAACACTGTTGCAAAAGTAATGCCAATTAGGAGGTTTTGTCTAAAACTACAAATCTGCCTTCTAAAGGCCTAACAAGCTCATCAGCTTTGATGACTGATCTGTGAGAGCTTCAACACTCTTTCAGTCTCAATCTAATGAACTTGAATGATACACACACTCACATAAACACACAGTTGCACACAGAGAAGGTGAGAAAAAGTCAAACAACTGTTAACAAGCTGTGAAGTTGATTTCACTTTTACCTGTCAGTACATTTAACGGCTAGATGTCAACATACACACACACACACACACACACACACTGAAGCATCCAAGCCCATGCACAGTATCAGCTGCAAGGGTTTGGGTAACATTTGGATGGTGTTTGCGCATTGACCTGTCAAGATGCAATGATTGTAATTTTCTGTAGTTTTTGGGTGGCTGCTCCTGGTTTGTGCCCTCTGTGTATATAGAGAGAGATTAAAGTCCTGGATGTTGGCTCCAAAAAAAAAAAAAAAAAGAATCAGCCAAGCTCCCGAGTCTAGCTCAGCTGAACTGGATTTCCTAGTAGGAAGTAGGTATCTGCCATTTTTTCTCTGTATGATGTGAACATACATGCTGATACTTCATCAGAACCACAATGAGCCACATCATCACCACAGACCAACATGGGCTGCTGCTGAAAAGTAGAAAGGCCACAAAACAGGCTTGGATCTGAATTCAAAGCTATGATTAACAAACAAATTAAGTTGCTGTTCTGTTAAACATCCACTGGAATTCGTGGACTCCTGCTGCATGTCCAAACCAAGTTATTTTTATGGAGACAAGGTGTAAAGAACTATAGGACCTTTGGCTTGACAATTTCATCTGCATATTCAAAACTTTCATAAACATAATGTGCACAAACAGTTACTATATTGTTGTATGAAGCATCCAAAACCCATTGCTTATGTGAGTGTGTGCAGATTACGGTCACTGAGCCTGGGGATGCTTTGAATATTTTCTCATGCATCCCCTCCATTCCTGGCAAATGCACAAATGACATGCTTTCTTCTTTCAAAGGAGCTGTAGGTTAAAGTGTTTTTTCTTTAGCCCTCATATTACTAGAATATCCATTGCTGTCATTACTGGCCCTTCTGTTTTGGTTAGTAATATTACTACAACTGGTGACATGTCAGTGACACGTAAGTGGCTGCGGCTGGATGCCAAAGTACAGCACTGCCAAATACTGTTCACATTAGGCTCCTATATCATAAAACAGATGATATGACAGCAGTAGGAATGGAAGACAGTTTCATCAGTTGGTCTCAGTGAAGTGGTCAGATAGTGGTTTACTTTAGCATCCGCTTTAAGTTTTTGTCTTTAAAAAGCAAACTTCCCAAAAACCTGTGAGTAAGGGTTGGGAGTTGAACAACATAATGGAACAGTCCGGACTCTAGTTCTCAGATCACCAACACTTTTAGTTTGGGAAGAGGTCAAAGGTCAAAGGTCAAAGCAGTTTCTCACTGTTCCACAGAATAATGTTATAGAAATAACAGAGAGAGATTTAGTGACACTTTACTTTAACCTCCCTGGGCTATATAGGGCTATGACTGAATTTCATTGTGCAATCCTGCATTGTATAATGACAATTAAAATGAACCTTGAACTGTTCTTATATTGGCTAACAACTATATTATAGAATGTTATAAACCATTTATTAAATGTTTACATAGTGCTTTGACATGCTGAATAGGAGGATTCAAGAAAAGTGTTGCCAAGTGATTGACAGTGTGCAGAACTCTTTGGTTCTTTCTATGTAGATGTAAATCATGTCGCTAGGAAGACATTGACAAAGTTAGATTTCTGACTGGTTTTATTTCTCTATCATGAATTTACAAGCCTTTGAATGTACGACCCTATTGCCAGATGAGAACGTTGATTTTGAACAATTCTGTAGTACACTGATTGTGTTCAATGATAAGGTTTTTTTAAATAGCTTAATTTTTTTTACGTCCATTGCATAGACTGTAAAAAAATATGGATGTAGCCACTGTGACGTCACCCATTGGTTTCTGAAGAGCAGTTTTGAAGCTCAAAGTGGGCGGCTCCATCCGTCACCAACTGGGCAGTGCTTCACCCTGTCTAACTCCTGGCTAATCAAAAATGGGCAAAGAGGTGGAGCTGAGGCAGGCCGAATGAAGCCTGGTTGCTGAAACACGCCACCTAGCGGCTAGCGACCTGTCACTCAAAGTGGACACGTCCTTAATAATGCATAACTTTACGGCTTGACAACCTTCATACAGTTGTCATGAAAGGGGAAATTGGCTGTAGAGACCAAAACCATTTTTTGTTCCAGGCTGTAAACATGTTTATTTCTATTGTAAAGTTGGGCTTTTTAACATGGGGGGGTCTATGGGGATCGACTTGCTTTTGGAGCCAGCCTCAAGTGGCCATTCGAGGAACTGCAGTTTTTGGCACTTCATTTTTCATTTTTCAGCCCCAGAGGTTGTCAATTGGTCCATTGCCAACAATTTTAGAATTCTCACTCTCTGCAGTATGCTATAAATATAACTGGTTAAGGCCAGGGAAGATTCGTTGTTGCGGTTAATTAAAGGGCAAATGTTTACTGCAGGTCTATGGTGGGACACAAACTTCTGTCCCCTGCATAAGTTTTACGCTTACTTTCCACCTAGCTACATAAATTCAATTCAATTCAATTCAATTTTATTTATATAGCGCCAAATCACAACAAAAGTTATCTCAGGGCACTTTACACATCGAGCAGGTTGAGACCGTACTCATTTATTTACAGAGACCCAACAATTCCCCCCATGAGCAAGCACTTGGCGACAGCGGCAAGGAAAAACTCCCCTTTAACGGGAAGAAACCTCAAGCAGAACCGGGCTCTAGGTGGGCGGCCATCTGCCTTGACCGGTTGGGTTTACAGAGAAAGAAGGAGGGAGGCGGACGGGGGAAGGGGAGAGGGGGGTGGGGTGGGGAGAGACACAGAGAAGTATAATAACAACAACAACAATAACCATAACAGCAGTAATGTAAGTAGAGCTATGACTTTATAATAGCAATAGCAATAATATCAGTAGCAGAAATAGAAGCAGGACATCCACAGGACCACGTCACAGTCCCCACAGCCGTGGCCCACCGTCCAGGTGCTGGATCTTCCTGTGAGACGAGAGAGCACAGAGACTCCGGGGAAGAAGTCAAGTTAGTAACATGCATAAAGGACACACTACTTTCTGCGCTGGTAAGAGACGTAAATTGTGATGTGCAGAAGCGTCTCAAAATTCAGGGCAGATCTGCAAAAGTTCAGATGACAGAGGTGATGTTAATAAAAGTCTTAACATCACCTCTGCCTCAAAGTAAAAACTAAAGGTAGAGGTGGAATAGAGTTGTTCACCTGCATGGAATCAACTCTTACGTGTGAGTTTCACAGCCATGAATCATGTCCAAAGCTTATTACATAACTTCAGAAATTCTCCCTCATCCATCAGAAAACTAGACTTGTTTCTAAATTCCTGAAATGCTGAGCTTTTGTAGAAATGAAAGGTGTTTGCTGAGGAGTAGAGACTAATAACAGTAATGGTGCCAGTAGTAATAATAATGATCAAGACTAAACAAGTTAAAGAGGTCATATCACCATCTGAGATCCTGTGCAGGTTTATGATGTGCCACGAGGTGTTTTGCAAGTTTGGCAATGTGGCTTTTGATTCTTCTGGAGATACCATCACCTTACTGTGAAAGCTGCCAGGATACAAACTGCTTCCAGTACGCAGTGCCAGATATCCAGGTCAAGGCAGCTGTGTGAAGCTTCTGCTTTACCATTATACAACAGGATGTAGAATTTGATAATTGATCATTTAGTTAAGTCAAATTACAGCACAACAGCATGGTTTGATTCTTCTAGTACTGTATGTTTAATAGAATTAGTTCATCTGGCAAACCAATTTCACGTTTCTTTGTCCAGTTGTGGATGCTTTGAGGCTTTGCTGGGACTTTGATGACTTCAACATTTCTAACTTATTCCAGTTTTTAAAGCTGCTGTGAGAAATATTTTTTTTGGTCAAATAATTATGTGTTAAAGGTGTCACTCATAATGACGAATCCACAGAGAATTGTCACCAATTCAGCTGTTCCAACGAGCATTTTAGCCTCTTTCAGCTCGTTGTTTTGCTTTTTTCGACCTGAAATTTTCCTGTTTTGGTTGAGTCTCACCACTTTAATCAACTTCTTTTCCAGCAGGCAGCTGTTTTCAGCAAACATTTAGAATTGATGCTATACATTTTTGCACCACACTGACGGACAAAGTCAGCAACTAGTTGGTGACCACTGATGAGCATTTAGCTGCTTAAAAGACAGATATTTTTCTCAGAAGTTGGTGGGGAGCAAAACAGTGATAAAAGAGTGAATATTCGACTTACATCTGACTTTATGAAAGCTGACTAAGTCACACCTCTTTAGTGGCATATTACTTTATTCTTTTCCCAGTTCATCCGCATTTCATGATATGGATCAATACATTTACACTGTATCTATTCAGAATCAATGCACTGTATCACCCCTGGTGCTTTTCCCACAGGTGCAAAGCCTAATGGAACACTAATAATGTCATATTTAAATTGGGAAGGATAAAGAACAGTGTTCCACCTCTTTTATCCTCAGTGACCACTGCACAAGGTAGAGAGGATCTGTGTGGCTCTCAATAGATGACAATCCAACACAACAGTCACAGTTTTAACAGAAATACACGAATACTGTATACTGTCAAATAGTAAAGTTTAGTATGATTATTATGATGATGCTGATACAGAGTTTTTATTTTTTTCATTAGTGTTGTTACTGCTGCTTATTTCTATTTTCTGCTTTTTTGCATAACTGTGTGGTGAATGTGGCTAATCAGCATCCTTGAGTACTTACTGTTGAGACACATATTGTACACAAAAACACATACACTTAACTGATAGGCGGCTGTCAGTCCAGGTGTTAGTGCTGTTTGGTTTATGCCGCCCATCTTTCAACAGAGGCAGGCGAGGGGGTTTGGGGAGGGAGAGGGTCTTAAACCTTCATCTTGTGTTCCTCCCAGCTGTTTCCCCCCTGGGAGCGAGGCCCTTCCTCACTTCACTTCTCGACTGTGTCGTTAAAAAACAGATCGTGCAGAGGCGAGGAGGCGGGTTGAAGAATGTGGAAGGGAGGGATGGAGGGATGACAGAAGGACGGAGAGGATGAAGAGGAGAGAAGAAGATTTAATTGTTCTCAATAAATCACAGTTATAGATGGAGATGTTTGAACAGGAAACAGCTAGCCATGTATTATGGGTATTACCAGAATGTCTAAGTCTGATTGGTAGGATGAAATTACCTGTTGAGTCAAACTTACATATCTGCACGTTCTCTCCATCCAGACAGGATGAGAGTTAGAAGTGAGGCGTAATACTACAACACAGTTTCCTAAAACAGACTACAACCAGAGCTAAAACTGATTATTGTAGCATGATTGAAAATCTTACTGTATGTCAAAATCCCTGCAATTCACAAAAGAGCACAATTAAAACTCAAATGAGTTCCCATCTGAGTCCTTATTGGCTCGTCTTGAGAGCATGTTGCACTGGCAGGTTCCTTTTCCATTTGTTCGGACCTTTTATAAATTTAAATATTTTTTACATAGATATTAACCCATATATGAGCAAAACAAGCATTTAAATGTGAATTTCAGAGTTTGTTGTGTAGTATATTTGGGGAACAATTTTGTGAAAAAGTAATTAGACAATAAAATACATTCAATATTATAATATGTTCTGTAATATAATAGCTTAATGATATGTACCTATATCTACATTTTTAACAACTGGCAAATCCTGTTACTTTTTCAAGTGATCTTTCTTATTAGGATGCTGCAACCTCTGACTGTCAGCTGCCCTGATTATGTAATTCTGAGCGCACAGACAAACAAACCAAATGCAAAATTTATTGAGTGTAGAAAGGATTTTTGCTTGCTCAGATCAAAATATTGTTCATTTGATAATCACTTCACTGCAAAATATAATTTTTGTGCATAGGAAAAATACTTTTTTGTACTCAAAATAACCCATTGCTCACAGTCAGAGCTGAGGCACAAATATAAGGCCATACGATAATCAATAAAAAGCCATAAAAACTGAAAAGTCAGAACCTTGTCACAGACCAAAGGTTTCCTCAACATATGTGTTTTTCCACCTTCATTGGTGACCACTTGACAAATTTGACTGATAATGGATTAGAAAGTGACTCAGTGGTTAATTATTGCATTTGATGAGACTGTATACAGTCATTGTGGTTTTTATATATTTTTTGGTATTTGGCAGTGTTGTGAACACAGTGTTTGAATCAGTGTGCGAAAGAGATGTGCAGAGGTGGAAGAAGAGACTAGAAAACACCATTTAAGGCAAGACGCTTGTCTGTGATGTGCTTGATGTATGATGCATGTTTTTCTGGTTGCTTTTCAACTTCAGTACAGAATTACTCATTAAATCTATTTTCACTTACTTTTACACTTGCTCACTCTCTCCCTGTCACTCTCTCATAGTCTTGCATTTTTAAGCCATGATAGGGGCTTTATGGATGGAAATGGCGGTATGTTGGCCACTTTGGTCCAGACTGAAATGTCTCGACAACTGTTGGATGGCTTGCTGTCACATTGTGTAAACACTCATGGTACCCAGAAGATGAATCCTACTGACTTTGGTGATCCTCTGACTTTTCCACTGGTGCCACAATGAGGTTGACATCTGTGGTTTTGAGTGAAATGTTGAATAAACCAAAGTATTTGTACAATACTTTGGTTTATGACCAAATACCTGTAGCAAATGTTAGTATTCTAACACGCTAAATGAAGATAGCGATATATATGCCAATATCATTAGGTCCTACAACAACCAGTTCTTGTTTGTGTGTGAATGAATGATGCATACAAGTTGTTGTAGTAATGTTTGACCACTAAGCAACATTCAGTACTGATAAGGTCAAGTACTATCATGGGAGTGAGGATGTTTCGGTTTAGGGTTGTGGGTTGAGCTCAGTGTCTGCAAGAGTTAGGGAGTCAGACAGATGAACTGAATGTGAATAAGCATAAAAAGATGTACAGGAGGAGAAAGAGGGGAGGAGAAAAGAAAAGAATGACAAAAAAGAATATGGAGAGGAGAAAAAACAAGACGAAGAAGTAGAGATGAAAAAGAAGAAAAGAAAAAGATTTTAAAAAAGGGTGTGTGTGTCCTTGGCTGGAAGGCAGAGTATTGTCCAAACAGACTGGAATAGAAGCAGTCATTACACCCTGCACTGCTGTGACTGTTAACTGACTGACTGTCTGACTGGTTTCTGTGCTCAGTTCATAATATACTGTGGTCAGTGGACGCAGACTGCTGGGTGGAGCTCCCTACAGTGTAACCACACACACACACGCATGCAGATGAGATTCCCTCTTGATCTGGATCTGAACTGTTGGCAGTTTCAGTCACAATACAGCCAGGATGCACACAATAACTCCATACTCTGCACAAAGCCTAAAGCCGAAAGAAGCAGTCACACTTCATGTGTCATCTATCTATCTCTATATGTATATATATATATATATATATGTATATATGTATACACACACGTGTGTGTGTATATATACATACATATATGAAATTATCAAATAAATATATAGATAGATCAATAGATAGATATATAGAGATAGCAGCAGAGGCAGGGATATCCTTACGTTTAGTCCCTCGTATGGGTCATGCTAAAAAAATACAGAATCCTACACCTCCCATAATACAACTCAAATAGCATCTTTGCTGAGACACTCACTTTAATATTTAGACTTCAAGCCCAAGTACTTTTTATGACAAATCATCTTAATGAGTAAAACTGAGTGCCCTTTAAATGTGGCTTTCTGCTGTAATATGACATCATATCCCACGCTGCCAAATCTGCAGAACCCCCATATTTGTAGTTGGTTCCTTTGGGGAACTTTGATACCTTTTAGTTATGTCTTGGTTCATGTTCACTTCTTACCCACAAACCAAGAGCTGTGAACATGAAGTTATACAGACTGACAAGGAAACTCCTTCATTGGACAGTCATACCAACTGTCATTTTGCATCATCAGCGCTACACTGACCCACATGGGGGAAATCAAATTCTGGTTACTGACACCAAGTCGTGCTGCACTTACTTTACTGTATATGTAGATCTGAGTTCTATATCATGGTCATTATCATACATCATGATCAGCAAATGGACATGATAGTCGTTTAGCTTTTGAATTCATGCGAAAATCAAATATCCACTCTCACACAGTGACGGTGGCTGGTCTGCGTGGCTTTTCACGCCACCATCAGTAAGCTTTAATGTCTTCAAATGCATTAAATGGAACTCAAGTAAATTTTGTTGTCAGACAGTTCAGTGGCTTAACCTGAATGCTAGTTTATTTAATGAAACTGTACTTAACTGTACAGCCGCTTTGATGTTGCTCTGCTGTCGACGTTGCGCTTCCTCTCTGGTTGTAAAACCTGACTACACAGCTGTCTGTCATCACACACAGCAAGACAGTGTGTGTGTGTGTGTGTGAGAGAGAGAGAAAGAGAGAGAGGGAGAGAGAGAGAGAGGATGAAAAGGCCTACCTGCTGCTTTCTCATTACTGCCTTTGAGAGTGTCAGTAATAGTTAAATGTGTGTGTGTGTGTGTGTCTGTAGGTGTGTGTGTGTGTGTAATGGGCTCTTTATGAACGGAAGCTATTGGTTGTTTGAAGTTTACGCTACTGGCAAAGACGGGAGAGGAGAGGAGTTAGGGGTTTTATGCGGCCTATTTGTGTGTGTGCATATGCATGTGTGTGTGTTTGGTGTGTGAAGGGGCCTCCCGCTAATAATCATTTACTGCAAGTGTGTGTACGGTAGGAACGAGTGGTTTACAACTAATAATCATGTGTTTCACTTGGGTGTGTGAGTGTGTGTGTGTGCGTGTCTTCGGTGTTCAACAGGAACTGACCATCAGTTCATTGGCCCCTCTGGTTCCACTGTGTCCTCCAATGTGGTTGCGATGCACAAAGTCCTCTCCATTAATGTACTCACTTCGACATTTTTAAGGAAATTAAAGCATGAAAAGGATGATTCAACACTGATATCAACTTCCACAATGTTAATTCCTTTAGCTGTTGGATGAGAAGATTGATACCACTCTCATGTTTGTATGCTAAATGTGAAGTTAACGTTAGCTTAGCTTAGCACAAAGACTGGAAACTTTTGGCTCTGTCCAACGGTAACAAAATCTACATAGCAGCACCTCTAAAGCTCACTAATTTGGGAGTCATACCTTCCGTACAGACATGAAAGTGCTATCTATGAGGCATCCTTCCATCAATCTACAGCAACACGGACTTCAACCTTCATTATTCATAACAGTCATTAGAACCAGCTGTCATGTCTGCAGCATACAATATAATAAGACAGTGGCTTATGTTTCCCCATTGATTTGTGTTTTTCCTTGTGTTTTGTTGGCATTGGCTTTACTTCTTCATTGTTTTAGGTCCCACAGAGTCCATTGCTGTATGTGTGAAAATAATGCTATTATTGCTAAATCACATTCCTTTTGCTTGCCAAAAAGTAGGGCAAAGACAGACTTTTAGTAGCCTTCATGGTCATATTAATCTGATAACAGATATCCAAATAGACTTATTTGGGATAAACCACAAAGGGGGAAGCACTTCTTGGATCTGTCAGTGGTGTGACTAGAAACAGGTGCTCTTGATGCATGGGTAGGCAATCAATGTCCACAAAAAGGGAATTAATTCACACTTGTCTACCCTGAGGAAGACTGGTGTGTGGACAATACGTGTTGGTCTTGTTTTTTTTATCATGTAGCTACTATGGGTAAAGGCTTTTTAACTCAATTCCATTTGAGATTGGTAGTGCTGCATGTAAGTGTTCTCAAGATAATTCTTCATTTCCTGTAGGGGGACTTCTTAAACTTAACCCTTAAACTTCAAATGTCATGAACAAAGTTTAGCCTTAACCCCAACCAGGATGCTTAACCTCAACCCAACTTTACCTAATCCAGTGTTTCCCAAACATTTTATGTCGGGAAGTCAACATGCAAAACTAAGACTGAAAGATTTTACTTACATCTTAGTAAAAATGTACCTTTCACAATGCTGACATCTTTTTCTATTTTCTAAGCAGAATTGTTTGTCTTAAATAGTAGTTGGCATTACCTTTAAACAAGACCACCCCCATGAGAAGAAATTATAACATTTTTATTTTTTTATTAACCACCAACAACGCAGCAAAGGACGCATGTTTGATCAATCGCTTTAGGTACATAGTTTACAACATATAGAAAGTAGGAGGTTTGTGTGATTTGAGTGATGTGATTTGGTGCAATTGTTACATTTGTAGAAATGGAGGCGTATCTGTTCCGTGAGACAAATGAGTGACATTCATCAAACATCAAAAACACTTTAGTGATGCAAAAAACATGCTAGCACCGTGTATCACCCTTAAGGATGTAAGCAGTTAATCAGTGTGCATGTGGGTGTGTGTAAAGTGCAGGCCTGTGGGCTAGACTGACTACACTCTGCTGCCACCTGTTATTAAAACCACCTACTGGAATTACAACAGAGGGAGAGAGAAAGACAGAGAGTCAGAATCAGTTTAATCTCAAAGAACATTATAAAGGAATTTCCTGGGTTAAGAGAGAGCGAAACAGAGAGAGAGCGAGGCAGTGTTGAGATGAAGGGCTTCTTAGTGCGCAGTCTCTCTCTCTTTTGCCAAAAGCAGATAATTGAAGGCCTTGCTCTGGTTTGGGAAGCAAAAAGAGGGACGGACGAAAAAAGGAGACACGATGATCGAGAGCAAAGACAGAGAGAGAGAGAGAGAGGGGGAAGCCACGTCCACATGTATGACTCATTCTCCTTCCCTACCCCTGCTCTCTAACTCTTCCTCTCTGTGTCTCTCCCTCTCTCTCTCTCTCCCTCTCTCTCACTCCCTCTCTGTCAATGAGGTCAAACTGAACTCAGCTGCAGTGATTTTCCCAGAAGATTCTACCTCTGGTACTATTTATTAGTAACATTATTATGAGCAGCAACAGTAGTATTAATATTCCTAGCAATAGCAGTTTTAGTTGCAATAGGAGGAACAGTGACAACATTACTACAGTACTGTAGAAATTGTGTAGCAAAAGGTTTCCGAATGTTAAGGACATGAGGTGTCCCTGAGCAAGGCAATGATTCTCTCTGTGCAGTCAGTCAACCTATACACACAGACAGACACCGACACACACAAAATTGTCTGTTTTTGATGTGCTTGCCAAGGTAAACTCAGACAGGCTTGAGGAGGGTGTCTGGCATCTAAATATATGTGTGTGTGTGTATGTGTGTATGTGTGTGTATGTGTGTGCTCTCTCCTCCTCTGGTAACCACAAGCAATAACTGAAACAGACTGAAACATAACAAAATTTAAAGTGGCCCAAAATCATACATTAAAACATGATTGGAAAGCTGCATTCAGGCTGAACTCAGGAAAGCCATTTCTTTCTTTGAGTTAAATTTTGTGTTAATTGTGTGAATTTGATCGTGGGAGTGTTTTTTTTGTTTTTGTTTTTTTGCCATTTATTCACCCCAAACGGCCAATGCACTGACTCTACAGATGTTAGCTGTAGATAGCTAGCAATGTATGCACCAGCCATGTGTGTGTGGAGTGTGCCTTGTGCTGTGTTTGACTGACAAAGTAGTGTCTGACTGATCTCAAAACTCATGAGGAATCCAGTGCTTTCCGTCATTGTCCTCTTTTTTCCCCCTTTTCTTATGTCCTTGTATTTGCCATCATCAGGTCAAACTTTTTAATTTGTCCAGTAATACCTGCAAAATTAATGACATTACCATCAGCCTCAGATGTGCTTTGTGTTAAGTGCCAATAAGCAAATGTTAGTATGCTAAATTAAGATGGTGAACCTGGTAAACATGCTGACATTAACATTTACTGTAGCTCAAAGCACTGCTGTGCCTAAGTACATCCTTAAAGAGCTGCTAGTATGGCAATAGATTCTTAGTCTTGTTTTAACAAATGCTTAAATCTCTGTGAATGTCTGTTTGAATGTCCCCATGTTACACATTACATGCTGCAGTGGACCAAAACCGGTCTCTTCAAGACTTCAGTACTTCTGAAGGTGGAAAATCAAGTTAATGTTTATGAAAATGTCAATGTCTGTAGTTAATATCTTTTGTATGACAACCAATTGTACTTTAAACACTGGTGCATACCCTTTTTCAGTTTAATTTAAGGGTATTTATTAATGCTTTACTATTTGGTATCATTTTATATTCAAGGCTTTCATTTAAGCCATTTAACTCCACTTTATAGTGGTGGGTGGGTAACTTCATGAGATGATAACAGTGACAAAGCTGCCACTCACCAATGGTTATAATATTGAAATACTAATTACAGACTGTTTCAAAAATGTTGATTTGTGAAGTGTAGATTTTGCCACCTTGAGTGGTACCGACAAGAGGTCAGCCCGTGGACTATACAGTTAATTCTCAAACAGCAAACCACAGACTGCTGCAGACAGACAGACAGACAGACAGACAGGCTGTGTGTCAGCAGAGGGAGACCCTCCGGTCAAAATGCAACATCCCAGGAACATCTGAATGACATCATGCATCAGCAGCCAATCACGTGCTTGCAATAAATGTTTAGAATGTTTTTACATTTGCTGGGCGTGTTGGCTTAGCTGTGAGGCGTGATCCTGAGGGTCTAACAGCAATGTGATGGTTTTGGCAACATACAAATGAAGTTTCCTTGTTTTGTGAGAGGAAAAAGAAGAAAAAGAGAAGAAATTAAAGATAAAAGAAAAAGTGAAATACAGAGAAGTGGTTGAAGAAAGAAAGTGATGCATAAAGGATGGGTTGGATTAGAAAGAGGAGAGGAGGAGGCCAGCTGAGAGTGAACGAATGGAAAAGTAGACTGAGAAGTGAGTCAGTACAGCCAGAGAGAGAGAGAGAGAGGAATGTTTAACACACTTTATGCCCCTCTGTCGCTCTCACTTTCTCTGTTTCCCAACATGCAAAGAATATAGCCCCCCACCCCCCTCCTAAGACACACACACACACACACGGAGCAGACAGGCTGAGGATGGAAACTATGAGCAGTGTGCTGCTGCCAGACAGCAGAGAGAGAGAAATGATCAACAGAAGGAAAATATCCAGCAATGCTCTGACTCAGGCTATTCTATTCTACTTTTTTCTGTTCAAGAAAGAAAATGATGTAGAATCACAATTGATTATGATTAGAATGTGGTAAGATAATAGTTAGATTTTGTAGAAATGTAATAGTTATAGTTACTCTATATGATACACCAGTGGCAGTCTTGGATGTTTAGGTGAGCTCTCAGTTTGCAGAATGAGATACTGTACAGTTGCTTGATATTGTCTTGTTCAAAGTTCTGACGGATATCTGAAAACCTGAAAAACTAATATGGCAGTATCTGCATGGAGAGACACCACTACAGGGAAAGATGGGAAATATGTTTGTTTTTAGTAATTTGGGTGAACCGACACTTAAAATGACCGGAAGGAGAGAGGGTGTGGTGTAGTTTATTTGAGAAAAAAATTCACCTCTGTGATTCACTCTCAAGTCCCAAAACACAATATTACAGCACCACAAAAATAATATACATATACATCTGTTGCCTGACATGCTTCCATGTGCAAAAAATGCCAATACTGCAAATACTGTGAGACTTTGCTTTTAAGCAGCAAAAGCTGAAAACTCAGTAATAACCTGCTTGGACAGAAATAAACAGACGTATAGAGGAAATGGAGTTTGGACTTTTGCTGAAAATAAAAATGTTCCAACAGCTTTGATGGAGCGGATTCATCCTGTGGCAGCTGCTATATTCCAAAATAATCTTAAACTTGGAATCTACGTGTAATATTTTACCAGTCTGAAAAGCTGCAGTCAGTTACTGTTTGATTTTGACCAATCCTGTCTCCTCTTAAAGTTACTACCTCTTTGCCACATGCGCACAGTAGTTCACTCAGTTTGGACATGCTCATATTGTTCCTGTTGCTGTGTGACGGATGCAGGTATTCAGTCTACTGAAAGAGAAGGCGACTACACGTTGTAGGCAGCTCATGCACCAAACAGATCATCAGTACTGATGTTTCTGCAAAACAGCACATTGCAACGACATTATTGATAAGACTCAGCTATTAATGATTAATTAATCACATTAATGTTTTGATAGACATTTCAGTCTGTAGTAAATGGGAAGTTATTTTTCGACCTCCCTGCACCCCCAACAAACTGGCACCCTAGGCAATTGCCTATGTCACCCATACCACTGATCACAGTTGTGATGTATGAAGACCTAAGTTAGCAGCATGTGAAGCTTACAACCTTTCAAACCGAAAATAAAAATACCTGCAGAATAACATTAATGGGAAAAAATTCAAACTGGACTGAACTTCTTTCAAAGTTTAAATATTTTCATTCTGTTCTGACTGCTTCTCATTCACAGTAATGGATTACTGACTGAATCACTAACCAACAAGTCTGTTGGTTAGTGAATGAGCCTGAATAAGACATAAACATACACATTTTTGTGTATCATTCCCTGTGTAAGGTAAACAAACCTGGCACCACACCCATCACACACGTCCAGACAAATAAGCGTAGGCACACACAACACCCCACCCCGGGGACAGACACACACCTAGGCAGAGTGTTATGATGATAATGATAAGGTGGTGTTAATTGGCATGAAATAGTCACATGCAACCAGTTTCTCTTCATTCAGAGGGGGGGTTGAGTCTCTGTCAGACAGACTTTAGTTTGTGCTGCTGCTTTCTTGGAACAAACACACACACACACACACACACACACACTTTGACAACTGGTCAGCTGTCACTGTTATGTGTCATTGTCCACTGATGATGCAGTGTATTAAGAAATACTCCAATAAATGCTTTTGATTCTTGCATGTACATATTTTATAGCAATTGCATAGAAGTGTTTTCTTTGTTGTCTGAATGGTTGGACTGTAGCTCCGCTCTGCTCTCTGCTCACCACTGTCTCTAGGAGAAACTAAGGAAAGGAGAAACTATTAAATCCATACTATTTTATTTGACCCTTCACCTTCTGGCCCCCTTAATTCTGTTGCTACATCTGTCAAGCTTTCCATTCTCACACAGCATGTATGCAGTTTGCAATGATAACGGTGGCAGATTTACCACTCAACATTTTTGAAACAATGGGCACTTGTTTTCAGACAGAGGTAGACTTCTCATTTCTACCCGGTGACTGTCAATTTACCGGCTGAAATGAAAACTGTCCCTGTCAGATTTTTATCAAGTGTTGCTAGCTAGCTTATAAAGCTAATGTTAGCTCAATGAGTTGCTTGAAAATGCCATCTTTGTCTGACTTATTAAGGCTTCCAACTGACTTGTTTTAAAATGAGAATCTTGTAAAAGGGCTCTTAAATATGAACTTGATGGTTACATGATCTAGTGCTTTTTTTGCTGCCTGCCCCAACCAAAAAGTTGATAAAAGTTGATGATTTATGTAGAAGACATTGACATAAAGGAGCAACATTATTCTTGTATTGCAGTTTAGAGGTAGTTAGTCCTAGTATTGTTAGTATGATAAGAAAAAAAGTGCTATAACTAGACGATCACAAGTCAGGGGAGGGGATCAGTCATTGGTCAATCAAATCCATAATGTTTTAATTTATACTTCATTATTAATAAACCTTACCACCCTGCTGGTGAGTCAGCCATCAGAAATTCAAACTGTGCAGCCAAACCCACAGAACTTTGCGCCTGAAAGTTCATTCTTGACCTTGAAAATTGTAGTGTGACAAACAAAATCTTGACTCAAGGTTTGCTTATTAGTTTATTTCTGGAGTGTGTAAGTCTTTCTTTTCCTGTACATTGTTGTGTATGCTCACATCACCAACCAGGAGCCAGTGGATGGCCAAAGAAGATAAAAAAGGACACCCACATCTGATGCCAAAGACCATCTTTGAACAGAGTCAGGGATTACCATCTCCCCACTTAGAGGGGGTTATCAATATAACCAAAATCACATTTTATCCAGGTAATTCATCCCATTTTTCCTTTCAAACAGTAACTGGGCAAATTAACTTTGGAACATCTAAAAAACATGAGACAGAAAGGAAAAGAGAGAGAGAGAGAGAGATTGACATGAGAAAGAGGAACTAAAGCAGATTTCCAAGCTGTCCTGTTGAATCTCTGCTGTACAACACACACACACACAACTTGGTTACAGGCCTTTTACCTATGCAAACACACATGCTTGCATACACAGTCTCTCCAGGGAACCATTAAAGCTCCACATGGCTGCAAAGCATGGTGGCTAGTAGCAGAATACATGAATTCTGTTCTGTGTGGTTAAAGAAGTGCAACAATCTATCTTGATTCACAGCTAATCATTAGCTCGCTACTGCACAGTCTGAGACATGATCAGTTCTCCCATGCAAGTTCCTCTATGATGGAGACACAGCTGGCTGGTAACAGCAACCAACAGTATCAACAATGTTTTTGTGTGTGACAGAAATAGAAGAGCAGATTAGATATGTGTGTGCTTGTGTGTGTGTGTGTGTGTGTGTGTGTGTGTGTGTTAATGACATGTCATAACCTCCTGCTGTCCTCTATTTCCTGTGCAGTAAATCCACAGCCTCCAGTCTCCTGACACACCTGTGTGTGTTTGTGTATGTGTGATGTTGTGTTGTCACCTCATGGTGTGCTCAGGCGCCATTTGCTTGCATTTAAAAAGGCAACCCTGCTGTGTGCTGACTAGAGATGTTATGTTAATTTGGGTCTAACTTATAGAGCTAGACTAATTTAGCTAGGCACATGGTTTCAGGTACCAAGTGAGATGATACATTTATGATCCAGAAAGGATAGATCCATGTGTATAACTCTGGAAAGTTATCAACAACAGCTACAATCATTTTATCTTCTTTCTTGACAAAAATGAACTAAATAGTAGAAACACAAAGTTATCTAAAAGGGATCTAATGTCACACTCCTGTCCGAAAATGACAAAAGAACATTGTTTGTAGAGACACTTTCTTTTCTCTTTAATTAAATTAAAATTGGTACAATGAACAAGAGACAGACAAGTTTTCGCTAGCCTTGCTAACTAGGCTAACGTTATTTATGAGTACTTCAGGCAGACATGTAGAGTACCAGCCAAAAGTTTGGACACACTTTCTCATTCAAGTGAATGGGAAGGTGTGTCTAAACTTTTGACTGGTAGTGTAAGTCATTCATAGTCATTTACCATCCAATCATTCATGTCCAAAACCTATCCCATTCACTTAGGCAGTCTATATATTCTGGCTGGTGATTATTCATACTGCTTGCTCCAATGCAGACACTGGTCCTTGCTCATGCATTACCTGCAGACTGCCATTTAACTCCCTCCATCTCCTCAGCCTCCTCCTGCATTAGTATTAGGGGTGGCTTCAGGAGATGTTCTCTGTGATTCATTTTCACCTGGTGAATGTAAGCCCAATATTCATTTTACCTACCTTTCTGATGCTGGGCAGGTAGTGTATAATAAGATTTTAAAACTTTTTTTCTCTGAAAACAGCTGCCTGCTGTGGTAGAAAAAATGATGTTATGAGAGCAGTGAGAGTGAATCAAAATAGTAAAGTTGCAGCCGGACAGCTAAACAACTCAGCAGCTGGAACTCGCTATAAAGCTCTGTAAAGCCAAGCTAAGTTGCAGAGTCGTTGATTCCTCTCACATTATACTTTGTCATTTCATACATTGTTATTATAAAAATATCAATTATGTGGCCAAACAGTACAGATGCCATTTACCCAACTGCACTCTGACTGCAATGTGCTCTGTGTGCATTTATGATACATATTGCAACAGGCATGTTAATACTTGGTGTAAATGGTTTTTCCCCTCAACCAGACCAACACATTTGCATCATCATCACCATGTGCTGTTTCATCTCAGACAGGTTGATGCATTCCTAAATGACTTGAACATTTTTGCTCCATTAATGTTTGTTTGTGGAGTTGTTTGGATGGACAAACATCTCAGGAAAACTATTTAGCTACCCAAATTGGTTGTTTGTTGTTGGAGTAGCAGGCAGAGGAGCGAAATATGGCCAACTGGTGTGTTCAAAGATTTAAAGCTCCTCCACATGACCGTACACCAAAACATAAGCAGAGTGATGTACAGAATTGGAGAGATTAAACAACTACTGAAGTAGCATTCCCAGCTAATGCTGGCTCTTTATAGACACTCACTCAAGCACTTTCCTTTCTGTGCCATTTTAAAACAGCATGGCAATCGAAGTGGGAGTGGGCGGTGCTAAACCATCCCCTACATTCATATCAAATAACTCCTCCATGGTCAGAGGCTGGTCTGCAGAGCTTCAGCTCGCCAGCGCCCCACCGCTTCACTAGCTGATGTTTTTCTCCCTGGCTGCGAGCCAAACCCACAGCCCAGGAAGAGGAAGAGACTGTGTTCTGTTGGTGTCACAACACAGCGAGGAGAGCAACATTTATCTACACTACCTCTGCAGTTACAGTGGTTAGGAGATAAGACTCTCCAACACACACACACATACATGCATACATACATACATACATACATACATAAACTTGTCCTATCAATCAACAGTGAAGCGATAACAGTGAAAACATGCAACAGCCTGTTTAGTTAGCATGTCGGATCAGTGATCATTATATGACTGTATTGTTTACTATTATTGAATCAGTGGATTGGATCAAATCCCACATCATCAGATAACATCAGTATTGTTGCTGTTGGTTTTCCTTCCATCTGTCCTTCAAATGAGCCTTCTCTCATACTCATGTTTACATGTTTTTATATGAATGTATTGAAACAGAAACACTGATCTCAGGTCATTTCCTCCTCTCTCCCCGTGTGTATTCCGTGCTTCATTGGCTAACTCTCTTTAGCCACTGCAGAGCAACACAACAGGCTGTGCTTTGTTATTTTTTTCTTTCTCTCAAACATTTTGTTTGTTGAACATCTGGAAACATTCAGCCCTGTGTTGCCACGGTTACGACCAGGAGATGGACTAAGTGTAAATCCGCCCCTGCCCCTGTCCCCAAGGTTAGGAAAGGCATGATGGGAAAGCTACAGTATGGTAGGAGCACTCTAAGCTAAGAGTCCTGGCTGGTATCATCTAGCTAGAAGAGTAAAGGGAAGTCATGAATGAAGGAGTGTGTGTGTGTGTGTCTACACATTTCCACATGAGAGCATAGTTCACTCTGGGAGACATCCCTGCTCATCCCCTGCTAGAAGTCAAAGGTCAGAGGTGGTAAAGTGTTGGTGGGGGCGGAGCAGTTGCTTGGTCTGACATGGTAAAAGCTTTACCAGCTGCTTCAGCTTCAGGCTCAGGACGCCTCTATTAATTCTTTTGCGTTCGTTTTATCACCCCTGAAGATCCAGATGAGCAGGGCTTTGCTGCATAAGGTTGTTCACATGGCATCAGATTTTAACTGATCTCTCATGAGATTATCTTCTTCTGATCTGCTATACCCTTTGAAAGTCTGACTTTGCTTTTTTGTCTGGTTTAACCCCACCTGAGCTTGAACCCCACCAAAACTACTACAACCACAATTTTCACGCTTATGACAAATATTCTTAACTGATCTAGTTTGGTTGGGGCCTAGTTATGTGGTGGCACTCTGACCAATTTGAGCAGCCTCTATCTGTCTGTCTGGGGCCGTGAAACGTAAATCCTGCCTCCTGTTGGTCTTACATGTGTTTTCTCAATCACTGCCGAACACTGCGCCTCATTGGCTAAGAGGTCAGTGACCTCAGCGGCCTGTGAAAACACACATTAAAGAGGAAAGTCAAGATATGGATCCTCCCATCAACTGCAATGCACAACATCGTCATCTCCTGCACCACAACTCAACACACAAGAGGTAACTGTTTGGGGACTTCATTACCCAGAAGTCTTTTCTCTACTGTGGACACGTACATTATTAGACTAGACAATGACTGCAACTTTACAAAAATTTAAACTGGAGAGGCTACAATCAGATCTGTCTGGGATCAGTCTTGCAGTGGTTTAGTTATAAGTTATGTTACTGTTATGCAGTAAGTAATAAGTAATGCAGTTGCAAGCATGCAACTCTCCACCATGGTGCATTTAAGGAAGACTGGTCTAACATTTTCAGTTTAAGTCAGGTGCCGACCAGCATTATACTCCCAGGATATGTGTATATGTGGATATGCAAACACAGAAGTCAAACAGTAAAGCAAACATGTCATGATAAGGGTCATTTGGATGTTTTGGCATTGAAAACTTTGTTACTTAGCAGCAAATCATGAAAGGAAGAAGATGCAGCAAAGGGTTTTCAGAACAGTCCCAACTCCACTGCACATGAACTTTACTTTGATGAAGATGACTAAACACTAATTGGGGTGGAACACCTATCTTAAGCAAGTTTCATACGAAGGATACAATATAGGTAATGTGCTGATCCCAAGAAAAATTTAACATAACTTCTCTTATTTGATTGGCCAAAACATGTAAAAGCACTGATATGGCTCTGGTATACGCAAAAGTTGTATTATTATTGTGACTACTATGATATAAACCATGTTGCTATATTCTGAAGGAGATGAAAGCAGCTGATAAACTAAAGATACTGTATGTGCTTGGTTAGCATCCTTGGGCCATATTAGAGAAATTATTACCTTAAGTTCCTTAGTTTAGACTGTCAAGTTGAACATAGAGTTTGTCTTTATTTCTGGTTCTTAGTTTATTCTGCTTTAAATATTTTCTAATTTGTTATTAAATTAAACTCTAAGTTCCAATTGCTACTAAAGGTAGAACTCCTGATTTTGAGCAGCAACGATCAGGTTAGAAATCTGATCTGTATTTTCACGGCCACATCAGCAGATTCACTGAGCGGGTCTTCTATCATGTGTATTTCCACAAATATTTCCAGAGTTACAGGCTTTGTATTTCCATCTGCTTTTGAAAAAAGAGAAAAAAGTTAAATGTGTTTTGTCACTACCAGACTGGACCACTGTGATGTGTTTATACTGGTCTTCCCCACTGCAAGGCTGCAACTCATGCATAATGTGGTTTTATGTAGGACTAACACATAAAGAAATCTAACAGCTTTACAAAAAATGCCATTTGCTGCCTGTTACTTTCAAAACTGACTTTATGATGGTACACCTAGCTTGTAAAGCTTGTAATGGCATGGCTCCACAGTATATGCAGTCTGACTTGCCTTTTATGAACTCAGTACTTCTTCAACATCACTGGACATTAATCTATGTCACATCCTCAGAGGTGAACCGGCAGGGAAAAGCATGCCTGCTGACCTGAGGTCTGCCCCAACTATACTAAGTTCATATAAGTTCTAATATTAAGTATACCATTTAACCCCTTGATGCCTGAATTTATTTACAATTGTATAAAAAATTAATTATTTGTGTTTTTGCTTTCAAGCTTATGCAAAATTAAGTAGAGATTGTTAATTTGTCTATAGCACATAAAATAGATATACATTTAGGTATGATGCAAAGTAGCGACAACCAATTTTTTTTGAAGCCACAAAATAGTTTTACAATTATTTACACTATAACTAAGTAACTATAACTATATACTAACTACTATACTATAACTAGAGACCAACTAGAACAGGGGTGTCAAATAAACAGTCTGTGTCCACTTTTTTCACACCTTGAAAAGTCATTCAGTGGGCCGAATTGGACCCTTTGGCCCTTACTCATGGAATTCATGAAAGCAGTTGTGGTTTGTGTGATAACTTTGCACTTTGAGCATTTGAAGACAGTCTGGCCTTTACATTTTGGGCGTTTGCAGCATTGCCGCTCCCTTTCAACCACTGGCCAGTGACCCACAGCATCTGAACGCACCTCCTGTGTTGGAATAGCCTTAGCTGGATCTCAATGTTACTTCTTTTGAAACTCACTTTCAACATCCAACGCAGCTTTCCATGAACTGGATGTAGGTCACACTCAAAACGGTTCTACGGTAAAACGCAGTGCTTGCAAAAGGTTCCTAGGTACGTATTTAGAATGCACAAACCGGCATTGGGGGAATGCATACGCTATCTCGGCTGCAGTCTGAATGCAAACGGTATGATGCGAATTCGCGACAATCAGCATTAAGGGGTTAAAGGGCCAGTGTGTAAAATCTAGGGTGATTTATTGGCAGAAATATTGGCAGAAATGGAATATAATATTCATATGTATGTGTTCATTAGTATATAATCACCTAAAAATAAGAATCATTGTGTTTTTGTTACCTTAGAATGAGCCCTTTATATCTACATAGGAAGCGGGTTCTCTTCCACGGAGGCCGCCATGTTGCACCACCATGTTTCTACAGTAGCCCAGAATGGACAAACCAAACACTGGCTCTAGAGAGGGCCTTTCGTGTTTTTTGCAAGTTTCGCAGCCATCGTAGGGGTGAGGATAAAGGGTATTCAGCTGGTTACAATCTGCAACCTCACTGCTAGATATCACTAAATCCCACACACAGGTCCTTACACACGGGTCCTTTAAGGATAAAATAAAGGTTTGAAAATAAACTTAGATCTATCTTCCTAACTCTTTGCATATTTGATTAAAGTCCCTAAATTAAATCCCCCTCCAGTCTAAAGCATGTTTTTCTTCTTGTTCCTTTAGTTGGATGTTTGAGCTTCACTGTGCACAATGATGTATGTGCAGAGTTAGTTTTCACATTCTTCTGCTGAAGGAGGAAAGTTTGGTAATGCTTTAGACTACAGCCCGCAACATACAGCGTAATTACTCTAAAGTCATGGTGAAATCTTTTGTATTAACGGTGTACCAATACAGTATGTACCAATACATATATGTAGGTACAGGGGACCTTTTGTAGACCACTAACTAACTTAGACTAACATTTTTTACCATAATGTTTGGCATTTTAGTGCTGTTAAATGGAACATTTTTACTGCATTTAGCTGTTTTAACCCAAACCATGATCTTCCCCTAACCTAACCATTTTAACCCAAACCATGGGAAGGATTGGCATATCACCTGCAAGCAAAACAATTTGAATTTGAAACAATTTGAATTTGATCACATGATCTTGCACTATCAGTAGCAAGGCGCATGCGTAATAATTACGTACCAATAGCCACTTCCTGGGGGTAACAATTCGTGAATTTACAAAGAACTCATGCTGTCATTATTTTTGTTTTCATATTAAAAACAAAATCTTACTTTCTTAACTTAAAACGTTTATTTAAGATCTTATTTCCAAAATAAATAAACATAGCATTTAATTATTTATTTCTTTATTTTTCTTGCGTTGCTTCCTCATTTTGTTCTTTTTTTCATCTTCCTTTCCACTTCTGATGAAGATGACAGGGTTGAGGTTGAGACGAGGGGGAAGAAACTGGTGTACCTTGGCCATATAATGACCCTATAGAAAAAACTGTTAGTGTCAGTCTCTTGACTGTAATTTATAGTCTGAAATATCTGGATTTCTGACAGCTATGATGTCTCCCACTTGGTGAGCCATAAGAATCAAACTGTTGGCCACACAGCTGCAAAGCCATCATAACTGGCATTCTAGATGTGAATAAATACAATATTAATGGGCTACGTAAGGCTAAACAAGAACTAACTAACTAAAATCAACATCTTGTTTCTAATTTGTCTAATTTGTTACAAATATGTGGCACAATAATAGCTAAAAAGTTGAGGTTAATTTCCAATTATCTGGTGGGACAAACTTGCAACAACAGTAGTCATCTAGCAATAAGACATGAAGTCAGAAACAATGATAAAATCACCCATGCTTCTGACTAACCCCTGCTTTATTTTACTGACAAAGCCTACATGCAGCATAGGACATGTTTGATATGTTGCTAATTGCCAGCAAAGTAATCACAAGTTAATATACTGTAAGTTCCAGTGAGAATGTGTTGAAAGTGTAGCCAGTGCAGTAGCAGATTAGCTTAGTGTAGGTTGCTAAGTGAATAAAATCACCTGAACAATTTCCCCTCATTCAGGTCTATGCTCCTTCCCGCTCACTACGCTCTGCCAATGAAAGGCGCCTGGTACCACCACCAGAGCAGGACCCTAAGTCGCTAGCAAAGTCTTCTCTTCTGTAGTTCCCTGGTGGTGAAACGAGTTACCAAACTCTGTTCGATCCACAGAGTCTCTCTCAACCTTTAAGAAAAGACTAAAGACCCAGCTCTTTCGCAAGCACCTCTACACTTGATGGACTGAAGGAAAAGGAGAAAAAAAACGAAGAAAGAAAAAAAAAATCTGCTTCTATGCAGTCTATGTACTATATGCATTGCCTCTGTGCACTGCCTGTTGGCACCTATGTCCTATCGGACTCAAACAAACTCGTTGTTCTCTCCTGACTAGATCCTTGCTTGTGTTGTATCAGCTCTCAGATGTATGTCGCTTTGGATAAAAGCGTCTGCTAAATGAAATTGTAAATTGTAATTGTAAATTGTAACACGTTTCAGCTTCTGTAAGACACAAACCCACACGCATTATACTGTATTACACTGAATGTAATGACATAGTGTTGTAAATTCTATTAGAGCAATCGTTAGTGTTAGCTTGTAAAAAAAATACAGGGTATTGCTTTGCTCTTTCAGCTGGGCGCACAGCATTAGCTAGAACGTGAACGTCTGGTAGTTAAAAATGATTATCAAGCTAACACTCACTCACACACAACAGCACCTTTCATTTGTTCAGTTAACACTACATTTAACATGAGCCACAAACCAGATAGTTCTGTGCCAATAAAAATATTCAGATTATTACCTACTGTATGTTTGCTGTAAAGTAGGTTAGCAGAGAACAGAGTGGGTGTGTTCCTTCATCTCACCAGCGTACACCTGAAGGGTGGGCGAGTGGATAGCCTTTTCCATTTCTTTATAGAAAACACTCCGTCGCCCCTTTCTGTGATCTGATATGAATGAAGCTGGCCCATTCAACTTCGATGACACTGATGTGAAAGGTTTTAGGTCACAATTGTAATAAAAAATAACAGTACTCTTGCATTATCATTGCCTTTATGGCATTGCTTTCATTGTTTTTCTCATCCAAATCTTTGTCACTAATTTGATTTATACTTTTCATATATTTGTTTTCATATTAGGTGTATATGTATTTTATCTCCCTTGGCATTACGTTCCCACATTTTAATTTATAAGTACATCTAAATGAATGATTATCATTATTAAATTACATTCATGCTAATAACCAAAAAGTTATTCATGTTGTGGTTATACTGTACCCTGCAATGATAGAATAGGACATTCCCGTGTTGGCTTTTTGGCCGTGAATCATGCTCTCTTAGACTTTCCAAATGTTATCGGCCCGAATAGATCAAATTCTAATAGTGAAACAAGTCATTTTGCTGGGGTTGTGTGACGCTCAAAACAATTTATCCATTGTTTTACAATCACAACAGTAGGTTGTGGGGCCAAATGGCCCAAACAGTACTGGGCCAAATGCTGGTGGGCTGGTGAACCGTCAAAAAATACGTTTTTGGGTTGGTGGACCATCAAAACATTGCCTGTGTCAGGCAATCATAGCGGAGCGTCCCCCTTTACTGTCACTGCCAGAAGGAGGAGACAAAAGAAGCATGATTCGTGACATCACAACTAGTTTGGAAGCCAATCGTGGTCCAGTAACTTATGGGAGTTAAATTGCAAGTTTCCACAAGTGTGATGTGGAAACGTGAAGCATCCAGTGCACATACGCTAATGAATGGAGGGAGGAGACATTTTGTGTCCAGCAGTTAAACTTTTGAAATGAAATTATTTGTATATTCAGAGATTTAGATTTTTTTTCAATTATGTTTTTTAAGGGAGAATATTTTTTAACAAGGTAATTGAACTTTTTTGTGGAAAAACCATACCAGATACAAATTGTCATTCCAATCAGAGTTTTTTTTTAGGTCTTAAAACATGTCTTAAGGGGGGCTTTAAAATCAGTAATTAATGTAATTAGATTATTAATTAGATGATTAATCATATAGGACTGGAGGAAATCTGTAGTCAGGAGCTCTGATGTTTTTCTGCAGATTACCAAACTAATCTGCCTCTTGGTGGACATTTTAGTGTCCCAACTCCATGCTGGTTCACAGAGGTAATGTGAGGTGATGAAGACCTAAAGGAAGCCTTCCAGGCTGCTTGCCCTGCCCATACAGCTCTCAGAATAAACTCTCCTCTCTCTGTCTATTTCTGGCTCTCTTTCTTTCTTTTCATTCTTTGTCTATGAGCCTTAGCTCTTTTTTGTTTCTCTGCCTGTATCTCTTTTTTTCCTCTCAGTTATCTGTCTCTCAGAGACTGTGGGGTGTGAAGTGGGTAATGAGGTTTGCTTTAATGTTTATAATGATAACACGTCTACCTCAAGTCCCTGTGATGTTTGGCATGCAAAGGAATTTTTCCTCCATGCCTTCTCATTTCAAAGGTGTCTTTTCTGCTCGTAGAAACAATTCTCTTCTTTTCTTACTCTGTTTCATTACCTTGCTTGACCTCTATCGTGTGAAGCAGAGAGAGAGAGAAAGAGGCAGACTGCCCATCCTCGACGTGGCAGGGTGACGTTGCAAAACCTGAAGACTAACCCTGAAGCTGGCTGAGAGACAACCATACAGAGAGAGAGACAGAAAGAGAAAAGAGTAGGATGAGGCAGTTTTACTTTCTTCAGTATGTATTTAGACACAGCAGCCATTTAACATTCATACCAATACAGTTTTTAAATAAACTATGGTGCAAAGAAAGAAAGAAAGAAAGAAAGAAAGAAAGAAAAGAAATGTTTCTCATGCAGTATGCTTTGTGATGTTGAGTGTGTATATGTGTTTGTGTGTGTGTGGTGTGAAAGAGAGAGAAACAGCTTGAACAGCCGGTAGACACGTCAGAATAAAAATAAATACATTTAAACAGATGTCAAGATAAACATAAGAACATATATCTCTATATATTTTTATTTCACTGTTATGATTTATGATTTTAACAACAAAGACTAAAACATGGTAGCTATGGGTGACATCACAAAACCTCAGAATTTGGGATTATCCTTGGCAATTACTGGAACTGGGAAATCCTAATTTGGGTTTGGTGCCATACATTTGAACTTTGGCCATGTTCAGAGTGTTCAAAATGCAGTCCTCTCATTCATTTGAATGGGACAGCTTCATTGACACAATGGGGTATAGAGGCATTATGCCCCCTCAAATATTTGAGTCTGGATGGCTTTAGAAATTGTTAAATTCTATTTTCACAATGAGTGTTTTTAATTAGTCTTAATAACATAATATACAAACAAAAGTTGCTTTTCTGTATGTTTTTTATTATATTTAACTACACACAGACACCCCCTCTGTTTAGGCTACTTGGTTCCTTCCAGCTAGAAAGCACTACATAGTAGCAGCGGAGCTAGTAGAGCCACATATTAGAAAAATCGGAAATATATATTGAGTGCTGACCTTCCTCTTTCTATTCGATTTTTTACAGTCTGATTTTGCTCAGCCAGTTTCTAGAGGCCGCTTAAGACACTTTAACACTGCCTTCACATAGCTATGGAGGTCACCACTTTGTTCTGGGTGCACCACCACTAAAACCATCTGTATCTAACCAGTTACATCAGCTTCTATTACAATGTACTTATTGAGGTGCAACCCATGTAAACGAAGATTAAAAATTTTGACTTTTTGAATTAAAAAAAAAAAGTTTGCAACTAAAGCAACATTCACAGTCTTGGTGGCTAAGATAGTCCACATTTTCTTCCTTGTTGATAAAATACCCGGCTGCAGTTGGTCAACTGTATCATTTTATCATTTCCTCTTTCCTTTGCATATTTCCCAGATAAGACAGCTTGAGATTTGACTAGTTGAAGCTGGCCTCTTGACAGAGCAGGAGAGCAGTTATTTTGACTTTGGGAACTTGTGATGGAAAATTATAAATACTGATAAGTAAGCCTTAATAAAAAACTTCTGGCAGCCATCTTTGTTTGGGACCATCTATCAAAATGCAGCTTGTCAAATGGCTTAAAAATACTAAATACTGTGTAGCCGTGACAGATTTTGATAGAAGAGTTTGTAAAAATTTTGAACATATTTCTCCTACTGTGATACAATCATCAATGAAAAATCTCAAATATGAGTCAGACGTAGCTGTAGATCATGTTTTTCTCATGATTTCATTACACTTGCATTTGCAAGTTGCATACCGGACCACAACTGACTTCCTTTGTGATGTCACAAACCACGTCTTAAACTGAGATTTAAGGTGACGCCAAAACATCACAGTCAAGGAGCAAGATGCAGGGGGAGGAGTGGAGGGTGACTTTAAATTACATTTTACAAACTACCCAGTGTACCTCAAATTACAAAATGTTATGCCAATAAAATAAGAAGATAAGATAAGTTTGGTTAGATGGGGTAATCAGATAGGTCCCTTTCACTTTAAACAGCACAAATACTACTAATTCTGAAAAGCACATACGTTCTGTATATACAGTAAAAAAAACAAGGATGCCATGCTTCAAGATAACTTTTGAGATAACATTGTGATCCTCAGTCAGGTGTAAATGCAATAATATGCAATATGCAAAAATACACAGCGTGACCACGTTCTTAAGAAGAGAATCCAGTTGGTCACCATGGATATTAGCTATGTCAAAAACAAAGAGCTAGAATATAGAAAATTGCTATGTCTCTTGTGTATTTGTATTTTTTTCATTATTATTTGGTATTTTCTTCAGTTATACCGTGCATGTTGTTTTTTCATGTCTCTATTCCATGAAGTTTATATGTAAAGATATATACGATAGTGTGGAGATGTTTATTTACTAAATGATGGAATATTTAAATTGTGTGGCATGAATAAAAAGTTAAAAAAAAGGTCACCTAACTCCACCTCTTCCTGCTAGCTTAAGCAAGCGCATAATACAAATATACTGATAAAGAAAGATAATACCCTGAAAAATCTAATAATAATCTAATAATCTAATAATAACAATACTAATATTTTATTTGTATTGGGCTTCATGGCTCAAACTGTGACAATACTAAGTCATTGTAGAGGTATTGTGATGCTCAGAAAAATGTATTCATTGATCTTGAAAGGAAGTTTTATGGTTTTTTGTAATGACTGTTTGGCCATAATTTTACACTTTACATTGTTGTTTGCTTTTGATTGGACGTCTCTAAAAATCTTTCTGGGCAAGAAATTTACACATTACTAAAATCTTTAGTGATTTAGTAAATCACCAGTTTGAGAGTAGCTAGTAGTAGGAAGTCTTATTCTGTAGTTGTGTCTCTGTTTTTAGAAAAGTACTGTAAAGATAAAAAGTGCTTTTTTAAAAATGATAATTCAGATTTCCGAGCTGAACCGAGAGAGACAAGATGACAGGATAAACAAAGAGGGAGTCTGGGTCAAAAGTGGGAAAAAGAACATTTTCTGTGTGTGTGTCTCTCTCCCTCTCCGTGGCAGTTTAATCTAACCAATATGTGTTTCTGACACATGAGGGGGAGGAGACGGAGAAAGTGAGAGAGAGACTGAGAGGGAGAGAGAGAGAGAGAGGGTTTGCATTCTTTTCCATCGAGGTCAATGTTTTACAAAACCTTTGACCACTGCCTGCAGTGTGTGTGTGCTTGTGTGTGTGTGTGTGAGATGACAAGACTGGAGAAGGAGATCATGTGCAATTCAAAACACACTATGCAGTAGTTTGGACAGATGAGAAATCGGTCATTTTGTCTATAATCAATAATCAGATTGAGATGACACTGCTTTGTCATCAAAAACTGTTAGACTCTCCTCTGTTCTGTTCTCCAAACGACGTGTCAGCATCATCCCACAATTATGACATCACAGCCAAATGGTTTGAACTGTTTGTTCTGTGGAGAAGGTAATGGAGCTTAATATTTTCTTGGATTGAAGTTAGATTAATGATCATTTTTAAAGCTTAAAGTTAAAATGAAGTGAAATGATTGTCTAATTGTCTCCCTGTTTCTTTTGCTTTTTGCTGATTTCTCTGCACTTCCTTCACTCTGTCTTTCTCCTCCCTCAAATTTTCTCCTCCCTGTGTGTTATTCCGCCTTTTATCTCCACCTCCTTCTGCCTCTTCTCTCCTCCTCCAATGTCCCACTCTTTTCAGATCCAACTCACTGTTTTTTTGACTCTTCTCTCTCCCTCGTCTTCCCACCCTCTCAATCCACGTCACAGTTTCTGTATCTTTTCCTTGTTTTTCCTCCAACTTTTTTTTCCTTCCTTCCCTCTTCTATCTTTTTCTTCTTCTATCTCTGTCATTTTGTCTCTTTCCTTTTGTCTGCAACATCAATCTTTCCGTTTCCCTTCCCCGCCCCTTCAGCCGCCTGTCACTGTCTTTTTTCCCAATTTTTGTCTTTTGCGCTCCCTCTGCTGTATTTCTACCTCAATTTTCATTTTTCCATTCTTCTTTCGTCCATCTTTCTGCCCTTCTGTCATCATCCACCTCTCCTCTCTTGTGGTTGTTTTCTCTTTGTCTTCTGTGTTTCAGTTCAGCAGGAAGAGAATACCTGAAACAGGAAGAAAAGGAAAGTAAATTGAAAAAAAAAGGTATTCTAAAACTTCCCGTTTTTAAAAAAATACTATACAATAACCATCAACCTCTGTGTGTGTTTGTTTGTTTCTGTGGACCTACATGGGTTCAGTCATTGTTGAATGTACTATCCACTTTACAGTAATGTCAAAAAAAACAACCTATGACTAATATATTACAATTTTCATCAACAAGGAATAACTAAATAATAATGACAAATGGATGGACCAATGAATTATAATTCCTTATTGAAAGACCTGTATGCATCTGAAAAATCACACATTGTAGTTCTTGATTAGTAAAACAGTTTCCTTCGCCTCCCTAAAATATGTTTTTCAGAAGTTGATTTAGCTGTTTGACCTGTTGCAAAAATAAGCAGCATCTTGCATTTCAGTACCATTATGTCTCTGTCAGTAATGTTAGCTAATGGTTATTATATTATATATTATATATTATTAATATTGGTGCTTTAAGGAAAAAAAAACGTTTAACTAAATTCAGCTACAATCCTACTGAAAATGAGACAAGAAGCAGCAACAAAATGGTTGGGACAAACGATGAAAATTTGCAGGCATGATGCAGACATACAGTAAAGTTAAGCTAACGTAGTTTACAAAAGCCATTTAGTACATGGCTGTGCCATTAATGTCAGTCGGCTGCTTTTCTTGCTCACTTGCTATCTGCAGCAATAAGCACAAGATTCATGTTAGCTGTCAACCGTAAATCTTCCCGAAGATGTTTCCTTAAGGATCAGTTTAGCATTAATGTTATCCGACATTTTAGCTACTCATCTCAAACTAAACCCAGACAGTAAAAAGGATTTTAGTGAACAAGTGAGTGAATGTAGCTTCTGAATGATAACACTGCTCTGTACTAGAGAGCACGGGTAGCTGTGGTAATGCTAATGGTGAGCAGGAATGATAGTGAATGTTCAAAGAGTTTTGGAATGACAACTGGATTTTGAGTCAGTCTGTTGTATTATTGCAGAGCAGAGTGACATGGAAACTGTGTGTGAACCATCAGTGTGCTATAAACGGATAAACAGCACCTTTTCCACTAACCTTGATAGATGAACACCTGTAAACATGCTAACTGTACACATCAAAGATGTAGCCCTTAAAGTGCTTAGAAGACAAAAAAAAATGCACTGGAATGAAATTTCACTGACAAAATATTCTTTAGTTTTTGTTGACTAAAACTAACAATCAAATGACTTATATGTGACTGGCCTTAAGATATATCACACACACACACACGCACACACTATTTTTATCAGTAGCCCTGTAATTTCACAGTATGTGGTCAGTGTGGATGGAACATGAAGAGTTAACCTTTCTGAAGACGATCTCCTCTCTGCTCTGGTTTCTCTCACACTCTTACCACTCCCTTACACGAGTTACAGTCCACCACATGTGTGTGCGTGTCTGTGTGTGTGTGTGTGTGTGTGTGTGTGTGTGTGTGTGTCAGACTCCAACCCTTCCTCCCAGCTGGATTTGGAGACTTGTTGGAATCAGCTGTGGTGCATTTATTTCTTTGTCAGAGGTGGAAGGAACCAAACTGTAGACACTTTTCTGATATCTTTATACCATAGAGATGCTGAGAGAAACTTCTAGAAGTGCCTCCCTGATGTTCACAAGCATTACCACACTGGTATTCCTTGCACTGTTATCCATACAGTAAAGTGTAGTCGTTGTGTGTGTGTGTAGTTTGCTGACGTGTGACTGATGAATAATTTTTTTTTTGTCCCTGCTCTCTCTCATATGTGTTTTTCTTTTTGTTTCTTTCTTTCCTTCGCTGTTCTTTTCTGGCAGGAGCTTCTTTTTCCTTTTGTCTCCTGCAGTCTGCATATTCACTTTGTGTGTCCTCTCTCTCTCCTTAATCTCTCGCCCACATGACTCCTCTCTTCCCTTTCTCCTTTCTTTCTTCCTCTGTTTACTTTGGCTTAAATTCTGTAGCCACAACTTTGCCCCCTCTCTCTTTATATGTGTAATATGAAAACACTTCACCATATAGTATAATTTGTTACTATTCTACCAGCATTAACTAGGAGATAAATTTGCAAGAATGGGAGAGAGTGGACTTGCAGGAATTTGTAATTGTTACAACTCTGTATATTTGTTATATTTTGTCATTTCTCTGTCTGTGGCCTCTGCACCACACATGTAGACTCGGGAGATATCTTATTTTTTCTTCCTGCTTTCCTTATGTGTTAAGCATAATTTTCTTATAGTGGAATAAAATGTGTTTGGGATGGTGTTGGGGTGGATGTTTTGGATGAGTTTGATAAAGGCTGTTCACATCTTGTCCCCTACCAACAGTCAGTGCTGGTTTTGTTTTAACACATTGGGCCTCATGCAAGAACATTTTCCTATTCTTATCAGGTTTGTGGGATTTCATTATTAGCATAATTAATTACCCTAAAATTTCCATGAGGCAGCATGTTCTGCTCCATTTGTAGGGAAGTTTCTTTCATATAAATAATATCAAAGAGTGAAAAGAGGAATTTCACACTATGGAGCTTCACGTCCCACTTTTGGAAATCAGCAGACAAAAACATAACAAGTTTCGCAGTGGCTGTAGTTGTATTAGGGGACCAGAAACAATTAGAACATATTAATAGGCATATAGTTGCCAACGATGTGTCATTAGAGCAGTGCTGAAAAGTGACAGAAAGAAAGAGTGAATGGTTTTACATGAAGTTAGATGCTAAAAAACGTCTTTCTAACCAAACCCATAGAAGTGGCAGATGAGAAAATGCTCATATGATGTATTTGAGCAATGAGAAACTACCTTTTTTTGCTGTTTAGGTTGGAGGATTTGTTGGTAGATTCATAAAGTTTAAAAATGATCAACATTTCAATAATGTATATGTTTTCAATATATCTATGTTTACTGAGTTTTTCTGTCCATTTTCTAATCCACCCGATGTCATTGTGGATGTGAGCAGTCAAACAGAATTTTGAATTATCTTCACTTTTTGTGAAATGTAGTATAAACCATAATGTGACTGCAGCTAATGAGCATATTTAAAAAAATTTCAATGGGCTGTTGACATTTAAGATCTGGTTTTGCTTGAAGATGTACTGTCAACGTCTGTGGTGAGCTACTGACATGCCAAAGGATACAAGATATTTTTTTTTACCTTTTCAACAAATTTTTACTTACTTACTTTTTTTTTTTGTTTCTGGGTATTAATTTCCTAATAGCTTATGCCTAAGAAGTATAGAAAATGGCTATTAATGGCAGCTGTGGCTCAGGAGGTAGAACGAGTCGACTACTAATTGGAAGATTGGCGGTTCGATTCCCGGCTCCTCCAGTCCACATGTCGAAGTGTCCTTGGGCAAGATACTGAACCCCAAATTGCTCCTGATGGCTGTGCCATCAGTGTATGAATGTGTGCGAATGGTTAGCTTTCCTCTGATGGGCAGGTTGGGACCTTGTAGGGTAGCCCCTGTACCCATTCAGCGTATGAATGTGTGTGAATGGGTGAATTGACTCGTAGTGTTAAAGCGCTTTGAGTAGTCGGATGACTATACAAGTACAGTCCATTTACCATTTATTCCCTTCAAACTTTGCAAACCAGGACAATGATATTTTGAAATTGTACCTATTTCCAATGGGAAAACAGGCGAATTTGCACATTTTCATTCACCTAAAGTCAGAAAAAACAACATATGAATGTGAGACTATATTTGTGGCTGATTTGTGAAAGTGATTTATAGTACAATTGTAAATCTCATAAAACTACTCACTTCTAAATCTTTTGTGGTCACTTTTGTATAACTTTAGTATAAATACATATTAATTCTGATTCATATGTTGTTTTTCTGACTTTCTGTGAATGAAAATGTTTTCCCATTGTAAATAGGTACATTTCAAATATCACTGTCCTGGTCACAAAAGCAAAGTTTGAAGGGAATAATAGGAATAATTTTCTATACTTTCAAGGCATAAGCAATTAGGAAATAACACTTAGTACCCAGGAAGAAAAAATGCGTTACATAGTATAATTCCACTCAAAATATGGGCAATACTGTTTCATTACTTTAAAAGCACTGTTAGTCACTTGCTGATTTCCATTTTCACTGATACAAACTGAAATTTCATCTCTGAATTAATTTCATATAATATTGCAAATTGCAATTGCAGATACGACAAAAATAATTTGGCAGAATTGCTTTTTTAAAGTGTTACTATGGAGCGTACTGTAACTACATGAAGCTTGCAACAACACGGTGTGTTTGTTTGCTAAAGCAGTAGCAAGGATCCAAACATCACCAAATGCTTAAACGCAGACACACTTGGATGATTTTGACAACTTTCAACATCTCGGTTGACCATCAGAAAAATCTTCTGGAAACTATATTCCTTGAACAAAAAATAATTATACTCTTTTAAACACATTCCTCAACTAGCCCTGTTAAAACACTAAATTACATGTTTCTCCACATCCCCTAAAGACCCCACCTCTCTGTCTAAATCTCTCCTTCTCTCTGTCTCTCTCTCATCATACCACCTGTGCGCACTGAAGCAGGTGTTTCCCATGATGCCTTTTGGTCTGTAATATGTGACATTATGGAAGCAGAGGGGAGAAATATGTGAGGTTTTATGATCACCTTGACACCCCTGTTATTTTCTTATGATTAGAGGTTCACCAACTAGAAATGCTACGGGCGTGTGTGTGTGTGCATGTGTGTACGTGTGTGTGTGAGGATGAGGAGGAGGATGAGAAGAGGAAGCATTAAAGGTGAGAAAAGGAGAATATATTTTTATTTATCCTGTTGGAGATTTGGATCTGCAACATTTCAGATGTACAGAGGTCACAGTGTCACCACGAACACAAGCACACACGCAAAATAGTCCTGCCCTGTGATCATGCGTGTCGGGTTTGGGCGATTAAAGGACAGCTGAAGCAGAGGAGAAAAGAAAAAAAAGGCAGAAACAGACAGACACAGACAGAGAGAGAGAAGCGGAGGACAATAATAACTTCTGACCAGAGAGGTTAGTCGTTTTGTGGTGAGTTTTTCTTCTCTTTCAGAGTGGACTTCAGAAAACCACACACACACACACACACACACACACACACACACATACACAGGGAAACAGAAGGCAGCTGACGTTCATGGGAATTTCAGAAAAAGTTCAAGCTTAAATGAATTGCTCCTCTCTGAGAAGTCACTAAGAATTGAAGGCACTCCATGGCATTCACTACCAAGCTGATATTCTATATTTTTCTTTTCTTTTGTTTTAGAAATGAAACAATGTATTTGTGAGACATTTTTAAAGAGGAACCAATGGGCTTGGTACTGAGTGCCATGGATCACATAGGGAATCAAGTATTGGGAGACTAACTCTGCTGGTTTTGGTCTTTTCATGGGAATTGCTGATAATAAGAAAAATGCAAAAAATAAAGCCAGCTTAACTTTGAAGAAAATGCATGTTATATTTACAAGTATGGTCATATCATTGGGGTCTAATACCACTATTGGTACAGGAAATAAGGTGACCACCTCACATTCAGGACACAATGCACAATTATTTCAACTATTTCTCAACAAACAGCTTTGTAAGAGAAATCAAGAGTGGCCCCAAAAGATAAAAGGTAGCTAGTTGTTTCAGTGAAGATATCCACACTGACACATGAAACAAAAAGAAGGCCTCCTTTGCATTTTTCTGCAACATTTTGCAGTGTGCCACATCTAAAAGTGCTACAATTGAAGTATTTTGTTCATGCAGGGAATGACAGCAGGTTGTACAAATACTTACCAATCTCTTGCCACAGTAGATCTACACATTGTAGCATCCTGTACAAAAAAAAAAGACAATCACAAACCATAATAAACCACACAGAAAGTAATCATCACCTACAGGAACTAAGAAGCTTTGGATAATTTCACAGAAAATCGAAAAGCATAGCTCATGTATTAAAATAATTTCACTTTAGACTTTTTATACTTCAGAGAACATTATTATTCTTATGGTAAGTCTGGGTCTCTTCATCGTCCTTCCTTCTTATCCAATTGTTTCCTGTTCGGGGGTATGGAACTCACACACATACACACACTGGGTGCCTATGATCTTTTGTCATTCACAAATCCTGACTAGTGCTAGCCTCACTGGCTATCATGTTAGCGATTAGTAGTTTACCAACTAGCGAGATAGCCTCTATGTCACCAAGTGTCTAGAACCACATATGTTGCAAAGACGCATGTATATCGCTGGGCCTTTAAAGAGAATAAAAAAGAAAAACATGCACACACACGAAATAGAGGACATGTGCGTGTGCACATGTTGGTGTGTGCAATTAATCTTTTTTCTGATTTGAACGCATGGAAGGAATTCATCATAACTGTGAATTTTTGCAGGCAGTTGTACTGTCACCAGAGGAAACTACGCCTTTTCTCCTCCTTCCCTCCTGGTTTTAGGAAAGACCAGGTGTTTCAATGCATAAAACACACAAACACACGCACACACACACACACACACACACACACACACACACACACACACACACACACACACACACACACACACACAACTAATAGCTTTATCTAAGCTATACTACTATTACTTCCAGTATTTTTAACTTGACCCCTCTGGTCTCTCATGGCATTTTTAATCCATTTTACTCCACTTGTGCAGTGGGGCTTTTGGGTCTTGAACTCTGTTAATTAAAAACGGGTTTTATTTATTTATTTTAGGACAAAGAGATCTCATGGAAAGCTTAAATCTGGAGAAGAAAAATAGTAGCTGCATGGTCCACTCACCTTCCCTCCAAAAACCCTCACCTCCAACCCACCTGGCCTCTGCTGAACTTGAGCCAGATCTGAAATAGACCTGTGGAAAATCTACCTGAACCCAGCGTGTATAAATTAACTGTCAAAAAAGAGAAGACACGATTCAACGAAGACCCGGGCACATTCAGACCCAGCCTGAATAAACCTGAGGACATCTGGGAGATTGAAAAATGTCGTTCACCTGAACAGACCCTAACACCAACACCAGATAACAAGTTAACAAGGAGCCGTGATTGAAAAGAGCAACATAACAATAATGAAACAATAAAGAAAAAAAACAACAAAGAACAAATGCAAAGTCATATAACCACCAGAAATGAAACATTCTGTTGCCAAATGGGTGATAGATTTTCAGAAGGTAATCATTTTCTAACGAATTTAATATCTGTGAAAAACAAATTCCAAGTATTGTCATTTAATAGCATTTCTTCCCAAAGACTGATTTCCTAAAATATTTTCTCTCGCTGTGATTATGATTACCACGATTAGATGGATACTGAGTACAATCAGATTCATTCGGATCTACTGGGGTATTGACAGACATATTGATGCACAGACCTGAGACACGTAGCAGTAAAATGAGACCCTATCAGTCCCGATAAGACTGAGAATAATTTGAAGCCCATATGACCCAGGTCTTGGCTCTAGGTCTAAATTCCTCAAAACCTGAGTCGACCCATGAAGACTTCTACTTAGCCTGAGTTGAGTGTGAAAGAGTGTAATTGTTCTTTTCATACCTACAACTGCTATTGCACCTTCAGCCGTCTGTGGAGACGCAATCTTTCTTTCTACTAAAAGCTCAACCACTACTATTTCTACTATGGTAGTTACTATTTATTCTAATTACTACAATTACAAGTAGTAATACTACTAATTCACATCGCAGTGATACTGAACTGCTAGTAGTTCTAGTATTAATATCTTCCTCCTTTGCAGTTTCTCACAAAATCTGGCATTTGAAAAGAGAGTCAACATTTAAGAATAAAGACTTAAAGAATAAAGACTTGGTGTGCTAGTCACAGGAAGGGAGGGAGAGGGCTGGGAATAGTAGTGTGTAATCACGCCTCTACATTTTCCTCCATCCACCGTGGCGTCCAGGCCACTCAGACTACTATAAATATACATCAAATTAGAGACTCTCTTTTTGTGTGTGTGGGGAAGGGGGGGACTAATGGTCCTTGGACTGAGAGAACGTGAACAGTTGTGTATTTGCCTGTGAGTGTGCAGATTACAATGTTTGCATCTGCGGACTGACCACCGGTCTTCTTTCTTTTCTCTTTATTTCACAGTTCATATTCGTCTCTTTACTGTTCTACAATGTATTTTACTCTGGAATGTGCTTAAAAATTGAATCAAAGAAACATGAAATGGCACAGATGTTGCTTTACTTCAAGGTTGAACAAAGAAAATCAGCCAATCTCTTCTATTCTGACACCACATGGCTGCTCTGTCAACCCTCCATTGAGAAATAAGGGTGAAATTCTGAGTGCCATCATCATGTAGCGTCCTTGTTTTCCACGCCACCTCTGCTCTGCTCTTAACATACTTTGTGTTTGGCAGCAGGTGTCATGAGGCTTTTAAAATCCTCCAACCTTTTCATTTAGTGGCACAGTGAAGAGAGAAGAGACAATGTGTGTGTCTAAGCAGTCATTCACCACTATTAACATTACTACCACTGGTGCTCTTCTATTAAAGGAAAACTCCACTGAAACACTGTAACTCGGGTCAAAACAGCTGTCGCTTATGTTCTTTTCATTCCAGGCTGCGTTTTGTAGTTCTCTGTATATTTTTCAGCCTGTGGGTGAGCAGCCAGCCATATATTACATGACATCATATCCAGATATTTCCAGCAGTCTGAGAACAGAAAGAGTTTTAACGATCTTGAATAATCTGTCCCATGGAATCAAATAGCCAGCTGCAAGTTTACACGAAACATTCACTGTAGTAGCCTCAATAGACCAGAATGCAACACTGCAACAACTTTTACCTTTTTTACAGATCTGTTACAGGTAGCAAATGTCTGTCTCCATTCTAATTTTTTCAAACAGAAAAACTCACGGTTAGGGTTCATTTCTGTGACACATAAAGGGGCAAACCAGAACATTCAGGTCTTACAGACTGGGGATCCACAAGATCAGTCATTAATCAGGAACCACCTTAAGGTCCTTATGTCAGCTGATACTGTGCATATTCCTATTTTTTCAAACAGTTAAAATTAATCACATTGCCATAAACCAAAGATGTAGTGAGGTGTGACGTCACCCATTGGTTTGCATTGGAGCCGGATTGAAATGTGAGTTGCAGCTTATAGTCAAGGCCATATTTTCCATTTGGAACCAGGATTTTACAAATAAGTAGTGCGGGGCTTCCATGCTCTGGAAACATGCCCTGCTACCTCAGAACATCGAGCAGTGCACATTTGGGCTAAAGTTAGCTACTTTAGCTGAATTGTGCTAACAGGGCAGGTATCATAATCAAGTAACTTACCAACCAGTAAAACTTACCAAAATATTGTGACAATAATCCGACTCAGTGTGAGTCCTGGAGCTGGGGAGAGCAACAGGTGAGCGAACTGTCAGTGACAGCTGTCAATCAATGCCCACATGGCAGACATCAAAGCTACTATATGTCTTCTTATAAGTCTTCAAATCTTATTAACGGAGCAATAATTTACAAAATTACCACACTTATTAGAGAGCTCGAATTTAGCCATTGAGACCATAATGAATCATTGAAAAAAAATTATTGACTATTGAGTATTTCTAAAGAGAAGTTGAGGCTTTTTGAGGCTTTTGGGAGTCAGTTGGAGCCAGGGATTTTTGCACATTAATATACTTCCGCATTGGCTTCACCCTCAAGCCGTGGTAGCAGCTGCTTGCTAAGAACCTAAGATGATATTAGAAGAGAGCCATGGTGGATATCATGGATTGGGAGATACTGCTAAGATGACAGATGTATGATGTATGATGTATGATGTATAATCAGGGATGCCCCCCAAAACCCAGTTCTGAATTGGAACCTGATCTAAAGTTGTACTGGTACTTGAGGAAACCAGGAAGAGAAATCAGCGAATCGGACATCACGGTTTTGGTGTTAAGTTATGGTCATGATGCAGCCTGTCCTCCCTGTCTTTCCATTCTGTGTCGGTGTTTGACCGAGGGCGGGGCTGAGCTCCACCACATACAAACACACAGCGGTCAGCGGAGCAGAAAGGTAGTGGTGGCGATTGTGAACCCAGTTTAAAGTTGCAATACACGACATTCAGCCACTAGATATCACACTATAGCACCAACATATCAGACCAAAACAAATGTGTGTGTACTGTTTAGCTGTAATTTGAGAAAGTTTGTGACGTGGCCACCATCTTGGAAACGGACAAGGAGGGACTCACATGCACTAACATGCACAGGCGGCCGGACAGGCTACCAAAACAAAGAACAGAGAAGCTTGGATAACAACACGCTTGGAGGGAGTGTGACTTCATTCACTGCTCAGGTCGCCATTACTCCACTACATCCTTACATAGCAAATAGTTGTTTGCTGACATCCATTGAGGCTGAATGTCATTTATTGCACCTTTAAGTGAAAAATAAAGTTTTAATCATGTTAACGACAACGGCTTCTTATTGTTAGTACAATAAAACCTTCACCAAGAGTCATTTATAAAAACTTCTGTTCAACTGCTTTTCCTGCAGTCTTCCATCCACCACTGGTATGTTTCACCCATAGCACTCTTGTTAGGATGTTAGCATCCTGTTATGAACAAGCTAAAACAAAAGCTTGTAGTCGACCGTAACCGTTTAGCTTAATTAGCCACGTATCTTAAAATTAGTCTTGTAGACTTTCTGGCTCAGACTTTATCCCCCCACTCCTCAAACCAGCCCCTCCTCCCTCTACCAGCTATACGTGGCTATACGTGGCCAGGCAGTGAATCCACATCAGCAGTGAGAAAGAGGAAGAATGTGTGTGTAGTGACTGATTTCAATGTTCTTCACTATTTTCAAACTTCACTCAGTGTTTTGATGTCAGGAATATTGGTTATTTTATTGAAATTTGTTTCGAGGGAGATACTGTACTGATAAGAGTATCGATAAAGTACAGGACTGAGTATCAATCAGAGCAGTAGCTCTATAAAATCCTAACAATACTTATCCCTATGTGCACTACTGCTTTCTTTTTTAAAACAAATTTAACATGGTTTAACTTTGGGAAAATGTAGAAGTGCACTGAACAGCAGTGTAAGAAGGTGACCTTGTCCTTTATATTTCTGCTACTGCAGCCGTTCTGTTAATGTTAGCACTAAACCACTATCCATTAAAATGCACAGAAACTGATTTTACTACCGCAGTGCACGTGTGTGTGCACACTCTCGCTGTGCCTGGTGTTGCTGGCGGCGACGTTTTTTTACACGTCAAAAGATCAAGGGGGATAAACAGGGAGCATGGTGGGTTACCTGGTGTGTTTACTGCTTCCTTAGAAACCAGAACCTCTTACTGGGGTGTTACTGTTTTTGTGTAAAGTCAGCGAGAGAGAGAGCGACACACACAAGCATTAAATAAACTCACCTATATGTGCTTCTAACTATTTCAATTAATTTTCCTTTCTTAATTCCATCCTCTTGATGTACAGACAGACCAACAGGAGACTTCTCTTTTTAACTTTAGCAATTGTTTCTGTCACTCGAGATCTCCAACCAACTTAACTGATGAGACCTCAGAATGCAACGACATTGCAAAAAAAAGTTTGATGTAGCAAGAAAAAATAGCAGTCAGAAGACAATACAAGTTTTTTAACAAACCATATTGATTGACCAATTCCCAGATCTTCTAAATTCCTTTGGTGAGTAGAGTGATCACACCCAAATAAAACACTGGGTAAAGCCTTAAATAAAGACCCAAGTTGTAAGAATGTACCCTGACTGAATTTACCAAATTTAGCCTGACTTTAAAGCTGCACTAATCAAAATTTTTATATTAATAAAAAAGATCACATAACTTTGTGTAAAGCGGGTAGTGATGGACCCACAAAGAATTATCACCCAACTCTGCAGTTCCCCTCAGCTCTTTGGAGCTCTTAGTGTCTTTCAGCTCTTTTTTTTGTTTTGTTACTGTTGGTTCAGTCTCACTGCTCTTATCAATCTCATTTTCAGACGCAACAGGGCCCACTGTATGCTACCTGCACAGCACCAAATGGCAGACAGACAAAATTAGCAACTAGCTGGTGAACATAGTGGAGCATTTAGTTGCTAAACAGCCAGATATTTCCTTCAGGAGTTGGTAAAAACCAAAGCAGAGCTAAAAGGAGAGTGAATATTGTAATTACTATCATCAGGAGGCCAGAAGCACGACTCCAAATGGATGCTAATGTTGCTCAAAGTCTCATGGATGTGTAAATAGGCAGCTGTTTGCTAACATGTTTGTCATATACTGCATGTCATGTTTTGTTTATCTGTTTATATGTTTATATGTTTGTTTTTGTTGGGCTGGCTTAGTGTATGAAGAGGGATGCAACACCAATGGAAAGTAGACTTGTCAAACTTCCTGCCTCAGCTGTAGATTACATCTCTTACCACTGCAGCTTTACCTGTTCTGATGCCAAAAGCCAACAGCAGCTCTTTGCCACAAGGCCAGAAGACCGCCATCTTTGAATGCAGCTCAGTAGTACCTGGACAAACACACATGCACACACACACCGAGCTGAAAGATCAGCAGCTACCTGGTGCCACGCTGGCACCTCCCACCCTCCTAAATATCTTTATGGAGTAGTTTTAAAATGGCCCCCCTCTAGCAGTTTGCAGTATGACATCAGGGGGCCACAGGTCACCTCTTCCTCTCCTTTCTTCTCCTCTTTTCATGTCCCTCTTTCTCTCCCTCTCAGCAATTTTTAAACAGTCCTTCTTTCCATATTAGCTGCTCTGAAAGCCTATTAACCTCCCCCCCACCTCCCCCCACTCCTGCACACCTCTAAGACTGCTGCTGGTTTCTGTTAGCACTTAGCCACGTTAGCAGGGGTTTTATGGATAAAGAGGCTGTATCTACAGGAACGAAGAGGAGGAACTGCTTAGATTGGGCCTGCTTGTTTTTGAAGTTTTATGGTGGTGTTTTAAATGGGTTTTCTGGGGCTTTAGTTTACAAAATGGCTAGATTATAGCTGTTCCATTCTGGCTTGTTCATGGTGGGGCACCTTATTTTTCTCCCTGTAAGAAAGTTGTTTTCCACTTCAGCAAAAGGCCTGGGGTTCAAACCCCGTCCCCTCCAAAGACTGGCTGATTTTCACTTTTATGAGTTTGGTTGTTGCTGTAATCTGGCACAAAACATCAGTATGATGCTGGGGGACACTGCGCGGTGGATGTTCAAGACTGTCACACTGTGTTTAAAAAGTACAACGGTCTGTATTGGTGTAGGCAAGTTGTAGATCAAAGAGTTCGAAGACTTATCAGATACCAAAACACCTGCACAGCCATTTGAGGAAGGACTTTATAATTCTGGAACGTCATCTTATCCTCCATCACAATTATAATGTGGTAAACACAACTACACTGTTACACGCTACAAAGTAAAAGATAATTGGATGACCATGACCTAAAACAAGTTAAACTTTTTTGCCAGACAACCCTGCATTTGCTCCCGTGTTTGAGTCCTATGCTTGTCAATCTTGGCTGGCTGCAGTATTTGATGTGCTAATTTTGACCAAAACATGGTTTTAATCCTTAAATTAAACCCAAAGCCCAGTCCATTGGCATCTGCGTATTTAAAAGAGTATTCACAACCTAGTAAGTCCGCAGGAATGTTGCAGAAAATACAAAAAGAACTGAGAGTAGAGGCTTGAGCATCATGGTGTAAGGGTCAGAGGTCACGATCAGGAGATAATCGACTGGACAACGACCAGTCCAGGCAAGGAAAAGCGAAAGCCGATCTGCTTTGTCTTCAGATAATTCGGATCATTCCTGAGAAATTCTGAGGACACTCAGGAATTCCCTCTGAGCCACAGGTAGAGACAGAAAGAAACACCTCTTCCTATTTAAACACAAATGTTTTCTTTTGATTTTGACTTCTACTATTATGTCTTTCTTATTCTTGCTATTTTTCCTCATCAGCACTCTGCTTTCAGTTTTAGCTTTTCATGACGGTAGATATTCTGTTCAAAATTCTCAGCTACAAGCCACCCCTGCATGTCAAGAGCACATTAATTAATGCATCTTCATTCTTGTTTGCTTCAACAAGACTAAAAGAAAAGATGCATATTTACCAGAGTTAAGTCTTTGAGAGACTGTGATGAGCTGAACACTCAAGGGAAACATATCAACACCACTGTACTTTGCCAGCGTCAATGCATGTCAACACCACAGAAAAACAACAAATGTATTCACATACTTTATGCTATATCACTCTTGCTTCTGTCCAATTGCCACATTTGTGACTCTTTGCACTGTGGGCCTTCATGGGCATTTATGGTCTTGCACTTGGTTGCGCACATAAAAAGTGACATAACAAGTTGTGTTAAGAATGAAAAAGAAGAGCTTGAGAGAGAAATTCAAATCCTTTCTCCCCTCTCTCACCCTGCCAACTGCTATGTGGAGATTGTTGATTTCTAAAAAATAAAAAAATTGTCGAATGCAGCCCCCCTCAATTATGACATTGGAAAGGCGAAGGGGGTTTCAGATGCTGTTTGACTATCCGACAATTGCTTATGTTGAAACATACTGACCCCTTAATCTGATTGGTTGTAACCCTGTTAGCATCCTTTGAGAAGCATAAAAAATTATATACATTTATTAGGTATGGGTTTGTGGTTTATTATCATCAAGTACTGTAGACTTCATACTGATGTATGGATTTTAGTGTTGTCATACATATGAGCTCTTATGCACGCCCCACTTCATTGTTCTCCTTGTTTGCTGGGCTTTCACAGTGGTGGAAAGTAACCAAGTGCATTTACTCCAGTACGTAGTTGAGAGGTTCTTGTACTTAACTTGGGTATTTAGATTTTATGCTACTTTATACTTTACTTCACTACATTTTAGGGATAAATATTGTGCTTTTCCTGCGCTATATTAATCTGACAGCTATAGTTACATTTCAGAGTAAGATTTTACATAATTAAACCATGATAAACATTTCAGATGTGTATGGGTTGTTGCATGTTCCACCAAAGTGAGATTTCTCTTCTAAACATCTCAGGTGGTTTCATTTAAATAACTGCTTTGAAGGCCAATGAGATGACATTATCTCAAAAAACACTGAACCCTTGGTTCTTGGTTGGAAACCACTGGACTGAACTTCTGAACTGTATAAAAGTAGTAAAACTAGCTCCTCAACCAGCTACAACAATACAATGTTGCTATTGATAACAGGGGGCATATTTTTTTGCAGAACCAGTACTTTTACTTTGGAGTGATTTGAACATTCTTTATTTAATTTTTGCTATGCTTGTGAGGTTCAGCTGGAAGTTCTTTACTTTGTTTTCTGAGAGAAAACCCTCAGAAAAGAAGCTTCGGAGCCTGGGCCCTGCAGTCACTGGTGGGTAGGACAAATAGAAGTGGGCGGGCTCATCCGAACCGACTGGTAGTAATTGGTCAATACCAAGTTGGGTCACAAGCTATTGGCTACTGTAGTGCTAAGACATTGGAGCTGCTGGAATCTGCATTGGCTGATGAGATCTGCAGAGGACCAACACACGCACACACACACACACACACACACACACACACACAGCCAACGCATTACTCATCAGTGTAACAGTTATGTGGCCTGGTTTCCTCTCTCTCTGTCTCTCTCTGTGTCTCTCCCTCTAATCTTCTCCTTCCATTCTTCCCTATCACAGATTTTCCTTTTGACAGAAATTGTGGTCACAATATCTGCAATATAGACAGTCACCTTTTATTCTCAAGGTAAAGCTTATTTTTGTAATATTAGTTCTGATGGATCTGGTTCTCATTTATGACACTGTAATCATCTCTGACATGCACTAGTTTACTGTAGGTTTTTTTTCCTGCTTTTTGAACATGTTTCTTACCATACTGGATGCTTCATATTCAGTCACAATTTACCTCCACTGCCAACATTCAGTGCCAATTTAGGAGTTAGTGTGTATTTATGTGGCGTGGTGTGGAGGTCAGGATGGTGGATGGGCGTGTGAGCTCTCTAACTCTGATGCTGGAGACCAGGGTTCATCCCAACTCTGCCGCACAATTAATGTTAGCTTTTCATTAACCTCAGCCAAATCTTTTCTTCTCCTGGTCTTCACCATACTATAACAATTTCATACTGTATTTGAAATGTGCAGATATTACAAGAAAAATGTCATTTAATGTAAAAAAAACACTAGATGTAATCCAGGAGATTCCAAATTTGTAAGATACCAACATCAATCTCAGGTCTAATGTGTTAATTTTTGTCATTTATAGATCAAAAGGGACAAGATAGGTGATAACACAATTTTTCTAAGAGGAACTGACATTTTGGGAAATACGCTTATTATCTTTCTTGCCAAAGGTTAGATGAGAAGACTGATACAATCTAAAAGAAAAGGAATAATCATGTTTTCAAGTAAAGTTGGGTCAGTTTGCAAACCTTCACTAGTTTTCACAATTAGGGATCCAAACACAAGTCGTTCTTCTTTTTTTTTTTGTATTATCCTCGATGAATATGTCTTCTTTTCCCACAGAAGTTTGTGCTAATCTGATAATCAGACTGAATTAATCAGTTGCACGTAATGCATCTGTCCCATCGGATAGGATTCAGTAAACACTGAAGCTGCAATAGCATTTTAGGTGCAGTTTTTTGTTTTTTTTTCCATCGTGCAAATTTCATCCACACTTGTTGCTCTGGCACAGGAAGATGACGTCCCCATTCTTAATCCCACCTACAAAGCTCTGATTGGCTCAGTAGTTTTGTCCACCTACTGTCAATGAGCACAACGTCAGACCTATTTGAATCACTGAAAATGTGGGAAGTGATTCAGAGGTCTGGAAACAGGATTGGTCTTTCAAATACTGCTTTTCCTACTTACAAATGTTCAGCTGGTTAAATGGGTGGCATTGCACTGACCAAAAATCCAAATGACCACAACTTTGCATGTGACACAGTTTATCATAGACCTTTGGAAGATTCATGTCATCAGACCATTAATCTGTTGGCAGTTCAATGTCGTTGATCTTCTCCATCACACAGTTTATTTAACTGCCTGACATCTTTCTTTTAGCATTTGCTTCTGTTTTTTGAGTGTATGCTCATGTTTGTAGAAGCAGTAGTAATCGCACAATCCTCTTATCAAACCTGTCCGTAGTTTCAACGGTACCTGAGATCTCAGCAGCTCTACTGTGAGAGACAGAACTGTTCTGGCGGCCCCTGGTGGTCACACTGAATAACTGAACCCCCACAACCAGAACTCCCATTCACACACACAGACCCTGGATCCCTGCAGCTCCTCTAAGATGCTCTACTCATACTAGTACTGGTCTTACTGGTGGACTGGTTTACTGGTGCTGGAACCAGAAGGCACAGCACACTAGATTCGTATGTTAACATCAACGATTAGTATATGTAGGAAAAAAACTGCAGATTTGGGGTGCTGGGGGAGAGAGGAAGGGAGGGGCAGCTGAAGCAGGCAAGGGGCGTCGCTTAAAGAAAAGGAAGGATGTGTCCTGTTTCCAGACGGAAAGCAAAGCAAGGCAGAACAAAACACTCCAAGATGCCGTGTGTTACCCTGATGCACCAGACTGTTCTGGCTGTCAGCAGTGAAGTGAACCAGATCACATGCAACACCAGGTTCATCTTTTATTTATGTAGGCTGAAGTGAACGTTATCTGGAGCTAATTAATTCACCAATGCTAATCAGTTCTAAATACCTGAAATTCTGAGTGTGTGTTTCTGCTGGAGGTGTTTTAAGGTTCAGGGAGTTGATTGGTTCTCTTCAACCAGCTGATGGAAGCTTACGTAAATGGCATTAATGATGAAGGAATAAGCCTGGCAATGTTTTGTATTTTTCATTTTCATTAAAGCACATAAAAAGACCTAATTGAACAATGATTGATCCTACCAAGAAGTACTGTCTGTGTAGCCAAAACCTGATATACAGTAGCTTATTCCTCTTTGTTATAGAACTCCAACATTGTCTGAACTCACTTTTGCACAGAGTGACATGTTTCTTTGATACATGATAGCAAATCAATGATTGATCTTCTTCTTTGGTGCCGGAGAAGATCGATTGAAAGTCAGTGTTCATCTTTAATTCCTAATGTTAAAGACCGCAAAAAAATCCTGTATGTTTTATTAATGACAAATAAAATAAAGATCATGTGTGATTATGACAAGACTTCATGCATAGTTTGTTCTGCAGTTGGACAGAAATATAAACTCCAAAACAGGGTGCTTATTGGACCAACACAGGACCCAGCATGATAGTTTATGTTAAATGTGTGTGTGTGTGTGTGTGTGTGTGCGTGTGTGTGTTTCCTACTGGTCTGGACAGTCTCTTTGGAATGAATTCGGAGGGGGCGGAGCCATTGCCTTGTGTGAGGGGCTTCGACTAAAAATCTTCTCCAGTATTGATGTGGATGTCAGATCAGCGAGCAACATCAGCAGGCCAGATGTGTGTGTGTGTGTGCGCACGTGTGTGTGTGTGTGTATTTGGGTGAAGAGGGTGGTGCTGAAGGCAGTCAGTGACGATGTGAGTCACTGGCAAGAAATATTTCTCTCTCCCTGTTTCTACGTTCTCAGATTTTTCTCTTTTACCTTCTCTTTTGCTCTTTCAGTCAGATGAATACACACACACACACACACACACACACATACTCCTCCCCCCTCTGTCTCCTCAGGATGGAAAAAACAGATTCACCATCAGGTCATACCAGGAAAGGAACTTAAGCTGGTTTTGGTTTTGAAACCACCCAACAGAGTGTTTCCTACACTGCAAGTCTACAGGTCTACACTGCAATTAAACTTTCTCACAAATGAAATGATTTTAAAATAACTGCAGTAGTGAGCAACAATTAGATAAATATTTTTTTTGGCAGAAACACTTTACTTTAAACCTCACTATTTGCATTTATAAGCAACATATTAATATTTAATAAATGGTGCTGATGGAGATAAAATTCCATTTTCATCTTTGTCGTAGCCTCAAGATCAAACTTGCAGCAGGTAAACTTGCAACTTTGATACATTTCCTCTTTAAAGCCCTATGTGATGAAGTAGCACAATAATGACCAGTGTTGGGCAGTAACACATTACTTTGTACCGGGTTACAGTAATGTGATTACTTTTTTCAGTAATGAGTAGTGTAGTGTCCCAGTAATGCTCCATTACTTTTACACTTGGGGGTCAGTGTGCTCGTTGTTTTAGGCTGGAGATACACTTGCTTTTTAACCACGTTTGCGTAGACAACGGGCTGCGTCATGAACAGAATTGTTCACCTACTTGCCAATGTACTTTGCGTGTTACTGGAGGATTCCACTAGAGGGCACACCAGAGAACTATGGATATAGCACTTCTGGATTTTCATGATATAAACAATAAACATGGCGACACTCAAGGAGGTTACTATTTTGTTAATTCTAAGATCACGGCAGAAAAAGTGACAGCGGCGCAATCTGGTATGTGAGGCCCCTAAATTAAGCGTGTCATGACAATGGTGAGTATGTTTCTCTTGTTGATGATGAGAAATACCACCAGTGTTTTCAAATGTCCACCAGGATGTTTGATGATTTTCTCCGTCGGATTAGCTCGCTGATTATACACCACAACACACACAGTGAGCCAGTCAGTTCAGCAGAGTGGCTTGCCATCACTGTTACATCCCCATAATGCTCCTACACTGCCCCTACTGTCCATGTGTGTATTGCATCTTGCGTAGCATCAGTTTCTGAGGATGTGCACAACCAACAGTCCAAATGAATGCAGGATACTTGAAGCAGCCATCATGTGCAAGCAAATGCGTAGTTAAAATCTGGCTTTACCAGGATTAATGGAGGGTTGATCAGTGTGGTCTCTGCGTTTAGCTGACAGACTGCTCCAGAGCAACTCACGGTAACTCCAAAGTCGTCTTATTCACATGCTGTGTGTTCAAGCTGGCTTGCTAACATTAGCCACGGACACACTTACATTCAGCTGACACTAGTTTAGTTCAGAATTGGAGGGTGTGTGACTTCTGGAGTGCTGTGTGCAGTCACCGAGGCTACGCTAATGCTAGCTGTTGGATGGTCAGTAAATTCTTCCAAATTGTTGTTAAACCACAAACATCTCATTTTTTATTTCTACATGTGTTAAATACAAAAGATGCGCTGTGTGGGTGTGGAGGATTTTGAGTTGTTTAAAGGCAACCTTGAGGGAGCTGAAGGCTAAGTAATGAAAGTAAAGTAACAAGTAATGTAACACGTTACTTTTGCTGCTAAGTAATGAGTAAAGTAATGTAAAACTTTTACAATGTGTAATCAGTAATTGATTACAATTTTCAAGTAACTTGACCAAACCGATAGTGACACCTGGGCAGAGGGTCAGTCAGTCGGGTCTGTTGCACTTTTGATGACATTAGACAATAACATGCATGTTGGTGTTTTGCAGATCACATTGGATCGAGCACATATGGAAGGATGATGACTTTGGTTTTATCATTTCTATTCATTAGAAACAAGAAAAGCATCACTTCCTGTGTGGCACTAAAATTTCAAGCCAGTGTGGCATCCAGTACACCAAGATAAGAACAGGCACATCTGGAGGGTGTTAACCTAAATGCTTCGTAACAGCAAACCACAACACTGGTAAGAAATTCAAGTTAATATTTTATGAAAAGGTCATCACATTTGACTTCAAATTTACTTTAAAGCTCCGTTAATTGATTGTTTGCACACTAGGGGCAGTAGAATAAGTTGTGAACACAGTTGTTAATGTGAATGTGATTGCAAACAGTTTCTGTCTGGACCAAAGTGGTGGTCTGACTGACAGACTGTCATTGCTATACATGGCTACAAATATTGATTAGAGCAGCTTTTGCTTTGATGTACAAAACAAGCATTTTTCACAACTGTGTATGACTTATCACAGTTATACTCTATCTTCCTGTTCCTGTGTTTGATTTTTTTAACACAAGATATGTTTTATGGCTGCAACATAACCTCAAATGTAAAATTCTTAATGTCTTCTGCATCATTTCTGTGTAATTTAATTTCATTCAAATTCATCTGAGAGTTTTGTCGTAGCCTCAAAATCAAACCCCAGCTGTCGCTCGGATTGTAGAGTCGAACCTTTAATTGAATTGTTGGTGCATCCCTGCTCCTCCTGTCCACATATTGTGTCCTCGAGAAAGAAAGCTGTGTATGTGTGTATGTGGGGAAGGAATGTAAGTCACTCTGGCCCAAAGCATCTGCCAAATGAAGACAATATAATGCCCAGATGTGTAACGTAGTGATGGAGTTGGTGGACGTATTGTCAGGAAAGAAGAGATTAAAAAGGTTTAGAGTGAGGTGGGTGATAAATGAAAGAAAGAGGATCCTGTAGGACACACACACACACACACACACACACACACACACACACACCTCAGGCATCAGATAAAGCTTGACTCTAAAGGTTTATATATTTCCATAATGAGAGACGGAATATCAAGACAGTAAATGTAGCAGGGGGAGCAGATGGTTTATTAATGATTCATCGCTGCACATTACAGATTACAGAGAATAATTAAAAACAGTTGATCTCAAAAGGCAAACAGACAAAACAAATGCCTTTATATTGGTCAGCAAAGCAACACGTCATCCCTCGCTCCTCCTCTTCCTCCCTCCATCCAAAAACGTTCAGTCACGGCTGAAGTGTCAGCGTGGAGGCTGAGCGTATATACTGTACTGCCTCCTCCCTCCTTCTCTCCTCCATTCTCACAGGGTGTGTCTTTTCTCCCTGAACTCTCCTGGAATGTGGGATGAAGAGAGACAGCTTCCAGCCGGCCAGATGGCTTCACAAGCTTTTAATGTGTTTCTATTGTCAAGTACAGTCATTTTCTTTGCCTATTCAAGTCACATGAATCAGCTTAGCCTTTTGTCACTGTTAAGATAAAGTTTAGTTTCTAATAATAGTTGCATTAGAGTGCTTTTTTTGCAAATGTACAGACAAATAAACATGTGCAATACAGTACCAGACACAGCCAGGTAACTTTCTGTTAGCTAGAGACATAAATTCATTTAAGTTCATAATGTCTTCCATTGACATTCACTTCCAGCATTTTCATTTTAAAATATGAAAGCTACCATCCAGACTTTAAGACTTGATTTTGTCAGATACCAAGTCTCACCATCCATCAAGGGTCAGGGGAGAAATGGGGCCTAGCTGGGCCCTGGGGCCTGTATATTAGTAGCTCAGTGGCTTTAACTCAGGCTGTCTGGTATTCCACAGCAGACATACAGTACTATATGTTTAGATCGCCACAGTAACTGTGCTACATAGCTATCCTGCTGAATTGATCAGATGAAAAAGAATGTACAGCCAGCCTACTAACCAGTCAATGGACTGGAAAGATTGAGTCATTTTCCCCAAATCAGTGGTGGAGGAAGTATACCGATTTTTAGCCACACCACAATGTCTGTGACTGTGTTACAAGTAAAAGTCCTGCATTCCAAATGTTGTGAAAGCAAGCTACAAATCATTTCACATTATTCCACAGATCAACAGGTGGCTGTAATGTGCTGAGAAACACAGCAACACGCCAACAAAGGCAGAGAGGAAGACTGAAGGCCAGTAAACATGGATGTAGACAGTGCAGGATTTACAGTACTGATTTACCATTTTGCTAATGTTTCTACATCACAAGGATACACACGATGAGCTTTGGTGAGTAAGAGTGAATGTAAACATAACTTTTGTTTGTCTACAAGAAAACTCCACAGGGCTCCTTTAAAGCTCCCCCTCCAGACATGTTTGAAGTCATATATAAAAGACTAATAATTTGTGTCTAATATGGTTTTTACACAAATAACAACAATAAGTTCAATAACATCATTATAAATTCTTAAAATGACATTTATGAATATGTAAATGCTTTTCATTTCAAAAGTTTAACTTGACACAAGATGTCTCCTACTTCACTGTAAAGTCTGTTCACAGTTTATGTGCACTGCACTGTGTACTGGGGGATTCGGGTTTCAACATCATACTTGTGTAAGTTGCATATTGGACCAGGATTGGCTACAAACTAGTGGTGATGTCACAAAATCCTGCTTATAGCTACTCAGATTCCAGATGAGCACAGAGAAACTTTCCTCCTTGTGAAGGTTGAACAAGTGAAGTAACAATAAGCGAAACACTTTTAAGTGGAGGGAGACTTTAAAGTATCAAAAGTAAATCTATTAAATGCTGAATAATGCTTATTTATTTTTACTAGATAATTAATGCTGATCATCAAAATGTAATTTTACTGTTGTCAAGATGGAGCTAATTTTAACTATTTCATATACACTCCTGTTGGGTAGTTTTATCTATAAAAATGTGAAAATAATTTATGAGCCCATCATGTGTTTTGTATGTCAGATCTTGAGGCATGAAATGGAAATACACAAGTAAAGTACAAGTACCTGAAAATTGTGCTTTATTACACTACTTGACTAAATATACTTAGTTACATTCCACTACTGCCTGAAATGGAGTGCTGCATTTTCAGTAAAGTAAAGTGTTTTAAAAAACACAAAAGACTGATGTTTACATATCAGAAGAATCACTTTTCTTACTCAGCTTTTACATACTTCAATACTTACTGTAACATGCTGGATGCTTTGTGTTTCTACCTTATTAGTTTGATGCAGAATATCAGCTGCTATGTTTGAGATGCACTGAGTTATCACAGAGGCCAGATAACTCATTCTTGTACTTTTTAAAAACATTTTTCCATATGTCCACATTTAGGTGGAGTCGTGGTTTATGTGGCCAAATCCAGCGTCACAATGCTGCTGAGTACTCATGTGATATTTGGTCATAAAGTCAAACCTGCAGGACAAAGAACACACTCACATGTCTAACCTGCAGCATGGTGCAATTAAACAAATCTAAGTTATGATGGGATGTGAAAATAGATTTATTTGATTTATCTTTGTTCAGACTGCTGCCTCTACATCTCTCTCTCTCTCACTTCCTCTCTCAGTCAGCCTGTCTGTGCCTGCCTCCAGCATACCTGAAGTTCCAGCCCATTTCTTCTAATAGTTTTCCCTCTCTCCCTTCCTTTTTTCCTCTGCTGCTCTGAGCTTTTTTTTCAACCTCGAGACTTTTTTCCTCTTCTCTTTGCAACACCTCTCCTGTCTTCATTCAGATTAACTCAGTTCGATTTGCTTTAATGGCACATGTGACAGGAGCAAGTTACAATTATACTACAATGCCACAGCTGTCTACAACATTTGTGGTAATATAAACTCACCTGGAGGACCAAATGGCTCTATGACCACCCAAGCTTTAAACACACACACACACACAGACACACACACTCATACACACACACCTACCTGCAGGTCCATTAAGTTACACTGACTTGACCTCTGACTATACAAACACCTAGACAAGCCTGGACAGGCATGCTGCTGTGGATTCAGGGTTACACACATGCACAGGCATACACATATATGCAGGACCTCCTGACACACGAATATGTTTTAAACAGATTCTCAGAGTGGCCTAGTCATGCCCACACAACACAAGACCTAAGACTGAAGAGATTAGATCAAGTCACTCTGGCAAGAAGTAAAAGGAAGTGGTACCTGTGCACTCACAGGTGTTCTGCAGTGAAACAATAAGTGTGACCTTCACAATCAGAGAGCGACTTGCAGCAAATAGCTTAAAGCACAGATAGTAAACGGGACACATCTTGCAACACTCCGTTTCAAACACCCCTCTAGCTATTTAATTTTGAAAGTACCATTTAAAATGTTAAAATCAGAAAAATCTACTGTGTAGATTTGTAGATTATCTCATTTAATCTTTAAAAACATAATGTGACAAAGGAAACAAATACAGATCTTGGTATTCATTCTGCTTTTGATAATAACACTCAACCACACAATGATATGATCTATAATTAACTGTAGATTAATGTCTTTTCATTTTTAACAATTATGCAGATTGTCATTCTAAATATTTCTTTGTCATTTAATATGTCCACACAATCACACCAAAGTAACTAACAGTAACTAACAGGATTATTCCACAGACTTATTTTACTTAATTTGATTTAACTTCTTTCCAACATATTGAGATCCCCATGAACTCTGTTGCCTTTAAATGAATGGTTATGACTTGCATAACTAGAAAAAAAGAGAAAATTTGGCATTTTAGGCTCTATTGATAGTGAAGATGGACAAGTGACATGAGGAGAGAGAAAGAGGGATGACATGCAACAAAGGCCCCCAGCTTGAAACTGAACCGGGTGCGATGCAGTAACAGTGTGCTTCTTAACCAACAGGCTACCAGGATGTCTCATCCTCAGAAATGTTAAATCTATGAGAAGTACCATGAGAAATCCCATGGAGTTTTGGGTAAACATTATTCATAACTTTTCTTTTTTACACACACATTATGTGAAAAACAATGGATTATCAATGCTGTGTTGTGATGGCATTATACAGGAGAGAATTTAAAACAAAAATGAAATCATGGTTATCGGTGTCAAAGGTCTTATCAAGTCTTTGTAATCAATTCTAGACAAGTCTAGTATTAACCTCATATATCTTCCTTACATGAAGCCTGATCAGTCTTCATTAGCATATAGGTTTAGCATAAATAAACAAAAATGGTAGCAAACAATTTGCATTGTTATATAAGGACTAATGGACCTCCTTAAGATTACTGTCCTGCTTCTGAGATATGAAACTTCCAGACCACACAGATGATCTGAAACTGGTTTGCTTCGTGTTCCTATTTGAAGCATCATGTAGTTATTCTCCTTTATATTTGAGGAGCAAATCACAGGAACACTTTTGTTCTACTTGCTATTTAAGGTTGTTGGTTCTTGTGATTGCTTTGTACATATGTAGATGTTTATGTTCCTTCCACTTGTTGTTCCACTCCTTAATGCTGTTAAAGTATTTTTTAAAGTGCTTTTTTAAATTGTGATCTGTTCTCTATAAATAAACTTTAATATTTGAAATTGCAATGCTACATAATTACAAGGCATATGTTGTTTCACGGCTGTGTCTTCTATTGTCTGTGTGCATTGTTTGGACCTTGAAAGACACTGTTGGACAAAGTGTGTATGTCTGTGAGTGGGCGTATCTTTAAGGCTGGATCCTGCAGCTGGATCTCCTCTCTCAATCAAGCTCAATGTAAAGCGCCCACTAGTGGATTACTGCTTCTACACATTGGTTATACACGTGTATTGTTTTCTCCAGTCATGAAGCAGAAAGCAGCACAGTTGGCTAACTAGCAGTCTGGTCACCACAGAGGGGGAGAGCCGTACATTATGGGAGTTCTGAGCACAGCTAGGGCAAGAATGACCAATCAGGACACTTGGCTGAAGCTTCACACTGTTTTAACTCGATGTTGTTGACCTCAGCTGTCTACACCCATCCAATCCCAGACCAGCCTCATGTAATTCTATGTTGCAGTAATCACACACACGGGGAAGTCTACTTTCAGTAACGTGGTTTTCCACACATGCACGGCTGACTTTTAACTCTAAACTCTGTATTTCCAGCTTTATTCTGCATCCAAACCAAAGTAGGCAAATGTACACACAGTCAGAAACACACACACACACACACACAGGCTGGGTGCTATTAGCGAGTTCCTTTTTCAGGCTCATGTTGATTTTCCTCTCTTCCTCTTCTTGACTCAGTCAGATGTGGCGGAAATGCTCACTTAACCCCAGAGATCTGTGGGAAAAATCCATGATATTGATATATCCAAATACACATACAGACACATACAAAACACATTATCTGTTGTCAAGGTAAATAACACATGATAGTTAAGGGTTCATTCCAGCGTTTTCTGCAGTGAACATTTCATTGATCCCTGCAGACAGACAGAGAGGTAGTGTCTTGAAGGTGCAGGTGATTAAATCTCCATTGAGGACATAGCAGTCTGAATCAGGAGATGTGTGTCTCATCCCCCTGATGGACAATTTCCTGAAGCATCATGGCGCCCCCTGGCGGCCATGTTGGTAGTTTGCCATATGGTTTCAGCACAGCTGCTCCGAGAAACTAAAATCATCCTGCTCTGGCAAAAAGAGGGATGATGATGTTGATTTCATGATATTTTTTAACCCTAAAGTCCAAACAATTCTCTGATCATTCAGAACAGCATTTGCTGGTGTTCATACAAACAAGGAAAGTTGCATGACAGTAATTCTGATACAATAGGAGACTATTACCTCTATGCAGGAGTGCCAAACACAGAATAAATAGTTTAGGCAAATGTGGAAGAACAGATGAAGCGTGTATTCAGATCACACTTTACATGTGTTTGGGAGTACTACTGCATATGTGAAAAAAAGTTGTATAAAACATTTTGTGGCTCCAGAGGGAGCAGCATTGTGGGTAATGTAGGTGCTAGGTTTTGACACAGAAGAAGAATAACGATATTTCTGGGTCTGCTGCATCAATTATGATTCTTTTTTGTAAACTGTTCTTCTTGAGTGCGACAATGTTATAGGAGAGCAATGCTAATGCTAAATTGCTGATTCTGATGCAAATTAGTTGTATCTTATATGAATGTCATTTTTAGCAGACAAAAGTGGATAAGAAATTAAGTTTGACTTTTGTCTCTTTGTCAGCAAAATGATTTTTGTGGGGTTTTTATATTTTTTTCATATTTTTTATTATTTATATATATATATATATATATATATAAGGGCATTTCTTAATCTTTCCCACAAAATATTCATTAAAATAGCTATATCCTGAGGTTTTGTAATGAAGGTGCCATCTGAATCTATGACGGAGGGTGTATTATCCCCAGATCTACCCATTATATCATTTAGAGTCTTCCACAGTTTCTTTTAATCGTGTTTAATTTCATATGATCATATGCTGATAATACCTAGTTTTCTTTTTCCTATTTATTTATTTTATAACTTTGGCTTCCCTGACAATTGCCACCAAATTACGATCACTTGCCAGAAGCCAGTTGAGCAAATTTCTTTCAGTACATTCATCACCTGAGATAAATTACACACATTTGTGATATCACTCAGTTTTCTTTTCAATGAACATGTTGCTGAGAGCCATGCTATATTCAGGTCACCTAGAAAATAAATCTCTTTATCACAGTCTGTAGCCTTCTGTAGCATTAAACATATTCCTTCTAAGTATTGAATATTTGCACTTGATTGTCTTAACACCCTGAGAGAAATGGTTTGGTGTGAGGTAAACATATTTGAATCCATAGGGCCTCAATAGCTGAAGTCAAAAGATGCCCTCTTATCCTGACAGGTATATGATTCTGGATATATATGTTGGCCCACCACCACCACTATAGTTGTTTCTGTCATTTCTGAAAAAACTGTATCCTGACACATCAATTTCATTTACATCTACTGAAATGGCAAGTATGTGCAAATTCTCATTTCTCACCCTTCTTTGGTAAATTAAGGGACATGGTGAAACCTTAATCTAATTTTCCATTTGACAAACAAACAAATACAACAAAACAAAACATTAAACCCATTCTACAGATTATGAGGCCTGAGTCCTCCTCATGATCCTCCTTCCATCCCGTCTTGGTTTTACAATGAGGCGATCATAACTAATAACTGCATAGCCCCTGAAGCTCTCGCCTCCTTCATCGCTGGCAGCACACTTCTTGTGCAGTTGATCTGAAAAGTCTTCATTTATATACACCGAAGTGTCCTTGAGATTAGCCTTTGCCTTTGTCATAAATTGTTTGTCTTTAAAGTGTAAAAGCTTAACCACAACTGACCTTGGCTTCCTAGCATCACCCCTAAATTTTCTATTCCTGTGTGCACGCTCTATCTCTATAGTGCCCACATCCAGTTTGAACTTTGAGGTGAATAGCTCTCAGAACTTGGTTTCAGTCTCAGCCCAGGTCTCATTAGCTTTGTCAGACTTGATGCCTTCAGTGACTAGATTGTTCCTCTGGGTTTCTCCAGATAATCCAACCTCTCAGAATTGTCATTTGAATCCAATGGCTTTGATTTGATTTCTACGACCTGTTTTACAAGATCCTTAGCCTCAGCAGAACACTTGGTCACTTTTTATTTCATTAATATCTTTTTGAGAGTATTTCAGACTGATCTTGAATCTCAGTCAGCAGGGGGTCAGCTCTCTTATTTGTTGAATCCAGGATCAGTTGAGTAAAAGCACTAAAGAGGCTCCTTGTCCTTTTAGTAATTCATCAGTTTTTCTGTCAGTTTTTCAGTATGTCCTTGAGCATGTCCATAGTTACAATATCAGGCTCATCACTTTGAATCTTGTTTGTGTTGTTGGTGTTCCTGCGAGTTGACATCTTAAGATTTGTCAGTATTCTCACTCCAAAGCAGCAATTACTCTCAAATACACTTAGGATTGAGATCTTACCAGGATGTACTGCAAGCAGGAATTACTTCATGATATACAAGATCTCATTTGTCAATCCAAAGTCCAAGAGTGTCCTCCTCACTGGCTTGGGATGTATCAAACACATCAGATGAAGTAGGCAAGGTAGCTGGAATCCACCAAATATCACAGTAAGCAAAAACCATCCGCCACCTGTGACATCAGGAGGCAAACAGTGCACCTGGACGGACACCTATGGACAAAATGTTTGTTTAACCTTAAGAAAGCATGTGTTCACAAGAAAGGGAATGAGTTCCCCCAGAATATTTATGGCACACTGCTTCAAAAAAGGCCTTTGTTATTGTGGCTACATAATTAAAATCAAGACAAATGTTTTTAGGCATGCAAACAATTATACACACTGGGTTTACACTGCCATGCCCACCTCAGCTACTGAAGTCACTGACTGGCAAATTGCCTGGCCTGGCTGCATGTGGTGGAGTTCTACAAAGCAATTTTGCACTTTCTCCAATCGTGACAGAAGAGCACAAAATGCTTTAAGAAGGATTTCTCTTAAAAAAGATAACGACCATCTTAAATGTGATTGTTAATGTTACTGTTCATATGTCTTAAAACATGTCCGGAGGGGATCTTTAATGGTGTGTTCAAGGAGGCTTTGTAAAAGGGACATACTGAGAAGGATCATGTGAATTTGGTCACTTCTTGCATTAAAACATTTGTTCTGTTCAGCATCTAACTGCTCATTGATGGATTATTGCATTCATCTCAAGGACGATTCAAGGCTCTGCAAGATCCTTAACGTTTTGAAGTTTACAGCCGATCTAAAGAAGAGTCAAAGGGTCTCTTTATTCACATTTGATGAGCTCTTCAATAGACCTCTGGGAGTTTCAGGCCTGTCCATAAAGGTATGTTTTAGAGGAGCATGGTAAGGTTTTGTCAAGTCTAATAATGATTCCACCTGTGCATTCTTAACAATATTATATTTCACTTCTGGAACATAAACAACTTGAAAACAGATTCACACACTTCATAAAAACTGCTTCCATTTCACTTAGGCAGTACACTATGTTAAACCCCATATACTTTATTTATTATTTTTCAGACTGGGAGAATATCACATCCAACTCCGCTGAACAATCTGGTAGTCTCTTGAGATACCTTGTTTGTCAGTCAAAACACAAGACATTATATATTTATTATACTATATTATTTATACTATTTTATATTAACTTTGAAGAGCTGATATTGTTTAACTAGAGCAGTTTAATCAATTGGATATCAATTTGCTAAATGAAGAAATGGCTCCTTTAAAATATTTGTAAAAGGCTTTAGGTGATTTAACAGGTACATACTGTATTTTTGCAGACATGCTAGATGATAATAAATTGTAAGATTTTTGAATGGGGTTTGGTGTTATGGTTTTCCTTTTCATCTCAGGGTTACACTAGATTCAAAATATGTTAACATGAATGTTCTGAGCAGCAGAAAATAGTTCAGAAATCATCAATTTTAACAACAGATTTGATGTATTTTCACACTGAAAAAAACGGTAACATCCTTATATCACTTGGAATGGCAGGTAATATGTAGGTTGCTCTGCAGACATGAATCGTCACCAAACAGTCTATAGATGTCACACATAATGCCCCAAAGCTCTGCGGTGAGGGACCAGGCAACAGCAAGTCCAGGAAAGTTCATGTTCAGTGTCTTTAGGAGTTGGCGCCAGTCCGTGGCCCTCTGACGATGTGGATCCTGGCTTCATCATCCAGCTCCTCCATTATCCTCTCCTGTTTGACGGACAGGATGGTGTAGCTAACTGGACAACTACAGGTTAAAGGAAAACACAATGACACAAAACAGCCATGTACCTGATTTACATTGTCCCGTGTAGAGGTGATCATTTCCAAATACAGCTCTCCTTTCTCCCTGGGGTTGTTAACCTGACAACCTGGAAGTTATTTCATTCTTTGCCCTCCCTGCCTTTGGATGGCGATAAATTATCCAACAGGTGCCAGATTATTGTGGGAAAAGACCAGTGTTGCATTATTGCCACTTTTTACATTGTGAAAAAAGACATATTAGAACATACACAAAGAGATCATTTTCAGTCAAAAAGTACCATATATGATACCTGACCACTACTGTTTCAGGACAGACTTGAAAAAATGTGAACCTACCTGTAAAGAAAGAGAATTTTACAAGGACAACTATAAGAAGCCTGTCAAACTGTGATTGGTTAAAATGTTCCCCAACAAATTCGGTATTTATTCCTGTTTGAGTAATATTTGCTGAAAAATTACAGAGCCGGCTGTTTTAAAAAATTGCTGAGCCACTGACAAAACTATAATGGACTAACAATTTGTTGCTTTTTACCTTTTGAGGTTTGTATTGTGCAAGATCATATCATCGGCATGAATAATACTTTGGCACCCTCTTGTGGACAATGATTATAATGAAATAAATGTGATAAATTGATGAACCACAGAAGCCATGCACTGTTTTCAATTTCAAAAATGATAAGAAAAAATATTGTTAGTTGTAGACACATTTATTCCAATATATGGATTTATAAGAAATTACATATTGTCCAAAGTCTACACGTGACAGTATTTAAAATTTGCTTTGGTGTGCTTAGAATAATTATTTGCATTTTTATTTTTTTTATCAGCCCCACAAAGCCAATATAACAAGCCATGTAAAAGAAATACGTCTGAAAGAAGATATGTCGATTCCTTTATGTTGTTATAGGCTAATTAAGGATACACATGCCGACCACAAACGCTCCGATAGCCAGGCCGGTCATCAGGTTTCTGCTGCGGATCCGCGCTGCATTTTTCTTCCAGTAGTCAAGCTCCTGTCTGTTGCGGATCAGCTGTTTCTCTGCAACTGTTAATGTTGGCTTAACTGACCCTTCTGCTCCTTTCTCCGCCATGACTGTTTAGATAATCAGCTGCTCACATGACCCGGGATACATACTTTTAAAAAAAAGAGGCATTATCGCCACCTGCTGTACTGGAGTATTGACTGTAAATTAAAATGATTAAATTTAACACGCCATGAAAAGGCCTTAAACATATATTAAAACATATAGTTGGAATAGAGTTTTATAATAACTGATTTATTTACATATTTATTTTCATTTAATCAGCCACTTATTAATCTGATTTAAGGAGAGGTATATTTTTTATTTGATATTTATTTTTTTCATTTCTTAATATATTGAATCAATTATTTATTCATTTAATTGTCAATTTATTAAATTATTTATTCAGCTGTCTAGTCTATAAATACAATTATGACCCAGTTTTATAATAATATATACTAATAATAATACATATTTATAACAAATATGTATTTAGCCTATTTAGGTGGAAACTGATTTATTTGGATATTTATTTCATTGCCCACTATTCATATAGTTAAGGGATATGTATTTATATTTTTCATTTGGTATTTATTTATTTAATGTTTTAATTGTCGAAATATAATTATGGCCCATCTAATCAATAGTTTTGTAGTTTTGTATACTCGTTTATAAGATGTCTGTGAAAATGAAAGATATTAATTGTATTATTGTATGCATGTTACAATACATTATGTGTCATTTGGGGGAATAAAATGTTGCCATTTTTGGAGAATATATTATACTCTTGAAGGACAGGTTCATAATTTTTCAAGTCTGTCTGACTTGAAACACTGAAAGAGGTTTTCCTCACTGTAATCATTCCTCCTGTTCATACTGACTATTAAAAGATCCCCTTCAAATGTGCTTTCAATGTAAGTGATGGGGGCCAAAATCCACAGTGTGTCCACACAGTCATTTAGTGCAAAAATAAATTTAAAAGTTGATCTGAAGCTTATATGAGGCTTCAGTAGTCTGAGTTAGTCATATCAAGTGGATATCTGCCACATTTACAGTCTTTTTTAGCATCAAATTCCCTCTTTCCCTCTCGGACAGTGTTTCCCTGTTGAGCTGTGGTAGAAGTATAGTAACAAAAAGATAACAAATAGTTTCCATTTTTTTGTTTTATTTATATAGATAGTTAGGAGCTTTATTGTTGTCTCTGGCTTCACTGCACAGCATTAAAAACAAAACAAGACAATAAATGCAGGAAAATAAATGTACAAATGTACATGCATGTGAGCACTCGGGCGATGCAGTACACATTCCATTGGTTTTTATTCATTGTTCAGCATCAAATTTAATTTTATTCCCCGCAGTAACTGTGTGTACATTCTTTCATTTAGTTTGTGATATAAGCAACGGTGGCAAGGTCAGCCTTGTTTCATTACAGAATATGGGATTATTCTGCATATTTACATTACATAGTTATGTTCATATTTAAATCTTTGCGAGATGCGTGTCACTGAAAAGACTACTCTTCAAAAGAGTCTTTCTTCAACCTTCATAATGTCTTCATCTTCACTCTAAAAAAGTTAAAAGCATCAGAGACTTGGATAAAACACAAGCACATGGTGTCCTGATTGCGAAAACAATTCTGGCCAGAGACATTTGTTGCATATCATACATCTCTCTCTCCCTCATTACTTCCTGTCTGCTTCTATACTGCCTGCGATTCAAGAAAGGCAAAATACCAAAAAATGTATTATTCATATATAAAAACCACAAGCAACCCATGTTGACCAATCACGATTCTTGTGATCCCCACATGCTATCCCTGTAGCTGCCGAAGCAACGACATGTAGTTACATTGTTGAGGAGAGCTACGGAGCCTATGCATGCAGGCTCCATATAGGAAACTTTATGAGGAAGTAAATGCACTCAACATATTTCTTAAGTGTCAACAACACATAATTTCAAAGAGTTGCAAAGTGGGAGATGCCACTGGTTCCAGAGGTGTTTTTTTACAATCAAGTGTTTTTTTACTTTGAATGATCTCCTCAGTATTACTTAACATAGAGACTCAGGATTCTCCCAGATAAGGGATTTATAGGTTTATATTATGACCACCAGTTTAAATTATTTCAACTCACTGTTTCTGAGAAATCTGAGAAATCTTTGTCTGTGGTTTTGGCATCGCCAATGGCTAAGAATACTACAATATCCATGAGCCTTGGCCGCCATTGCTATGGAGAAGAAGCCAGTGAGAGGTGCGAATCAGAGCAGGAATGAATTCAAAACGTTGTTGGAGTTGTAAACAAATCTTGATGCGATAGTTGCTGAATTCACTCAAAAGTGACCCAGAAACTGAACCAAGCTTCTGACTGAATTTTAAGGTCAGTGATTGGCTGTTTCTTGTTGAAATGCACCTTTAGATCCATATTTAACTTCTACCCCGGAATTTTTATGTCTTGTACAGAACCAGATATTTTCTAATGCAGTTGCAAATGCAGTCATTTTTTGTAATAATGATTTAACTGGGAGAGTTTCATACTAATCAAAGCCATAGAAGTGAGACCCACATAACGTTGTCTATAGGGAAAAATGAATGGAATTTTTATTCCTGGAGCCAGAGGTGCTTGAAATAGCTCCTCCCACTTTGCAACTCTATTAGGGAGCTAATAAGCAGGGTATAGCCCCAACCAGCCCCACCAATGTGATAGTAGGGCAATTTTCATGTAGCCTGACAGGCGAAACCCGGGTCAAACAAGGCAAACTTGACGAGCATATCAACATCAACTGAGAGCTTCTCTCATCTGGAAGTTTGGCAGCTGGACAGTAAGAGAATACTATTAAAGGAATCAAACTGTAACAGGAAATTACACCCGTGATAGCCTCTGAATTCTGCACTAGATGTCTGACTGAAGTTGTTCCTCATCTATGTGATGTAGAAACACTGAGGAACCAATCCACGATATTGTGAGCCCAGGTATAGGCCTAACCTCAAAGCCAAAACCAAGGTAGAGGGGTTCTGTGAATCTGGAGTACAATGTGTAGAGGTGCATCAGTGTGTCAGGCAAGACTCTGTAGAAGGACACAGTGCCAGCAGGCCAGTCCAGATACATTGCTACTCTTTTGGTGTTGTCTTCAGGGGTATATATTCTTGTTTCTGTGTTATTGTGCCAAACAGAGTAACCACCATCAAAGTATAGACTCCAGGACTTGTCATTCCCTCCAAACCTGCACTCATTACCCTTTCCTCTTCTGCTGATTCCTCTGTAAGCCACTGTCACATAAAATTCTTTATTTGTCTGAAATTCCCAGTAACAGCGACCAGTCAGGCCATTACAACACAGCAACTGTTTGAAGGAATCAAATCTCTCTGGGTGATACCGATATGCCTGTTTCTCCTTCACAAATGTCACCCGTCTGTTGTTCTCAGACAGGATGAGTCTTCTGTGTGCTGTGTTTGGATCCAGTGTGAGTTCACAGGCATCTGATGGACAGAACAAGACACATTAAAACAGAAGTATATACTTGTTATGGTCAGCAGTTGTTGATTTACTAACAACTTGTCAGTTATAATTGCTATTTTAATGTTCTGTAAATACTCTGCATGTACAGGATTTCTATGCTGTATAGGCTCATGACGAATCACCAGGCACAAAGTAGTCACTCCCAAAAGACTCAACAAGAGACACAAGAGAAGGTTACATGCAAAATGTGCTTAGGTAAGATCAATGGTGGAAGAAGTACTCAGTACTATCCTTTACGTTAGTAAAAGTAGAAATACCACAATGTAAAAATGCTCAATTATAAGTAAAAGTCCTGCATTTGAAATCTTACTTAAGTGAACATATACATTTACTTAAAGTATTAAAAGTAAAAGTACTTGTTTTGCAAAAAATAGAAACCTGTGATAAATATGTTTAATAAAGTACATTATTTATACAGATGAATCAATGTGTAAGCAGCATAGAGTGTATAGAGGTTTGGCCAGTTGGTCCGAACAAAGGGGTCTAAACTTTGCTTTTTTGTGAAATATTGGAGAATTTTACCTTTTGGGGCCTCAAACAATGATATGAGACCATATGAAAAGTATAGAGGGGAATATTTCCCTCTGAATTGTTGTGAAGTAGATGTATCAAGTATCATAACATGAAAATACCCAAGTACAGTACAACTTCCTCATAACTGTACTTAAGTACAGTACTTGAGTAAATTTAATTAGACACATTTCACCACTGGGAAGCACAGGCTTGCTGTTGCAGTTACTATGTCTTCTTCAGCTCGTATACTGTATGCATGTAATGTATCAAGTCTTGCCACCTGAAATATGATATACTGCAATGAATTTAAGCTAAAAAGCATGTTAACATTCAGGCATGAGGCGAGCTTTACAGTAGTTCACAGCCAACAAAAGCTTTTTTATAGGTTTTGACATGCAACATATTTGTAATGTATGTACAGTAACTATATACTAATAATTTGAAGTAACAGTCCATACACAAAATATAATATAAATATAATCTAAAAATATGATAGTAAACATGTGACACAATACACATACTGTACTTCATATGTGTATATGCAAAATAGTTACTTTGTCCATTTTTAGGGTGAATTCATACAACATGGAGGCTGCTTTGTTCTCAGTAATAAAATAAAATACTTACACTTCCACAGATCAGATTTTAACCTCTGCACTCCACCATGGTCCACTCTGAAAGAATAAACATATTGTCTTTGACTGAAAGTAGGAGCATGAAATAGGCTTCATTAGGAATTATTATCCACAATCTATGCTAAACTTTATCATTACAACTTGGTTCTAATTTCAGTAGTTTTATTTAGTCACAGTTGACATTTATACTGTATCACTTATGATAACATTGCTCTCGCCACAGTTTTCTCTGTAAGAGTTTGATCAGTGGCTTCCACTCTTTTTTTCTAATCTAAAATTGTTTTTAAGCCCAAGACCCAAGTGGTTGTAAAGAGAATTATCTTTTAATATTTCACTGCCACTAAGGATCCACTGTGTGTAAGTGCTCTATGAACCATACCTGAGAGTGTCCAGTCTCCAGTGTGGATTCTGCAGTCCGGCAGAGAGCAGCGTCTCTCCTGAGTCTCCTGGATGATTGTAGCTCAAGTCCAGCTCTCTCAGATGGGAGGGGTTGGAGTTCAGAGCTGAGGCCAGAAAAGTACAGCCTTCCTCTGTAACCTGACAGCCTGACAACCTGAAAACATTGATGCATACTCGATTATTTATTGTTTTGACTATGAAGTTAATTATTATTAAATGGATTAGGAGGTATTGCCAATAATCATTGCTATAACTGCTTTCAAGTCATTGTGAGATCCCACACAGGTTTAGAATCTTGTCCCTGATGTGAAAGTGTATGTGAGGGAGCATTCAGATGGGCATTTGTTCTGACCTGAGAGTTTTCAGTCTACATTTAGGACTCTCGAGTCCAGCAGAGAGCAGCTTCACTCCTGAATCCTGCAGGTCATTGTTACTCAAGTCCAGCTCTCTCAGCGAGGTCTGGGAGCTGAGAGCTGAGGCCAGAGCTTCACAGCTTCTCTCTGACAGCTTACAGCCACTCAGCCTGAGGAAGAATCAATATGGATGACAAAGCAAACACAAGCTCATGTTGTGTGGCCATTAATTGTTTAAACTTTCATTTTAAATTTCTTAAAAGATACCTCTCTAAAGATACCAAATATGTCACTCGGCTGACCTGAGAGTTTCCAGGTTACAATGTGGACTGTCCAGTCCAGCAGAGAGGAACTTCACTCCTGAATCCTGCAAATTGTTGTTACTTAAGTCCAGCTCTCTCAAGCTGGAGGTCTGGGAAGAGAGAACTGAGGCCAGAGCTTCACAGCTTTTTTCCAACAGGTTACAACCACGTAGCCTGAGGAAGAATTCATTATAAAACAAATATAAAATGTCATCTCTTGTCACACTCAATTCCTAAGTATAAAAATTGATTTTTTTGGTCACATACTGCTTACGCCTGGGCCACACTGGGTGTGTGAGCAGCGCGTGTGCGTCGCGGAACCTCTTGGTTTTCATCTCGGCGGCCATGTTAACAGATTAGAGCAGCCACACAGCCCACGTGAGACGCGCGTGTGACACGCCACAGCAGCCACGCTTCATCTAGAGATTCGAGGTCTCGCCTATTTTTTCCACGTGCCGCGCGCGGTTCTCAGCAAAATAGACAGGGAAAATGATCTGTTGACAGTCATGCTGACATCATACCAGCAACAATAACACCTTTCACTATGGTTTCAATGTCTATATGTGTAGAATATGTCACAGACATGAAGTGTCACCACTGCGGGTCAGCCTGCGTGCTGCACGCCGGGGCAGGGAGCCTCTCTGGCGGGGAACTCCAGCACGGAAAGTCGGTGACACATGGAGCTTCTTGTTTCGACTCCTGCTCGCTTTCTGTGATATTAGCTCAAGCCGGGGCTCCTGCCTGTTTTTTCACCTGCTTCCAGACGGAGATTTAGCGTTGTTATTTTCCTTATTTGTTGTCAGTTTCCTTCCTGATAGTTTGGAGGTTTGTCGGGGCTCGTTTGGGGACCTTGGTGTCGTCTGGGGGGATTTTCCTCACTTGGAGCGGTGACAGCGGGGGTTTAACTGGCGGAATAATCAATATAATCAATAAAAATAACCCGTCCTGTGTGAGGTGTGTATGTGACTGACACAGAAGTATCCCCAACCAGAACCCGCCATGCCCGTCAGAAAGAAAGCCGCTTTCACCTCACATATTATTATTGATTTTTCACAATTGAGCACACACTTCTTAACCTTTATCTGTCTAAACTAAATATGAATAAAATTCATAATTAAATGATATGAAACATTCTATTATTGATGGCCATTAACAAAGTGAAACTCTATGTAGAAAGAGAGGGGTGGCAGCCGCAGCGCCGCAGCAGCAACGATCTCTGTGTGAACACCGCAAGCGTGGGAGACACAGCAGTTCAGTGACGCACACGTACTGCTGAGGTAGACGCAGCCAGTGTGGCCCAGGCGTTACACATCTTCAAATTAACGAGGGTCATCTTTAGAAGTAAAGTGATCATGAAATGAAAACTCTAAATGTTGAAAAAACAAAACCCTTTTTTAAAATGTGCAATTTCATTTGAAAATTCAATTAATTCATTCATTTAAAGACATAATAAACACATAGAATTATTCACCAGTAAATGTAATTATCTTTTTTTATAAATTTTTGGAGGAGTTTTATGACTCATAGTTTAAACTCAATTTTAATTAATGAATCAATTAATTACAATCCTTTTTTTAAAGCATTAATTAATTCATTAATTGATTCTAATTCGGGATTTTACAATAATTTCTGGCCCCAATCTGGATCTGAGTCCTTTAATATTGGATATCTGCTCATTACACATCTGATCATTTATTTGCATAGCAGCAGAAGATATGCAATGTTAATTTAATATGTATCTGTCACATTGAAATAACAGGTGCAGCCTTCTGACTTTGGTTCACATTGTTCACAAGCTACTTAATCCAAATACTGAAGATCTGTAAGAAAACTATTAAAGGGCAGGTTCACAATTTTTCAAGTCTGTCTTAAAACAACAGTCAGGTGCCCAAATGAACACTCAGGTTAACTCATTGTAATCATTCCTCCTGTTCATACTGACAATTTAAAGATGCCTTCCCAATCTGCTTTCAGTGTAAGTGGGGACAAAATCTACAGTCCGTGTTTTGTGTAAAAATGTATTTAACAGTTTATCTGAAGCTAAAATGAGGATTTAGCAGTCCAAATTAGTCAGATCAAGTGGAAATCTTCCAAAGTTACAGTATTTTTAGTACAAAATTCCCTCTTTTTGTTTCCTCAGACAGTGTTTCCCTTTTGAGCTTCAGTGGAGGGACCATAACAAAAAGAGGGAATTTTGCAATAAAAAGACTATTACTTTGGAAGATTGATTCTGAGTTGGTCATTGATTTGACTAACTCAGACAGCTCAAACCTCATTTTAACTTCATACAAACTTTGTAATACATCTTTACACAAACCCAGAACTGTAAATTTTGTCCCCCATCACTTATACTGAAAGCGCATTAGGGAGGGCTCTTAAACAGCCAGTATGAACAAGAGCAATGAAAAAGCAATAATTACAGCAAGAAAAAAAAACTATTTCAATGATATATGGGCACCTGACCATTGTTAAGACAGGCTTGAAAGCTCGTGAACCTATCCTTTCAGTTGATCATGTAAAATTATGGATATGATATAAATGAAAGCTGAACTGGAGAATGTGACTCCTGAAATTGATGTGACACAATCGATAAGACGTATCACTCTGTTGGAGTTGTTGGAACTAAATAAACACTCAAAACACTTGAACAACAATTGAACAGCAGTGTTACAGAGTCGAGGTTCTGGAGTAATAAATGATCATTGGCCGAGACACAAGCTTGCAGAGAACTCACAAACTGACAACAGCCAAGTTGGCCTGCCAACAAGTTACTCATAGAGTTAATGTTAACTAGCAACAGCTGATATAATCTGGCACCCTCAATGTTTGTCATTTTAACCAGCAAGCTGAATGTTTTGTACACTTTGAATCTATGTATTTAGCCGACTAGTAATTGTCATTTGATCAGTTTCTAATCTAAAGTGGCAGAAGCTGTTATATGAGCTTAACTGAAATAATGCAAAAAACCTATCTGACCTGAGAGTTTCAAGTTTACAGTGTGGACTCTCCAGTCCAGCACTGAACACCATCACTCCAGAATCCTGCAGGTTATTTATACACAGGTCAAGCTGTCTCAGACTGGAGGACGGGGAACTAAGAAAAAAGGCCACAGCATCACAGCCTTTCCATGTCAGCACACAACCAATCAACCTAAAAAAGAAGTGGTTAAGACAAACGTCAAGTTTGAAAACTCTGGGTTTCTATTTAACAATACAGAATTTTAGGTGTCTGTGACAGCAAAAACAAGATTTTCAGTTAGTGTTAAGCAACTTTTTAAATGACAGAGTTTGGGTTTGGTTAGTCATACGGCCGGCTGACCTGAGAGTTTCAAGTCTGCAGTGTGGACTCTGCAATCCAGCAGAGAGTAGCTTCACTCCTGAGTCCTGCAAGTTGTTGTTAGTCAGGTCCAGCTCTCGAAGACTGGAAAACTCGGAACTGAGAGCTGAAGACAAAGCTTTACAGCAAATGGATGGCAGATCACAGCCAATCAGCCTAAAGAAGAATAAATGATGAGGATGGACAAATACTGTAAAAATAAGTTCTGAATAAATGCAGTCTGACCGAATTTTAATTCCCTCTGGTCGCAGTAGTTCCTTTATATTATCCCTTTTTATAATTTCCTATTTATTTCTTATTATTCCTTTTATCTTTATTTTTTATGCATTTGACCATTAGCACATGAGAAGTGAAAGAGCAGCTTTGCCTCTCCATCATTACCACCGCTGAGGTGTCCTTAAGTGCTCAAGGGACTCGCCATAACCTGTTGTTCCCCCTCTCCTCTCCACAAAGTTAGGTTGTAAAAAATATGCAATAAATGAAAAGTGCAAAGCAATAATCACATTTGAAGTTCTTCCCTACATGTTACATGCTGTGCTGTCTCTGTGTTATGGGTATGTAAATACCTAAAGGTCTATCAGCACGGTGGTGATGAACTAAGTTTTAGCTCAGTAGTCAGCGCAGTCACCTATGATCTGGGCCTGGTGTGGGGACCTCCTTCGTAATATTGTTTATTCATGAACACTTATTTTAACACTTTAAATCACTTCTAAAATTAAAAGTGTAATTAAAAAACAGGATTTTTTATTTCCACTTTTATTCAAATACAAATACAAATAATTTTGCTGCCTCAACAAATATAGATACAAATACAAATACTAGGCTCTCTGCACAGCCCTACAATCCATCTCATAGTTGTTGAGATATTTCAATCTGAACCAAAAATTTGGCACTAAAGGAAAGGTTCAACAAAGTCATTAAGATAGATCATTTGGGAACCTTGAATGTCATTACCAAACTTTGCACTAATCCATCCAGGATATGATGAAATATTTTACTGGATGATTAAAAATGTTGATTTGCTAGTTGCTCGAGATGAAAAGCCAGGGGTTTCACCAAACTCATCAGGATTCGTCCTCTGAGGACCTAGAGTGTGGCATATATCATGACAATCCATCCAATACCTTATTCCAGATATTTCAATGTGGACCAGTGTTGTAGACCAACCAGCCTCGCTATCCCTGGAGCCACACTGCTATTGTGGCTAAAATGTCTATAATGTATGGGCACATTCATTAAAAGTAAGATTTCCATTGCTTCAGTAGAAAAAACGGTAGGCAGTAGTAATAAACACAAAAATGTAAAATGTAGTCAAAGTGATATTAAATGATACTTTAAAAAGCATGCTGACCTGAGAGTTTTCAGTCTACATTGTGGATTCTTCAAGCCACCTGTAAGCTCCTGGACTCCTGGATTCTTCAGGCTGTTGTAACTCAGGTCTAGCTCTCTCAGATTAGAGGACAGAGAGCTGAGAACTGAGGCCAGAGCTTTACAGCTTCTCTCAGACAGCATACAGCCACATAGCCTGAAAATGTCATAGCCAGACAATGAATGAACAAGAACCTCAAAATATAACATCCACAGTGTTTATTATGTACGGTAACTTGTGCACCCACAGAGATAGACTGGAGGCTTGAACCACTGGCAGCAACCTCAGAAGACCTTCTTCTGAAGCTGAGAATTTCTTCAGGTCAAACACATCCAACTCACTCTCTGATGATAGTAGGATGAAGACCAGATCTGACCATTGAGTAGGAGAGAGTTTGTATGTGGTGAGACTTCTTGAACTCAGGTACTGTTGGATCTCCTCCACTAGAGAATGATCATTCATCTCATTCAGACAGTGAAACAGAATAATGCATCTCCCTGGAGAGGGATTCTCCTCGATCTTCTTTTTGATGTACTGGACTGTTTCCTGATTGCTCTGTAAGATACTTCCTGATTGTTTTAATAGGTCTTGAAGAAGTGCTTGATTGGTCTGCAGTGAGAGGCCCATGAGGAAGCGAAGGAACAAGTCAAAGTGTTGATTTGGACACTGTAAAGCCTTGTTGACTGCACTCTGGTAGAGATGTTTCACTGCAGATCTGTCTGTGATGAGGGAAGTTGATTGTTTTTCCAACAAAAGGTTGACACCAGAGTTGATGAATGACACAATGACATGAACAGCAGCCAGAAACACCTGACAGTTTAAATGGACAAAGCAAAAAAAGTTGGTCCTGGTTTAGCCCACGCTCCTTTTTAAAGATCTGTGTGAAAACTTCTGAGTACACTAAGGCTGCTCTAATATCAATGCCGCACTCTAGAAGATCTGCTTCACAGAAGATCAGGTTGCCTTTCTGAAGCTGCTCAAAAGCCAGTTTTCCCAGAGTGAGAATCATTTTGCTGGTCTTGGTGTTCCAGGGTGGATCTGTCTCAGCTCCTTCACTGTATTTGACATTTGCCTGTTTGGACTGAACCACCAGGAAGTGTGTGTACATCTCAGTCAGGGTCTTGGGCAGCTCCCCTTTGTCACTGGTTTTCAACACGTTCTCCAGAACTGAAGCAGTGATCCAGCAGAAAACTGGGATGTGGCACATGATGTGGAGGCTGCGGGAAGCCCTGATGTGGGTGATAATTCTGCTGGCCAGCTCCTTATTTCTGAATTTCCTTCTGAAGTACTCCTCCTTCTCTGAATCCGTGAACCCTCTCATCTCTGTCACCATGTGAATGTACTCTGGAGAGATTTGACTGGCTGCCTCAGGCGTTGTGGTTATCCAGAGACAAGCAGAAGGAAACAACTTCCCCATGATGAGGTTTGTTAGCAGCACGTCCACTGAGGCTGACTCAGTGACATCAGTCAGGATTTCATTGTTGTGGAAGTCAAGAGAAAGTTGAAATTCATCCAGACCATCAAATATGAACATAATCTGGAGTCTATCAAAGATTCCTGCTTCTTTGGTATCAGCAAAGAAGTGATGGAGAAGTTCCACCCAGCTGTATTTTTTGTCTTTAAGTAAATTCAACTCTCGGAAAGTGAATGGAAACAGGAACTGTATATTGTTGTCGACTTTGTCTTCAGCCCAATCCTGAGCAAACTTCTGTGTCAAGACTGTTTTCCCAATACCAGACACTCCTTTTGTCATTAATGTTCTGACTGATTGATCTTGTCCAGGGATGGGTTTAAAAAAGTCTTCTATATTGATAGTCTGTTCCAGATTAACTGTTTCGCTGGATGCTGTTGCAGTTTGTCTGATCTCCTGTGTCATGTTGACCTTTTGAGACTTTTCCTCTGTTATATAGAGCTCAGTGTTGATCTGATTCATCAAGATCTGCTTTCCAGATTTTGTGGCTTGCTCAAACGAATGCTGAAACCTCTTCCTGAGGTTCGATTTTAGTTTACGCTGGCAATCAGCAAGAGTCTCTAAAGGAACAAACAACAGATGACATTAATGTAAATATGCTATTGTAAGGGGTGTAATGCAAACATTTCCAGATAAACGGACACAAACACATTTCCAATTCCATGTAACCTATTCATTTGCTGTTGGGTGGACTTGGAGGCTTTAACACTTTAACAGCAGGTGTCAGAGCTCAAGAGTGCAGTGCGCCAAAAGAAGTTAGCATGCCAGCAGAAAAGTAGAAAGGTTAAAACATCCTGCTTGTGCTACTTTGAGTGGCAGCAATGCAAATGCAAACTTAATTGAACCCACTGAAAAAAAACAAAAACGAAACATTGACAATCCCAGGATGTCTCTTGTATAAATTTACATGTGCCTTGACAGATCCATGGCAGTCACTATGTTTACTCTGTGGAGAAATATTGTCAAACATCCCCATTTAGAGTGACACCTGACCACCAAACACCTGGTCTGTATTGGCAAGTGATGCAATTTTTCAAGTAAAACTGCTTCAAATCAAGCCAAAGAAAACTGAGGACAGGCACCAATGTATCAGCCAAAGCTATGGAGGCATCTTATACTGTCTCACCACTTGTGGCTAAACCAAAAAAGTAGCTGACGCAATACAGTCAGCCATCGTGTCAATGGCATGTCCCTTAATATTGTTTGTCAAGTGCTGGATAAACTATCTCAAATTAACTCAAGGCCAGTGATATCCCAGTGTAATTTAGAGAACTGCAGTTATACATGTAACTCTGTTCTATTCTTTTATGCATTTATTTATTCTTCCCTTACTTACCTTTGGATGTTGAGATGATGTTTGATAAATGCTGCACCAAGCCATTTTTTTTTATCCTCTTCAAAACCATTATGGTCACCTCCACTGCGTTTTTGTTGTAGGTCTCTATGATCTGATCAACTGTGTCCAACCTGTCTGCATTCTCCAGCTGGCTCCTTTGGATAGCTGGGAAGCCCTCTAAGACATCAGCCTGCTGCAGAAACCATTTGAACTTTTTAAACTCTTCATCTGCCAAATATTCCAAAGTTCCCAGCAGCTCTACGGGTGTTGCCATGGTTTCTTCTTGCTGAAATAAAATTGAACCTTAGTAACAATTTACAGAGGCAGTGCACAGGGATGCAAAGTGGGATCAGCTTTCAGGTCTATCAGATTTCGTGATTTCAGATTTCATTTTTAGCAACGTTACATGAGTCACAGTTTGAGCACCTCTATGGCTTGGATTGGCATGAAACTCTTGAGATTAAATCATTGGTACAAAAGATGGACAACTGCATTAGAAAATATCTGGTTCTTTAGTAAAAAGTCAAAGGTATAAGACTGTGTACATCCAAATTTTTGGGTAGAAGTTAATTACGACTCCCAGTGTGCTTATCAGCAAGAAAAACCCAATCACTGAGCTTAAAATTTGATCATGTGTGCCGCTAATGACTGGTAGAAGCTAAAGATTAGTGTTGAGAAAACTGATTTTACAATCTACAGAGTGAATCAGATTACTTTTAATTTCCAGGACACTTTGAAGTGAATTCAGCAACTATGGCCATTGTTTACAATTTTTAACAACAAAGTGTTTTGAATAAATTACGCTCTGATTCGCGCCCATGACTTTTTCTCCATAGCAACACCAGCTGAGGCTTGTGAGTGTTGTAGTATTCTTATCCGTGGACATTCATGGACAAAACATGATTTCTCAGAAACAAAGTTGAAACCTATCGGATCGTTACATTGTCCGGGAATATCCTGAGTTTCTATGTTCAGTAACATTAAGGAGATTTTTAAAAGAAAACTTTGAAATGGGAATACAGAATGGGGAAATACACTTCTGGAACCAGCAGCCCCTCCCACTTCACTCTATTGGCATCAATCAATTGATGAGAGCGAGAGAGAAAAAGATTATCTATATGGCCACACACCACCGTGACAGCCTCAAAGGGCCTCACAGGCCCACATACTACAAAGATGAGAGATTAATCATTAATGCACAGTTTTGGGATTAAAAAACCTTCATCATCAAATTGGTGATTTTTTTAAATATAAATTTGAATTTGAACATCTAATAACAGAGAAATATCAGGTGATGCAATAGACCCCAGCTGCAAAGAGAAGAATATCAAGAATATTTGTTCATTTTTCATCAGCTTAGAATAAATTTGCCTCCTGCTGTCACATGAACAAATATTACATTGTTGACTAATGGCCACACCTGCCACTACTCCATTTACAAAACCACTGACTCCAAGCACCGGCAGTAACACCATGTGAGTGTTCTCAGCTGCAACATTACACATGCCAGTTTATTAAACCCCCAGGTGTAAAGGCAGGGTTTAAACTATCTCATATAAATGCAATGTGTGGTATAGACAGACAGAAAACACTAAGAAGATACCAGTAATCATCTCATCTCTCATTTGTTTAATCATGGAGAGGTAACTTCCTGAAGTCTCCACTGATTGCCTGGCAACCTCATGGTGATGTGGAATAGCCTGGCACATAACCCTGCGTGAACGCATGCCTGTCATTTTTACACTGCTGTTTTTATACAGATTAAACAAATGATGTTAAGAGGTGCTGGTAGTCAGATTTTATCAGCTTTGGACAGGGTAGCTGTGTCCCTTTGTTTCCAGTCTTTGTGCTAAGCTAAGCTTACTGGCTTCTGGCATCATGTAATTCTTGATTGATGATTGATGATAATGGCCGCTGATAATTCAGTTGTTTTTATTAATCTTTTATAGCTCACTAATTCACACGTTATATTGTGTTTAATCCGAAGTGAAAAAATGGCACAATATGGTTTTACAAGGGGTTATGTGAGGGACCGAGCTAGCAGGTATGAGGAGATTCAGGGCCCATAAAAGAGGTCAACTAAAAAGAACTCAGGCTATAATAATTTAACATAACTGAACAGACTTAACTGACCTAACAAACTGAACACTAAGGGGACAATTAAGACAACCGTTGACTGAACAAAAATTAACTAAATATGCATGCTACAAATAGAACTAATATATTGTAAAAAATACTCAATGAACTATGATCTATGAAACAAGAGTTATGTGCCATGTCATTTATCTGTTATCTGCATAAGGTCAAAATGTCAAAGTAAACAAAATGAAGACAAAATGAGCTACAAACTGTGGCAGCAGGTGCCATCATCACAGATTATGTGAGTGACAGTAAGTTACACTGAAAATGGTGCACAGATCCTCTCTTCTCAAGTAGGCGTTATTTGGGTAAACTGACCACATATTGGGAATCTAAATGGTTACTTTCTCGCCTGAAAAAATATTAAAAAATAATAAAGTGACATATCAACAGTCCCACAGCGAAAATAACAACAGTTTAATCTCCACCATTGCTGTCGGTTGGTGAGAAATGCATTCTGGGTTACTTAGCCTTGGCGGCTGAAGTCATGATTATATTATATTTCTTGGCTGTGTGCAGTAACTTCCCTGGAGTCCTGTCATCATGGAGATGTTGCTAAGCTAAGGTAACTGGCTGCTGGCTGATAACTTCATATTTACCATACAAACATGAGAGTGGTATCAATATTCTTATCTAAATCGTGGCAAGAAAGAGAATAGGTCTATCTGTATTTTTCAAAATCTGTGAGAGCAGTAAGTGAGAAAGCAGTACCTTTTCTTCTCAGACAGAACGTCTAGACAGGTCTTGATTGAAGCTCATTCTCCAGGGTGGGGGCTTGAATCTGTGTGGCTTTATAACAGCTGAAAAAGAAAAAGAGAGGGAACCTGGAAGTTCCTCATGCAAGTTAGTTCTTCATAAAGCTACTCATACACAATGTATTATTTCGAAATATGATGATGCCATGTAAACTGAAAATATCCATCCATGTATACTGTATATCCATAAACACTCTGTGTCAGATTTTTTAAGGCTGCTGTTGCACTCATTCTCATTTGTAAAAGAAGAAAAAGAATTGCTCTGTCTCACAGCATTGACCTTAAAAAAGTAGAGGAATTGTAAGTGCTTACAGATAACAGTGCAGAAGCTAACCAGAAGGAGGACAGAAACAGCTGAATGAACAATCTGCCTTGTGTTAGAGTTGGTAACAGCTTGTACACGTATGCATTTAAGTTACACCCTGATTTGAACTGAATCTAAACTCAAACTGACCCTGACCTAATAAAGACAGTTAGAACTATAAGGTGATCACCAAAAAAGGACAATTGAGGATAATTATCTTTTGTTTTAAATGGCCCGGTTTTACTGTTCTTTACTTTAAATGTGAAGCAAGTTGATTTTTCTTCTTGTGTGGTACTGACATGACCACATGTACTGTACATTGAAACAGTTTTTGCTTGCTGTGATCAAAGATCCCTTCCCAACATGCTTCCAATGTAAGTGATGGGGGACACAATCCACAGTCCTCATTCTGTGCAAAAATATAAATACAGTACATAATTACAAAGTTTATCTGAATTTAATAATAAAAGCTGTCTGAGTTAATCAAATCATGTGGGTTAACATCTTTTTAGTATACATTCCCTCTGAATGTTCCACAGACAGTGTTTCTGTGCTGAGCTGCTGTGGAGGGATAGTAACACAAAAAGGGAATTTCATTCTAAAAACACTGTACCTTTGGAATTTAGACTGCTGAAGCCTCATGTTAACTTCAGATATATTAACCTATTCTTTAACACAAAGACACATCATTTTATCGCTGTACTTCAAAGGACATTAGCCAAATACAAAAAATAAGTCTAGTTTAAGTAAAGCTTTCAGATTTCTGTAAACAGTATGAGTTAAGATCGTTTTAATCATAAGATGCTCTTGGGAAATGGGACCCAGTTTCACTTCATGTTTTGCTACTTCCTCTTTCATAAAGTTGTGGCTGGATTAACCAATGAAATCAAATACAATATTAACACAACACCATCATTATCACATTTAACTTTTTTGTGTTAACTGTGCAATTATGATTATAAAACATAGCTAAACAACTAACTAAACTATTTTCTGTCAGGAACCTTTATCCAAATTTCAGAATACAAGTTGAGGGTGTAAATATGGAGTTGTACAGTATACTGTAAATATGTGCCACTCCATGTATACAATCCAAACATATTAATGGTGGTTAATGATGGTTTGAGAAATAAAACTACAGACCTGAGCATGCAAGAGATACAGTAGTCTCCCTGACTGAACTTTTGCTAAAGCTCAGTTTGTTTAATCTGCACAAAAGAGATGTGTATTATGTCTTAGTCATGAGAGACCATCATAAGTCACTGCACCCGTCAAGAAACTTTTCATCTCAAATTGGTGATTTTTTTTTAATACAGATTTGAGTTTGCTCCCAGTGTCTTTCCTAGCCGATCACTCCCAGCCTGCCCTTGTGCGTTGCCACCTGTTCCCTGTGATCTAATTAGTTCAGTTTGTATTTAAGTTTTCAGTTCAGTAATTGTCGAATTGTCTCCATGTCAGCGTCCTGTTCCGGTGGTATTTAGTAAATATTCTGCACTTGATCCTGCCTGGCTGCAGTCTCTGCATTTGGGTCCACCTGCTCTTCATGTTGTCTTCATGTACAAATTAAAACCACTTGTCACCACCATACCTAATATTCCAGTGTTTTACAAGCTGCTAGCCGACCTTCTGGAGTTACTCACTTCCTGTTTTGAAGGCCAAAAAAATGAAGATGGCCTTTTCTTGTGCAAACACACACCCAATTACCCTGGTAACATAACAGTGAGGAAGCAAAGTGTTTTGTTCATCTTGATGATAGAATAAGAGTATAGCTAAAGTAGCATTTTATATTTGTTTAAAGAACAGTACATAACTGTTGTGATGCAGTGCAAACTTCAAAAAACTAAAGTCTTGCCAACAAAAACATTGTGTTAACTGTGGTGTATTACCTGACTCAAACAAGTTTTAAGACTCTGAATAAAATTTCAGTCTAAAACTTAAAAAAATATATCTCACCCTGTTTCGTGAAAACATTCGATGGGCTAACATTCCCAAAGTGTTAAACTATAAGGCTCCAGCAGAGAATGCAAAAAGTCTGGACTGAGGAGAAGAAAATGTCACACCGCTATTGAGTTTCAGCCCATGTTTTGCTCATAGACTCTTTATCCAGCTTAGGTGTCTCTAAGATGTCTTAGTAGACAAAACATGTCAAGGAGAGAAGTACATGAATTACTTGCATTACTGCAACAAACCTAAAAACACACACGCTATTCCATTACTGCACTAGAAATGAAACTACCAAACACAAAAATAGTTCTTATTGAAGTGTTCAGGTTTATTCAAATTGTTTCTTCAAACAGTCAAAAGAATGATACAGGAGCATACAAATCAGAGTCACTTCATTCTTCACTATTTCCTCTACCACTATCAGAAACCATGGGTGTGCTCACATTTGTACTTTTGTTTCATTTGCCTTTTAGCTTGTTAATTTAGTACTAAAGTGGCCATTACAGAATTTGACTGAGATTGCTTACGAACATGCTTGCCAAATGATGGACTGCAAACGTCAAGTGACTCATAACTGAGGTAAGAATGAACAAAATAAAAATGGTGTAAACATTTGAACTGAGTAAACCAGATCCATCATTCTGCATATATATCATCCTTCTTTCCTGCCTGTGTAAATGCTGCTGATCTGAAGGCTCTGCCAACAGGTCAAAAACTGGAACTGACCTCCACTATGAAGGGAAATAGTCTATTAAGGATGCTACAACTACAGAAAATCAGCAAATGCAACTGCTGAATGTAAACTCATCTGTCGAAAATGCTTCAAGCAAATAAGAAAATAGCCTGAACTGAAAACAGCATATTCAGTGTTAACAGGCTAAAATTTCTAAGTAAAAAAATACAGCTTTTTGTAACATTATGAAAAAATGCTATTCTAGCATATTATTAATGTTATTAGGAAATAGCATCTTATCAGATCTAAACATGTTGAGGAGTATTTGGTCTGTTGTGCTTTAACAATGCTAATATTGCACCCTCTGGCATTTAAGTGCTTCCTGTTATAAACTGTTGACCTGTTGTAAACGTCCTGTTATTTGTCACTATTTTATGTTTGTGAATTTATATGACAACATAATACAGATTAAAGGGGTACTCCCCTATTTAGTATTGCACTTCCATGAAGTGAGGGGACTTGCAACAGACACATTAAATAAAGAATGGTCAAAATCAAAGCAGCAGAAGCCAAGATATCCTGCCCCTTGTAAGAGACCAGCTCTTAAAACGCTGGATCCTACATTGCCCATAATGCAACTCTATAGTGTCTTTCATTGGACCCTGTCTGGCTGGTAAATACTCACATCTTTTAAACTCCACATCCCAAGGTTGTAACGCAGGCTTTCTGTTAAAAACTCTGGGTTTCAAAACCAAAGCCAAAATAACCCTGATTACATCATAATGACATCATCAGGGTTATTTTCTCACTTTAAAAATCTCCCTATTGTACAACTGTTTTCACAGCCTGAATAGGGCTCTTCCATGTCTAAAATCGGAGGAGTGCCCCTTTAATAACCCCTGTATTATGCAATCAGACATATTGGCATTAAGAATAAGTCACCCAAAAAGATCTGCAGGCAAAACAGCACCTGGCTGTGTTTGTGAAGGCATACAGTATAGAAATCACTTTGGAAAAGCTCAGTTTTCCTGGTCAACATTACAATGACCTTAAGTTTTGAGAATTCATCACTCTGGAGAGAATTTCCAAAAAGCACCTTTTTTAGCTTAATGCAGATGAAAGTTTTCCTGGCAAAGTGGAAATGCCTCTGGAACACTATTGGAACCATGTCACCCATTAACCTAACCATTATCTTAATGCTATCCCCAGCTCTAACCCCAGCTTTAAAAATAGACAAAGATTTATAGTTTGTCAAGATACTGCATATATGAAATTCTCCACAACACTGTAGCTTTGGTTTTCAAGTTTTAAGGTAGAGAGAAACCCAAGAAAAAAAATCAAAACAGAAAAAGTACATAGCTCTAGGGCTGAACAAAAAGAAAACTCCAGAGCTATAAGAATTACAGCGCTTCACATTCTCCAGTTGAAGAGCTATACAAGCAGCAACTAGGAAGAAGCATTTCAGGACCCTGCGGCAGGTGGTGGGGGGGGCTGCTGGGAGGAGGCGTGGAAAGAGTCAGGGAGATTTTTGGCATATTCCACCAGCTCATAGGAATCTCTGATGTCTGTCAGGCCGAACCAGAAGACTGTCCACACCCCATTAACAAAGCTGCCATCACAATGCTTAAAGTACCTGGACAGACAAGGAGAAAGAGATAAAGATCACATGTCAAATGTGTATTTTTTTGGTTTTCAATTAATGTTACGACTTAAGAGTCTACAGCCATGTTAGCAGCTTTGTGAGGCTGTGTTTTAGACACGAAACTTTGAGTAAATGCTAACGGTAGCACAGTAACATGCACACGATGATGGAGTTTAGCAGGAATGTTAACAAGGTCACATCTTAGTTTAACATTTTAGCATGCTAAAATTTGGTAATTTGCACTAAACGCAAAATACAATTGAGGCTAAGGGGAATGCTATTAGTTTTGCAGGTATTTGGTCATAAACCAAATACATTACATTTGAAATGATGATGGAGCTAGAGGAAAAGTTAGTTGGACTACCAAAATCAATTCATCCCATGGCAACCCACTTTCACTCAAAATCAAAAATGCCAACCTCATGGTGGCACTAGAGAAAAAGTCAGGGGAACACCAAAATCATTAACATTCATTGTTCAATTCAAGTACCAATGCTTCTAGTTAATGGGTGAGTGAAAACCTTGACCTACTGGTGGTGCTCAATGACCAAAGTCATTAGAATTCATCCTCCATGAATGCTTCTAGAGGCAAAGCAACAAAATTTTCCTCCAAAAAGGCTAGGAGATTGAGGCAGAAAATCAATTAAAATGTTAAAAATCATCAGCTAATGTCAGCATTTAGTCAAAAACTCAATTGGAAAGTCCTAAAAGGTGTGTGCGTGTGTGTGTGTGTGTGTGTGTGTGTGTGTGTGCGTGTCTTACCAGGGGTTGATCCTGTTGGTGGCTCTGGACCTCCAGAACAGTTTGCCCAGGTCCTGTCTGATACACTCCCACAGAATGTGGCTGGTGCCCTGGCCCTGCTTGCTGCTGCTCACCACAAACTTGTCAAGGTAGGGAGTGCCGCTGTTCACCGGCTCCATGGTGATGATGGCTGCTGCACTGTAGCTGGAGGGGCAGAAAGATAGAAAATCTTTAGGAGTGAGGCTTGCTGGACTAAAATCATAAACCTTTGTTTAAAAAGGCAGACTGGATGCTGGATATTGTTACTGTGGTCTGCTCTAAGACTGGAATGGTTGCACACACCCTTCAGAGAGGTAGATGGAGTGCAGTCGTCCTTTGAGAGAGTCGATGTAATCTTGCCTCAGAGTTTTATCAAATGACATGTTGATGAGAGCCAGAAGACGCTCAACATCAATCCCATCCAAAGAGCTGTACCTGCACACACACACCCAAACCACAAAGGTCACTGTAAATGCAAGAGATGAGTCAAATGAAATGTGTTTTCTAAAGTTACGGTTTAGATTACATGTGTTTGTGGGTATGTGCGATAGCTACTCACCGGTGTATGGGGTCTCCATTTTTAAAGAGTGACCCAGATCCTGAGAGAGACAGACAGATAAACAAGCAGTTATGCAAATCCTATCGAGATATAAACTCATGTGGATTATTGTTGGGTGGTCAAAACAACCTCTCCACACACTGATGGGCAAGTGGCCTCTTGAATTACAGGAAGGGCCACCACCTCAAAATAGACAGCTTTTGCTGTGTGTGTGTACATGTGAGAGGTCAGTGGTCTCACCTCTGTGGCTGAACAGCTCAGTCAGCAGAGTGTCAGCGGAGGTGATCACCGCAGAGGACTCGGTCGGAAGCTGATTGAGCAGTCTGGCTATAGCGGTCACTCTGCGCCGCTCTGTGGCACTAAGCCACACCGCCATGGACAGACTGGGCAGGTCACTAGGCAACGACACTGTGCCCAGCACCTATAACACAAATAGGAATTGTTTAGGAAGAATTGTACACATTAAGTTCTTCTATACACAGAAAGCCCCTGCCTCTGGTGTCAGAGGCAGTGGCTATGGTGAGGAGGGAATTGGAGTAGTCCAGGCAGGACATGACAAATGCCTGGATGAGCACCTGGTGAGGAAGGGGCAAATCCTCCCTGATGTTGAACGAGAGGACTCTACAGGAGCAAGCTACTGCAGTGTTTGCTGAGAATGTTCATTGTCAAGGGTCATTTCTTGGTACCTTTCTGTCCAAGTTTGCATCGCCCCAGTATATTGTCACTGCTGATGGACAGATGTTGGCACAGGCATTCTTCTCCTTGAAGGAGCACAAGCTGATCACTGTGATTCCATTGAAATTAATTGATTTTGTACTGTAATTTTGCTGTTATAAATGCAGGTGTGACCAAGCCCTTAAGCTGTTTGCAGACAACAGGTAGTTACCATCAACCACTACGATGTAGAAATGATGGCACCTTTGTCACTTCCAATAAATACAGCAAGCTTTCTCCAGTGGCACAAAGTTGCAACTCCCATTCAAACCAAGAAATATCAACATCATACCTGCGCCTGCAGTAATTGCTAATGTCTGGAAGCCCCTTGAGCAGGTGAGCTTTCCCGTGGTGCATGCAGGACAGCTACAAGGGGGGTTTCTACTCATCAGCATGTAAGACACTTAGTTGATGTGTGAGCTGTGACCAAATTTATTGCTGTGACCAAATTTAAATGATGAGCAATTTTAATCTGCAGATACTAATTGGTACCCTATGATTTTTTGCTTTAATACAAGTTGAGCCCACTTTTTGCACTTTTGACCTAGCCATGTCCTCTACTTGACTGAAAGCAGATCTACTGCGAGGAGGCCACTCCATAGCCTTGCCCTTGACTGACATGGATTTCCTTCCCATGTTAGACAGTAACCCTGCTAATTTTCCTGAACCTTCTCAGCTTGAAACGACACCCATGAAAGATGATATTTGCGGGAAAACTGACTTTGCTCAGAGGTCAAACAAGAACTAGGAAATCTGGTCAAACGCTGGAGCATGTGTGTACAGATAACTGCGGCTAGCTATCCAAGCTGAACTCAACAGTGAAACCAAGTGAAACTGCTGTCTGAAAAATGTGAAGAAGATCAAGAAACAATATGCCTGATTGGAGCTCCAGAGGTTTTTGAGGGTCCTCACAGTTACAAGGAGACATTTTGAGGCTGGATGAGATGCCTTTACTCAACCACCATTCCTATGTGTGAAGCCCAAAGAGGGTGAAGTGCCCTGTCCTTTTGTGATAAGTATTGTAAAATAGTTTAAACCGCTGTGAAGTGTTATTGTTTGTGTTGTTATTTTGATGAGCCTTCAAACTCATGGATCTACTGTATTAGTCAAACTTCCTGGATGCTATTTCATTGTCTGGCCAGCACCTGAAACAACACACCCCCAGCAACACAGCCCCCTACGTTGTTTTGGCAGGGCTGTTTTCAACTTAACACTAAATGCGGGTACACATATCCCAGAGGTTGTTGCAAGATGTTGCAGACACACTCATGCAAAGTGCTTTCACACTGAATGCAGATATTAAGATAGCATGATTCTGTATGTGCAGGCAAACAGTACTACCTGAATCAAATCTAACAATGGATACACATACTATATACTAGGGCTGTCACTTTTTATTTTAAATTTGAGCGTGGGGAAAAATTAAATATTCAAACTGTAATGACCTGTTAGAACTCAAAATTTACAGTCTATGAGCGCAACAGACCCTTTGAAGTAGTTTGCTTTGTGATCCAGCAGAGGGTGTTCTTAAAATTCACTATCAGCTTGACCTATCGCATGCTCTTTGATCTATCGGTAAAATAAGCTAATAAATAAAATTGGAGGACTCCAGAGAGCAAAGCTGTGCTGATCGGATTATCACAAAACTGACGCATCTGAGAAGCAGTGTGTGGAAGTATTTTTGGGGGCGACACACGTAGATGGCAAATTTACTAACAAAGATACAACTTGCCAACTTTGTAAAAGCTGCTTTACACAACAACTACAACAAATCTGAGGATTTAACAGCTAGCTTGCTGCACAAATGAGGCAGTGGAAGCATCAAATGAGCGGAGCAACGTTAACTCTACAACCTCGTCTGACTGCCTACTTCTGACACAGTGCAATCACAACACACATAGTGCAGTTGTATGACATCACACGGGTAAATATGAAGCAGTGTTTCCCCTACTATTGCCTTGGAGGGGCGGCCTGCCCCTCCTGAGAGAAACAAAATATGTTTATTTTTGTTATTTACCTAATTTATGTGTATATGTTACTGTAAGTGCAATAAAAGCTTCACGAGTAAAAAGCCAACAAAAGTAATTTATTAATGTAATCCGCGCAAAAGATGGACAGACGATGACCCCAAACGTCTGAAATTCAGGCCAAAATAGTGAGTATTAGTCTTGAATAAATGCTACAACTCCTCAAGACCCAAGCCAAGTTCCTGTGTCTTGCTTGCCAACCACTGATTAAAATGAAGGGGGTTAGCCCCAAAGTTAGCAACAATGAGTTAGCTTAACCTGATCAGGCTCACTTAAGGTGACCTTTAAGGTGGACCAGCTATTCTCATTTTAGTGACAACCTCAGCCGCTCCTTAACGGAGAACAGATAAATATCTAGCTGCTGAGTCTATCCCGAGTTAACCCCCCTCCGCCGCCGCAGCAGTCAACCTAGGTGAAACACTGTAAAGACTATACTGAACAGTAAGACACTCAGACACTGACAGATGGACATCACTGGCCATATAGTCACAGACAGTCACAGTAAATTGTATCTCCGACACATTACGTTATATGGATTCTGTTTGAATTAATTTGAACAAGTTACTTGTTAGTTCAAATTTGTTCAAACTTGACTTTTTGAATAAGTGACAGCCCTACTATATACAAAGTATAACTACTATGGTCATAAAGACACCGTCTTAAGCTATCTGTCGTGCCTTGCGTTCTTGGCTGCGCAGCCCTCCCGAGTTGTTCAGGAACATGACTTTGTGGGGCTGCAGGGCTCGGGAAATGGCTGCTGTCACCTCCATTGGGTCCAACATTACCGAGCAACCTCGCCCGTCCCTCCCCACTGGGCAAACCAATGGAATTGTCCCGCAGTCGAGACTCCACTGGAGGAGGCTGGTATCCACAGAAACGAAGGGTAGAGCACTGCAGGGAGAGAAGGAAGAGGACGCAGAAAGAGTTTAGAGATCCTGAGGGATGTTAGCAGAGATGAAAGAAGGTAAAAAAAGGAGTCAGGATTGAAGAGGGAGAAAAGCATGAATGGATGGAAAAAAAATTGTGAAGGAAAAGAAGTGTCATGTAAGGCAAATAAACTTTTGCAGTATTTTTATGGTTTCCATACCTACTAATATTAATAATAACAAAATAATAATTCATAGTGTTTTTAGATGCATACCTCACAATAAAAGTTAGATTTAGGTCTATATTTTTTAAACAATCAAAGCTCTTTGGAGAAAAACATCTATTCTGTAATTAGACTTTAAAGGGGCACTCCACCGATTTGACACATGAAGTTCAGTTTAGTCAGAGTACAACTCCACCTGTGAAAACTGTTGTAAAGTGTCTTCTGAGGCTTTGGAGGAGTTTTCAATGTTTGAAAAAAAGCCTGGTGCTGTCATTAGTGTCATTTTGACTTGGGTTTAGAATTTTTAACTGAAAACAAGCATTACAAACTAGAGGTGTGGGATTTTAAAAAAGTGAGCATTTAGGAGGCAGGGGGGTAAACTGAAAACTGCTATTGAGTTTTATTATGAGAAATGCAAGATCCAGCGTGTCTGGAGCTTGACCCAAAGGTCCACTTACCAACTTTTTCCAGAGTTTTCCAGGATGGATCCATTGCATGCATGAAATATTTTATGTATCTTAAGTTCACATATATGTGCAATCTATGTTTCACGTGGCTGCAAGAAACATTCCCTTTTGAGAACAGAAAAGTTGTCAGTTGTTGTCAGCGTCAGTTCCAAAAACTCATATTATCAGTTCTGTACTAACTGTGAATAGGTGGATACAACATAGTATGGCTTCACACCTACAGAACTAAACTGTTCTTTATTGTGTAATATTAAGGCAATGCTTTGGATTATTACCTTAAATTACAAAGATAAAGGGAAATAGTAAATCTCCTAATGTGATAAGAAACCATCTGCAATTATGGAAATCAGGAGGGGAATTTGGTTCACTTTGGACCCATTCTGAGGACTGACCTGGAGGTCTCAACCCTCACCTGCTTCCATGTGGTGCTTCATGCAGCAGGAGGAAGGACTCGGCTGAGAAGAATGGCAGGACAGTGCCTGAGTGCTGCTGCAGAGCCTCGGTCAACTGCTGGCTCCGCTCCACTAGTCCCCCGGTGCACAGAGCCCCAGTCACTGGTTCTGTGGGCCTCGTCTCTTCATACTCAGACCGACCCATCACCACCACAGGCGTCATATCCATCCGCTGCAGGAAGGAGAGCCCGAAGGCTAGCCTCTGAACCATCTCCCTGCTGTCGAACACTGAGCTGTCCACCTGGGAGAGACAAAGACAGGCAGCACACAGGTGGACAGACAGAAAGACACAAAGTGATAGCACAGTACCAAACAAAGTAGTTTTTTTTCAGTGTCTGAACCACATCACAGGATGGATTTGACCAGCACATCAGTCCTTTTCCTGTAGTTGACGCCCTAGTGTCACAGAATCTGTTACAAATTTGTGTACAATGTGACTTTGTTTTCTTTAATTTTCTGTTTTCAGAAGATGGGTCTGACATGTTTTTGTACTGTTCATTTTTCTTTTCTAATTTTAGTCTTTTACAGTGATCACTCAGGTCTGATGGATTTAGAAACAAACTTAACTTGCTTGAACACACAAAGCAAACCTTTTTTGTGTCGTACTACTTAAAATAGTAGTATCAGTTATGAAATACAAAACATTTTACCCAAGGTAAATTGCTGGCTTCCATAAGCTTATAATATTTTCTCGAACTTTGTGTAAGATTTTTTGGAAGCCTTTATGTTAAGACCATTTTCATCACTTGTAAGAAAAAAGTGATAGTAGCCTACCACATGCTTCATTTTCTGATGTGATTTTTCCTCATAATTGTAACTTATAACTGCTTATGCATTAGTGTCTAATAAGTTTTGAGAAAGGCCTACCATCTAATGGTTTGATATCAAGTCATGAATGGAAAAAAAGAAAAAAAGAGGAAAAAAATTGAAATTGAAAATGTATTTCTTCATTTTTTTAATGGGCTTCCATACAATATCCAGAAACGGATCTAGAAAAAAATTACATGGGTGGCAAGAAGTTTTGGTAGACTGACACGGGAGGCAAAAGATAGTTAAATAAATCTGCTTTGTATTGTAGGAGCAGGTGGTTAATACAGTAAACTACAATCAAACAATAAGTATATTTGGTTCATGGCTAAAATATATTTCCATTATTTATGAATTATGGATTTTCTTTCCATTTCCTGCTTAATTGAGTGCTTTGAACAGCATAGGAACATAGTGGTGGTGACCAAAAATGACATTATTTTACATTTCCTGCAGAAATTGTGGGTGAATGCTGAAAGCTGAAATAAATTGCAAGGCATTGCTGAAAATTCTACAGACTTGTTCAGCATATGTGCAGAAAGCAGAAAATGTGTTTACAAAAAAATCCAAAATGGCGGAAAAATGTTTAGGCGCAAATGGGCGTGGCCTATTTCAGTCTAATCAGCATTATTTAAAATATTAGCTTTCAAACATTACTCCCATAGACTTAAATTTTAACATTTTTTAAAAACATATAATCACTGGAATATGCTAGAAAAAAGAAAAGTAATCGCATAAATGTTCTTAAAGAGCTGAACATTTTGGTATTTGAATGGTTTCTGTCGCTCAAAGTATGGAGGAGTAATAAGAAGTAGAGGAATAATAAATAAAGATTTGGTTAAACATGCTTTCACACTAATTAGCCTGCAGTATTGGGCGCTGAGGGGGCAGCAGCTCCTCCTTGCCCCCCGTAGACCCCTTCAATCAACATAATTCATACATGGTGCGAGTTTATTTGAGTCAGAAGTTTCAACATTTTCGATGAAGTTGTTTAAATTGAATAAATGTACCTCGAGTACAGCAAAAGCAGGGGACTGAGATGAAGTCGCTCTCTGGAACTGGGTCAGCCAGTACCGGGCCTCCTGGGGGTCCCCACCAACTTCATTAAGAAAAGCCTTCACGTCCCTGTATATCAGATTCCGGTTGGCGAGCACTTGTCGGTCTGCAGCGGAGAAATACCCCAGGTGCTCTGGCTGGGCCAAAGCCGCGGTTTTTCCTCCCGTGCCGGCCTCGTTGGAGCTCATCATGCGGCGCTGGGGGCCCAACATCCTCCGCTGCTGCTGGCCGGGACCGCGGGTCACCACCGGAGGAGACGGGCTCGACAGGTACCTTCCTGCCATGACCATGGCCCGGCAACCGGAGGAACCGCTGTTCACTTTGGCCATGTTGCCTGTTGATAGAGTCCAGAGTTCCTCAGGCTGGCGGCTGGAGTTGGGGAGCACCGCATGAAGTCTCCGCCGAGTGCTGCTGGCAGCTCGCAGAAGCACCGTGGAGAGCTGCATTCAACGCGCTGCTGCGTCGGCACTTCTGGCATTTCATCAGACCGGGGAATGGAGCGGGAATGGGGTGGGGTGGGGATGCTTACCTTACCTTAAATTGAACATAGCTCATCTGCTTTAGAATGATACGTAGAGTTCAAGTTTAACCACGCTTTTTTCCTTACTTCCACTTTCCACTTGAGAAACAGTTTGAGCAGTGTTGGATAAATCATGGGCTACTGGGTTTTGTGGCTCATGAGATCATTAATTTTATTTTTTTTATGTTATTTTGGTAATTAGGCTGGAAAATGTAGGCTGCATTCTTTTGGAATAAAAAAAACATCACAAGGAAAGCAAAATGCACTCACGTAAGTGTTTTATTTGGTTTAGAGGTCTCACATCTAATGCAATGATTTCTCTTCGTCAAGCATAAATTAGGCCATTGAATGCCCTCTCTTTAGCGGTTGTATTTGTTTAATTATTTTGTTACTACTTGTGACATTGGTTTAAATGATACAAAATTAATGCATTTTATAGTAATAAAGGCTTCTTTCTCCCTTTGCATGGATTGTCATGTTACAGACATGATATGGACTACCATAACAAATCACATTAGTATGATAATGGCTATGTGAAGCCTGTTTCTGATATAAGCCATTCATAGCCAAACTCACAATAGAATGTACCAGTTAATATGTTTCAACACCTTTTGCTGAACTGAAATGCAACTTGGTTGACTTTGAACCCACACAGCAGTGCAGTAGCATTTTCTGCTCTATGTGTGAATTATCCTTTAAAGAACTTGCGCATTTGACAAAACAATCTCACTGCCACGGTCAGTCAGTAGCTGGTCTGGAGCTTTCCATCATATCAGGTGATCTTCCTCAGCAGATGGAGTTACCTAGTTGTTATGGAATTGTAGATGTTCAAATTTCCATTTTTCTGAGACTTTTAAGGACTCCTTGAGTTCAACTTCAGCATTGATTTTAATTGTCATTGGTGATTGATGTAGTTTAGTTTAACAGGATTGGTTTACCTTTAAATTTGATATTAAAGGCTTAGAAACACATAATATATTAATATAGTATCATAATTATTGGGCAAAATGTTTTTTCTAAACACACACAACAATTATATATTATATATTATAAATTCTCAATTTAAGAAGTGGGATTCCTTCAATTCCTTACAATTACAAGTCACTTCAATTAGACCTTGTAGTTGTATCTTATTTTGCCCATGGTTAGGGTAAGGACTGGGGTTTTAGTATTAACAGTGTATGGTTTCTGTCTACCCCTGGAGGAGAGCAAGGGGTAATACACTGATTCAGGCATGAATTACATTTTTTCATCCCCAGTTTACAGTGTAGGGTACACTTGAAAAAGTTTAATTTTGTTTGATTTATACTTTTTTTAAGTGCTCTGAAATTTCTTTATGTAAAGTTCCTCCTATTATGTATGCAATCCTCAAGATTATGTGAGAACTTGACAACTGTAATTGCAGGAAGTTGTGTTTGGTTTCTTTTGTTTTGTTTTTTATGTGGGTGAACTGATCCTTTATTTGGAAGAAAACAGATGGCTATTGATGTGCTTATGTTGATGAGTTTAGTTGATATTATTAAACATAGTTGCAAATCACAATTAGATACTCTATCCACAATGACCCAGAGGCTAGGATTGCAGCTGCACGTGCCTGTATCTTATAATATGGAGGTCCTAAACCTTGGATACCAAAGGCCTTCTGGTGGTTCTCACTGTGGCCTCAGAGATTTTGTTGGGTCTAGTGCTCTGTCTACCACAGGCCTTGTTCTGGCTCTCTGAGGCCCCAGAAAACTCTTTGGGCCTAGCACCCTGTTTATCACAGGCCTTCCCCACCTATCTCTGGTCTGAGCGTGGAGTGTGTGTAGATTGTGTTTCATAGACGACCTGGCAACTTGGGTAACATCAGACAAACATACAAAACTTATGGATCCGTATGTATGATGATTATTCATAATAAAGGTTGAGGGCCATGCAAATTACGGGAGTTTCCTGGGATAAACAACAAAATGAGAACACAGCAGGAGACACACACATTCTACTGTAGACCCTGTGCTGGTACTCTCTGGCACCACTCTGTCCACCTTACTTGGCTTTAGGATATAAAGTGCAATCAAATGAAATGTATACAGTACTAGTCAAAAGTTTGGACACACTTTCTCATTCAAATAAATGGGACAATGTGTCCAAACTTTTGACTGGTGCTGTATGTTCAAGAGACTGATCCTTTGATTAATTTCAGCCAGGATACTACTGTCCTGAACCAGAGATACCTGGCTATTTTCAGTTTTCTTCTGTGGAATAGTTGCAATTATGACCTGCTGTGCTGCTCTTGATTCATGGGGATGTAGTACTGGTGTTAAACCATTGAGAAGTGCACTGTGTTTACTGGCCACACTGGGCTATAATGGTGAAATTTCTTTCAATGTCACAGATTCCTCAGGAAACAGGGCCTCTCAATGTTTCTAAAATTTTAGTTATTGTTCTTGTTCTCTATTACTGACTTAGAATCCTGACTGATCCACTTCTTGACTCAGGCTTTAGAGGTGCATAGTGTAGGATTTAGTGGCATCTAGTGGTGAGGTTGCAGATTGCAACAAACTGGATACCCCTCCCCCTCCCCCTCCCCATCCAAGCATGTAGGAGAACCTATGGTGGCTGCTAAACTCACAAAAAACGCAAAAGGGCCTCTCTCGAGCCAGTGTTTGGTTTGTCCGTTCTGGGCTACTGTAGAAACATGGCGGTGCAACATGGCGGGCTCTGTGGAAGAGAACCTGCTCCCTATGTAGATATAAAGGGCTCATTCTAAGGTAAGAAAAACACAACGATTCTTATTTTCAGGTGATTATACACTAATTAAAACATACTTATGAATATTATATTTCATTTCTGCCAAGTCTGTTCCGCTACATGCCACTAAATTCTACACACTGCACCGCTTAAGAAAAGCTTGTTATACTGTTTGGTGTGTTTGAATTCAATTGCGACACACAGATAGGAAAGTATGGGGCCTGGCAGGTCCCACGGAGACAAAAAGACTTTTTAAATTACTTAATTCTTGCTTGAATCAATACTTTGTGCATACAATTAACAGGCACACATTTAAACATATGTTTAAGGGATGTCAAAGATAAACATGAATTTTTAAATATCTTTACCACACTTGAAGTCATATTCTTGACTACAGGCTCGCACATCATAGTGTTGTAACTAATGTAATATCTTCTTTATTCCATCACAATGTAGTGCTCATCCTCCAAACCAAATGCCCATGCTCACTCCTCCATCATCACTTCAGCCTCTGCTATTCCTGAGACGCCTTCACTGGCCCCAAAAACCATAATAATACTGAGACCTGCCAAACTCATACTGACGACTGGCTCAATGGTTTTACCAGCACTTCCAGCTGTTTATTTTAGTAGTGTAAAAATGTGCTGACTCTTTTGGTTAGTTTATACGCTTTATGCACTTCAGCATGACTGCCAAACATATTTATAACTCATCCTGGTTGTCACTGTTTGATGACATCATGCCTCTGTCTCTGTTTGTTCCCTATCTCTGTCTGTCATCAGGCTGGACACAGAGGACTACATCTGCCCAGGCTGCCCTCAGGCAATCACGCACGCCACACTCGTACACACACACACACACACACATACACACACACACTCAGTGAGGGCAGTGTGGAGGTGCACGTACTGTATAATCTTCAGGAAGTGATTAGGGGGTGTGAGATCAAAGGTTTGTTCAACGGGAAAACATTCCTCCCTCCATTCCGGGCAAGAAGGACAGACAACTTCCTCGCGTTTAACTCTGACTACCTCGACACAACTGACACTGAAACAGCTTTCATAGTACCAAAAGCCCTGATAGAAAAAGTATTACAACATAAAATCATTTAGAGAATGTTGTTAAGTTTTAGACAAACTTCAGTTCTCCCTGCCTTTTGTGTGTTTGGAAAATACGACACCCTTAAAATGTCATTGCTCAGATGAAGACAAACCACCAGAAAACTACCAGAAAAAAATCATCTAATGTTTAGGTTAAACTTTTTTCTCCTTCACAATCATGGAACCAGACAGAAACACAGACATCCTGTTGTGGCATGATAGCGATCAGTGTACAGCTGCTCAGCAACAGCTTTAATAAATGGCCTATTTGTGCAATTTTCAAATGTGATGTTCAAAATATACAATACACATTAAAAGTAGAAAAATGTTATGATAAATACACAGAATAAAAAGTTAAACCTATTAATCAAATCTAATAAAATTGAGTAGTAAGTACATTTACTCAAGTACTGTACTTAAGTACATTTGTATTTATGCTACTTTATACTCCACATTGTTTCAGAGGGAAATATTGTACTTTACAATATTATACAATATAGTACTTACTGCACTACATTTATTTAACAGCTATAGTTACCTGTTACTTTGAAGATTTAGGTTTTGCATACAAAAAATGTTGTCAGTTTATAAAATCTAATGTATTGTTATAGACTAGACTATAAAGTTAAGAGTAGTTTCACCTCCACCAGCTACACCATGAAAAGGCTGCTTACACAGTAATTCATCAATAATAATAATCCAATACTGTAATATATAATAATAGCACACTAACATTATGCCGCATAATACAGGCTTTTACATTTACTTACCTTAGATTAGATTAGATTAGATTCAATTAGATTCAACTTTATGGGACAAGTACACAGTCAATGGAAATAGAGTTAGCATCTAACCAGAAGTGCAAAAATAGCATCATTTACAGATAAGTGCAGCAGGAAATATCATTTATATATACAATGGTATTGAGGTAACTATGGATATATAAACAATGGTAATGAATTGAGCAATAGCATTTGATGTGCAGAACAAAATCAGCAGTAGCATGGCACATATGATGTGCAGTACAGAATAAACACAAGCATAACACATATGATGTGCCAGTGAGTACATTTCGCTATTAATGCTTTTTAATGCAGGACTTTTACTTGTAACAGAGCATTTTTACATGTCCGTAGTGCTACTTTTACTCAAATAAAAATTTAAATACTACTTTCACCATTGATTGTTGACCTTACCAGTGGGTATAATTCACACATACAAGGTAAAACAATCACTAATGGGAAATATTAGAATAGATTTAGAATATCTAAAATATTTTACACTGTGTCAGTCAAAGTGACCATAATAGTGGACATGAAAAAAAACCTGATGATAATGAAGACATGATATAACGTTTAAAAAAAAATCGATATAATCTTATGAGTGGAGAAAATCTGAAGGGTTTGGACTAAGGTTCTTAAAACTCCCTAATGCTTTACATCTACAGTACTGTATTTATGCTGATGTGACAGTATTGTATCACAATAACATGGGAGTTTTGTAAAATAACTGAGATACTGAATTACAATAAACATGATACAGTATTCCAAAACATTAGTGGATAAAGTACATTCTTACTTTGGTGACATATCACAGTGTGTTTTTAAAATATTTTTCCATGGGACACTGACACCATAGGTTTTTAACCTTCAACAATTCTTAGCACAGATTGCTTGTAATGTGAGTATTCATGGAATTACATTAGACTCTTTTGCAATAAGTTATTCAGGACAAGATCATACATTAAATGCTTAAAATATAGTTTACTTAATGTACCATACAGGACAGGCCCAATGATATATGGTGTACATACATTTTTTTTTTAAATAAAATGACACCAGTAATAGCAGTCTTGCTCACTCAGAACCAGGTCAAAGCAGTTGACAACAGTGTTATCTGTTAAAGATAATCAATTGAAACTGAAATTAGTTCAGTAGCCAGCGGGAAAATATAAATTCACTAACTCAAAAACTGATTTGGATTTCAGCCCTATCAAGTGTCATCCCTGCTCAACTCATCAAATATAATCACACAATGATGAAAATACATTTCATCAGAACAAGTACATGTGTTTGATTCGTCAGTGTTACAAGATACAACCAAAACTTAATGCATTCAGTACGTTCATCTATGGCAATTGCCTCTTCTCTATATTCACTTTAAGCGTCGATATAACAGCAGAGGGCAGTAGACACCACGAACTGTGTGTGTGTGTGTGTGTGTGTGTGTGTGTGTGTGTGTGTGTGTCTGTCTGTCTGTCTGTGTGTGTCTGTCTGTGTGTGTGTGCGTGTGTCATTTCACTGTGACAAAACAACCTGCGGTAGGTTAAATGTCAACACAAACACATTGAAAATATGATGATAAGGCTCAGTGAATATTCAAGTTAAAACAGCTTTGGAGACTTAAAGTATACTGAACTGAAAGTATAACTGCTATTATGAAATGTGACATTTACCATACACCTTTTTTCAATGTTGATCTAACAATCCCACTTGATGTCAAAGTGTTTGTCACTGGGAATCTTTGAAACATACAGGACTAAAATACATTTTTCCCTTGCTAAAACAGGATTGTTTAGATTTTGAACAGTAGATAAATGGCAAACTTACTGTTATGACAGCAGATTAGCACACTCGGGATAGTAGATAAAACACAGATTTTCAGTTTAATCAAAGCATGCAAAACACATTTAATTGAGTTTTACATGCTTGTCAAAGATAAGTAGGAGGTAGTAGCTCCACTGTAAATGTGATCCATCATTTCTTGCTACACCTCTAGTTAGAGATCGTTCATAATGCAAACAACCTCCAGGATCAACATTATCACTAGTTGCCATTTAAAAAACAAATCTCATTTAACTTTCATCAGATTGATGCTACTTTCTATGTTAACAATGTAATCTATAAATGTACCATACAGTTGAGCCAACCTGATTAAACTACCACTAAAACCACAGTGTGGCTTTAGTGAACTGTGCATCTCTGAACTAAGATGATGATTTCTAGCATGTTCAGTAATTTTTTACACAAATCCCTTTTACAGAACTCACATCAATTGTCCTGTAATATTTAAGTGTACCGGAATGAAAATGGATGGATGGATGTAGAGCTGAAACAATTAGTCGATTAACTGATTACTCGACTGATAGAAAATTAATTGGCATTTTAAACATTTTGCATTTGACATTTTTATTTGCAAGTTGTAGCTTGTCATTCAATATCTGTGGATTTTCTACTTTTGGTTGGACAAAACAAACAATTTGAAGATGTCATCTTCGGCTCTGAGAAATTGTGATCACTATTTCACTTTTTTTTGACATTTCATAGACTTGACAATTAATTGATTAATTGAATCATCACATTTATAAATTAATTGTAGCTCTAGATGGATGGATGGATAGATGGATCTTCTATGGGGGTAGAAATAATTTCAGTGATTGAGTTAAGGACTACTATTTTTTTAAATGTAAGTTGAAATGTGTCACGCTCGGGATAATATAGTAGAAAAACAAATAATGATGCCGAAATCCATTATTAATAAACATGTATTCAGTTTATTGATCTGTGCATGCATTAATCACATTGCAAAGTAAAAAAAGTTATTGAGAAGTGCACTCAGTAAAGATGCATTCATCATAGGAACAATAAGACTTCTTGGAATGCCAACCTTCAGAAAAAAGGGCTGGTGGCTGGACCAAGTTCATAAATAAATACAAATCCACTATTCACTGATGCTTGAGTAACATTTGCTAATAACTACAGTGGCCAGATATTTTAGAAAATCAATGTGCTTTTTTTTAAAACCAAATTATATATTTGTGAGCTGTTTTTGAAAGTTTACAATTTCAGAGGGAAGCAATGGGCTTGGGGCTGAGAGCCACCGACAGGGCAGAGAAGTTGGCAAATATTGAGAGACGTCTTTTGATGAGATTTGTTGACAATAACAAAAGTATATTGCCAGCAATATCCTTGAATATATATGTCTCTGGATGAAGTATCCTACAGGCCAGGAGAGGTATTTTGAGCTATATCTTCTACTGTGACAATCAAAGACAAATTGTCGGCTACAATGGCTAACATGTTATAACTTTATTTTCAGTCTATTGAGCGTAGCATACAGGATATTATAGTATTTTGATTATCTTTTGCATATCAGCTGCATTACATTACTTAAAAACATTTTTACAGAATTATATTTCCATGATTTTGCTTGAAATGCTTTTCTGTGCTCTCAGATTTCCACAACAATTTTTTTCCTACCATATGACAGCTGGAATGTCAGCGGGTGAGTTAACTTACTGTAAGGACAGTAGATAAACATGGACCTATAAGTGTAATTTGAACTCAGTCAGGTCAACCCACCGTTTCTACAAAGGCAAAACATAATAACTGCATATCTGACATATCTGACTTTTTGATGCCTTCTTTACCACATAAGACATTTTAATGTTGCAGAAATGCCGCATTGGTCACACTGTCACAGAGAAACAGCCAACCACACTGTTAAAGCTAGCTGGTGAGAGATAGCCATGGCTAGCCTTAGCCAAAGCTAAAAATAAATGTACTTGATTATGATAAATGATTTTTCTCTTGCTGTTCAACAAGTTAAGATACAGGACAAGACGTGTTCATGTTTGTAAGTTAGATAAGAAGGAGACGCTAGCAGGAAAGCTAATGTGGGTTGTTGCAGAGCGTCTGCTCTATGATGGGATACTGACGTTACTGATTTGCTGTAACAGAATAAGGACAGCGGTTGTGTAGACAGATAGCGGAACGGTATTTCGAATTCATGCAAAACTCGGGACGCCATCATGAAACCAAAGAAACCAAAAAATATAAACTTCGTTTCTGAGTTTTTCTCAAAGGAGAACACAGGACAAGTGATTTACAGAGTGTGCTGTAGCAGACCAAAAAAAGCAATTTGATTTCAGTTGGACTATCCAAGAGCAGAGTGCAGCACCTGCATGTTTAGGTAGGTTCTGTGGCAATTTAATATACATTCACCTTAACATTAGTTAACAAAAACTGTTCTGTTGTTCTGCCCACGGAGGTTAAACTCAACCTATGAGATTGCTACTGTACCGCTGAGAAAGTTTTTTTCTATTCCTTCTTGCAAACCTGCCTGTTTTCCTCTCTGCCCACCTGCCTGCTCACCCTGTTTGTTTCTTACCTGTCTGCCTGACTGCGTGTCTGTCTGTCTGTCTGTCTGTCTGTCTGCCTGTCTGTGTGGGTGGTCATTTAATCACAGACTGTATGTGGTCCTTCATCCTTCTGAGGCCGAGTGGGCAGATTGAATTAGAGCTTTAGAGCATCTCTGATTAGACAGGCAGCAGCTTGTGTGTGTACAAATCAATCAACAAGGGGTGTTAAAGTGATATTTCTCTGTGGTACAACAGTTTTAATCTTTTTTAAAACACATGATAAGTCTCCACTGGGCTGTAAACAGCTGAGATTTGTTGGTGCGTGACATATGGTTTCAATACTTTTTATTCAGGACAGGACAAATATGTTAGGAAAATCCAGCATGTAGTACACCCACAACACAACACAAACACACACGTTAACACACAAATGAGAATGAAGATATTCTTAATATTCTTCTTAATCATGTCATTAGTAGACATCTATTGTTTTCTGGTTGCTAATGATGCTTTGACGATGCTCATAGTTTTACTTAGTTTTTTCATAATGCAACATGAGAATCTTAAGCACTAAAATCACCATGATTACAGTGAATAATGAGTGTGAAGATGTTGATGTCATCAGGATTATCTCGATTTGGGCTTGAGACTTAAAACTTCTAACAGATAGCCTGCATTACCAGCTGGTGTTTTAAAGAAGTAGGCATTTAGGAGGCAAGGGGGATCTAATGAATTCGAGTTGCGTTATGGGAAATTGTAGGATACAGTTTTTCTGGAGCTTGACCCATACTACAGACTAAAAGTGAGTGTATCTTAGCCTCTGCGGCTTTGGTTTTGACCATTCTTTTTTATATCTATTCTTTTTTTCTTTCTATTTTGAGTTCTCCAACTTTATGGAAGTGCAATATTAAACGACCCCCCTTTGCCAATAAGGAACACACATACTATCACCAGCCTTATTCTTTAAGAAATTCAACAGTTAAACATCCCCATTACTCTCTGAGTACTTTCTTTGTTCTAAATACCACAAAACAAAGAGGTAGTTATCAACATCCACAATAGCTCTCGTGCATACCTAAGAAATAAAGGGTTAAAAAAACAACTTCACAAGAGTAATTCCCAAAGTGCTCAGTAGAAGTGACAGTGTGTAAAATGCAGCATTTTTCACCAAACAAAATGAGAGACTGCTTTGAAGCCTGGCAGACAGCTTGTGGGCACATGCCCCCCTGGCAGCGTAGACACCCACAAATCCCCAGCGGTGCCACCCTGCCACTCTGCCACCCTGGTGCCACACAGAGACTTGAAACGCTAAATTAGAGTCAGTCGGGATGGCAGATTTGGATGCAGAGTCAGGGTGGGCTCATTGGTGTGGTTGGATATGTTGGTGAGATGTGGTTGTGTGTGGGTATAAAGTATTTATTCTGGTGATAGCGGGCTGTGTGTGTGTGGTCAGTGTCTGTGTGTGTGTTGAGATCAAGTCTCGTCTGTATGTCCAACCATGTGATCTTGTGATTAAAATGTCACTACACAAGCAGATTGAGAACTAAACAGCCTGTCAGATCCAGTCTCACTATATTTTACTACAGAGCACTTGGGTTTGAGTTTCTGATTAGGCTCCTAAACACCCATCTCTCCCCACTGTGTTTCACTTGTTGCACTTTAGTAAAATGTAGTGAAAATATGCATCACAAATTTCACCTTTATATCTGTTACAGTCTTCTATTTAACAACATTTTCATTAAATTTTCCATTGTACAAACATGCCCTCCTCTATCACATATTTCCATGACAAACATCTTCCCTCATTTTCCTCCTTCTTGTACAAAAGGTATTCTTGATATTATTATTTTTTGTCCATTAAAATATAAATATAAATCACTTTCTCAAAAAATCTCAGTGGTGTCGACTCTACACCTCACTAACACAGGTGACAAAAACAGAGCATTACCTACTTATGTTGTAATAAGTTGTGCTAGATTTTACAGGTGTTCATGTTATTCTGTCCACATCTTATCTTAACTGACTTACATTTACAGTACATTTAAATGCATTCATTTGGTTGTAGTTGTTGTCCTAAGTTACATTAAGATTACATTGTGGGGATTTCTATTTTATGCTATTGTTAACTGTGATAGGGACTGGATGGTGGTGCAGTGGTTTAGTCCATGAATCATCATTGCATGCCATTGCCAAGAGGGCAAGAGAAACAGAATGCACCAATCGCATCCACCGGATCTGAATCAAGGTCATTGTGGTGCTGTTCCGCTGCATTGTGTTTGTGGGGAAGCCTGACCAGAGAGGCTAGGAAGGTGGTAGGAGGCAAACATGCGAAATTTGGCCAGGTATAACAAAAGGTCTTTTATTTACAAAAAGTGCCACCATGCTACACGTGTGTATCATGTGCAAAATAGCTACTCACTGACCTACACAGCCAACCTCGTAACAGCCAAAAAGTAATAGCTTAAATAGATAAACCCCATAACCCGGGTCATACCCCCCCCCCCCCCCCCTCCCCCCCCCAACACAAAAAAATTAGATTAATATAACAAAGAACTCTCAATTGTACAACATTGGTGTATTCATACCTTTTGTTGACCACATTAATTGCATTTGGGATAAAAGAACCCTTGTAGATCTTTTTCTTTGCTGGGGTATTGTATAGCGTCGCCCTGAGGAGAGCAACTCAAATTCAGGGTAGAAGAGATGTACTCTGTCATTGATGATTGACAGGGCTTTCCTGTGTAAAGCTGTGCTGTAAAGGTCATCTAATGGCTTTTGTTGGCGGCCTACTATCTTCCCTGCTGTCTTAACAGTCCTGGTCAGCTTGTTTCTATTTGCTAAAGTCAAGTGGCTATGCCAGACAGAGATATTAAAATCAAGGACTCTCTCTATCAGGCTGACATCCACTTTTTCCAAAATGTCAAGACTGACCCCAAACCCTTCAGTTTCCTAATTAAAAACAGTCTCTGACTAGCTTTCTTACATATAAGATCAACATTGTCTGTGAAACACAGTTTGTCATCTATGTGTCTTCCCAGATACTTAAAACAGCTGACTGTTTCCACAGTTTGGTCACACAGTGTCAGTGATGAGAGTGGGTTCCAATATTAATTAAGAATGACCTGGACTTACAGCACTGTTCTAACTTGGAAACCTGAGCAAAATAATCAGACATCATCATTTTTATATAAAAGACCCACTAAAGTCATGCCATCAGCATATTTAAATTGAAATTGCTGTTGTGCAATGTCATTTCATTGGTGTACACAGAGAGTGATACTGGAGATAAAACACAGTTCTGCAGGGCCCCTGTGTTTAAAACAACCTCATTAGAGAGTACCTCTTTAACACAGAGTCAGTTAAAAAATCCTTCACCTAGTGCACAAGGCCCCCCGCTCACCCCTAAGTCTAGAAGCCATTGCAAGTAAGTAACAAAGAAAGAAAATGGTTAACTTAGGGAATGCAGAACTGAACCAATAAACAATAACTAAACAATACTTGTCCACAAGACACTTGTCTTGTGAACAGATCAATGATGAAATTATGGATAAAACAAACAATTAACAAGCAGGGTTATATGAGTTAGTAATATGGCAATAATGTAAATGGGGACAAATGGTGTGTTCTCACCCACTTTGTCACAGTTTATGATGTATCTGTTTATTCTGTTCACCATTTATCATTTAGACTGCTACGTTGAATTAGTGTGAACCTGCGTGCATGTGATGATATGGAGATGGTTGGAACTATTACCCTTCACATGGCTAATCTAATCTAGCCAGGTCTTTCACTGCTTTACAAACAAGCTCAACAATATTGATCAACTAATGTACAGCAGGAATAAGCTCCTTTATCATCGCCCAACCGGTTGACACCCCCATTGCCTGCTGGGGTAGGAAGCATGGCATCAGACAATGTGTTCGAAGAGCCAACAAACTACCTGGACATGCAATCCTCACTCCTTGAAAAACAAGTTGGATGAACATACTGTATATTGCAGCCCGTAAGGAGTATCCTGAGTCATGATGTGCCAGTCATCTTTATACAAATGGGTGATGGGTTTTCCTGCATTCGTTCTGATAGAGACGGGAACTCTGTAAAACAAGAGGTGGATGAATTTGTGTTCATATTGAAGACAGCTGGTGATGCAATTTTGTGATCAGACCAACTCAGACCTGGACTGCTATGCCTAGTCTGTGACCACACTATCTACCATGTATCAACGTATTTTTTTGTGCTGTGTAAATTCAATCAAATAGGAATGAGGCCGACAAGTCAAATCACTGACTGTTATCTGCACCTACAATGCAAGCACCATGTACCAATGGTGATCCTAGGTAATTTAAATAATTGCTGACTGGTGAAATCTCTGCCAGGTTTTCAGCAATATGTAAAATTCAGCATGAGAAATAAAAAGATTCTGGACAAGTGCTATGGTAATATCAAGGATGTGTACAAAGCCCGAGCAAGACCTCCTCATTCACCTGCTCTCCATCTATCGGCCAGTCCAGAAACAACGACTACTAAAAGTGTGGGCTAGTGATCATACAGAGGAGTTAAGAGGATGCTTTCTTAGCATGGATTGGAACATTTTCTTCAATGATTCTGATATTGACATGGCCACAGAATCAATGCAAAGGTTAGTATGCAACAATAATAAGAAGGATAGAGTCCATTTAGCAACACTGACCACGTTTCAGCCTGTAGGATGCTGCCTTGTATTCTTCCACTGCAAGTGGACTACCAGTCCTGAGCCACAAGCAGCAGCAGGTCCACCCAAAGCAGCGCAGATGGATCTATGAACACGGTTTCGGGTTCGTCACCATAGGAATGATATCATTGGCCAGCGTTGCAGTGAAGCTTGTCACTACTTCCACAGACACACAGATGATGTCAAAACTTGACTGGAACATATCTGACCTGTGCCATCCTTTATATTTCAGTTTGAGGAAGATGGCTGTGGTCCAACCCCTGTGGTGTGACGTAATGTGTAAATAAAAGTGTGGCAGAACTTTTTTAAGGTTTGTCTTGCCAAAATTCCCAGTCACACCAAGGGCAGTGTCTATGTACCCAGGTCGGGTGCCGGCATAGAACACCATCTGCTAGCGGTTGTCCGCACATAGTGGAGATGATGACCAAAGTGAACTCCCGGGGGAAGCCAGAGTGGGATCAAAAGCCAGGTGAGCAGGAGTGGGAAAGAGTTTTAGTGTCTCTGGGATTACACCAATTGTTTGTCACAGGACAGACTTTACCACCCTTGGCCTTCCAGGCTGTTCTGCTCCGTTCACACGGAAAACAAAGAAGGACTCTGAAGGTTGGAAGGCTCAATCCAGAAGATGCCACAGTCTCCCATGTCCCACTGACATCCTATCTTCACCCCAGATCATCCATTCTGCTCTCCAAGAACTGGATGCCTGCAAGTGGTAAACTTCTAATGCCATGAAATCCTTAGAGAGGTAACAACTGAGGAACTACATAGGGGGGTGGAGCCATCCCTGGATCTTTATCAATTTGCCAATCAGAAAATTGCATTACTGATGATGCATTTTCCACTCTATTGTGCTTTCTTTTAAAACACAAATGTTTTGTTGCATATGCAAGATGGCTTTTTATTGATTTTAGTTCCAATTTTAGGACTAATCTCCCACACTTCTTGCTCTAAAACTAGCTCAGTTTTTGATCAGATGGTATTCATCTATTACATATGACAAAACAGGTGAAAGACAATTTGGTAATCTTTGACATAGCAGTAGACAATAAAGGGGCCCCCAAGGATGCAAGAGTTCACCTATTTTTATTTACTTTGTATTACAGTACTTATTGTATTATTTACTTTATTTGAATGACAGGTGATCTCTGGGAATTAAAGTGCAACATACTAAACCACAGCAATGTCCTTTTATCACCCAAATTATTGCCAAAATACAAAAAGACAAGGACCTTGTGGGGCACTACTTCAAGGCAATTATTCATTAAAAATCATCTGTCTACAGTGAGTGCTATGTCTTTTAGAGAAGTAGTGACTGCTACAAAAGAAATTGGAACCCATTTAATTCTCCTCACGTCTCAAGTTCAGATCTCAGCATAGCTATTAGAAAACACCTTTTACACAAGCACACACACACATACACACACACACAACCCATAAACAGTCACTGAAAAACACCCTCCTTGTATTTCATCCAAGTGTTTTTTTTTTCTTACACTCAGAACACCCGTCTCTTTTGTTTTTGCCTAAACTGGTGAAATTCCAACACGAGGCGAACGGGGCAGGAGAAGGACGAAGAAAAAACATGTTGGAATTTTCTTCTCCTCTCAGATCTTCAGGGTTTCTCAGCAGCAATTACAGAGAAGTGTTACCAGATGCTTCTCGCCATTGTCGGACCAAAAACCACGTATCTGCACAAAGTCAGTCTGTCTTTCACGATTGGGGAAAAGGAAATACTTTTTTTTATTCACACCAATGCAGTTTTGAAATTTCACAATAGATTTTTAACAAAATACCTCGGGGTTGATGAGGCTCACTCGACAACTTAACACACAGCGAAACATTCAGTCTGAGGAAGGAAAACACTGAAATTGCAGTTACATGGTTATTTCCCGACAGCAGCGTTTGGTTTCTGCAATCTTATCTTATCCTTGAGCCTTGACTCCTAGCTCTCTCCAATTAGTTTAAGAAAAACACACTTACACACACACACACACACTCACACACATGCACAGATGCTCTTCACACACATCTCTGCACATGCATGGACACACAGACATACATGCATGCATGGAAAAGTGGTAAATTTTTGTTTTTATCTTATACATACCTGCACTCCAGCACATCTACACTTACATAAAACCACATTTTTCACTCACTCACCACATTGCTATGAGTAATTAATCACTTGCTATTCACTGTGTCACCTGTTACGCAGCTAAAACAATACAGATTATCTGTATCTGTATCTGCTCAATGGTGTAGCAGAAAGAAAAATGTAGCATTTCGCTTCCTTCCTGCTTTAGAGACTTTGGAGAAGTGACATTAACAAACAATGTGAAAAACAAATGAATGCGTCATTCGTCATATTGCAATATTCATTTCATTGGTAATAAACACTGAGATTTACATACATTCACAAGTCAGTTTCACAATGTGGAGAGTTGGTGCTTAGTGACAGCAGAACAGAGAAAAGAGTGCCAGTGAGACACTTCACTCATGCATCCCAAATATCGACCAACTACAATGTCGGTGGATCATCTCCGGCAGCCACAATGGAGCCAGAACACATGCAGCCACTTCTGGTGGACATTGTGGGTACTGGAGGTTCATGGAATTCAACAGATACAGGAATTTTTATGTACATTTTTTAAAAATATAATTCAATGCGTTGAGCACCAGAGATAAAATTCCATTCACCTCCATTGTATTAAGATGGCAGCAGAAAACTTAGAGCAGAGATGGATATCTCAAAACAATAAATAAAACAATGGTTGGTTAAATAATTATATTATCATTGATTAACAATGAGCATTACGCGCTGTCATTTGATACATTGTTATTATGAAACATATTTATTGCCACTTTAAGGCCTGAAAAATGTACTTCTTTTATAGACGTGTGCACGCACATACTGTGTGTGTGCATTCATGCTAACACTCCTGAATGTGAATGGCCAGAGTTCAGACAACAGCAAAGCCAATGACTTAGCATTAATCCACCAATCATGGGGTTTGTTTAGCCAAACAGGTCGTCCCCACCTTACTGTGTAAGGTTAATGGTAGAAAGTGCGATTATGACAAATCAAATATTTCTGACACCGGTCGACACTGGCTTAACCGCAGAGTGTATCAGCTTTCAGTGTTCAAATGCCGGGGGCGAAAATAAATACCTCATGTGGGCACATGGAGGGATTATGGGTATTTTTTGGTTATGTGGGGAAGCTCAATTTTCTGACACGGTCGCTTTAGGGTTTGATTCAGAGCAGAAACACTGAGCATACTGTAAGTATGCACACCCACCCCCACACACACTCACTCTTACCCACTCATTCATACACACACAGAGAAGCTGCCTATGCTCTCAGTTTCTCCCAGTGTCTCAAGGGAGAAGGTAATTGCTGCGGAAGCCGAGCTACTGAGCACCAGTCATCTGTTTGGTTGATAGGGATCAGTGGGCAAAGAAGTGTGGAGTCTACAGAGTCCAAAGAACTCTTCACCACCTTAAAACAGAACATAACATTTCCACCTTTCTCTCCTCTGATTCTTTCCTTTCTGTTTAACTTGTATCACCTATGTCAGCAAGATGTTCCCTGAACACATCATTAGGCTTACTAGTTACATATAGTTACAGTTGAAATCTGTAAAAAAAAAAAAAAAAAAAAGGAAAAAAAAGAAAGATGACTAAGAGTCTGAAATCACAGAGTACATGACAAGGAAATGTAATTTATAGGCTCAAAAACTTGAATTGCAGTTTCTGCAGTACAATCACACAAATACATGCATACATTAGAAATAAATATGAGGCAAAGTATCAATAAAACAAATGCAATGCAATCCAATGCAATCAAAATGTACATGTAAAGTATGTGTCAATTTTTGGCCAAATTTCTAAGTTCAAACTCTCATGTGGTCACATGAGGGCTCAACGAGCATATGAAGATCCTGTGATTTAATTGGATCCAATGCATGAATAATAATAGGCCTACAGTAGCCTATATTGTTGTATGATAAAGAATTGAGATAGTTTGCAGTCTCAGAGAAATTGGTGTAGTTGAGATAAAATAGGACTAGACTTAGTCAGTAGTAGTTAAATATTATTGATATGTGAAAATAGGCTATTGCATATGCATACACATGTTCACGTTTTGAAACAGTGTAACAGCTAAAAAAATAAAAAATAAAGGCTATACATGAATAAATGCAACCTAATAGGCATAGTGATTAAAGATGTTATAGACCTATTATTATTTGACAGAAGTTCATGTTTTTGTTCCATTCTGTAATTGAAGCTTTCCACAAACATCTATAATAAACAAAACAATGAATGCTTTAAATAAATAGTTACAATTTTGAGTTGTGTGTGCGTGTGTGTGTGTGTATGTGCGAGAGAGAGAAATCTTGCCTTATGTACAATTTATGACATTAATAAATATATTAATATATTACAGTAGGTGTGTTTCTCTCTTGTTTCTGATTGTAATTGCCTGCCAGTATAGGCCATAATACTGAAAATGTAGTACATTAGCCATTGAGAATACCAAAGACAGTTCTTACATATTAAGTTCAGGCAAAATTGAAAACATAAAATCATCATCTGCAATATAAATGCACAATTATGAGATTATCTTCATGACTGAAAGCATGATTTGTTTTCTTGGAGCTTTTAATAATCAAAATTCTACCAGAATCTTTGTTTTTTGGTTCATTCTAGACAGACACAGTTGTCTTACACTCATTACTTTGATTAAAAAACAGTATTGGCGTATTGGTAGAAAAATCCAAGGATTATAAAGACAACATAAGTCTCTCATAAGTTTAAAACTGGACCCAAGTAATTCATTATGACACATCTAGTGTTTTATATCTATGTATGGAAACCACTATGGTTTCCCCTGGTGTTTTACTGACTGACTGACCCCCTACTGTATCCTGCATGCAAACAAAGTTTCACCACCTCCACCCAACAGCCACCTGTTCAGATCTTCTTCATTGTCCTACACAGGGGGAAATTTAGAGAATCAAGGTTCCTGTTTGGATACAGAGTGTAAGCACATCGATTTGCTTCAAAGATCAAAGTTCTGCCTCCATAACCTTTACATCCTTAAAATACCAACTGTAAATTTTCAAGACTTTTCTTTCTGTGTCACAAAATGAGTCATTTGTCTATTTCCCTTGGGTCTAGAGTATGATGACTGGATTTTAATTTATTTTTGATGAGCCTTGGTCTCACGGTAAGTTGAATTTGATGCATTAAAAAGGTTTTTACAATATGCTACTACAGCTGCCAGGGTGTTTGATACACGGAGACACTCATGCTGAAAGCATACACAACCAAAATACTATCGTGCTTTATTGGTAAATATCTTCTTGTCTCTTCAGCTGCCCTTTTCATAATAGTACATTAGGGAAGAGACAGCCACTTAATGATATATAGAGCCAAGAGCTCTGGGCTGTGGTGGAATTTGTTCTGATTGTTAGGAGTAATTAAGTTAAATGATGAAACTAAACACTGTGATCAGGAAAATTAAAAAGACTTTAAAAAAACACTGAATAATGATGATAAATTTGGGTCAAAAGTATGAAAACTCCTCACTGTATTTGTAATCACTTAACTACCACCAGAAGAGCAACTTCTGTTTTGCAGCATTGATTAATATTGGTGTAACACATAAACAAGTTAGGATATAACTGGCTGCTGACTCATATCGAGAGCCAAGTGTGACAGTTTTAGCTCTGGGGGTCATGACTAACAGGCTGAGAGAAACACTGGACTGAAGAGAGTGAAGAAGTGAAAGAGTCAAATAGAGAAACAAGAAACCAAAAGTAAGAGATGGAACGAAGACAAAAAAAGAATGAAAAAAAAGAAAGCAATAAAAGTAAAAGGGAGACCAAGAGAGAAAAAGAAGAGTGAGAGAGAGAGAGAAAGATCGTGACAAAACAGATGCTAAAGTGAAACTCATGATTCAGCACTAGAGCCTCGTGGGAATTTATTCATGCAACTCATTCTGGTATTCTAGGGAGTTTTGTGTAAGTGTGTGTTCACTGGGTATTTTCCAGTGTTTTCTTTCAGCAAATACAGCCTCCTTGATTTGTTGTAAGCAATATTTCTGCATTACAAATTTTCAAATTCAATTTCCAAAACTCCAGGAGGAGCTGAGCGATGAGCAAGCACCATTGCTATTGTTGGAATTATAGTTATTTGAAGATACACGTAAGTTTCTGTGAACCTACACAGAGAAGGGTATTGTGGTTAACTGTGGCTCACAGAGGAAATGTCAACAACGCGTCAACTGGTACATCCAAATTTGTAGTGTAAAAGCAGTGATGGAAAGTAACTACATACATTTACTCAAGTACAATTTTGAGGTACTTGTACTTTAATTGAATACTTTATACTTCCACTCCACTACTTTTCAGAGGAAAATATTGTACTTTCTACTCCACTACATTTATTTGACAGCTTTAGTTACTTTTCAGATGACGATTTGACACAATGGATAATATAACAAGCTTTTAAAATACAACACATTGTTAAAGATGAAACCAGTGGTTTCCAACCTTTTTGGCTTTTGACGTCTTACAAAAAGCAGTGTGTAGTCGGGGTCACATTTCAGATGTCTATGAGTTGTTAACAGCTGCACCAAATAGTGATTTTTTCCTCTAAACTTCTCACATGGTTTCATTTCAATAAATGTTCAAATGATCCAATATTTCACCACAAATCAAAGATTAGAGAAAAAGTCCAAAAACTGAAAACAGATTTGTGTATCAGAACTTTGTTTTTTCTTCTTTCCTCTCCCATTAATCATCTCACGACCCCTCAGATTTATCTGGTGGCCCTTTGGAGGGGCCCGACCCCTAGGTTGGGAACCACTGGACTAAACTAGCTAACTGTATATAAAGTAGTTGAAACTAGCTCCACCTCCAGCAGCTACAACAGTAACATGCTGCTTACACACTGATGCTTCAGTATTAATAATCTAATGATGTCATATATAATAATATATCAGTCAGAGGGAACAAACCACTACTGCAATACTTTAATTACATCAAGCTCATAATACTTATGTACTTTTACTTAAGTAGGATTTTTCATACAGGACATTTACTTGTAATGGAGTATTTTTACATTGATGTTTTGGTACCTTTACTTGAGTAAAGGATCTGAATACTTCTTCCACCAAATTGTAAAAGAAATAGTCACACAAATGTCTGAACACCTGTGCAAGTGTAATTACATGCAGCCCAGAGGAGCTTGTTCCAGCCTTGAGTGTGACAGGCTGAGACACCTGTCAATCAAGTGAAGATGCCTTTAAACATACCTAGGTTTTATCCTTCTATATCTTAAAGCATTAATTGACTTCTTTTTGTTTGTTTTTTGGCCACTTGGGAGCAGCAGGACAAGCTATAAAAACAACTGGCAAATCATCATCTTGTAAATGTGATATGGTGAACATGTTAGCAAACAGTTGCACAATTACACATCCTGCAGACTCAGAGAAACTTAATTTGGAGTCGTGTTTCTGGCCACTTGAATGTGAGTCCACTATCCACTCTCCTTTTAGCTTTACTTTGGTCTCCACCAACTCCCGAACAAAATATCTGACACTTGACCTTACTAGACCTTCCACTATGTCCACCATTTAGCCGCTAACTTCCACTATCTGCCATTTGGTGCTGGGTAGGTTGTGCACAGTGGGTTTATCAGACTGGCCTGTCCTGGCTGGAAACGATGTTGACAAGCATTGAAAAGCGACAAGACTGAACTAGAATACTAGAGTCAGGGGTAGTGAAACCAAAACAGCAAGCTGAACAATGTGAAAATGCTCCACAGAGCTGGGGGGGAACTTGAGGTGATATTGGGTGATAATTCTTGTCACTACAAGTGAGCCCTTTCACAAGACATGTAGTTGGGAATATAAAAATACTGATGCAAGTGCAGCTTTAAAAATGAAACAGTAATTCATTTTTGACTTTAGTCATCCATCAGTGATCAATGAGTAAGATGCTGAATTTCTTCTCTTTCATGTGGTTGTCATGCACCTCAGTCACACTGGAGGACATTTGTCTTTTCATCTACACTACCTTGCTGTAAAATACTGTAAACTGTCAGCTTCAGTGCAGCATCTGGGTGGTTTGAGAGGGCGCGGCATAAACAACCTTTCAGAGGGATTCGGCTTGATTTGATTCCCTCCACAGTGGGAGGACAGCTATGCGAGGGTGGACAGTGTGTTTTGAGTTTTGAAGCCAAATTGAAGAGAGGGTTAGCTGAAGCCGCACTAACAACAGAGCAACTGAGAGATACTAACATTTATGTAGAGAAACCACACACACTGATGCACATGTACAGGGATACAGGGTTGCATAAGAGAAATGGTAACATTAACACAGATAAGCCAGATACATACATGCACAATAAGATATAAAGTGCTGTACATTTACAACACAGGAACGAAAAGATGCCAACATTTACACAGGAGAAAATTAATGCAAACACTCACACACACACACACACACACACACACACATGGTGGCAGCAGGGCAGACCCCCTAGTCTGTCCACATATGGCTGCAATTGACCAGAAGGGTGGGTGGATAAATGGCAGCCGACCAACCGGTGGTATAATTATCTGACCAGCCTCTTTATGTAGCCTTAAATAGCAGTCGTGTTTGCACTAAAAATAAACTGTCATTTCAGCCTGCCAACATTTGACCCCTGACACCTGACCCCAGGCCAGAAAGGACAAAGGTCAGCCATCTTGGACTTGGCACTAAAAATAGAAGGCGGACCACTCTTCACCCTTGAACCTGAATTTTTAAAAGTGTTTTGTTTTTCTTTCTAGCCAAAAGAAAGCTATCCACCATCACCTCTTCTCACAGATCAATTGAAAACAAAAACTTTTAGTTCTTAAAGAAGGTAAATTCTGTTTTTTGCAACCTTATTCTAAAGTGTCTCCATTTTCACAATGGGTCATGTTAACTTTGAGCCCACTATCCATCTTAGTGATTTGGGAAATGCTAACTCCAGCAAATCACTTCAAACACTTTTCTCTTTTCAAAAGTAAACACAGAAATAAGCCTCCTGGATTAGTTTTTGTAGCTTACTGTATGGGGATTTACTTGCTACAACTTGCAAACTAACCAAAGTAGCTGCCTATTCATTTGCACACACCAGTGTATTTACATATGTTTGTGTAGAAGATTAGTAACAAAGGAGAGAAAGTTTGAGGATGGTCATGAAATGTTTCACTTTGATGGCAGCCATATTTATTTGAAACAGAGTAGACAGACAAAGAGCTAAACAAAGCAGACAGTCTCACAAGATATCATATATCTCAAGAACCTAGTGGTGTTCTTGCAGTCACTGATCTCCAAAGTTGACTGAGGAGGAAAACATTGCTGCAAAGAGAAGGACTTGTTGGTGACAGTCTTGGAAAATTCACACGAGTCCATGGATGAGAGTGATCCCAGCTGGGTAACTTTAACAAATGAATTCACGGTTCTAAATAAAGTTGCCTTGCTAGCCGAGCAAACAGTCAGCTCACTATATGGAAAGCAACAGTGATTATACCCCCCTACAAATCAATCAAAGCCTTTCAGGATATTTTTGTTTTATCTATATTACCCTTTACTGAAACAAAATCCTGTTTTATATGAAACAATAGCTATTTAATATTTATTACTGCATAGCAGCTAGTTTGGTTAGCCTGCATGTGAAAGCAATTAGCTACAATAGCTAATACAGGGGGCTAGTTTCTGTATTTACCTCAGAGACAAATGTTTGAAATTTTTTTTTTTTTAAATATAAGTTTATTAGGAATGCTTTGGGTGGCTCTGTCAATGTATGTTTTTTTACTGAATCTCTGCAACTCACGTAGCAAGAGCAAAGTTAGCATGAACTATATTCAGAATGGCCACAATTCTGAGAACAAGACCCAGCTTAAAAATACTGAAATTTTTCTTCAAATGTGCTCAGGCTGGAAATTTTGGGACCATGATGGAACCATTTGGAATACACTCTGAAACACCTCAAAATTCTCAATGTTGTACTGTAGCAAATGTTTTAGGCACAGTTAAGTTCAACTCTCTGTTCACACACACTCAACACTATCTCTTTCTGTCTTTGAACAGCAGATCGCCACCTGTTCACCCGCAAAACACCCTCCTTCTCTGTGTCACACACACACACACACACACACACACAGAAAAGAGTTAATGACCCTGACCTGTCATTATGACAGCCTGCGGCGTTCACCTGCAGTTCCGCTCCAGACACACACACACACACAAGCAGCGGCTGCAGAGACCCTTGACCCCTGCAATAACACACAGGCCCAGATGTGGTGGCAAAACTCTCTCTCATACACACATACATACACCTAATACACACACAATGCATTCCTTGATTCAGCATCTACTATAGATGAGTGTCATTCAGTAATAAGTTAACATATAATGAAGCTAAAATCTGACAGCAGGTGTAACAGTCATTCAGTATTTGAAACTAATTTTGCTTTTTTTAAACTAGAACAGTAGATCTTACCTTGTGAGGCAGCTGGATTTGCAAGATCACAACATCACAAGATCAAGCGAGAATCCATCTTGTCAGGCTTCAAGTTATGAATATCCATCAAAAATCTACTGATCTACGGTTCTAGTTTAAAAAAACAATCAGTGTCCAATCAGTGTTGCGAATCCAGCTGCCTCGCAAGGTAAGACGGTGGAAGTGCCTTTTCCAAACAGTTTCCATGGACGACTTCTCAGATGGTTCTGTGTAACAAACCGTCTGGTATGTCAGGTTACCTGCATACAGGACAGTAGCACATACTAACAGTTCCCATAACCTGAACTTTTAAAAACATATAAGACATTATATTTACAACCTGTATTTGGTCTAAATAAGAGAAAGTCCACCTGTCAGTAATAACTGAGAGCCCTTGCATTTTCACGTATGAGCGCACTGAGTCAGGGCACAGTTGGTTGCAGGAAATGTTACGGAGACCATAAATATCCACAGCAAATTTCATGTAAATAGAGCTATTAGTTTTCAAAATAACTTGTCATGCACCAAAGTGCTGTTCAAAGGAATATTTTGACCTGGCCAGTGGTGCTAGAGGATAGGAGTTAGAGAGTTGATAAGTATCCATCCCCAAATTCATGTAAGGCAAGTGGTTGTCAAGATGTCATATCTTGTTTGAACCAATTTGTTGGATGGAAAATTTGCAATTTTAAAGGCAAAAGTTCCAGTTTACTTCAACCTGGTGCGTTTCCCTTAAATGTGGCCATTGTGGCTCTATGGATCATGTTAATTTTGCACTGGCCAGCTGCGTTACAATGGCCATATTTATGGGAAATATGTCACTAGCAGGACATAAACACTAAATTGTTTCCTCTCACAGTCACAGGTGCCACCCAACTAATTAATTGGGCTAAAAACACAACATATTATCTATCAAATTACCTATAAACTTGCTATGCTGAAACTGTAAGCATACAACTGTAATATGATTACATACACAGTACACACAGAGCAACATTAGCAGTTATCTGAAGTTGAGTGTGTGGGTGTTTAGCTCTAGTTTGGTCTCCACCAACTTTATATCTGGAAATATTTGGCTCTTTAGCAGGCGGCTAAATGCTCCGCTGTGTTTAACAGCAAATTTATCTGCTGTTTGATGGTTAGCAAGTAGAAAACAGTGGGTCTGTCACAGTTTTTTTTTTTCCAAAAACAGCAGTTTGCTGCATCTGACACCAAATGACACCAAAACAATCAGCCAAAAGAGGCTAAATACTCTGTAGAGGGGAACTCGATTCATCACAACGAGAAAAACTTTTAACATTATAGTCATTTGATCAATTGCTAATATAAAAATTCTCATCAGTGCAGCTTTAATTGTCAACAAATTTGCAATACTTTTAAAACTGTTGTGCAGTCAACCATAACCCGCTGGTGAACTTAAGTTTATTCTTATGGGATTACAATTGTCATATACATGTATACATTTGCAGATGTATAATGTAATGTAATCTGCAATGGTTTAGGTTCCATACCCTCATTTCATATACTGAAACCTTTCAATTGCTCAAATTCAAAATGGACATAAAATGGAGGAGCAACATGGTATGAACAACAGTGCAGCAAAAATTATGTGTGTGTATATTTCCAGCTCATGGATAACTTTACTGTATGCGGGGATTCTTTTGCCAATTTTACAACCATATCCACTCAGTATTAAACAAAATATTTTCTTTTTCATAAATATCTTCTTTACATTGATATGTTTGGCATGCATCTAACCTATTTGATTTTCTTTAGGGATTTTTTTTACACAGAATGTAAAGCAGGCCAGACACTGGAGAAGGGAGTTTGGGTTAAAGTACTCTGTCAGAAACGTGACATTTGATCAGAAATGACACTGAAATTGCTCTTTACAAAATTGCCGCCTGGGCAGAGTTCATTACAATACCACAACTCTGTTCTTAGGTTAAATATTTCTCTTCTCCCTTCTTTGCTCCTCTTTGCAAACCCGTCTCTTATTTCACATGAACACACACACATACACACATATAGTACATTTACATCTGTGCAGTATACAATAAATTCATGTTAGACAAAACCATGGATACATTGCTAACTTTTGATTAACTTCTAATAACTTGAATATTCATCTTAATGTTGTTACATTGTTTGTTTACATTAACAGGAAGGTTGATCATTTCAATTTTCAAAAATTCTGATCTGATGATGTTAATGCAGCTAAAAGCTGATACATATTGTTATGCCTTAATTATCTGCTAAAGGAATAGTTCAATTTTTAACTTTTGGGAGTTCCTTAAGAGGATCCTGGATTCCTGAAAAAGTTAATTTGGTGTAAAAGAACCATAACTGAGTTCAGTTACAGCACATAGCCTGTCTGACTCTGGGTAAGTATATATAAAAAAAATACATACAATAAATAAAGTACAATTACTCCAAAAAACAAACTTTCCCTGTTCATGACAACTAAGCAAACTCTATCCACTGATGAAGACCATGTGATGCGGTTGAAAGCTCTGGGAAAAGCTGGTAAGTGAGGTGAGCTGGGACTGGTAAACACAAAGAGGACAGGAATTCTCATTTCTAGCTGATATAGTCAAATCTGCTAATCACTTATTAAAGGACCATGAGATTTGCTATCTCAAAAAGAATAAATAGGCAATGTTAAGAATAAATATTTAACTATTTACTTTTACAAATGATGTGCACTCACAGATCGAAGATGTTTTGTAGATTGAGAATGAGCTGTTACATTGAACATACAGTACATACATGAACATACAACTTGCGGTCAAAGAGGGAAGAGCGTCACATTTTTGTTTCAGCTTCTACTGTTTGCATAAGACAGTGTTCTGCCTGCGGGGCTCAAGTCAGGGTAAGAGAGTGCATGTGTTTATTGTGCACAGTTTAAGCTGTGAGTCAAGATTACTGTTCTGCAGGCAGCAGACATGAGATTTTCAAAAGACAAGACAGAAGAACAACTCTTGGAGAACATTTAAGGCAGAAAATGAACATGAATGACAGCAAGGGTGTTTGTTTTCAGTGTGGTAACTGAGCATATTGATCATTCTATGATTAATCAGGTCAGTATTATTGTCTGAAATGAGTCATATAGGTTCATTTTTATAGGTGAGAAAGACCCTTATTACACCATTCATTATTCATTATGCTTAAAGGGTTTTACGTGTGTGGCTCGAAGGAGGGCAGTGCTGGTCTGTCGGTTGGTCTGTCCACTAATTTGGTCCAGACTCAAATATCTCAAAAGTTTTTGGATCAATTGCCATTAAATTTTGTACAAACATGCATGGTCCCAAGAGGATGAATCCAAATGACTTTGGTGATCCTCTGACTTTTCTTCTAGTGCCACCATGAGGTTGACATCATTGGTTTTCAGTGAAATGTTTCGACAGCTATTGGATGGATTGCCATGAAATGTGGCACAGATGTTCAGAGGATGAACCCTCAGGACTTTGGTGATGCCCTGACTTATCATGTAGCGCCACCAGCAGGTCAAATGTTTCACTTACGGCTTTATCCCACCAGGCGTGTCTGCGTCATGTTCTGGCTGCAACATGGCCACCGGAGCTGATCGCGACTACTCTAGTCAATGCTTGTGATCCCACCAGACGCGCCACAGTGTGTCCCAGAAGCCTCTCAGAAGCGGCTCTCCACTCCACTAAACCTAGCCTATTTTTGACGGAAGCCACGTCTAGCTGTACATAGCAGATCAGCCGGGCAGGAAGTCAGACACAGGAACAGCATAGAGCATCCGGTCTATTTTCAAAATAAAATAGCCTGTGAAGAGTCCCGATCATACTTGATGTAGTGATGTGATAAAACAAAACAAAACCACATCGTAGTCGGAACGCAATGCAGCCAGGCCTGGCAGAATCAAAGCTTCACTGTATTCATGGTTCCTCGAAAATGAATCCTATTGACTTTTCCTAATGCTACCATTAGGGTCACATTTGTGGTTTAGAGTGAAATGTTCCAACAACTTTTGCCATGAAATTTGGTACACACAATCATGTTCCCTTAAGAATGACTTTGACTTTTCATCTAATGACATCATCAGATCAAAAAATTTTCATTTGTCCAACACTTTGGTTTAGCTGCAAAATAAAATATACCTGCAAAACAAAGTCAGCTTTACTTTGAGTTTGGTGCTAATAATTAGCAAACGTTAGTATGCTAACACACTAAACTAAGATGGTTAACATGGTAAACAAGCATGTTAATATGCTGTTGTTGGCATTTAACTAAATTTTCTTTCCATATTCCCTCCCACACTTTCATACTTCCACTTTCCTCTTCCTCCTTATCCGAAAAGATATCTGCCCCCGCCACCTGCTTCAAAACCCAGACATCTAATGGACTGATCTCCTCAACGATCTGTAGATTTTTCTTTTTTGTTTTCGTCGTTTTTATCTTAATTTCAGGGTCACCTCATGGGTCCAATTCCCTGCAGCGTGCAGACAATCGGGTTGAGAGGCCCAGACTTTAGGGACAGAACTCTGACACACTAAAGGACATATGTCTACAAACACACACACACACATAGACACACACACACACACACACTTGCATACAGACAGAGGAAGCTGGGAAACTAAAGGAAGCTATGGTGACAATCTATTTCCCCTGTTCAGCAATTACCAACCATTCAACTCTGCACTGAGGCTCATTACATCCAGGCCTGGAATGACATTTGGAAACGGTTGAAGGGGGCCCGTTCAGCGCTGCACTTTGTTGTTGTTATTATTATTGTCTGTGCTGAGAGGAGCCCATTAGCACATACTCTGGTCCTCCCTCTGCCTCTCACCACCTGCACTAAAGAAGCAACTTCAACTGATGTCCCAAATCAGATGTTTGCTTGAAACTGATTTGCTCTCTCAACAGGAAATATCACAGTCCTACATGAACTGATAATACTGTAATATATTTTAAAAAGCACATAAATGACAGATAAGCATTCAGAAAAAGCAAAATACAGTTGAAAGATACTGAGTAGGAATATTTAGACATATGAAATAGGGTTAAGAGTTAATAGAATTTTAAGATAATTTCAGAATTTTATTAGTTTAATAATAATGTTCCAAGTGAGTCAATCCTTAACTTATGTAGCTTTTTCCTATGGTCAGACATGTTTACTTCATAATTATGAAGATACTTTAAAGGATAGGACATTTTAAATATTTAATATTTTCATATGTCTGAGCCCCAAATATATAAATATCTGTTAGAATGAGCATACACTTTTCTACTTTACATTTTAGAAAACATTTATTTCATTTCTACAGTTTCCTTTTTTCTTAATGCAGCACATAATATTAAAAGGAGATATATATATATATATATATATATATATATATATATATATAATGTGTCTGTTGATGTTTGGTACAAACACATTATCTCATTAAAAACACAGACACTGCAGCCTTTTGTGCACCAGAACTTTAGTTAAACGTGAAAGATCTCTTAAGTGCACTCTTGCGTTTAAGTACACCAGCAGTATCTGTAGAAACAGGCAGGTTTAATGGTTTCCCTGAAGAGAAAAGGCTGTGTTTGTTATGTGATTTAGGTGAGATTACAGATGAAGTCCATTTCACGTTCTGTGCTCATTATATGATGACTTAAGGGCTATACTTATTAGTAAAATGTGAGATCTTCTGGATGGATGATTATAAAATTTAAACCTTTTTTAAGCAGATTTGTTTTGTATTTGCTGAGCTTGGGACAGAAGAAGAGAATCATTTAAAATATATTTTAAAAATACATACACCATTCTGTACTGACCACAGGAATAAGAAAAAAATATGATTTGTACATGTTTATATTCCACTACAGCAAATATGAGAAAAAAGCAACAACTTTGCAATACAGAAAATGTATTATGACATGTAGAACAAATGTGAATAACATTTAGTGCATTTTATCTTTTTATTCAGACTGCAACACTGTCATATAATGAGATCCTGCAGCTTACTGATGACTATTATGCTATAATCTTATTACACACAGGCTCACAAATTGCTGCACTTTGTAGCTGTCAATCATAAGAAAACAGTAAAGAATAAGATATGAATGAAAACTGAATCAAATAAGATTCTGTCTTACTCAGTATTAATTCTACAGATTTTGTTATGTTATTTGAGGGCTAATATAAGGGCTAAACACTGAATTGATTGGACGGTTTTAGTACTGTGAATAATACATTTGTTTGTCTGTTTGTTTAGTAAATGGAAAAATAATGTGAGCAGATGTTTTACCCTATCAATCTGTCAACAATGAATAGTAATTTAGTTTTAGGAAGAAATATCCTTTAACATTTTTCTAATCTTTTAATACTGTGTTTTTCTGTTGCTATACTGTACGGTTGCTAACAGACATGCAGCTATGCAGACATTCAGCTGTAATATTGTGTGGTACAGACAGCACTCTGGCAATGGCTTCTAATGACATTCTCAGCTGTTGAACTATTGACTCTATAATAGATTTGCATGGACACATTTTTGTTTGCTGTGATGTGTAGATTATAAAAACAAACTTTTATTATTATATATAACTTAAAATCCAGAATTGGATATTTACTCTTTTCAAACATCACACATTTTAACATCGACTAACAGCCTCAACATGCACTCACTCCTGTATCAGAGTCTCAGATAATATACTTCAGAATGAAGGAAAACAAAGCTGGTAGTTAGACTGGCAGTGTTTCAACAGGTGGTGCTGCACTGCAAATACATATTAGGCCTTAAACACACTGCTGGTCCTTTCTTCTTCCTGAAAAGGAAACATGAACAAGGCAAACTTAGATTATGTTGCAAATGCAAGTCAAGCATATTTCAGTATGGTTAAAAAATCAATCAATAATGCAAAATGTTGTTTGTGTTTTTAATTATTTATAAATAATTTCTAACAGATTTTTATTACTTAGTTCTGAGTGCATACATTAGCTTTTCTTTCTTCCCTCAACATGGAGGGAAGTGGTCCACCTCACTTGGTCCAGAAAAAGATGAAAAACATATAACTAAACAATTAAATGTAACATAGGCTGATATTTGATGAATGACACCACTAAAAGTAACTTAGTAAACTGATACGTTTACAGCTGAGAGAGAGAGATTTTTTTATTAGAACTCTACATAAATTAGGAAATACTTCCAACAAAAAATTTTTTTTTGAAAAACAAATGAAATTCCATTCACTTAACATTCATCCCACAGACATTTATAACTTGGGCAAATAAAACCAAAACTGCATGGTTGGATATCACTAGACGTAAGTAAGAAAATATGTTTTTGTAATTTGGGTGAACTGAACCTTTAAAAGACAGACAAACCCAGTCTAACCTCAGGAGGGAGGTAGAGGCTTCCAGCTTTCACAGCCTCTTTTATGGAGGGAAAAGTGTCAAAATTTCCCCCCCAGCTCTTTCCACTGCTGACACGCTGCGCCAAGAACGACCACAGACACACACATGCACAAACCCAACACACGCACATGCACACACACACACACACACACACACACACACACACACACAATCACGCACACATACACACACACACACACACACGCACACATACATACCAGGCTGGCCTGCTGTAGCTGCGGGAGAACAATATCAGACACTGACAAATCAACAACAGTTGGTTGTGAAGACAGTTAGGAGAGCGAGGCAGGCAAAGGTTGAAAGGTTGGAACAGCCAAGATGTCGGCCTCTATGAGGTGTCAAACGATTCAGCCAACTAACGCACAGTACCTTCACCGCGTACCTGCTACGGCTAAAGTGCATGTATACACGTGTATATGTGTGCACATGTATACATGCACTTTGGTGAGCTGTAGCAAACACCCCATCAACACACTACACCTCAGTTGAAAAAGATATCTAGGCGTGCGTATAGGTACGTGTTGTAAGTGGAGCTCATGTTACATTTGGCGCGCTGTAGCAAATGCCTACACGCCTACACACCAACACCCCTAACCTAGAACTTATATCAAGACAGCTCATTGTATTTTCACCACTATTCCACCAGGGGGCATTTGACTTTTTTGTGAAAGGTGCTCGCTCAGTGTATACCAGTTCCATTATATATTATGTAGTGGGGTACACTCTCGTCCTCTGCTTGAGACACCCAGCAAAATTAAAATAAGATATTGTTGGTCCCTTTAACTTCACAATGTGCAGGGTTTGTGTTGGTTTGTCATTTAAAATATCCAGGCAGGCTGAGTCACAATCATTATCAGTTCTTCTGGCCAGTGTGTGTGCTGATATTCCTAAAATGAAAGATGATGATGAAAAATAATAATGTTTTATTTTCCAATGATCTATATTGACTATAGGCAAAATGTTTCTGATGGGATTCCATTAGCTTGCATATACTCTTGTGGTTTTGTCGTGGTCCTGTATAGCTCAGTGGTAGAGAATATGGTGCTCTGTCATTGCTCTTATAACACCAGTGTTAGGGGTTCAATTCTCCCTGTGACCATCCATCCTGAAAAATGATTCCAGTCATTCCGTTGTCAAGAACTTGGTGTCCTAGTACTAGAAGTCTGGTATTGAAAGGCAAGCATCTATTACCAACAATATCTGTGTGTGGCCTTATTTGATAGCCTACTGACATCATTTATTCTACACGAAAGGTTGTGACGAGTCAACCTAGGCTATATCTTTGGTTGTATGTGGATTAGACCTTAGACCAAGGTCCCAACTCACTTGGGTGTCTATCATAAAGAGTAGTGGGTTCCCCGACGTTCCTGGGCAAAAATACCACTCAGGCGTCTGACATTAAGACCACCTAATCACCCCTCTCCTTAACTGGCTGATATCAATCCTTGTCTTCCAAACCTTTGTGTGTGTGAGTTGGTGCCTGGTGCCAGTGTATGGCAGCAAGTGGTCCACGTCCATGGTTGCTTGCATGTTTGTCTGATTGCTGATTCCAGCTTAGGTTTGGTATTTCAAGTTCAAGCCGCAATAAATCTTGCCTAATGCTATAATGTTTTCCTCTTTGGCCAGGGAATAATGGCAATAACATTAATACATGTTAAGGGGCATAATTGACATTTAAAAATGTATTGTAATACTTGATAGATCCTGTACAACATCTTAACATTACTTACTATTAATGATAAATACTGAGACAAGTAGATAAGTAGCATTTTAGACTATGTAGCTAATGTGCACATCACACAATTAATCTTTGTGGTTTAACCCTCGTGCTGTGTTCGTTTCATGTTTTCATTGCTTGTGTTAACGTCCTAAATTGGACGGTCTGTTTTAACTGTTTGTGAAGCAAACATGAGGCACTTATTAACACCAAATGCCGTGTAACACCTTTTAATCAACTTCATTCCCAGTCATTATCACAAGTTCTGCACTTCTCTTTGGAGTCCACGGTCTATAGCCCTCATCTACCTGAAATTATACCATTAGTTTTTGAGTAAAAGACGCAGGCTACAATTTATGTTATTTTGACTATAGTTAACACCAGAGGACAACATGTTGAGAGATTATCAAAGACTATAGTATCTGTCAATGTTTAGCCAGGACATTGTCTTGAAACCATTTGAAATTTTATAATAATGCTACATAAGACATCTTTTGTGTTTCTGGTGAAAACTGACCGTTGTGATTTCATTCACAAAGTACAATCAAAACTTATTTCCAAATAAACATTTATTTTATCAACATCATAAACTCAACTTCAAAATATAGATGATAGTATAAAATATACAACATAAAATATACAGAATAATCCTATTTTCTTGTCTCTCTGTGTGTGTGGATGTGTGAGTGTGCATCATATGTATGTGCGACTGTGTTCATGAGTGTTGACAGTGGCATCCCTGTGTAGTGTGCTCATCAGAATGACATCCTTGCTTTATTTTGGACAATATGAGACAAGGGTATGTGTCTTTGTGAAGTAAAACTTTGAGGGGAATCGAGCCCTATTTCTTGTTGCCAGCAGTGCGCTACACGGGAGCGCGCACCTTTCACAAAAAAGTCACATGCCCAGTGGTGGAATAGTGGTGAAACCCATTGAACTTTCTTGATATAAGTTCAAGGTTAGGTGTGTTGGTGTGTAGGCATTTGCTGCAGTGCACCAAAACTAAACATACACCCCACTTACAACGTGTACCTATACACACACCTAGTTATCTATCGACTGTAAGGTGTAGTGTGTTGATGTGACATATGTGTGTATATAAGAGTACATGTACAGGTAGGTGTGATGTATGTAGCAATAAATCAGTTGAAACGTACATTACACGCGCACGTCCTGTCAATTGTGTGATCACAACAATCGTGGGAACACCACATCTATATGAAATGACCACCGCCAGTGTGACACCTACGTCACACATGTGTAACGCCTGTGTCTCCATTGTGAGTCTATGTAAATTGTTGGCATGTGTTTAGAGGTTTGGTCAGATCTTAGATGTCTTAAGTAGGCGCTAGTGAGGCGTTTGACGTTAGTTGGCTAAATCATTTGACACCTCATATGCCTCTGCATGTGAGGGTGCCAACAACTGTGTGTGTATGTGTGTGTGTGTGTGTGTGTGTGTGTGTGTGTGTGTGTGTGTGTGTGTGTGTGCTGGGGGATGGTAGAAAGAGTGAAACTTTGGCAAGATATGGAGACCCAAGTTTAAGTCGTGGGAATATACATAACAGCTCGGCTTTGTTTGCTACTGCTGGTGAGATAAAAAGATCCATTCACTTCTTTTGTTTATTTGTCTATTTTTAATTATTGTCATTCATTTTTTTATATGACTGAAGTCAAAAATACAGAGCCCACAGGGGTCACGTGTCGTAGAATCAAAATATTGGGTGGAATACGAGCGCACAGATTGGCAAACCGAGTGTACAGATTAATAAACCGTGCACACGGATTTCCACTCAATATTTTATTTGTGATTACAGAAAAAGTTAGAGGCAAAAACTGGTTGTCATATTCAAGCGCAGCCACCTCTGTTGCCACATCAAGTCAAGTCAAGTCAAGTCAAGTCAATTTTATTTATATAGTGCCAAGTCACAACAGAAGTTATCTCAGGGCACTTTTCACATAAAGCAGGTTTAGACCGTACTCTTTAATTTACAGAGACCCAACATTCCCCCATGAGCAAGCACTTGGCAACAGGCAAGTTTACATTTACATCTGTATAAATGAACCGCAAACACATATTTATTCCTGCTGCATTGTGTTCCGGTAACAGATGTTGTTCTGGAATTGTATCTATCATTTTAGTCAGTACAGCTGATCTCACAGCACAGCTGCTGTCATTAACCTGTATTTTTTATTTTGTTAGATGATGTCCTGATCTGCAGCAGCTTGGTAGTGACTGCTCATCATATCCTATAGTATAAACAATACAACAGAAACATACTGTATGCAACTATGTTGCAGTATGTTGTAATATTTGCACATATACAAATGAGAACAATTATATCATGAGTCTGGCTTCATTAAAACATAGTATAGGTGATCACAGAGAGTAGGAGAAGCCAGAACGGAGGTTTAACGTCTTGGCCGTCAAATGGGCATGATGTGCCAATCCATGCCCTCAGTCTGCCAATGCACGTGCACATTTTATTTGAGACCGTCCTCCCAACAAAAACGACACAATAAGTCGTAATGTCAGTCGCCCAAAAATGACCTATAGTTATGTTTGAGTGACAGATGCTATCTAGCGGCAGTAGTAATTCTGACCTGAAGCAGTGGCGCAGTTTAGATAACATCTTTATAAGTTGACCTATAGGATGGCCTATCCCAAACTGTGGACTTTATCACAGGAGATTGCTGTTCATGTCATGATTACAACCACAAGTGTCACATTTCCAACCACGAGTCGGGACAGTTTTTTAAAAACCTTAACTTCGATCCTCCCCTAAACCTTAACCTCGTGGTTATTATTGTTGCCATGACGATGAAGGCGACCTAACTTTGAGGAAGTAGTAACTTCAACCCGCACCACATGTTTCTCTAACCTTAACAAAGTGATCATTTTAGCCCAAACCAGGATCTTTCCCTAAATCTAACCAAGTGGGTGGTGTGCCTTAACCTAACCAGACCATAACCATAGCGTCACATCATAAAACATAATTAGTTTTTAACAGTGATTTGTAACTGTTTTTGAAAGCACGTGAGTTGTTCTGGAGTGCACATGATCAAACAACGTATTTGGTCATTTAATTTGGAGGATTTGTGTTATTTCTACCATGACCGCTGGGGGGCTCTGTACAAAAATCACCATCGCAGTCCACATGTTAAGTCAGGGTCTGTGTGCTATGGGGTCTGATCCAGAAAGCTGATTTTGTGAATTTGTTCTTTGAATAGCGGGCTCTGCCCTTACATTGAAATATTACACACAGTGGATTCACCCTCAGCTCAAAATAAAATGTAAGCAACCTTTCTTTTTTTGTGAGTGGAAGAGTCTACAGCCATGTTGGCAGCACTGTGAGGCTGTACTCAAACAATGACTAATCATCCATTTCTCATGGTGTGATTGGTCATACTGATGGGGTGTTCCTGTCATAGTTACCAAATCAGATTGGAGATTACTTGTGACTAATGCAAAATAGACATCTAAAAATTTCTAGCACAGAAAATTGGTAAACTATGAATGAGTGGACTACACTGAATAAAACGTAACTTGACTCTTTTCTAACATAGGTTCTTTCTCTGAAGCTGCTCACACTCCATTACAGTTCACAATAATATTTCTAGCTCCCCATAAAATGAAGGCCCACCCTTTTATTTCCCCGTTGCCATGGTGAATGGTAGGATCCTTCACATCCATGGGTGGTGGCTTTTTTTAGTCACTACTAAGTCAGTGTTAACATACTCATACATTTAACTACTGAGTTCAAGGTTAGGTTCAGGTTTCAAATAAATAAATAAATAAATAAAAACACAAATATTGATTTATTAGTATTACAGCAGATCGCAGTACTTTCAGATTCTTAATGGGCGACACACACAAACTCACACACACAAACTCACACACAGAGCTGTAGGCAGCAGGATCAGCGCGCCACATCAAGAGTGCACTCTCAGATCTGATCTCAACTCTACAGTGTAGTTCTGGTCTGCTGACTCTATGGCTAGGAGGGATGTATGTGTGTGTGTGTGTGTGTGTGTGTGTGTGTGTTCCGTCTGGGTGGTCAGCCAAAACATTAGCCAGCCCAGATGTAAACAACAACCAGCTAATGAGGCACAGTAGCCATGAACCTGCTGTTTATTTGTACAGTGATACATCAAAATGACACCGTCTGCTGCAGAACCATATCATATTTATGTTGATTCTATTCTACATTATTCCAAAGTATATAACCTCTGATTTAGCTGAATACTCTTCATATTTTCTTTTCTTCTTTGGTCTGTAACCTAAAGGAAAGAAGAAAAGAAAAAGAGAAGAACCGAAGCAACAAATATCCCCTCCCACAACTGCACACTGTAAAATAACTTCAATAAATAGAACTCTCAATAAAGAGTGTTAATGTGCCTTTAAGCAAGGCTGTGAGCAACAGTGGAAGAATTAAGTTGTTATTAGCAGCTCCACATGGTTTTGTGAATATTTAACAAAAATAATAACACAAATATATAAAAATCATATGCACAGCCCTCAAACATTACAGTCTTTAGAAGGTGGGATGTGGAAACCAGTCACCAACAACTAACTCCAGCTCTTTTCACTCATAAAAAACATATTTTTAGAGTTGAAATGGTCATGCTTAAAGGGTCAGTACACCCAAATCACAAAACAAACATACTTTCCCATTTAACCGAAGTGGTATCTGGCCACGCAGACAGTTTTGGATTTCTTTCCTGAGGTTTTGCAATATCTCTCTGAAATTCCTGCCTCCACCCAAATGCAGGTGGATGGAATTTCATTTGTGGTGCAATAAAAATGTGTGAAAAACTTTTGAAAAACGGTAACCCTATTACTCTGGATAATCCACAGACCTCCCTGTCAACATTTATCACTGGAACTACTTTCTACCAACAAAAACTGACAAACTATTGTTTCTGGAAACCACTGTTGAATTTCTCCAGTGTCATTTTTCATTTAGATTTTTCATCTGGATGGTTAGATACTGTAGGGGTAAGTGGTAATGCGTTTTTTCGTATATTTTCATTGAACTCACCCGTTAATTTAACCTTTTACGACTATTCCGAATTTGGTAAAAAGAACAAAAAAGGTTAATGATGCAACGCGTGAGTCCAATTTCATGTGATCCTTTTGAACATAGTAAACATGCAGAATGATTGAGTTATTTCCCACACCCAGTGTCACAGTGACACGGAGGGAGGAGAAAGGAGAGAGAAAAAAGAAGAGAGCAAAACAGAGTTTGAGGGTGTAAGAGAGGAAATGCTCTCTCTCTTACTCGTTCTGTCTTTCTCTCTTTCTGAGTTAATCATTGAATTAAGAGATTAGAGAAAGAGAGCTGAGATTACCGGAGAGACTCTGAGGATTAAGGAGTTCAAACATGAGTGTTAGCCAAACGGAGGATTCTCTGAGCAACACAAACATCACTCGGCCAACCTTGCCAGCTCCGATGCTACGCTGTAAAAATGAAAAACTTGAAATTGTCTGCCTTAATGATTGTTTATTTTCTTGTGAAAAATTGAGGCTCACTAAAATTATCAGTGAGCTACCTGCAGGATAGCCAACTTCACTACATACCGATTTTGTCATCTTGGTTACAACGGGGTCTCCTAAAACATTTTTGCAGGGATTCATGTCCACCATATTGTCTTCTCCTCTCCACTTCTTGGAACTACTTTACTAGTGAAATCCTAATTTTTCAAGTTTGCCTGCCGTTTTTTAAATTCAGTTGGGTTGTGAGTACTTTACTCTTATGAAGTTACCCAAGAGTCCTAAAAATACACAATTCTTGGTTTGTTCAGGTTTTTAAAAAAAAAGAAAAGTCAACTCTCTGTTTAAAAGATTACAAGTTTACAGAACATCTCAGTTTTGTTAAAAAATTGAAAAGCTAAGAAAGATCCAGACTCAAAACTCAAATTTATTTAAGTATGTTGCCTTTAAACTCTGTGCATTGTCAACATTTTTACAGTATATGTGACAAAAAAATCTTGACAGGAAAATGCTTTTATTTGATCGTCACAATGATCAACAATTTCACATTTTATCTTTGCTCTTTAGAATACTCGGAGAGGTGAAAAAAGAATGTAACTGCTTAGCTGTCCATACTGTACCGTAAGATGTTGCCTTTATCAGTTGAACATATTCATATAGCACATGTTGCATTTGTGTACTTTTTACATACTGTATGTACACATTTTACATTTATACCACCATAATGCAAAGTGCAGTCCATTTTGAATCTCCCTCCTATTCAGTCAATAATTAACCTCATTTAAATCCATTTTTACATCCCTCCATCCACATGCATGTCAGTTTAAAAACATTTTGACAGAAAGCACCTGTGACTAACAGTTGTTTTCATGATAAAATGTACATTTTTCAGCATCTTATGGGTTATAATTTCCATGATAGCATACATTTGACTGAATGAAACCAAAGTTGTTGTTCCCCAGAAGAAAACTTAACACAGTGAAGTTCAGTTATTCCACAGAATAACATTTACTATTTAAGCACTGTACTATTTTACAATAATTAGGAAGAGCAACTGCGAAAACATTTTTCATAATAATTACCTCATAATGTCAGTATCATCAAGACAAATCCATCTCCTGTCTTGTATTTGGCAATGATAATGATGAGAACTCTAGTTGCAGTTGTACTTAAAGTGTATAAAGTAACAATTGTATTAAGAAAAGCAGTTAGATCACCGACTGTCCTGACTGCTAGTCAGCAGGCACGCTGAGTCTTGTCTCCTCTGTCTCCCCACCCTTTACACTGATTTAAAAGGTGACTGCTTACGTAAATGGTCTCACAGACACACACAAACACCACTAACACACACACACATACATTAACTCGCAAGAGCACGTGGACACATTTGTGCACACTCAGCTTTTGCTTCAGGATGCTTTAACACAAAATACTTGGCATCGTAGCAAAGTCTGAGCTGTCTTCAAAAGAAACTTGTGAGCTGTTTTTTGATAGTAAGTCGAGACAACAATATGTTTGTCATTTAACTGGTTAACATAGGAACACACATTTTCTTTGTGTTCTGCATTTCGATGCCAAGAACGAGGTTAGAGCAGATGGGTTTAGACATTTTTAAAAACATCAGAGTATGTCACAACCTGTGAACCTGGGGAAAAAATTCCACATATGAAATCTATGAGTACTATAAGTTGTTGAACTTTTGTCATGAACACAATAATCATCAACATCTGAAATTTTCAAATGGCTTCACCCTCACCAGATGGTTACATATTGGTTGGTTTGTAACCATGAAACAAAAAAGGCATCATCAAGCAACCTCCTAAAAATTACATTTATTTACTTCTAATTTGCAGCAGCAAATACATTTTGTCAGCAATGTATTGCTGGCTGGAATATAAATCAACATAAGTATGATTTTGTTGATTAACGTATGTGCAAAAGTCACAAAATGTTGATACTGGATGCATCTGCTAAATGTTCACTGACAACGTATTTCAACATTTCCCATGTAGCAACTTAAGCATTGTTAAAGCAGACATATTATGCTTTTTGTGATTTTCTGTTATTTATATACTGTTGTGTAATGTGTAATGATGTCGGATACCTCAAACCATAAAAGTTACAAAACTTGATGTTAACGGATGTAGTAATGCTCCCTGCAAGTCAAAAGCCAGGGCTTCAACCTGCTCTGAGGGCTTCGTTTGGGACCTTTTTTTTCTACCTCAGCCTTTATCGCTAAGGTTTTTCCATGTGTTTTCCACATTGTCCACACTCATACTTCGGATTGGATTTCTCGAACATGTACAGATGTATTTGAGAAGTTGACATTTTAGTGAAGAATGAGAAAAAAGTAGTTAAATCCTACAGTTTGTTGCATGGTTTGCTGATGTAGCCTCCGGAGTTGGCAGAAGTCTCCCGAGAGGCAGATTCCGAGAGCTGGCCAATCAGAACAGGGGTTGGGGGGGGGCAGTGTCTTAAAGAGACAGGAGCTAAAACGGCCTGCCGAAACACAAGACACTTTATTAACATTTAACCAAAACCACGATATTTCCCTAACCTCAACCAAAGTGCTTTTGTTGCCTAAACCTAACCACACACAGGATTCAGAAGGCAAACCCAAGTCTCCAGTGTCAAAGTGCTGTACTTTGTACACCCATTATCCACCCTGACCCTCCCTACAACTTCTGTGTGCTATAAAAGTGTATCATACTCAAAAACCTTCCTACTCAACATTATCCTGGCAGGAATTACATTTCCCTCAAAACGTAATTGGCAAGACAAATTAGTAGTATAAAAATTACATTTGTAGGAGACTGGGGTTGTTTTATTATGAGCGGGTCAAGCATATTAACACAAATACAGTGATGAATCCTAATTATCACAAGTTGACTCTTTAAAATACCTTGTTATTTTTATTGATATAGATTATTCTTTTAACCTCTCTATAGATGCTGTTATTAAAAAAGTAAGCCAAGATCTGAGCTTTCTTTTAATGTCAGGAAAATATTTCGCAACGATTATGCCAATAATGTTTATTATATAAGTCCCTTTTTTTACCTTTGAAAAGTTTTCATAATTTAATCATTGTGATATGTATGAGGCTCCTAAATTTTCATTGATTCATATTCTTTTTTTTAATAAATGCATCCACTTTAACTAACCAGTTTAACTGTAGCAGCTCTGCCTTTCTTTTCCTTTATTGTCTGTGACGCAGGTAAAACATTATTCCGTTTCAAGGTTCCCTTTCATTGAAATAATTTACTAATAACACGTTAAATCCAAAATATCTTCTGGATTATTCAAAACTAGGGTTTTGTCACATCTTGAAATCAAGTTGGTCTATGTTTTAATCCATATATTTTATACTTTCATTTACATTACATTTAAATTTTGCGACTTACAAGTGAGGCAGGACAATCAAGCATTAGAGGAACGCACTGGCACTGGAATAGGGGAGACAACAGGACTTTTTGTCCCCCCACTTTCGGGTGTAATGGCAATAAAGTGGTAACGCCTAAGCCAGGGATCACGGTAAGCCTACTGTAACATGTTGGACCTGATGACTTGGACATGAACAAAGTGTTAAATAGCTTTTGCTTTGGGAGTGATAGGTGCACTCAGTACTTTGGAAAATAAGCCTAGGGGACTAAACCTCGCTCTGCTGCAGTGCTGTCTATTTGTATGTTAGTAGGCATATTGGATGTAAAGACTCTTCTTTTTTATTAAGATTCTTTTGAACCTTTAATAAAAAAAAAAACATATAAAAAAACATATTGACTGGTTGGGTGGTTGATTGATTACAGAGTAACAGTTCTCAGAGTGAAAAACATAAGGGTCTGTATCAACAGGAGCCAGGACGTTCCATTTGAGTCGAACCTTTTTAGCCACTTGTTTTTTTAAAAAAGCTGCTACCATTTTGATCTGGAAGTACCCTGATGAAAAGAAGAAATGCATTTCTTTTATTTCTTTCTTATATTTTAGTTATACAAAAACAGTAGGCTAGGCAGAGATTGAAAGGCAGTTGACATGAAAAAGTTCATTAGCCTATGACATCATCCACAGCTGGCTGTCCCCCCACTTCAAAACTCATTCCGGCACTGCTGGAGGACAGTGACTCAAACAGAGTTAAGTGTTTATCTTTTTATGATGCTTTGCTGCAAAAAAGAATGTCCTTGCTTATATTTTATACTTGTAATGAATTACTGTCATTACAAAGCTTTTGTTGAGTGTGAAAGGACAAAACAAAATGTCAACTTAATAGTATTTTCCAGAGCTTTTCAACTGATCTCAGGTCTCTGCACTGTCAGAGAATATAGTTTAAAGTACTGTAACATGTCTATAAATCTCTCTGTGGCTTAGGACCAAATTACATCTCTGACTGTCTTTTACCACGGCGAGGCAACACTTAGTTACTGTGCACCACAAGGCTGGAACAAACTTCCAGAGGATATGACACATGTTGCAACTTTGACCATCTTTAAATCCAGGTTAAAACTTATCTTCTGCACTGCCTTTGACTGTAATTTAAGCATTCATAGATCTATACCTATCCTGTATTTATGTCTCTGTTCTTACTTTTTAAATTTCCTTTAAAATGTTTATTTTCTTTTCATTTGTATTTTAATGTTTTTATGCTGTTTTTAATTTTTTAAATGTTTATATAAAGCACTTTGAATTGCCTTTGTGTATAAAATGTTAATAAATTAATAATACATCTCAAGGGGATTATCCTATAATAAAAAATTAAATACATTTTTTTTTAACTTTCTCACTATTTGTTTGCTAACTCATCTATTGATCTCCATCCATCATTTCAGTTTAATAGGGAAATTTGTTAAATATGTAAAATATTGGCTTTCACTCACTGACTCAATCACTGAGTCACTTTTCTAACAATATGGAAGTCCGTTCGTATCTGATCTGAGAGCCTCGGAGTTCAACTCTGGACAGGCTGATGAATGAGGGCAATTAGAGCTTTCTCATTAATGTTGTTTTTAATTCAGCCCATCCACATAGGGTATTCATCATCTCCCTCTGGTACCACGCATGCATGTGCATGTGTTTGTTTATGTGTGTGAGCATACGTATGTTTTGATAGTGAAAAAAAGAGACAGAGAGTGAGTGGAAGAAGGAGACGAGGAAAGAGAGAGAGAGAAAGAGTGATCAGGAAACAGAGGCAGACAGAGAGAGAGAGAGAAACAAATGTCGACCGTCCAGCTCCTCAGTCTGTTTCTTTTGGCTTGATGTCTGTTACTTGAGCAGAGTGGGAGAGAGGAAGCGAAGAGTGAGGGAATTGCTCAATTTGAACAGACACACACAAATGATCCATGACAACTGCGCACACACACACCTGTAAATGTCGTGTTTGTTATGATGATGATATGAGTGTACTGTAATGATTTTTGTTTTCTTCTTCATATAGTCATTTTTCTTTGTTGGCACCCAGACAAATTTGAAGTTGAAGATAAAGCTCTTCTCATTTTTGCAGGAACTTGTATGATTCATAATATATTATGATTGCTATCATTATTAATGTTGATGATAATGATGATTATGATGATAGTGATAATGAAAAAGAAAAGGGAATTTGGAATTTGGAGATGTTTGCCCATGATGACAATGATGATACATTAATTATGACCATTGCTGAGCAGTTGGGCATTACGGAGAAACGCATTACAGTAATGTGATAGAGACCCGAAGTGAGACCAGATCTTCCTGGCTCTGTTCCAGAAGAAAGAAAACCTCATTCAAAATCCCATAGACATTGGTAGTAATGTAAATAAGCAAATATCCAGCCTTGAAACATTGCCTTTCTCAACATTAAGTCATGTTGTTCACTCAATATGTTTAGACAAGGACAGTATTTTCTTAGAAAATAGTCTTATTCCAGGTTTCATTTTTTTCTTGGCCTTTGACAAACAGCATTTCCCATAAGCTCTAGACCTTCGCACGTTAGACATCACAGAAGACCATGGGAGAGTCGAAGGGTCTTGGTAAGTTCAGACATGTCTACCAGAGGACGTAACGGTGTAGACATTTTTAGGTGGTAGAAATTACAGCTAAAATGTTTTTAGCTAACACTAGCAGTAACGGCTAATGATCTAGCTAACGTTATTTACTGTGCAGGTCAAGAAGAAAAAGTCATGCTTGTCCTGCTCTGTTCAGAAAACAGGACCGTTCAAAAAGACTGAGGAGAGAGGACAAGTGCATTAAGTTTTTTTGAAAGCTAAATATACAGTGTCATCAAGTACGTCTTTATTAAAACAAAAGAGAAAATTCGCGTTGAGACTCAAACAACATATATGTTGTGTTCGGTTATTTTTCTTTTTTCCCCAATGTGCTATAGCTGAGGCAAATATTATATCTACTAGCTTTTGTTTTAACTAAAGGAACTGCAATTACTTTGAATTAAACTGTATACGTTAATTTAAATCTTCCTCACCAGAAGCGCTAAAAACCCTTCCTGTAAACATCTCATCCATAATGTTGTCACAATTTGTTACACATGTATGTATGTAGATGTGTACTTATAAAAATGAACTGTGTTGAAGTCCATAAGTAGACCGATTGTTTCTGGCCTTTCACCATTTAAAGACTCTGGGCTGTGGAATGTCTTCTCTTTATCTTCAGACCAATTAGCTAGATCTGCTCCTCAAAATGGGCACGCCCACCGCACCCCTCAGGCAACCAGCATAGTTAAGAGGACACACGCACATAAACAGACCCACACCAAACCAGAAACTGACATCCATGCTTTACTCACAAGTTTGCAAATAGAAACATGCTGATTCACACTGAAACACACACGCATAGACACACACCTAAAAACATCAAAGCTAACACACCTATAACAATCCACCTGCACACGCACACTTGAGATAAAAAAAACAGGGCGTGAAAATGAAATAAGTATCAAAGACATAATTGCGTACACGCATACACACAGGAAAAACAAGTACATACATTCCTAAACCAAACTTGGCCTTCACATCTGACAAACTTTAAGGAAATTGATGTCTGGTCATATTTCAGATGACATCTTGCATCAAGGGATTAGCGTGTTTGAGTACATGTGGTACTGCAGGTGATTAAGTACTGCATCTCGTGGCCTACATGCGGACAAAATGACCACAAAAAAATTGACAAAATGGTCAAAAAAGAGTTTGTGTGTCCTCCTGCCCTCTCACTGTGCTGTTAATCTCATCCGTTGTTCATTTTGATGTTGACGTGTAGGGAAAATTGAAGGGCAATGTACTCGAAGTTAAAAACTGAGGGACCGTCTTCCTCCAAGGAAACCAGGAAACGTGGAATCAAACTGTCTTGATTGATGGCCTTGAATGCCACTAAATATACATAGAAATTTTAAATACTGTATGTACACACAAACTGCATAAACTTAAGACACCTCATTGAGTTTGAGTTTGGAAAAAGTGTTCATACTGAGCAAAAAATTTGTGCGTATCCCGGAGCTTTATAGATCCTACCTCATAAACGTACAGAGACGAAAGGAAAATTTTGAGAGATGGGAGGGAAATAACTGAAAGAACAAGAGTTTCTGGTGAGCTCTCAGTACAGTCAGAGGCTGAGCTGAACACAAACACAGAGGCACACTCCGACAGAGACTGTCTATTGCAAGGTAGCTAACTAAATCTGAGCAAATGATGTAAGGCGAAAATTTGCTACACTTTCTGTCTGGACACACCTTAAAGGGGACACATTATGCTTTTTGTGATTTTCTGTTATTTATTTACTGTTATGATGTTGGATATCTATGCTAAACATGGTCAAAGTTACAAAACTTGAGGTGAAAGTATGTAGAAATGCTCCCTGCAAGTCAAAAGACAGGGCTTCAACCTGCTCTGACCTGTTTGTGAAAGCTTTCTACCTTGCTGGCAAGCTGACGTCGGCTCATTGTGCATGCCTATAAACAGCCGTCCATTCCGTAGCTTTTGTTGCTAAGGTTTTTCCATGTGTTGTTAGTATTGTCCACTCTCATATTTCGGATCGGATTCCGGCTCGAACATGTACTGGTGTATTCGAGAAGTTGACATTTAGAGTAAAGAATGAGAAAAAGTAGTGAAATCCTACTACTACTGTTTGTTGCATGGTTTGTTGATGTCGTCTCCGAAGCCGGCAGAAGTCTCCTGGTGGGCAGCTTCCAAGAGTTGGCCAATCAGCACAGAGTGGGCTCCTCAGGAGGGGGGCCTTAAAGGTGCAGCATGATTTAGTGGTATGTAGCAGTGAGGTTGCAGATTGCAACAAACTGAATACCCCCCATCCCCCTTCCCTTCCAAGTGTGTTGGAGAACCTACGGTGGCTGCAAAACTTTGGGAAAAACATGAAAGGGCCTCTCTAGAGCCAGTTTTTGGTTACTGTAGAAACATGGTACAACATGATGTGCTCCGTGGAAGACGACCTGCTCCCTATGTAGATATAAAGGGCTTGTTCTAAGGTAATGAAAACACAACAATTCTTATTTTCAGGTGATTATACACTAATTAAAAAATACTTATGAATATTATATTCCATTTCTGCCAAGTCCATTCCGCTAGATGCCCCTAAATTCTACACACTGCACCTTTAAAGAGACAGGAGCTAAAACGGCCTGTTTCAGACAGGCTAAACTAAGGTTCTGTGTAAAGGCTCAGAATGGGTTAAATAAAGAGTTTTTAAAACTATAAATCCTGCAAAGATATTCCAGTAGAGCTCCGGATTAAAAATATAGACCTGGAAATGTGCATAATATGTCCCCTTTAAGTCATTGCATCATCATTATGACATCTGTGAATTCTTCACTTATACAAATCTAAACTACTGAATAACTTTTGTGTCAATTAATTCAAAACTTGAACTATCATTCAAACATGGGAAAAACTGAAATAAGCAATCTGTAATATTCTGTTTAAATTCAGAGTTCACAGTGTATAAATGCAACAAGCAGTGCCTTATACTCTAGCAGGCCTTCGTAAAAATGTTTGTTTGACCCATTACATGCCCTGTTGCTCTATCAATAAACTAGCATATCTTGGCTGACGCAATGAAATGGTGCTGAATAGATAATGATGACACCAAACCATCTGATAGGTAATGTGACTAAGCATGTTGGAGTCAGCATAGATGGAAAAATCATGCATAAAGTTCAAGTGCCGTGAAGTAACGTTAGCTTGTCCCTCAAGTGAGGCAGCATGAATAAACAAATACCAGAAAATTAGGCTATGTTGGTTGTATTCAAAATGAACTCGTTACTTGTTAATTCTCATTGGGTCAAACTTGACTTTTTAAGAAGGTGACAGCCCTAATTTGTCTAGGACAGCAGAATGAAGCAGCCCCATATATCAGCAAACATTAATGCTGCTGAAACACTGAATACCTACCAGCTCCGGGGAATTTGTATGAGCAAAACAAAAAGATTTGGTTCTGGCCTCATTCCCAGTACCACTTCAAAACAAATTGACCACAGTGGTGATAATGATAATTGTGAGGTATTTCATCGTTTTGAAGTGGTTCAGCAGAGTTTAACATAGGTGATTTACAGACAACTTCTCCAAGTACTAATCCTTAGGACTATTCATGGATTACCGGATTACATGTACACTCGCTACAGATCTAATGAAACATGCACAAACATGAAACATGTACACACTTATTCATATTCACAATGGAAATGTGCCCATTTTATGAAATAAATTGCCACTCTCCATAAGTACAGGTGTGCAGACTGTGGGGTCAAAAGGAAATAAATCATTTATTAAATGAGCAGGATAAATGAGAAATTAATAAATAAATGTAATTAAATTGAAAAATAATTAATGGGTAAGAAATACATATAATATATTTGCTGTATTTGCTGTAACTATGTCATGGTCTCTCCTGGCTCCCTGGGTTGGTTGAAGATCTAGTGCCATCAAGTCAAAATTTGAATTTGTCTAATACTTTGGTTTCTAGGAATCTGGGGGCATTGGCGCTCAAATTTGGTAGATATTTTATTGGCTGATTCCAGTATTTTTATAAACATATCTTGGCTATGGCCTTGACTCCCTACACGCTGGTAACCAGTAACGTAATGTAAACTAGTAAGTTCTATTAGATCCTCCAGAATATCCTTTATACAAGATTGTACCATACCATTCCGTCGCACTGCATTTGGGCAGTCAGCCTTTCTCTGTGAAAGCCACAACTCAGTAGAACGCCCTACCTGATGATATAAAGAGCTGCATTTCCATCAGTACGTTTAACACCAAGTCTGCTAAAAGCTACTCACCTCTGTAACCACTGACTCTAAATTTCATCTCATGGTCCACTCATGAACGCAAATAATCTTGCTTTTAATTTGACAAGCATACATTAGTCAGTTCTAGTTGACATTGTGGGTGTATGTGATGTGCTATTGTGTGCAGCTTTGTATTTTGTATTATGCGTGTGTTTTTTTGCTTTATACTGTCTGTTATTGTGCTAATTTTCACAATTAAAACATATAACAGATATGTTTTAATTGTGAAAATTAGCTATAAGCTAACTCTGGTGCAGTACATCAATCTGTACATCAAAAGGATTAGTGATGTGATAGTGTCTGAGAGAAGGCAACTTTTACTGATCCAAGGTTTGATGTCAACACAAACAAAGATAACAAAGGTCCTGATACACATGCACACTTCTTGGTAGATATACGCACACACACATTACATATACACATGCAACAAAATCAGCACATGCGCTGATTAACACAAATGAAATGCACACATATACACTTAATCCAAACAAATGGATAGAGATAACCTCACAGAGCCACTAGCTAGGCTCCAAACTCTTACTTAGTCTTGTTAATGGAGCAGGAGGATATCATGGAGATTAATTAAAATAAAAAATGACTTCATGGAGTTTAAAGGTTTGTGGATTGTGCTTTCCCCCTAAGTTTACTGTTGGAGCAGCTGATAAATACACTAGATAAGCTGATTTTGGTGATTTGCAGGTGAAACAATGTTTATCATGTCTATTAAATTACATTGAAAAGTTGAAGTCTTTAGATTTTGGCATTAGATAACTGTTGTTACAGCAACATTTCAACAGCTATAAATCAATATGAAGCATGGTCTACAGGATCTCCTAGATGTATTTCTTAGCAAAAAAATGCTTAAAAACTGAAATCCTTTGCAAATGTTAGCCTACAAGTGTTATTGCAGGTTTATATGCCACTGTAGTAATGGTGACTTGTTTGTTTCTGTCTACAATCCAGATTACGCTATAATTTGCATGACTTTTTTTTATCAGCTATCACTAGTTTTATTAGTATTGCTAGTCAGAAGCTTCTAGTTGCATTGCATTTGCATTGTGCAAGACTGTTACTGTGCTATATAGCTTCACACACTGACATTTCACTGATTGTTTCTGTCCTCAGAGCAGCTCTCTCTGCAAGACAAGTTTGTAGAAATAATTGCCCCATCAGCCCCAAAAAATGGCAGTGGGCAAACTCTCTCACAGTCCAGAGGGCAGTGTGAAACTGTCTGTCATGATGAACGGCCAGCATTTCACTGTTACAGATGCATTGCATTTGGTCCTTGTGTCAGCTGTGCGAGGGGACAATTAAGGCATGCTACACTTTCCCCCAGACATTTAGTAGTAGGGTTAGTAGGGTAGTTTAAATGGGATGATAAATACTCTGAGGTCATCTGGAGGGTAAGGGCAAGATCTGAGAACACAGCTGCTGAAAGCACTCTCATCTGTTCTTTCATCCCATTTCTGTTTTCTTTTTTGTGTGGACCGTTAAGTTCATGCAATGGTCAAACAATTTTAATGAGTCAGTGCATGAGAATTTAGTGCGGTATCACAATATTGCCTTCTCTGAGAATTTAGTTTCTGCATTTACTGAAAGTACTTTCCAATTGGTTGCACAACAATATATATATATATATATATATATATATATATATATATATACATATACATATACATATACATACATATATTATACTCATATGAGCTGATGTTGCAAGTGTTTTATCACAGAATCCTGACAAAATAATAATTGGAATAGGGAAAAATTTCAGCTTTCAATAAAATGAAATTATATTTGGGTTTGACAGTCATCAGTTATCAGCTGATGATAGTAGAAATGGGAAAGATTCCTATGTTAACAAAGATTAAAATTCTGTGCGTTGACAATATAATACCATATCAATAAATTTGGGTTTAATTACATTGAACTTTGGTCTTTGGCTGATGTGAGGCATCCATATTTATTTGGTTTTCAGTGCTGAGTTGAATATATCGGAGCTTTGAGAAAAATCTGATTTTTCCAGTTGTAATTGTGACTTGGATGTTAATATGAACGCTATTTACAGGCTTGAAATTTATAATTATGTTACCTCTGCTATGACATTAATGTGGCGTGAACCTACTGAACTCAGTGTCATTCTCACTCTACTCGGATAAGAGGAGGGGCTGATTTATTGGAATATAACATAACAATTCATCTTCGGAAACTGTCTAAATTGTACAAAAAGTAGCCCAAATTATCACAACCTGCCCAGAACAATTTTTACTTTTTAAATAAGATTAAGTAAAAACTGATACACAGTCACTTCAGTTAGCTGTAAAAACCAGTGGAGGAAGAAGTGTTCAGATCATTTACTCAAGTAAAACTACCAAAAGAATGATGTAAAAATACTCTATTACAAATCAAAGTAAAGGCATTTGTCACAAAAGACATTTTGACATGTCACAGTAACCATGGTCGCTTCAGTTTCAGGGTGCTGGTTTTGTACATGCTGGCCCACTGTCACACTATCATGGTTTATGGGGACACCACCATTATTGTTATTAATAACACCTGTGTTTTTCCTACTATCACACATCAAACTCTGCTGTCAAAAACATGGTTGTCTGTTGTAGTTAGGTAGGCCATCTACACTGTATTGTCAAAAGCTGAACTAATTTTAACTTTTTCCACCTCTCACTCAACAACACAACAACACTCATGGTAGTGCCGTCCCAGCCCACCTGAACATAGAAGTGTCACCCTTTCATTGAAATACACAGAATTCAATCACGTTATACACACATATTAAACAATTTGTCTCTGTCATGTTCAATATGCCTCATACTATGTATGTAAGTGTCCTGTTGTTAGATCATACTGTGGAGCGTATGGATCAAAAGCGCCGCTGCACACTTTGTTTTGGAACAAGACTGTTCGGTTCAGTCATTAAAATAAATTTACACTCTGTGGCTGATTGTTGATGACAAAACTATTAGCCTCAAGTTTCTTTTTCCATGATTCTAAGAGGACGATTGGCTCATTTTATGGATGAATTGAGCTTGGTAAACCATTCCTGCAGCATCACAGTAGCAGATAAATGGAGGTGTTCTTGAAACTTTGACTTGTCCTCTAACTCTCTTGCATACATACAGTGAAACGTACAAACATGCAAACCTGTCACGGTCGGTCTTTCTCTCTGTCTCACACACACCCTCCACCCTCCCTCCCCTCCGTCTCACACACACACGCAAGGAGACACACGTGGGAGGGTTGACGCCGTGCTGTCTGCAGTGCGTTGAGGAGTATTGTTATTAACTGTGGTGTGAATAGAGGCAGCAGTACATCCCCTGCTCTCCGGCTGCTGCAGGGCTGCAGGGCTCGCCTTTGTTCTGTACTCCATAATGGCACGCCATAATTACAGTCTTAGCAGAGAAGGCGCACAGGCAACGTCTGCCTTACCCCTCGTCTCACCTCACCTCTCTGAGGTACACACGGGCACACACCTCCTTCATGTAAGCCTGTGTGTACTCATGTTAATATGTTTGTCTGCGATGTGTGCAACGCCATTTTAATGCATGGGCTTACCAGGGCTCAAGCCCCAGGCTTGGCAATGTGAAAAGGCCCACCAGGCTTGGGGGAGAAAAAAAAAAGATTTTACAGGGAGAAAAAAAAAAATCATGTTTGACTTTGTGTGGTACTCCGACTGTTGTGTGTGTGGGGGGCCCTGAGGGGGGGGGGGGGGGGGGTGTGTGTTAATATCTTGAAAAAATAAACAAAAGCCACTGTGATTGGTAAATGTATGACGTGCCTGTCTTTAATGTCCAAATGAGTTGCTGTTCTTCAACTGTTTATACGCATGGCAGTTTCCTGGCTCGAGTGGAAATTTACTGGCAAAGCCACGTTTGTAAAAATGTCTGGAAAGAAATGTGAAAATGGAGCTCAAAAATGCAAAAATCAAAGGGAGAAAGGGCAGTGGGAGTCACAGATATTAAGAAAAATCCCCAAGCGGAATGAATATTTCAAAGCTGCAAGCCCCGAAGTCGAGACGACTGAAAACCCTCCAGCAGCAGTTCTAGTTGCAGAGCCGGCAAGTGAAACGACGACGAGGATGCCAGTGGAATTACCACCTGCTTCCACAGGTTAGGTATCTAGCAGGCTAGGTCTTACCCTGAAATCCTGACAGCAACAGTTGTAGAAGAACCCAGCCCTGGGACCTCAACAGCTGCTGATACTGAACCCAACCAGCTGCAAGCTGTCCCGGCGATTGGCTACTTGGCTACTCACTGTCAAGGGGATGTGTGTTCTGCTTTGTTTGCAAGTTTGCTGGTTATGGTTTTATCGATTGGAAGCAAGCAGGAGAGTGTTTTGTTGAGCATGAGCAACGTTTGGAGGCCCATCGCAAGAGTAGGCTCGTCTGGAACAACGGAACCACAGAAAAGGGACAAATTGATTTAGGACTGCGTCAACACTTTGGGACTGAGTGCCAGTATTGGATCGATGTGCTAAAAAGGGTAATAGCTTCTGTGAAATTTCTATCTGAGCGTGGGCTTGCCTTTAGAGGGGACATACATTTGGCTCGCCCAACAATGGCAATTATTTGGGGTGCTTCGAAATGTCAGTTTGACCCATTCTTGAGAGAGCACATTGCACATTTTGGAAATGCAGACGAGAGGACACAACAATTTGTGATGAGTTTGTTCAGTTAATGGGGGAACAAGTTCTGTCAGAAATTATAAATAATATTCAAATAGCCAAGTATTTTTCCATTAGTGTAGATTTCACTCCAGACGTATCACACACAGACAGGTCACATTTATTATACGCTATGTCTCTCTATACAGGAATGCTTCATGAAATTCTTGCTGATAAACAGTCACACAGGGGAAAGTATTGCTGATGCTATTCTCTCTGTTCTGGGCGAGTTGGGCATTAACATCGACAACTGCCAGTGACAGTGCTAAGGTGGCTAAGGTGATAAGGTGGTGTGCCCATGCCCGGACTACCAACACATTATGTCTGAATTATGGCAACATCCACAACTTGCTTCTTAAAATTGCAGAGGATGTTAATCAAAACATAACCACGTGCAACAAAGCTCTGGCTCTTTGCAGGCAGATGGAAAGGCTACAAAGTCTACAGTAAAGGAGCTGTCACCAAGTGTCACAGAGAGTTACAAGGCTGACACAGACAGAGGGAGACAGTGTAAACATTGTGACATTGTGATCATTGATAAACTTGTGGCAGAACTAGACCGGAGGTATGTATCCTAAAATGCACTGAACAGCAGCTTTAGATTTCTGAATAAAATTCACACTCTCAAGAACTTTGTTCAGCATCTACACTGCTTCAGAAGAAATACCATTCAGATTTACAGGAGGACTTTGTTGATGAAATAGATCAGTTCAAAGAATTCATCAGAAACGAAGAAAATAAAAGTGTGCGGGCCTTGCTTCAACTAATAAGAAAGATGAACCTGTCATCGGTTTTTCCAAACATGTACATAGCCTTCAGGATTTACTTAACTTTCCCTGTAACCGATGCCTCTCCTTTTCAAAACTTGGACTTGTCAAGAACAGACTGCGCTCTACAATAGGACAAGAAAGATACATCACTTAACATTGATCTCATTGGAAAGTGACGTTGTTAGAGCACTTGACTTTATTGCTCTAATCAAGGACTTTGCCATGTGTAAAACCAGGAGAAAGATGTTTTAAAGGTAGGAACGGACTTTAACACCTGCGGTTGTTATTGATTGATTTGTGCATTATGTGTGAGAGAGATGGATATTGGCCTACAGTGAGCCGGCCTGTACCTTTTGGTGACACAATTTCTGTATCGTATATTTATGCTTTACCATGGGCTTATAATGATTATATGACTTGTATTTGGTGCCTCAACAGTCGAAATTAAATTGCAGTCATGAGTGATTGTTGATGCATTATCGTTTGTAAATTAAGCGTGGCTGATGTTTGTGCAGGGTGGATGGGGCAATAGTTGAGTCGTGATGGTGCTTTGGGAGGTAGGGAGAGTGGGGCCTTGAAAAAGTTGTTGGGCCCATGGTACTTTAACGTAGCCTTGGATGTGTGTTACTGTCACTGGGAGAGGTTCCTGAGTACGTCTTGTCCTTGGCAAGTTCTAAAGGGTGCGGCCCGTTTCTCTTTCTCATAGTAATAAAAAGTTCATCAGCATGGAATAAAATCACTTAACTAGAAACTGCACCATGTTTTCTAATGATGATATAAACTAGTAGAAATAAGAAATTCTCGTATTTGCATCTATTCTGTTTCCTCTGTGTCACTGGAGCATCCTTGACATATTCAATCAGTGAAAATAAAACAATGTTGACAATTTTAATTTTTGTCAAACTTTAAAAGAAAAGTCAATTTTGTTTTACAACCTTGGGCTTATTTTCATACTTACTTACATACTAGGTTATCAGTCATGATAACTTGATTGTTAAGACCTGGGGATGCTGCGACATCCCTAGCGAACAAACGCACACAGTTGGAAGCAAACCTCCAGTTTTCCTAAACTTAAATCAGTGCACACCAGGTCCAAACTGAAATTCAGTTGTGAAAATATGAAAAGTTTGTGTGCATACAATTTACTCAAGAAAATGTACACTTCTTCCTCTTTAATTTTGTTTCCTTTTCTAGCAGCTATGAAGATATTTTGCTTTTCAGCTGCTTAAAGGAGGAGTTTGACATTTATTCCCTTTCTTGCTGAGAGTTAGAGGAGAAGACTGTCTACACTAAGTCATCTTGTTTTTGCCATTTTCATGTGAAAATGACTTGTGTAGTGTTTCCAGGTGTTTTTCGTAGAGACCTCAGCCCACTGTGAAACCTGAACAAGAGAAAAATGTCTAAATCTCTTCTTCTTCACTTCAGGCTGACCTAATCATTAATTCATGATCAGGATGTCATCTAACAAAATCAACATTAATCCAGGACAACAACTGTGCTGTGTATAAAATGAGAAGAGAAATCACAGAGAAAGTAAAAAGCGACAGAAGTCCTTAACTTTACTGCCACAGAGCCCCCGACCACCCTGGGCAGCTTATATCTTCGTGTTGCAAAAGCTCCTTTTTACCTGTACACACTAAAACAGCAAGCTGGTTTTTGAGTGAGAAAACACAGTTGTAATGTGGACAGAGGGCAGAAACTGAGAAAAAGATTCATTTTTTAATTTTACAGGCTTAATGTGGACATAGTCTGATACAAATCTCAACCTGTAGAGTAAATATGAAGCTATACTGCCACAACTGGTTAGCTTAGCTTAGCACAAAGACCAGAAAGTGGAGGAATCAGCTAGCCTGGCTTTGTCTGAAGGTAACAACGTCCATACCAGCTTCTCTAAAGCTCATGTTATCTAGTTTGTTAAGTCAGCACAAAAAGCAAATTATACAAACAACACATTTGTCCATTGAGTGACTTGAGTCTTGTCGTTGCCATGAGGTTGCCAGGCAACCAGATCCAGGAAGTGACTGCTCCTCACCAAGAAAAAGTCCTGCACATCACCCCCATAAAACTGCAATTTGTCATTTTTGCAGTTTACAGTCAGATTTTGTATGGATTAAACAAACAAGATTTAGCATGTTAATTAGTGAGCTGTAGAGGTGCTGGAAGGTGGATTTGTTACCTTTCGTTTTTGCTACCTCTGTTTTCGTGGTTTGTCCAAGCTCTTTTTTTGCTGATTTTTGTCTATAAATCTTCCACTTTTTTCCTTCCAATAAGTGGTTAGCTGACATTAATGAATGCAAGAGGTCGGCTAAATCACCATCTGTACTGTACAGGCTACAGTAATTAGTTCATTTGTCCATTCTCCCATCTTTCTCTTTAGTTTTTATTTGTGGATGAAAAAGAAATACATTTCATCATAGTTGTCATTTTAAAAGGTTACTTTTTATTTATCTATAGTTTTAATTTGTGTTGTGAAAAAAGGTTGACAGTGAATATCTTCTTTGATGATATTAACACTGCTAGGAGAACGAAAACGAAGATAAAGATAAGAGTTGTACTTGACTTTTACTTACTTAAAACTTGATCTGTTTTCAATGCAGTGAGTAATTATTACTGACATTTCGGCAGTGATCACTTCACCTATAAGAGAGTTAGATAATGTGGCCAAACTGGAGGTTCCAACCTGTGTGATCGTGTGGATTATGTGACGTGTTTCTTGTCTTGTCTTGCTTTGCGGAACTAACTATTCCACATTAAAATGTCTAAAAACGACTGGACCTACGTTATATATTTTGTTGAGTTGTGTATTTACATTATCCCAAATGTTTCCAACAATTTTCAAACCCAGAGAAATCTGTAATTTTAATCAAGGAAACGGTCCGTTTAATTTGGTCACCTGTCAATGGCTTCATACCCCTTCGACCAAAGAGTATGTGCGGATAAGATGCATGCGTCAGCGTTGTGGTTGTCCGCCACAATGGCGTCTACCAAAGAGTATACACCTACAAGGTAATACATTGGTTGTGGTTGTCCAACAGAAACTGTCATAAATTGACTTTTATTCAGTTTTAAGGCACATCTTTAGTCATCAGATGTCTGGATCTTAAGTTATCAGAGAAACAAGCTGAGCAAACGTTAGCAGCAGCTCGACTCGCAGCCCCTCCCAGACGTCTTGTGTCCGCTGAACAGCGTCAGAAAAACACTGATTTTTTACATGAAACTGCTTTATTCAGTGTTTTTCTGGAGTTGAGGAGACCTCTGCAGATAATTCGGCTCCCAGTAAAAACATTCTGAACGATGAACACTGAAGTAATCCTAACCCAGAAAAGCTGGTTGTTTAACAATGAAGACAACAACTCCCATGATCCCACAGTACTTCACAATGTCATCAAACTCTGTCTTTGGTTATTGTTTCCCCTAACAGCAGAAATTCCATATTGTGCATTTAAGTTTGTTTTGGGTGCTGATTCTTTTATTGTGTGATTTTAAAAAAATGAACAGAAAGAGACATACAAACACGAAGGAAAGGCAATAAAAACATACAGAGACCTTGACAATAGTTGCTTTTCAGTTCTCAAATGTATGCTGTCCATAGAGAGGCATGGCCAGGCCTTAGCTGTAGAGGACTGAGCCCCATTCAGAATTAGGCAACTATCATACATTCAAGATTTATTATATTTAGTAGAATTCACAATTACATATTGTATATGACAGATATAATTGGGTTGTTTGTTTATTTTTTTATATTAATGACAGATTCGAATTTGGATTATTCAGTTTCCTTCAGATCCTCTGAGCATTTTAGTGACTTTTTTGCTTATTGTTTTGGTTTTGGTTGGTCAAACATAACTTAACTGTTTTGGTTCAGTCTCACCGTTCTCATCAACCTTGTTTCTAGACACAGGAGGCAGCTGTTTTCAGAGAAAAAGCTCCGATTAACCCACTGTATACTACCTGCTCAGCACCAAACAGCAGACAGACAAATTTAGCAACTTGCTGATGAACATAGAAAAGCATTTAGCAGCTAAAGAGACAGATATTTTCCTCAGGAGTTGGTGGAGACCAAAATAGAGCTAAAAAAGAGTGAATATTGGACTTACATTCACCAGGTGGCCAGAAACAAAACTTCAAATAGAAGCTAATATTGCTCTGGGGGCTGCTGAATGTATAAATAGGCAACTGTTTGCTAACATATTCACTTTTTATAAGGTATTAATATTTTGTGTTACAGCTTGTTGAGCTGCCAAAGCATCCAAAAATAAATGAATGCAACTTTAAGAATCTACCATATATTATCCTAATTACGTTCCTCATTAAAATCCTGTAAATAACTGTACCATAACGATGTAACTGGGAGAGATTTTTCTATTTTTCAATAATCTTATTCTAAATCAAATACTGAACATTGTGAGGTTTAATGTAATCTAATACTGAATGAGTGAAAAGGAAGAGGGCCTGGGAACTCCATAAGATCTTAAAGGCATTATTCAATATTTTTCTTACTGTCAACAAATGCATGAAAAGAACAAACTCTCAGTATGTTCAAACTTCCCTTTCCTGTCTGTGGCACTCAGCCTTTAGCCCATTTGTTCTCAATGAAGACATAAACCTTTAAAAACGCAACAGAAATATGGTTTGATTTTTAAAAATGGCTCAGTAATTTCCCAAAACAGCTAGGCACTGTAGTTTTAAGCAAACAGGTGGAAATAGTGCAGAATCATACTTGGTGGTAATGAAGGAACATGTCACGCAGTGCAACGTGTGGTTCATTGATGTGCTTTTAATCGTTTTTGGACAATAATGGAGATCAGAGGAATAATCATGTTAGTAGGATTAATTCATTGTTATTACAATAATTAAAATATTAAATTTTGCCAGCTCTGTCATTTAAAGCAGATCTTAATTAAAGGTTAACAAAAGGGGAAGATTGTCAGTATGGTATTTCTGAACTTCTAGTGATCAGATTACAAATTTTATCCAAAATAAATCCAGGAAAAAACAAAATGGGCTGATTTTATTTTGTCTCCATATCTTTTTCTCCTCCTCCTCCTCCTCCTCCTCCTCCATCCCTCTCATACCTCTCCTCAATTTCTTTTTCCCTGAAGGTGTAAACAGACCCGCATGTGTTCCCACCAGCTACTGTGTATGAGCTCTGGACAGTAGCTCATCTCCCTTTTTACACAGGATGACAAATTGCCTCCCTGCAGGCCAACACATCAGTCTGAGTGTTTGAACGCAGTAGTAAATTGGTGTTACCGAATGTACATTGATTGTCAATTCATCATTCTTCATGTGGCAGCCGAAATAACAATAAAGCTGACTACTTTTGTGTTAAATGTGATAAATATTCTATGAAGACTTGCATTTAAAAATTATTAAAGAAGAATAACTCTATGTTTAGCAAATTATTTTCCAGTCCCAGTCAATTTGGAGACCATTGGATACTTGGAACTCCTGAGCCTGAGTGCCAAAGAGAACCTTCAATTTTCAGACTTGCACAATTGAGTTTTAAGAGAGCAATAATTTGCTTGCATGTTGCACCTCTCTTCAACCCTGCCAACTGACCGCTTCACCTTTACCAGTCTGTGCTGGGAAAAAACAAGAAAGAAAGAAAATGTGACGACTTAGCAAGATTGTGCCACTAAATAACAGCATTGACACGGTGAGGAGGGTGTGCCCGGCGCTCACAGAGGTGAAATCAGGGAGGGGAGGAATGTTGGCTGCAGATGAAAGCAGGAGCGCAGGCTGGGATGTGTAATAACTCTCCACACATCAGCCTGTTGGTAATAAGCCGGATCCCAGAGGCAGAAGAAGAGAAACGAGGTAGAAACATGCCAAAACATCTCTGTCTGGTGTGTGTATGCTCTCCTCCTCCTTTCTGTCTGTCTGTCTCTGTCGTTCTCTCTTTGTCTATCTTCAAATTGTTTTTTGTTTTTTTTTAAGTTGGCAAGACAAAACTTCTGCTGTCAAAGCTACACATTTTAATGTTGTTGAGTGACATTATATTTGACGTTCACTGACTCATTCATACTTCACATTTGATTCAGTGAACTTCATTGGTACAACTGCTTAAGAATGGAAACATTTGCATTTTAGAAAATAAAATCTCATCTTTCTCTCTCTTTGTGTGTGTGTGTGTGTGTGTGTAACCTTCATGCAGGCCAGAGTGACAGCCGAGCCTTCAAAGAGTCCCGTCAAACACAAGATTAGTGACTAAAGAGGGACGCGCAGGCCTCAGGGGCCAGTATGAAAAGTCTGGATAGCCTTCTAACTGACACAATGAAATCCATCAGCAGTGATGGAGGAAGTATTCAGATTTTTTTTACTTAAGTAAAAGTATCAGTAGAACACAGTGAAAATACTCCATTACAAGTAAAAGTCCTGCATTCAAAACCTCACTCAAGTACAGAAGGATTATCAGGAAAAAAGGAACAAAAAGTACACAAATTAAAGAGAGATGGCCTGAGTGTTATTATATTATATATGACATTATTAGATTGTTAATACTGGTGCATTGTACTGTAGCACAAAGTAGAACTTTTTAATATAGTTAGGTAGATTAGTTCTTCAGTCCAATGTTTCCAGCCTGGGGGCCAGGCCCCTACAAAACATCACAAGATAAATCTGAGGGGTTGTGAAATAATAAATGGGGTAGGAAAGAAAACAAAGGTCTGTAACACAAACATGTTCATTTTTTTTTGTACTTTTCTCTGATCTTTGATTTTTTGTAAAATATTGGATAATTTGACATGTTTGGTGGAACTGATAACACCTCAAAGACATTTGAAACCTGACAAGGGGCCCCAACTTTTTTGTTAAGTGTCACAGAAAGGTTGGGAACCACTGGTTTAATCTTTAACAATGCAGTGTATTTTATAGGCGTTACATATGTGTTTTTTAGGGTTGAATCTTAAACTCAAACAATATAGTAATAGCTGTCAACTAAACTAAATGCAATTGGAAAGTAAAGTACAAGCTCCTTCGAATTGTACTCAAGCACTAAAATCAAAACAACAGTCTGACTCTTAAAAGACCCAACTAAAGTCTCAGAAGTTAGATTGCATCTTGTGTTTATTGCTGCGCTGAAATATGTAATGATGCTGTTCCAAATGCGTCGCTGCTTTCCTGACATCAAACTGAAACTGGGGGGAACTGGGAGGAATTAAGGCGTAGATAGACATGAAGACTTGATCATAAAGTTGAAATCTTATTGATTTTATGAAATTGTAATGCGTTTTACAAAATGATAACAAAAACACCCTATATAGCACAATTGTAATAAATCCCAATAATACACATTGGTGGCATGTTTTGAGCAGCTGGGATTAAAAATGATGTATCTAATATCTAATATCTCATCTGAAATGACTTTATCCTACATTATTCTAGTGATGTGGAGGTTTTTCAGTTTGGTGTAAGTATGAACGCAGGCCCACACTCCGGGATTTCCACCGCAGATGAGCATAATGACTGAAATTACAGTGTCCGACCCTCTGCTCTGCCCAAATCACAAGTTCTGAGTTTCTCTAGAAGGGCGATGTTTGTTGTAATTGTCCCTCGTGTGGGACCACAGGCGGTGTGTGTAGCCACCGTGTGTGTATGTGTGTGTGTCTTTTCTTCTATATGTGAAGGTTATTACTTTGGCGTAAAACCAGGTCGATCCAGAGCGTGCCTTATCACATCAGCCTCATTTGGAGTCAAAAGAAAGAAAGAAAGAAAGAACCCGAACAATAAGATGGTTTTGGAAATTGGATTCTTGTGGATCAGTTTAAGTGTGCGTTTAATAAAAATAATTTGGATAATAAGGTCTGCGGCCTTTCAGCAGTGGTTTATGAAGTTACTTTGGTCTGATCCGCCTTTTTTAACCTCCGCAGACGGGAGGAATTATATTTTGGAAAGGCGCTGCTGTTAATGAGCCAACCTGCCTTTGTCTGTTTTTAAAGATCTCAGAGTTATTCTTAAATATAGATTTTGCGGCCTACTCTCTGTTTAATCACAAATAATGGAGAAAAAAATGTGTGTTGAATGAATAATGTTGGGTGAAAAATAACCTTTTTTATTTAATTTTACGTTGGAAACAATTATGATCTGATATCTTAACCCGGAAGTTTTTTTCTGTACCAATAATAATGCAAAAGCAGGATCGAGTAAAACAAAGGCAGGAGCAGACACGTATAACGTAAAATTACTGTTAACGTAATTACTGTAATTTATCCAGTAACAAATAGACATAATATTTTACTTTAGTTTAAGTTAGCAGACATTATTTTATTTGTCGTGTTGGTTTGGTTAGTTGTTTATCTGTTTATTAGTTGATATATTAGTTTAATAAACTGACGGCTTTGTAAACATAAAGAAATCGGTGCAGATTTTTTGTCCACAACTGATCACACTTGGTGATTTATATTTAAATGGATAAACTGTCTCTTCACTTCACACTCTTTGCAGTTAAGGCCTACAGTATATTCTCCGCCAAAACCAAGAAGCGCCGGTTCACAGTTGGTGCTGATTGTGATTTGTGTGACACGGTGCAGCGCTGCAGCCAATGAGCGCGCCGTGTGCGCCAAGTGGAGGCAGAGAATGGTCTCTCCAGACGCACAGTGCGCTCTGAAGGGGAGGAACACACTCCGTGCTCTCCGCTGCCAAGAGCCTGTTCGCAAACCCAGAAGAAAACAAGCGTCCATCTGGTTTTTCTGGACCGAGAGAAGAAGGAAAGTATCCAGATATCGAAGGATATGAAATATATTTTTTTCGGCTTCTTTGTCAGGAGTTCCTGCTTGTGTCGAGTGCCGTCTTGGCTGTTTGTCGGCCTGTCATGCGTCTTGTCCGTGTCTGCTGGACTCGATGGTTTTAAACACTGAGCGTCACGTTTATGGACCCTTCAGTTGGGATGTAGCGGAGAACAAACCCACTTAAACCCGCTTTGTACCCGCCTTTTCATTAAACAGGAATAAAGTGCCATAAATCGACGGTGAATTAGACTCTGTCGGGCTGGTGTTGGTTTATGGAAACACCTTTCTGAAAGTCTATTGACTTTTTTCACATTGATGGTGAGTTGCCTTATGATGACCCCTGTCCGGAGGTCATAGCTGACCCTTCTTATTTCCCACCACACCACTGCCCCTCACCCCAATGATGACTATGAGCTCTATATCGGACACTTTAGTCCCGCCTGATCCGTCCAAATCGGCGTTTTTGGAGTTCGGCGGCCACAGCTACCCCGGACACCCCGGACACCAGCAGCCCTCCCCTGGCTTGTCGCACAACCATTACCCGGTCCACGGTCTGCACGCCGTCGGGCCCTCGCAGCACGACGGCCCGTTCTCCTCCGGTGCTTCATCATACGGTCGCCCGCTGGGATACCCGCCCTACCACAGTCCCGTGAGCGCGCACCACCCCGGGGCATACCTGCCCTACCAGCACGGGGGTCACAGCGGCGCGCTGGGACACACCAGACTGGAGGATGCGGGTAGGTTTCTCTTGTGAGGGACAGATAGAATTATTTAGGCTATTTTTACACCTTTCCTTCTACAGTTTGGCCTTGTCACCAATATCAGCCTGATCCCTAAATATTTATCATGTGGCTCACAATCAGACATTCATCATTTATTTTAAGATTTAGGTTGTATTGAATTGATGATGATGATGAAACTTTATTGATCCCCAAAGGGGACATTCAATTGTTACAGCCGCTCTAAATTAGAAGAAAAAGAGTGCGTGAGTGAGAAATAAAAAATATACACGCCTGTCACATATACAGATGAACTGCAGTGGTAATACACACATGGTGTGTAGCATGTAGTAAAATATTGCACTGGAAATTAGATAATTGCACAAAAAGAGAAGACGGTATAAAGTTTTATTGCATAAGATAAATATGGTGATAAATAAATGACAAAATGATAAATGAACAAATAAGATTTATTGCCTGAGATATATTGTGCTGAGTGGCTGTGATGTCATAAGTGGTGGGTGATGGTGACAGAGACAGCATGAGTGTTACAGTGTGCTAGTGTGCTGAACTGAAGGAAAAGAAAAGGTAGCTAAGTGGGCCGCTCAGAACCATTTTATGAGTTACAGTTTATTTGGTTTTAACTGGGCCTACTCGTGCTAAAAACACATATTTTCAATTGATGATCTCGTGTGTCGTTTTAAATAAAAAACAGATCTTATTGCTTTGTAAATGTGACTGCCCAACTCGAGATGAAGTTGAATGGAGCATCACAGAAGACATTAAACTCAAAGCAAAAAGCACGAAATAAATTAAAAATAATTTCAGTAAAAATGTTGACCTGTGCACGTGTCTGATTTAGGACCATTAAGATATTTAACTTTGGTCTACGGTCTAAAAACATGAAAATAAACCACAGTGGAGCGCAATAATTAGATCCACACACAGGTCGCCCGCAGTCATAGTGAGTGTAGTTTGGCCTGCAGAGACTCTCCACAAGAAAAGTGAAGCAGCCGACACCGGCCTGTGGTGTCCCGCAGCGGCTGCATGCGCTCATCCCATCATCTCACATATCACATCCCCGGGTTTTCTGCTGTCTCTTTAACCATAATAATATGTCCTTTACCATTTTTGTTCAAGATGACCAAAATAATTGTTGAATTTAATTAAAACAGAACATTTGCTGACAAAATTAATCGAAATTAAATATCTCAAGATCCGTAACCTTTGGGGAAGAGATGGATAATTTGAGCTCAGATCAATTTAGAAAATACATTTTTTTAAAACATTTGGGCTGTTTGGTTGTCATGTAAAACGCTTATCAACAAGGCCTATTGGCTGATGACTGCAGAGCATTCTGTTTGAAATGTACAGTAATTTTAAATCTTATATAAAAAGTAAAATCAGAAACAGAAAAACCAATACAAGCATATAAAACACACATATATACATATAAACTAATGTAGTGATACGGGACATGTTAACACCAGCATTACTAAGAGAAGAAATCTAGAATTCATTTCACATCAATGGAAAATAAAAGGAAGGATATTAGATTTATATGATCCATTCTTTTCATATGAACCTGAATCAATCGCTCCTTTCTCTCACTGTTTAGACACTGATATCAGACATTTGATAGTGAAGAGCAGTCTACACACTGGATGCTTAACTGCAGGCTGAAGTGGCTGTTTGTCAATCATCATACACTGTCACCATAATTGTTAACAGTTGTCAAGTCAGATCATGTAATAATAATAATAATAATAATAATAATAATAATGACAACAATAATAATAATAATAATAATAATATGATCCTTGATCACATTCTATTAAAGAAATACTTGACTGCAGGCAAACACGTCCTTGTTTTCCCGTCAAAACTGTCAACTTTCTTTCTTTCTTTTGATATACACCATCTAGTCTTTTTTTTTTTTTTTTCTGGGAATGTGCAGACACAAATTACCACTCGCTAACTCTAAGGTTCAGTTTGGGGTCCTGGAGGCCCCACAGAAACACGCTTGTCATTGTTTTATCAGCTTGATACTTCATGGCTTTTTAAAAAATAATTTTCAGAAGTCTGTTGCAGAAAATGACGCATAACTTCTGTCAGCTGTAAAACATGCTTCAATACAGTGGATTCTCATATGATTTATATCAGTGTTGGGTGTTAGTAGTACTTTAGTAGTGTAGTACTTTTTTACGCAGCGTTAGCTCTCCCAAATCTTAAATAAGTCTATTTGGATCTATGTTACTGGAGTTTTTACAATTTCTTCATAAGAGGTCTAACAGTGTTTGACCTCTCTGGGGTCTAGTTTACCCCAAATATAAACAACATCACAATACAGGATCACGTACTGCACATTTCTTTGTATGTTGACTTTTTACATATCCAACAAAATGAATATATTTATTCCTGAAGAGCCCAAATTACATATAAATCATGAAATATTTCTTTATTTGGTGAAATAAGAATGTTTTATGGCCATTTTCATATTTTCTCACCTTCATCAAATGTTCAAGGCAAATGGAAGGGTCACCACGTCAACACTTCTCTACATATTGGATTTTATTAAGGTCAGAAGAAAAGAAAAAAATTAAATGAAGAGTTTATTTTACAATTATTATTATTATTATTATTATTATTATTATTATTATTATTATTATTATTATTATTATTATTATTATTATTATTATTATTATTATTATTTGTACATATAAAGCTGTGAGATCTATGGGACGTCAAACAATGAGAAGCCAATGTCAGTGAACACAAGGGTTCAAACCCAATTGTGCCAGTCTGAAAATGTAGGATTCTCGGTGGTATTTAAAAGTTGTCTTTGTAAAAGTGACCGTCTTTTTTTTTTTTTTGCAAGTGTTCTTTGTTTTCTCTTCTTCAGTGCTTCAGTGCCGTGTTTCTCCTGGTTGCATGAGCAGCTCAGTTATCTGAGCGTCTTGTGGGGCCTCGGCTTGTCCACAGCTGTTCTCTCCTGCCACTACAGGCTATGAGCTCATGTCATAACAAAGATCAGCGTGGGCGAACATACACTGAGTGTTGTATAGCTTTCTTGAAAAAAGAAAAAAAAAAGACTGGCTAAGCTGCATGTGACTTAATAACTGTAAACCAAACTGCTTTGGAGAGAACAAAGAGGAGTTATCTTTTTACCTGCAGCCATTGTTATACAGTCATTACACGCTTTTTACAGTGTGCTTAATATACTATATGTCATATACTGAATTGTACACATGAGTTTAGGCTGCACTCAGTACAAACTTAAATCCACCAACATGTTCTCACAGAATTAATAATTTTTTTCATATTACATAATATTACAAATCAAGAAACCCTATTTTTTGCAACATTACAAATTTGTATTTTAGTTTACTTTTACTAAAAAAACGCTACCGCAATTTTTTTTTTTTTGTGGTTAGATTTTGGTTAAACTATTTGGTTAATGTTAGGTGATCAATTCATTTTCTTTACTGTACTGAAATAATAAAAAATAAAATAGTTGAGCCCATATGTGGCCTGTCTCTACATATTGGACACAAAAAAACCCAACAAAAACCAAAAAACATGACACTCATTTTCAAACACATAAATACAAATTTCCTGTGAGATCACGCTGAATACGTTTCTGTTTTCTTTTACCAACTTCCATCACACTCTAATGGAGGCCACGTGTGCATTGTATGAAAACAGGCCTGCTCCCTGAATTCTAGCATTTTTGTGGGATAGAAATGCTCATCAAAAGCAATCTCATCTATGTGAAAATTCCCACATATGAGGCAGCACAAACAGCTACCACGAGCTTTCCTTTGAAAAACCCAAAAACTGAGACAGACATTATGTCAAAATCTATCAGTAAAAAGGTATATAAATATAAATTGCAAAACTGTATGACGTGTTGGTTAGCTGAAACATTAGTGGCCTTTTGTTGACAGAACACTCTCTGTACCGCTAAGGCCAAACTTCTGTCGCCTCTGAAATCCCTGTGTTGATATTTATCTTGGGAAAACTCTGCTCTTGTCCCCCCTCTTCATCCAGAGCATGACAAGCCCACAGCGGTGATCGAGAATGGGGAGGTGCGGCTCAACGGGAAGGGGAAGAAGATCAGGAAGCCCCGGACCATCTACTCCAGCCTGCAGCTCCAGGCGCTCAACCAGCGCTTCCAGCAAACCCAGTACCTCGCCCTGCCCGAGAGGGCCGACCTGGCGGCCAAACTGGGCCTGACGCAGACCCAGGTAACATACGGAAGAACACACACACACATAAATGCACAAATAAATAAACCAAAGAGGTCTATCTCTACTCATCCACATTCATACACTCTCCAACAATAACCTGAATTATTTTAGCCTTTTTTGATATTTTAAGGTGCTGCATAGAAAGAAAAACAAGACTAGGTCAAAACCTAGTAAACAACAGATACAGCAGGCGGCCACACTCGGCCAAGGCGATTACTCATCATTACTACTACTACACGACTACTCATCACACACTCAGTCAGTGAGTCACTCAGTCAGTCCGGACTTTTGAGTTTATAGGCCTGGCCACTGCGGCCCAGCCAAAACTAAAATTTCCTTCTGAACTCAAGCACAAAATTAATGACAAATTAGCAATATTTTATACTAATATACAGAATCTTCTTTTAAAATCATTATATTGCTGAAGGTAAAAACATAAATCAATAACAAGTCGTTTTTGTAATTAAAGCATTCCTTGGTTTTGTATTAAAGGTCACAGGCCAGAATAAATGCCCAAACAGGTATTGGTACATTCTTGTAAATCAGCGTCATCCTCTGCCGGTATCTTGTGTGTGGGCTAATTACATATCAGCATTTGCTGAAATATGCTTAAATGTCATGTGAAGTCTAGTCATTGTTTTAGTCTAGTTGTGTGTCATGAAATCGGTGTGTGTTTGCGTGTGTACACATGTTCCGCGTGTATTTTGCATGCCTAACTGTGTATGTTCATTAACATAGTTTGGGCGATGAGGGGTGAGGTTAAGTGGAAAACTTGTTCTGCCGCTGGTCATCTTTTCCTCACACGTACTTGTTATTTGCCGGTTTTCTGTCTTTCAAGTGCACAGACGCACACACACACACGTGCAGTCAAAGGCAAATAAAAGCCTAATGGCGGCCATTTTGTCTGTCACATGAGGCCAATGAACCAACATGGGATGCTGCACAGTTGAACCACTGATGCCTCTTGTTTCACCAGTATGAACACTTGAAGTTTATATCACATTGTTATTAGCTGCTTTGGAATTTAATAACAACCCACAACATTTTCCAATAAATAAAAGTCTAATTTGCCACACTCCATTGACATCAGACAATTCAACTTCTATTCAGCTGAAAGCTTTGATAATTGCTGCCCGCAGTCTGGAGGAAAAAACATCCCCTGGTGATCAGGGCATATATAGATATTGCACTTTTATTTATGTCTGTCTTCTTTTCCATCTGTATAATGACAATCCTGTGTAAAGACAATGGAAAAAATATTTTGTTATCACATATTTGTGTGGCCAGTAGGAAGATTGTTTTATGACTTTAGAGATTCAGGGTTGGTTCCTCTGACAGCCTCTCAATGTTTCCTCATTTCCTGAGCATCTTTCATGAATTAAACAAATAGCTGGATACCTGATGAAAGGTCAGTTTCTTTAAAATACAGCATATTGCCTACAGTAGTTTATATATGGCTCAACAAAGGAAGAGAGTAGTAAAGAAGCTGCAAAATTGAGACAAAAAGGGTTTAAAGTTTTCAGACTATCTGCCAAACTGCATAATGGCTTCATTTTATTCCATTTAGGGCTGGTTATTTAACCTCCAAAAATCGTAGAGACTTATATGATACCTAAAATAAATGCTTATAGTGGACTCTAAGTGTGTTTTTTCAGCTTTATTGTCTATTTGATCTAGCTTATTTAAGATAAAAAAATACCTTAATTTAATTATTTACAATCGATAGCTTATCAGATTTATAAGCTACGGTCTACTTGTTTTCCTCTACTACAAATAATTACATTGAATCAATTAATTTATAATTGAACACATTTAAATTTAAAGGTAGCTTCACCACACTGAAATGCACAAATTGCATTAGAGTCAAAAGCTGAGACGGCAGCTACTGAGATCTGTTAAGCTAGTTAGCTTTAGCAGGAGGTTTTTTTCTCCACAGTGGCTGGATTTTAACCTGACACGCCAGATGGTTCGTTACACAGAACCCTCTGAGAAGTCGTCCTTGGAAACTGTTTGGAAAAGGGCAGACACTTTCAAAAAATACGTGGCAGGTGATTGGATGAACCATCTGTCTATCATCGTCTTACCTTGCGAGGCAGCTGGATTTGCCAGATCACACAAGAATCCTTATAGGGCGCTGATTGGTCCGAACCACAAGCGCACAACTTGAAGCCTGACAAGATGGATCTTCACGTGATCTTGTGATGTTGTGATCTCGCAAATCCAGCTGCCTCGCAAGGTAAACTGGATTTAGCCTCTGCCGTATTTAGATATGTGGACTAACACAGTGAATTACAAAGAAGTCAGTTCATTAAAATTGCTATTTTTCTGTTAAAGATAGATAACAGCAAGGAACCAAACTTGGTTTTAGCTTGAGCGAATGCTAGCCATGACTATCTCAGCAGTTAGCTTGTAGTTACTGCGAATTTAAAACAATGTCTTTACAGAAATCATACATTTCTTTGATATAATAATTTTGTCTATAGTAACAGAAGTCAAAAAGTCAGATTTAGGTCTCAATTTTGACTAGATATGTAACATTAGTTGTTGCATTTTGCCTTTGTAGGGCTGTGTATTTATTATATGTATATGTAAACAGTTTTCTGCACACTATCCAAGCTAGCTCACCTTATCAGAATGCACATTCATTGTTATCAAGAACTGTTATCATCCTGGCTGTGACTCTAAATGTTGTTTGTCCTAATGAAGAAACAGCAGGAAGGAGAAGGCGGGACATGTAGCAGCAGCGTCTTTGTGACAGACACATGTACACAAGACATATAATGCTCCATGAAGCACATTCAAAGATACATTATGCCAGAAAAGTGAAAATACAGGTTTGGGTATTGAGCAGGTGTGCTATTGGGGGAACATTTAAGTAGGATTGTTTGTGAGTTACTCATTTGAAATACGATACATGCATGTGTATGTGCGTGTATGTGTGTGTGTACTGAGTATACGTAAGAGCTGATGTCATCAGATGTACGGTCCTAATCCCATATGAATTAACCACCGCAGCTATGTTTACACTGGGAGTAAGAGATGATCCATCCGTTTGCCTTTGTCTTTTGTAGTGGGAAAGTGGCTTTGAATGTAGTCTGCTGCAAGTCATACACGCATGCATGATTACCATAGAAGCACATTGTTTTTTGTTGGTTTTTACCTTTTTTATTCTGTTTTCTTTGAGGTGTTTTGGATCAGGGAGAGACTGCTTTGACTGATTGCATTACAGTATGGTGGAGTTATTCAACTCATACTCGAAGCAATTAAAGAATATCTGACTGTAGTTTGAGGAATGCAGACACATTTTTGTGGGTTTGGGATTAAGAATGGGTCTTTTACATGGGTGATTTTTTTTTGTGAATGTTTGTCCTGTTATAGGAGAAAATAAATTTGAGACAAGACAAAAAGTCAGTGTTAAAGTGAGAAATGTTTTGTTTTAACATCAGACAAAAGAAATATAACATGTTATTTAGTGATCTTTAGAGGTGCTGGTAGGCAGATTTTGTTTGCTTTGGACAGAGCCAGACTAGCTGTTTTCCCGTTTCCAGTCTTTATGCTAAGCTGGTGGTAGCTACATATTTACTGTACAAACATGAGAGTGATATCAATCCTCTCATCTAACTCCCAGCAAAAAAGTAAATAATATTTCTAAAAATATCAAACTATTCTGTTAACCGTCCAACTGTCATCATGTGCAAATAAAAATAAATATTTTTATGCCTCTGCGGCAGCTTCAGCTCTGGCCGGAGGCATTATGATTTCGGCTTATCTGTCCGTCCCATTCTCTGAACGCAGTATCTCAGGAACGCCTGGAGGGGATTTCATTACATCTGGCACAAACATCCACTTGGACTCAGGGATGAACTGATTAGAATGTGGTGGTCAAAGGTCAAAGGTCAAGGACACTGTGACCTCACAAAACACATTTTGGCCATAAATCAAAAATTCATGCGCTAATTATGACAAAGTTTCACACAAATATCTAATAGGATAAAATGATGAAGTGATGTCATTTTATATCCAAAAGGTCAAAGGTCAACTTCACTGGTTCTTCTGGCCATTATTCAACACCATAACTCAGGAACAGAAAGGGAGATTATGACCATATTTCACATTTGGTCCGATACTGAGTTGGTGACACTAATCTTGGTGCCCACCTTTAAACTGTGGTGACTGTATAGATCTTCTGGGTTGAAGATGTGTGTAAAGCATCCACGTTTTAGAATGTGTAGCTCCTTTGCAGCAACATCCATATCGGAAACATTGTCTACTGTCATGGCTACAACTTTGTGTTTTATTAGAATCAGCTTTATTGGCCGAGCATGTGAACACATACAAGGAAAATACATTTAATACCTTTTATTAAATTCCTTCCAAGTCTTCACTACAAATATTAAATGAGTCTGGACAGACATGGATGTAAACTGCTACTTGACTGGTTGGCAGAGGCACACAGCTATTTCTAGTTTTTAATGATTGTAAAGTCATAATTCAGGGATTTTTCTTTTTCTGAATACTGCTGTTAAAAATAATCTTCCAATGGCACACTACCTATTATGTGTAAAATGAATTAGCTTTTCTCAGGAACAATTATAATTTCATATTTTTATATTTGAAGAACAGTATATTTTTAGTTTAGCTAGTCATTAAATCCTCCATTAGACATTGTTGTAGTAAATATAGACATTTTGTGGAAAAAATGTATAGCCTATTACCTTTGAAATATAATACAAAGTTATGTTTTGCAGGCTTGTTTTCTCTTTATTAAATTGATAGAGATACAGAGACACAGTTTGTATTGAAACATGCAGTCATGTTGCTCTCAGCTGTAATTAGCCTATGTACGAGCACATACGGTATGTACTGTGCACACATTCCTCACATGTTTAGGTGCACTTTTGCCTTTCACATACACATACACCCCTACATTAAACATATGTAGCTCATGTGTGCATTTTCATACACAGATGGAAACATAAACACACACACTTGAAGATAGTGATCATACACCACATCTCTGTGCTGCCTCCATGCCATTAGGCTGCCAGCCAACCGCTGACCACTTTCCCTCTAAATCTCCTCTGTTCCCAGACGCAGCTGAGAAATGGCACGTAGCACCACGTTTTTCCTTGAAACTCTTACTGTCTCTATCTTTATCCATCTCCCTTTCTCTCTATCTCTCTCACTCACACACACACACACATACAGTTTAACCCACCCACCAAATGGAAGCCTTTTATTTCTGAAAAAACCCACGGCACAACATGGATCAACTTTTTCATCCATTCATTCAAGAATATGCTGTATGTTCGATATGTTATGTTCACACACACACACTCACACACACACTCAGTGGCACCTGGCCTGCCTCTCAGCCACCCTCCTCCCCTAATGTCGGTGTCATTAGCCATGCTCTCAGGGAAGCTGTCAGTTCCATGTTGCTGCTGTAATATGAAACCAATAATTACAGCAGAAATCCTCTCACTGAGGCTGCATTAACTTAACGTGCTGTTGATTGACTCCTGGGCTCATAAGCTACGCTCCACATATTCACTTTAGGTTTTCATCTGCGAGCTACCATTGTGGTGCACCACTCCAGGTAATTATACTGCAGGCACTGCAGTTTGGTGGCTGTCATTTTTATTACATGAGTATATTGATTATTATAAAGAGGGGCTTAAATTAGGTCTTAAGCATGGCAACTATAATGACAGCTGAGTTCTTCAGTTTTCAGATATGATTTTGTTTTTAGATATTAGTAGAATTTACTTGATATAAAATTGCAGAATTTGGAAAACAGAGAAAAAGTGCAAAGTGCAGCTACAAGATAATTTCTGAATTACAGCATTATGGGCTATAATTATAATGGTCTTGCATATTTATGGAGTGATACTTTCATTTTATGTATTTGCCACCATCTATACTAACTCCTAACAGGCTGTGATTGACGTCAGCAAATATACTGGAACAATAGAGATCAAATTAAATGTCAAATTTCGCTTAGCATGACTTCTTGAGAGCTGGGTGTGAAAGCTGGATGCCTTTTTGATTATCGGGTAAAGGGATCATTTTTTCCACATATTCTGAGTCAATTAGACCAGGCTGAATTAGATTTTTATAGAATAGAATATCTTCCATAAACCACTTCAACCATCTTCATAAATACCCATTTAAATCCCAGAGTAATAATTCCCAGGACTGTCAGTGCAGAGGAGAAAACAATTTTAGTGCCAAGAGTGTTTTCTCTTCTATTAGTCTGTCTTTTATCTTTCTCTCCTTCGTTGCCGGCCAGAGCTTTTTTTCCTTCGAGCAGCACCAGTCCTTTGGGCGTTCATTTTCCTTTACGGCGCAGTTAAAACCTGTTTCAGACAAAAGTATCTTTCACTGACTGTGTGTAATTATTTATGATTCATTTGTTCCTGCTAAGCTGACAGGTTGCCCGAGAGACATATTCGTGTAATTTGATGCTCAATTTGCAAGCACGCTGGAAACAGAAAACATGCCAATTATATCAAGAGCAACACAACTGAAACATCTCTAACCACAGAAAAATGATTAGATATGATATTCAGTTCAGTTCAGTCACTTTATTATCCCAGATGGGAAACTTGACTTGCAGTCAGGGGCACAAGATAAAAAAAACAACAAAGTACAAAAACAAAAAGTACAAAAATGTTTCCCCTGTACATACAATATACAGAACACAATAGTACAACAAAATAATCTCTAAAGTACACGTGCAGATTAAGCAGGATTATTGCACAGGGACCAAAGGAGTTTTTACCCCTATTACACTTTAACTGGCGTACAGTGAATCCACGGCCTGAGGGAAGTTTCATACTCAAAGTGAAGGGGGTGGTCCGTGCAGTCTAATATAGACCTGGCCTTGCAGAGAACCTGCTGGTCAAAGAGAGCCGTCAGAGGGGTCTGTGGGATACCTATCACCTTACCAGCCACCTTCACAATATAGCTCAGGTGGTTTTTGTCCCTGATGTTCAGGTTACCATACCAAGCAATCATAGAAAAAGTAAGAACAGATTCAATAAATGACTTGTGCAACAAAGACCTCATTTTCCTATCTATGTTAAAAGCATTTAACTTCCTAAGGAAGTACAAACGTTGCTGTCCCTTCTTATAGACCGCATCAGCAATTGCATCAAATTTCAGGTTATTATCAATGACTGTTCCAAGATATTTATAACGTTCTACAAATTCAATGCCAATTACTTTGATGAAGGTCTTGGCATTGAATTTGTAGAACATTATAAATATCTTGGAACAGTCATTGATAATAATAATTTGATGAAAATTCTGATTCAGCTCAATATTGGTACTATTCTAATAATATTATGTCTTATTCACACACATACATAACATTGTGATTATGGGGCTTGTAATTGTTACTTGTTATAAACCTAAAGGGGACAAACCATGTGTCTATAGGAACCACAATAACCTTATAATACTGTATGTCACTATAATATTAGTATAGTGACGTTATTTTAGGCACACCTGATGAAATTTCTGTTATCCTATTACTGAGAGTTTGTTACGCTATAATGTTTTATAATCACTTATTCATCTGTACAGCTCATTATTACCTAATTTTATGCTACTTTATTGCATCGTTACCCCTAAACTAAAGGAGTATTTGCGGTTGGTGTACAATAGTGACTGTTGTACAACCTCATCATAATTTATGTATGTATGTATCTACATAGAGCTTTAAATTGACAGAATAATCTGAACTCAAGGTCCACCTTTTCCTGAGCTGTCAACCACATCTCAGGTGACGGGTTGTCCCAGTCAGTGGGTTGGACAAAGGTCAGATACTGCCAGACTGAACTGCGTTGTTGCCAGGAATGGAAATAAATTTAATGATAACTACATTTAAAAAATCACTTAATTTCTAAAGAGAGGGAAAGATGTTTTGCCAGATGAGGTTATACTTTATTTTGAGATAAAAACAAAACGGTGTGAAGTGTGGCTAAAAATCAACTCAGTATGAAATAATGAAAGAAAGAATGAGCGTGCTTCTACATAACAGTTATTGTTCAATACATTCACTGACTGATGAAGTTCATATATAAAAACATATCACAAGTCAATACTGTATCAGTCATGCAACATTTTATATGCAGTATGCAGTAGCTATAATGGGTTCTTGGACATTATTGTCCTTATATCTATAACTACTCTGTCTAGTGTTTGCTGATTCGAGTCTTCTAAGACCTGCTCCCCCACAGTCTACTTCACAAAGGCATTGAAGTATACAGTATATGTAACATTTTTGCAGTGGTACGTGTCACATTTGCTCTAAGTATTTTTCCCATTGTGTGGGTGAACATTGTGCACAAAATAGATCTGATATTGCCCCAGGGATGTAGTTCACTTCCTTTAACCTTTAATTTCTCCAATATTATTTCAGAAAACCAAAATAATCCTAAAGTGTGTTTTTCCAAAATTGTCTTCTAAATCCATCATCTTCCCTCAGTCTTCATAATAACTCATCAACTCTTAAATGCAAAGAATTTTTTAAAGACAAAATCGTTTCTATTAGAACCAGCATTATAAATGCAGACACTCAAACTCCCTGGGATCTCCCTGCCCATGGGCCTCCATCTATTATGTCATCCTTTGATTTGATGTCAGCAGATGCCATCAGTGAAGTAATTAGCAGGATAAAGTCTTCCACTTAGACCTCTCTAGGCTCTAGACCCCAACCCAACCATGCTGTTTAAATCCTGCTACCATAGCCTCTCTCACATAACAACAAGTATAATAAACTCCTCTCTTAATATAGACATCTTCCCCACAGTTTTTAAGACTTCAATGGTAAAACCTCTCCTCAAGAAATCCAATCTAGATTACACAGAGCTAAACAATTACAGACCAATTTCTAATCTACCTTTCCTTGGTAAACTTTTAGAGAAAATAGTTTTTAATCAGCTACTTGTTCATCTAACCAACAACAGCATTTTAGAAAAGCTCCAATCTAGTTATCGAGCAAACCATAGCACAGTCAGCTCTACTGAAAGTTGTAAATGACCTGAGAATTATTGTGAATCCAAACAGCGTGGCTGTCCTTCTTTTTTTAGACCTTAGTGCAGCATTTGATACAACTGACCACGAAATTTTAATTGACAGACTTGAAAAATGGCTGGGTCTTTCTGATCGTGTTTTAGCTTGGTTTCAGTCTTATTTAACTGACAGACAGTTTTCTGTTGTTGTTTGCTTATGTATCAGAGACTCATGGTATTGAATATGGTATTCCTCAAGGAAGCATTCTCGGTCCAATTTTATTTTCCTTATGCTCCCACTTGGAAACATTATTAACCATCAACATGACAATTACCATTTTTATGCTGATGATACACAATTGTATATTTCTGTATCGCCAAATGACCCCAATGCACTGCATGCTCTCATTGACTGTCTCACTGACGTTAATGTATGTATGGAAAAACTTTTCAAAACTAAATGAGGAAAAAACTGAAATTCTTTTAATAGGACCCAAAGCAGCAAGAGAAAAACTGCAATCAGTGCTTGGTGGTCTTAGCAAACAGGTTAAAACACAAATCACAAACTTGGGAGAGATTTTAGACCTAAATTTAAATTTGAATTCTCATTTTAACAAGGTAATTAAAACATCATGTTTTCATCTCAGAAATACTGCCAAAGTCAGACCTTTTTTAACTCAGAGAGTTGCTGAAATGCTCATTCATGTTTACTAACTGTTTAGATTAATGTAATTCCCTTTTTACTGGATTACCTAAAAAGTCTATAAGAAAACTACGGCTAGTTCAGAATGCTGCGGCCAGAGTTTTAACTAATGCAAAGAAAATGGATCACATCACCCCACTGCTTAAGACACTGCACTAGCTACCTGTATCTTTCAGAATTGATTTTAAAGTTCCTTTACTTGTTTATAAAGCTTTAAATGACCATGCTCTCCCCTACATCAGAGATTTTCTTTCATTTTATGTTCCAGCCAGATCATTAATGTCCTCCATCGCTTTTCTTTTAAATGTTCCTTATGTGTCCCATAAAAGTACCGGTGAGGCTGCCTTCTGTTTTTATGGAACACACTGCCTCTGGATATTAAAATGGAAAGCTCTCTTGGTATTTTTAAAAGGAAATTAAAGACCAATCTTTTTAATCTGGCTTTTAATTTTAATTTGCAGTAATATTATAGCTTTAGCTTTAGTTTTTAAGTTTTAATCATTGGTTTTTATATTATTTTTATCCCTGGTGTTTTTTTATTTTTATTTTATTGACTTTTATTTATCTATTTTCAAAACTTTATTGTTTTATTGTCGTAATTTTTAGTCTTGCAAAATTTTATTTATTGTTGTCTATTTTGCTTTTTTTGTGTGTGTCTTTGTTGTTTTAATTCTGCTATATGAAGCACTTTGGGCTGCATGTTTATATGAAAGGTGCTATATAAATAAAGTTGAGTTGAGTTGAATTTAACATCAACAAGTTTGACACATATTTTGTACAATGGGGAAGCATGCTGTTGTGTGGATCAACTTTTAATTTTTATCTTTCCCTTTTCTTGAACTTCAGGTGAAAATTTGGTTCCAAAACAAACGATCCAAATACAAGAAGATCATGAAGAATGGGCCCTGTGGACCTGAGGGAGACCACCTCGCCCCCCCACCACCGTCCTCCTCCTCTCCATGCTCCCTGTGGGACATCAGCATGGCCGCCAAAGGCGCGCCGGTGCACTCTGGAGGATACATGAACAATTTTGGACATTGGTATCCCGGACACCAGCAGGACTCCATGCCGAGGACTCAGATGATGTGACAGACATGAGGACACAGCACTTCCAGGACAAATTGTGGATTTATACCACCAAGCTGACTGGAGCTGTTTGGGACATGGACATTGTTTAGAGTCTGAGCCGCTCTGGAGGCAACAATGATGTAACTGGCAGAAATAAACTGCAGAGGACAGAGCTAATCTGAGGAAATTTAGCTTTACAAATATACAATACAGTACAGACAGCTAGCAAGAACATGAATCATTTGATACAAAATATTGCTTTGAATTTATTACTTTACTTCTAGCATTCACAGAATAGGTCATCAGGACTGTAACCATGGCGTAGACTTGGCTACATGTTAGCACCAATGCACCTATAGCGTCATAAATAAACCCAGTAATACTGCAAACTAGCTGTTAGCTGATGTTAGCTGATGCTAACGTCTAGCCTTGATTAGCTCTGCATTTTTATGCAGCACATAGAAATCAACAAAAGATTTAATTTGCCAGGTCATTAGCTAGATATGAAAAATGCCAAAAATGCTTGATTTTGATTGGACAATGGCTCCACTAGGGACTGAATGCTTAGTTCTGATTGGCTGCAGCACTGAGAACTGAGCATTTGGCACCCCGCAAAGCCTAGCTGACCTTTCAAATTCACATTGCCAGTTAGCTAATTCAAACTTGTGTAATATTTGACACATCCAGTTGATTTATTTTAACTGGCAGTTATATCTGCCTCCAGAGCAGCTCTGCCTGCCAAGAAATTGTTGATAAAGCTACAACTGAAGCTACAACTCCAAGCTAATGCTAGCTCTGCATCTCTGATTCTGGACAATTCAGGTTTTTTTGTCTTATCAGTAGGTTACAGTGGGGCAGGTACACATGTAAAAAGAAAGGTTTCTTCAGGGGTTCTTTGTAGTTTTACTTTATGGAACTGTAGGGCCTACTGATTCAAAGGATGCTCTGGTTTGCTAAAGTTAAGAAAACAGATCAGATTAAAGAACTAAAGAAAAAAGTTCTTTAGATTCTGACTATTGTGAGTATTTTATGAATTCTGACAGAGTTGTGTGTAGCACTATAGGTTCTATGTAGCATATAGACCTATAAAGAGCCATTATAAAACGGTTGATTACAGCACCAACAGGGGTTCTGATAAGGTGTAAGAACAAACAACCATTTTATGGTACTTTATAAAACCTTTTTTAAGTATATGGGAAATAGGCACTGAATGGACATGGCAACTTTATTGTATGAGTCCAGTTTTAGTTTTTTTTTAAGCTCATTATAATAAAAGATCTATATTAGTTCAAATAAAAAAATAAAATACCAGAAATGTATTTGAAAGACATTTGTGTATAAAGGTACCAGGTCATTTAGGAATAATGCTCTGATTTTGTCATTCATAAAATTTATCGGGTTGACCAGATAAAGATAATTGGGCCTGTCACTCCAGCTAGTTATTGTTTGGTTATGTCCCAGAAAGTGAATATTAATGAGTTTGGACATTTAGTGTTGAATAATGGATTGTTAGTTGCAGGGACTTTGCCATGCTACATGTCAGGGTTTAATTAATCGAGGTTTTACACTTCTAATTGTGAGCAGCATTTAATTTTTATTTTGTTTTTATTCACCAATGGATTTTAATGATGGTCTCTGTCAGTGTTTCATCCCAACACTTGTTTTATTCTGCTTCCCTTCAAACACATTATGAACTTCAGTTTTTTGACTCCTGAAGTTTACATTCTTATATACCATATAAGCCATGATCTGTGGACTGGAATTTTTTCAACAACCTCTTAAAATACTGAATTAATATTTTGCCAATAATATATTGTCTATGGGTCAGGATAGGCTTTGTTATTTGAAATAAATCAAACCCAGTGATCATTGCCACCTTATTTGATTTTGTTTATTTAACTTACATACAACAGTGGAAATAATTTGTTTTTGCATCTTTAGCCTCTAACAGATAATATCAAATTTAGGGAAAAATAACATATTCCGTGTCAGTGTACCTCAGTGCCCTGGAGGCATTTTCTCTAAAGTCGTAAATCACGTTTGTCGTGCACCCCTCAACATCTGGAAAAGCAAAAAGAGTCGTCAAACATCGTCAATGATTTTATAAAATGACCACGTCAATTATAGGTAATTTAGGACACAGCTTGTTAAATAAAGCTTTCACTTTGACGCTGTAATTATCTGTAATTGTCAGTCAAGGGAATATCCTTCTGCCGCAGGCACTTTAGAAAGGGCTAGGAAGTAGTGGATTACATCAAACTGGACTACTGAGGACTAATTCTTTGACAAAAATACATGAATATTACAAAAATGCATAAATACATGTCTGTATTATGCTGCTTGCAGTTTTTCCTGGGGTTTAATTTTGACACTCTTGGATATTATGTAACATACAGTTCATTTTCTTCATTTTTTTGAAGAAAAAAAGAGAAAAAAGTTAGAATGCATTCCACTGTGTTAAAGTTATTCAGTGGTCATGTCCCGGTTTTCACTGGTCAGATGGACCGAAAGGACAAAAGGAAATTCTTGGCAAATTACCTTTCAATGCAGTTTAATATGAGAAGAAAAGGCCACGATAATATGAGGTGTGTGTCAGAGAGAATGTGTGTGCATTTGAGTCTGAAAAGGTGACAAAATCACTTTTTTCCTGTCAGAAAAAGGGAATTGATGCACTGACACACTATTAAGTTAAAAAAAGTTTTTTGCACTTATGACCACATCCAGAGGTGTGAAGTTATACAGTACTGTAGTGTCATGCTACATCATAGCGGAAACATCATCCTATAATCATCTCAGGGTGCTGAATCTTTGGAGCAAAAGTTTAGTTTCTTACACACATCGGTGGAATCAGTGCAGCTGGCAGAAAAAAAAGATGAAAAGATGGGGTTAATTAACAATAATGAACTGTGTAGGTGGTCTGTGTACTAGCTATAAGCTCAAACTCTGTCTTGGATAAACATAATGTTACTCAAAATCAGTAACATCTCAGTGCAGCCTTTTTAAGACTCAGACAAAACATGTTTGTACCTGAAGTGACTGTACCATGAAGTGGCTTAATTGTCAGGAACGCACATGGGAAACTTTCTTCTACTTCCTCTTCAATCTAGTGGAGACAGGTGACTGCTGTCTCTTTTAAAGGGAAACACATGTTGGGGAACCTGAACATTTTGCCACAAAATCAGTGCACCTCAGAATTATAAATGACATTACTTATTTAATTTTTTGTTGTAGAGATTTGTATAAAATGTATGCAGGCAACCCATCTGCAAAAATATATTCCTAATTTTTCTAAGTAATTTTAATCATGATTTATTATTCTTAATTATTAGGGCTGCTCAAGGGCAAGTGTGTTTTATTTTCAAATTGTGCTCCACACTCAGCAAGTGGCCAATCAGGTGAAACATGATGTTAAAGGACAGGTTCACAATTTTTCAAGTCTGTCTCAAAACAATATTCAGGTGCCCAAATGAATATTGACACATTTTTCTTGCTGTAATCATTCCTCCTGTTCGTACTGACCATTAGAAGATCCCTTCATAATGTACTTACAATGTAAGTGATGGGGGACAAAATCCACAGTCATCCTTCTGTGCAAAAAAACCCAACTTTGTGTTGCTATATTCCCACTGCAGTTGAACAGGAAATCACTGTCTGTCAAAGCAAAGATTTTTTTTACTAAAAAGACTGTAACTGTACAAGATATCCACTTCATTTGACTATCTCAGACTGCTGAAGCCTCATATTATCTTCAGATAAACTTTTATTAAATCATTTTTTTCTCAAAACAAGGACTGAATTTTGTCCTCCATCACTTACATTGAAAGCACATTATGAAGGGATCCTCTAATGGTCAGTATGAACAGGAGGAATGATTACAGCAAGTAAAACCTGTTTCAGTGTTCATATGGACACCTGACTGTTGTTTTAAGACAGACTTGAAAAATTATGAAACCGTCCTTTAACTACTGGAGGACGTGAAATGATATTTCAAATGCACTATAAAGTTGAACATCATTTAAAGTCACAAATGAGATGAAATCGTATGACCATTAATCAGTAATTGATCTAACTGAAGTGTATACAGTTTTATGTATGATGCAAGCACCTTTTATACATTTTATTGACTAAATGCCACATATCCATCAAAAATATAATGCCAAGCCTGATCAGGTGCAACTGGTGAAATGACAATCAAAAAAGTAGTTGTTGAATTTATGTATATGTATTAGCGTGTTTGAAAGTAATTAAGACATATAACTAGGATTACAACATTATGATGTGTGTATGTGTGTGTATATAATTTGTTATAGTTCCCATTAACCTACATTGGGTTCTAAAACATGATTATAACAACATTGCACTATTGGTCGATTAAGTGAAGAAGCCGTCTTTTGTATCTGAAAATGAACCGGCTCCATTGTCGGGTAGAGATTCATGGTTGGCCTCACATGAGAAACTTTCTTCCTCTTCCTCTTAAATCTAGTGTAGACAGTTGACTACTGTCTTGCTTAACGGGAAACACATGTTGGGGAACCTGAACATTATGCCACAAAATCTGTGCACCTTTGACATATAAATGACATAACTTATTTAGCCTCATACAATACATACATTTATTGGGGAATCACAGTGCAGGTTGGGGGAAATTATGATTCACAGACTAATTATATTTTTCTTTTTGGGCTCTTTGTTTAAGTTAAGAGTTCTCCTGTCTCTCATCGCCCTCATAATCTTTTTTTCTTGTTTTCTTTTCTTCCAAGGATCAAACGTCCCTTTCAAAAGCCACGCACCGGAATTTTCAGAAGGTTATTTATTTAATCTGCTACTGTGAGCAGCATCCTGTTGCCTCCGGCAAAGTTCACACCATAGAGTTTTATGGAATACTTTGCTTCACAGGCTTCAGACACGTCGTACTGTCCTAATGAACTGATGGAAGCCCGTCGGGAGCTGAGGGAACATGGCAACGCAAACTGTCTGCTGAAAAGAGGGCATAAGAGGAAGAGAACAGGGAAAAAAACAGAAAGACAAAGCAGAGGGCCACCCACCCACACACACACACACAACTGGCTAAAAAGCAGCATATCACATTAACTTCAGCTAATTTTCAGATGCATTTTTGCACAGAGTGAGGACTGTGCATTTTCCTCATCTCTTACAGTGGCATGGCGCTAAGAGATCTCTTTACAGCCAGCATGGAGAGGAGGAATGGTTACAGTGACCAATAAATCTTTCATCACACGTGTAACATGTGAGCATTGTATTACAGCAAGAGAAACTATCCTTTCTTTTCATTTAACTCTATCAAGATGAATTCCTGTTCTTATAAATGTTTAAAAGGCACAATCTGTAATCCAAAAGTAAATAAAAGAGTGTTTCCAACAACACAAAACACAACTTTTAGTAAGTTGACAGACAGGTCTTTTCATACAGGGTCTAATATGGAAGCCGAATATTGTTCTCTCAACGCAAAGAGATATATTTATGCTGACATGATATTTTAGCATCTGATCTGAGTTGATACAGTCACATCAGATCCAGGAGATCCCATTGTTGATCATCAGTCCATTTGAATGTGAAGCAAAATAGTGCTCATATTGTTCATTTAAACAAATAATAAGAGATTTGAAGATTATCTGGATTATATGTTATCTGAGTCAGGGTGATGACGCTGGGGCAGAAATGTGAAGAGGATGTGGCAACAATTTTTTGTGGCCACTGCACACCCAGGACACACAAGGAAACAGTGTGGGATTGGGGAAAACTGATCATTTTGTATATTATTAATGGGTGTATTTATCGCAGCTGTTACTGGCACTTCTATCATAATCAGGCTAATGGAAGAAATCTCAAATTAGGTTTATACACACTAAATTCACTGTGGTTACCTTGATTCTGTCTTGTGCAATCAGTGCCAGGCTCCTGCAAAATAACACGTTACCTCGGCCAACAGCTGCTCTGTCATCTCCTTCTAACTTGTCTGGCCTTCTTACTAACTTGTCTACCTGTAGCATTTTATCACTACAGGTAGACCTCTGGCTACCTAACCAATACTGATGTGGAGAAGCAGAATCATTGACAAAATCATGAGACAACAGCATATTTATCTCATTATCTAGAGAAAATTTTGTTTTTTTAAGATAATTATTCCGTTATCACAAGAAAAGGTTTTTCATCTTTGTCAAACTGTTCACATATGTGTGTGATGCAGCTTTAATTCTAAACAAATTCAATACACATCAGAACCAAAATAAATTTTGGTACTCTGTTATATTCCAAACATTGGTCTTTGATAAAGACCATATAGATTATGTCATTCATCATTTATCAAATCATTTATTAGTATTGTTATCACAGATATGAGCTTGTTCAAGATGTTCATAAATAGTGTTTATTATAAGCAGCAGTGTATCTTCTATCACCCAAGCTTTCTAATATGGAAACTTAAAAGGATCAGGGTGAGAGGAGACGTCAGGGATACAATGGTTTATGATCAGCATCTCAGCGAGTTTCACTGTAGATTGCTGATAATATTACTGTTTTTATCAAAAAATAAACACCAAGCAAGTGGAAGATAATTAGGAAACAGAAGAGCGAAACTCCAGAGCTTGCGTGAGGACAAAAATGTAAAAGCCATAAAACTGAAGACTTCACAACTTGCTACTGGGCAGATGACAGCATGTAACCCCCCAGAGAGTAGAAAGCAGCGAGAGAGAGATTCATAGAATGAGACATATTCAGAGAGAGAGAGACACAGGGAAAAAAACACATTAATTAAAACAAGTCATAAACAGCAGGGGTCACTTTATATTTGCTTGTTAAACTTGACCCATGTGGTGCAAAAAAGACACACACTCTTAGTTTTAAGTGCAACTGAGATGCTGCAGACATTGGGCTGTGTGTGTGTGTGTGTGTGCGCGTGTGTGTGCGCACGTGCACACGTGGGGGTTTGTGTAATGCACTATGCATCAGAGTAAGACCGATATATCTGGCTGATATCAGTCATCATGCTGTCAATATTTGTACGCATGAAAAGTGAACCTGTGAGAATGGTTTAATTGCTGATTTATATACTGAAAATGTGTTAAATATTTGAGTAATAATTAATAAAGCAAAGAAAGTTTTGAGCCTGGATCAGACGAAGTGACAGTCGTAGGGTGTTGGGTGCTACTCTGGTCCAGAGGGTGGTGGTAATGCACCTGAAGCTGTTTGGTAACTGCCAAAAACACCAAAAGAAGAATAACTTCTGCACTTAGCACTTTAGCAGCTTAGTTAGCTAGCTGGCTAACAACCCTCCATAAACACATGGATGAATCATATTTATCAGTGGCTTTTTGTAAGACTAGTGGAAACAGAGAAGCAGGAAAGACGACCGAACAACTGAGCATTTAGATGAAGCTGCTTTTATAGCCAGTTGGGCCAGCCACTGTGTATCTGCTCTTTGCGTTAGTAAGGGTAGAATTCAAGAGCAGTTTAAGGGTGCATTAGGTCAGAGAATGGTGTGGAAATGTTTCTGATACAGCTAATAGCTATTTGTAAGACCGGTAGAGCTAGATAAGCAGGGATATCATTCAGATTAAACTGCCTATCAAGGCAGGCCAATAAATGGATACAGTGTTGATATGTGGCCTGCTCAAGGTGCCAAGTATCTGCTCTTTGTTAAGGTGAGAGAAGGATTCATGCAATTCAAAGGTACGTTAGGTCAGGGCTAGAGAATGGTATCACCTGTCAGAGGGCCCAGTAGATTTAATACCCACTGCTAGAGCCTAATGATGATGACATCATTTACCATTATGCTGGCCTTACATAGGAAAGCTTCTCACCAAACTTTTTCACTTTGTGTATTGATAACCATGAGTGAGATAAAAGACAGCCGCTCAGATAAACACTACAACAGCTTGGTACTCTGTATGGTTATATGTGTTGAAATGTATGGAGCTGCTTTATTGAGGCAGAGAGACTGACGGATAATTTCAGTTTAATTTCAGTGTGTAAGTGATGTAGTTACACTTGGGAGGACTAAATATTACATATGCATTTATATCCTTTACAAATCCAGCTAGAATGGGTCTCAAACCAATTCCAGAGGTGAATTTGCACCCTGGAAATCATGCAGTATTAGCTACCAGCAATTCCAGTTTGCGATTTAACAGTAAATGTAGAGACAATCACCTGCATAACTTTTTACACTGAAAAAAATGTGCTGACTGTAAAAATAAATCTATACACATGTTGGCTTTAGTATCGGCTTTCAAGAAAACGTATCAGTCCAACCCTGGTGTGCAGATCATGGCTGGAGGCAGGGAAAGGAAAGTAACGTCAGCTCCATATCTTTTAGGACACTGTTATAAACTTTCCTTCCGCTGCTGAGTTTTCCTCTCTGCTCAGCTCGCAGCAGCTGATGTCATCACCTCGTCTCACCCTCTCCAGCCTTTTCCCGCCTGTGAATGCCAGAGAAGAACAGAGGTGTAAAGCAGTCACTTCAGCTCACCTTCCTAACACTTCATCCAGCTTCTCATGGTGATATAAATTATCAGGTATTCATTTACTCCACATGCATAGGCAGAAGGTGAGGAAACAGGACAGTCTCCTGCAGACCCAACACAGATTCACAGAATCACAAATCACAGAAAGCACAAATACACCTGGCATGTCACATAGCTATAAATCACAGGAATATAAGATAGTGGTTGTTTGTTAAAACCATAATCTGTTAGCCAGAACCCACAAACGCTTTGGTGAAAACCGTTTTTCCTGTGGTGCGCCAGTCACAGGTCGCTACAAGTCCCTGTTGGCCCTCTCTGTCTGTCTCCCTATGATGTTCAGACACATTCTTCTCTGACAGCTGGAAGCTGAGGGCTCAGCACAGGAAGGTAAGAGCCTAAACAAACATGGAAGCTGTCCTAGAAGATCTGTGGTTCGGGTCCACACCCTGCACACTTGTGGGTTCAGGTGAACATGATATGATAATGTGATGTCTGTTTGCCCTGCTTCACTGTAAGTCACATATTTTCCTCACTACAATTTTAAATAACATTTTAGATGGCCTGTCTACACTCCTGCTTATGGAGGAAGGTACGGTGGCCCTAAATGCTCAATGCACTGTAACTTAAGAAAACATGCAAAGAGACACACAAATGAAGAACATTTTCACCAATTTGACCACACGTGCATCATTTAGAAAAAAATTCTGCTAAAGTGAGAAAACACAAACACAAATGAATACACAAGCACTCAATATCATAATGTGCCCCTATTTTATTTAATATGGTTAATACAGGGTTATTTCTATTATTATGCATTGTTTAAAGGTGGGGTGCTGGACTAAACTTTATTTCGTCACTCATTTCAAGTTCTGTGCAAATTGCAGCATTTCTGTATTTGGTTGTATTTTCTGTTTTTGCCACACATTTCATTTTCAAATTGATGAAGATGTTTTCTTCATTTGTGTGTTTGTGTTTTTGGATGTGTTTTCTTAAGGGGCCGGTATACTTTGTCAGGCGGGCTTGTCGGATAGCTTTGGAAACCCCCTTCCCCCACACCTTTCCGATGTCGGACTAGGGGGTGCCGTGTACAGCCATTTCTGTAATTTTCCGAACCCGACGATCTGACATTCACACCCACTGCACGCAGTGATTGGCCAGCTGTGCAGAGGTAAGAAAGTTATCAGGGTTTTAACTTCTCTCTCTAGCTCTTTTTACATTCCTGACGTAACAATTTCAGTCAGTTTTAACGTGAACAGCTGCGTACGACACTATGAATGCCTACCAGGGCAGAGTGTCTAAAAATATACATATTTAAACAATATAACTGTGAACACTTTTGACCATAAACTGACCCTTAAGTCACAGAGTGTTGTGCTTTCAAGGACACCGTAGGAAAAGGAGATGTATGCCTTTGTATAAAGACATACACTAGTCTTGTCAACTTTTACTTGAAAGATGAACTACTGTTCAAACATGGGAAATAAATTGAATATTGATCTGTAATGATCTGTTTGTATAAAAAATTGTCAGTGTATAAGCACAATGGGCTGTGTCAGTTGGGGATTGTAAAATGCAAAGTCTGTCTGAATCCCCTGTTGTCCGAATTCACACACTATATCTTAAAAAATAAAATGTAAAAACAATAAGGTTTTACAGGAGTTATGTACCAGACTATTTCTTGGTCGGGGCCAATAACTTCCTGGAGTGTCCGCTGGTTGCACTGGTGACCTTTCTGTGACTACAAGGCTCCAGGAAGCTACTGCACCCGACCAAGAAATATTCTGGCACATTCTGTAACCACAGCGTGTTGTTTTTACTCTTTGGTTTTTGTACAGATTAAAGGGTAACTACACCATACACACCCCGGGCTCTACTCCGTATATCAGCTGCCGCACAGCTTAGTATAAATATCAGAACACCGGCTAACTGTAGCCTCAGTTTGTGCCTCTCACACAGAGCTGCTGGTAGCGTTAGCATGCCTGATAAGAGATGTCAGAGAGACAACAGCTTACATAAAGGAAAGATTTATTCCTCTGTTCAGAGCTTAACTAGATATTCAGGGCTGACAACGGTAATGTATGCATTTTTTAAATGTGCTGGAAGGGAGGGAGCTATAGCAGAATTTGAGTGTGTAGTTACCTTTTAAACAAACAAGATATAACGAGTTAATTAGCAATTGTGATTGCTACCTTTGGACAGAGCCAAGCTAGCTGTTTCCCCGTTTCCAGTCTTTGTGCTAAGCTAAGCTAACTGGCTGCTGGCTCTAGCTTCATAATTAACGTACAGACATGAGGGTGGTATCAATCTTTTCATCAAACTGTCGACATGACAGCGAATAACCAATTTTCCAAAATGCCAAACTATTCCTTTAACATATAGACATGAGATTGATATCAATCATCTGATCTCATAACCTGACCAGATGGTTTGTTACACCCAACCATCTGAGAAGTCGTCCATGGAAACTGTTTGGAAAAGGGCAGACGCTTTCAAAAAATACTTGGCAGGTGATTGGATGAACCTGTCTATCACCATCTATCACTTTCTTACCTTTCGACGCAGCAGATTGGCCACACTGATTGGTCCAAACCACCAGTGGTTCGGACACAAGCGCATAACTTGAAGCCTGAAGATGGATTCTCGCGTGATCTTGTGATGTCTTGATCTCGCAAATCCAGCTGCCTCGCAAGGTAACTGATCTCACTCTCAGAAAGAAAGCAATAGAAGGTATTCCCCAAACTGCTGAACAATTTCCTTTTAATGACCAAAATGTCTGACACAAGATCGCAAAGAAAACATTCTAAGTATATTAATATTCTAAGGTCCTAGTTTGGCTCTGTAACATTGTTTGAAAGGTTGCCTGTTTCTTCTTCCTCGTCACGCCCTCTTTTTGTTGGCTAACCTGTGGGTTTGGTTAGTTGAGAGCCTGGAGAGCAGCTTGTTTGTCATACACACACACATGTGCGCACATGCAAACACACACACACACACACACACACACTCCTCTCCTCTAACTGTGTGCCACATGAAAGCAGTGTACAACCGTCTCTCTCTGTGTCAGCGGTGTGTTATTAGTATCCAGAGACTCCAGAGTGTCTGCTACACTGTCACCTCCCACAACCTTCTTTACACGCACTCTGTGTGTGTGTGTGTGTGTGTGTGTGTGTGTGTGTGTGTGTGTGTGTGTGTGTGTGTGTGTGTGTGTGTGTGTGTGTGTGTATAATATATAGATGGGTGCAACCTGGAGCTGTTGTCTGACTCACTTTGACAGGCACACCAGGAAAGCACCGTCAGCACCCTTTCAACACCTTTGTGTTTGTTTGTGTGCTGTTTACAATACTGCATTCACACATAAATACAGAAAATAATACATTCGTAGCTGATTAAAATATAGAAACTTTATTAAAAATGTTCCTAATGCACAGATTGTTGTGCCACTTTTGCTCTACAGTTGACACTATAAATAAAAGACCTGAGTGCAGCACATGTGTTCATACAATATATACAACTTATTTTTCAAATGTTTTAGCACCAACTCTGTATCACTTTTGCTCTTGATAGTTATTTTTTAGCATACAGGAACTATTGGAGAGGCCTTGTAGTGTTTATGAGCAGGAATTAAAGGGCCACTACAACGATTTTACAGGGGTAGCTTTGTCAGGTCTGAGAAAAAAACCCTGATGATGTCATAGTGGAGACTCCAATTTCATAACAAAAGCCTGTGCTAAAAATTGGGGACACGAAGTTTGAAAGATGTGGGCATTAACCAGGCAAGGAGGATCTAATGAAAGACATGGCTTTTGGAGCTTGACTTATACTGTGGAGACTAAAAGTCAGGATATCTTAGCCTCCATTAACTATGAATTATAAATGGATTTTTTTGGGAAAATAAGGTTTAACAGTTTTTATGAGAATTATCTTCCAAAAATCAGTTGGCTCTTTTGCTTTCTTTCCATCACTGCATTGTTGTCCTCCATGTCAAAACTGGCTTAGCCAAACTGCTGCTTATGCTGCCACGATATTTTGACATGCTGTCATGGCAAATTAGTCAGTCTTCAAATACACATCATCGACACGTCACTTATCAGTTGCGTGTCTTGGGATCCAGTTTTGCAGCAGATGTCCTTGTGGTCCAACTAGAAAAATATGACTTCATGAATCTTTAGTGAGTGGAAAACATCAGCTCTGGGGTCAGGTGGGAGAGAAGAAATTTAAAAAAAAATTTTGCAGGTCATACACAAAAAGCAGCTCTCACATCTGAAATTAAGTTTGTTAAAGTCCTTTACACAACTATAATAGTGCCCTGGATTAGTATGTGTAACAAGAACCGAGCTGAACAGTCGGCCACTATTTTGATAATTAATTAATTAACTGTTTCCATGTTTTTATTTATTTTTATTTTCTGGGTTTTGGACTGTTGGTCGGATAAAGCAAGATCTAAAGAGAAAATAACTGCCAGTTTAATTAATGATGAAAATAATTATGAGTTGTAGCCAAATCTAGACAACATGAAATTAAAAGTTCAACTTTAAATCCACAGTTAAACTTTCCTAACGTTCTTGTCCATTGTTGTGTGTAAACCTTTAATCCCAGCTTCACCTCCACACCATGCGCACCAGCTTGAGCTCCTCACCTGTAGCCAGCACTGAAACCACGCACAACCCTCTGCCACAGATAAATAAAAGCCTCTGGACAAAAACATGATATACGGACGCAAACATGGTTTGCACAGCACATTGTGAGAATGGCAGGTAAAATGCACTGGAGCCACAGAAACAAAGAGTGTCCATTGAATGTCCATGATCTTATTATGCTCACAACATATTCCCAGTGAAACGTGTGTTTAAATTCAGTGATTAGAGGGTTGAATGTTGTAATTTGTGCTATTAAAAAAATGCTATTCAAAACACCCTTCTAATGGTTGATTTCAGTGTCTCTCCAAGGTTAGTCTCCTCTGCTGATATTCATGATTTATTCTAACAGGTTATCAGCCTTTAGCTGTAGCTACACCAAACAGTCACGTATCTTAAAGTTTGCCATGCTGGTGTGGTGGGCTTTCATTTGCTGCAAAGCAAAAGGAGAATTTCAGTAGTACTCAGTTTTAGTGTTTTAATGCTGTGTCAGAGATCCTTCCAGCCATGACAAGAAGAGAATCGTAAGGGAAAGACTGAATCCATGGAAGTTTTTGGCATAAATACGGTCATGTTTAAAATATTAAATATTACACAAAATATTATCAGTTATCAGTGATTTCAAACAAAAATGTCAGTATTGGCCTCAGCCCTGGAAAATAACTTCTATGTTATGAGTTCATTAACTTCAGAGCTGTTGAGAACAAGGTAACTGAGGACAGCACTTGTTTTCAGTCCATATTTACTGTAGAACAGCCTGTTTTACACATCATGTCAGGTTTTACAGTCATGACTCGTGTCTGATGATCACTGTCAGGTGTTTCTGGTCACAATAGTGCTCCAAAAAAATCCCTACAGTGTTTAAGTGCAGGGCTCCAGTTAAACTGTGCTGCTGTGTTTCAGAGTCAGTAAACGGCTCCCATACTCTGTGTGGCTGGCGGTGCTGCTGATGGTGTGTGGTGCGTCGGGCCCGACTGTGCCAGACCTAAATGTGCACCCTGCTGCTGGTACCAGTTCTGGTGTGTGTACTCCCCCATGTAGACGGGCGAGGAATCAACAGGAGGCTGATAGGGACCCTGCCCCCTGCTGGTAGGATCCAGCATTGCATTATTCTTGATGCTGCTGCTGCTGTTGCTGCTGTTTGTATTGGTGCTGCTGCTGTTGTTGTTGGTGTTACTGTTACTGTTGTTGTTTTCCCACACAGCTGGGGATGAAGGAGAGTTGCAGGCCATAGAATCACTGGCATCTGGGCTGTGCTCAATAGGAATTTCCCCGAGTGGAAACTCTCCGTTTTTGTAGAGCTTCTTAAACTTGGAGCGACGGTTCTGGAACCAAATTTTGACCTAAAAAGAAGAGGATCAAATGTTGAGGCAAATGAAAGAACTGACAAAATATAAATTGATCTTTTTGGTCACTTGGTAGCTGCGTTACTACCTGTAAATATTAAACTGATGCCACAGTAAGTTGTTATGGTGAACATGAAATAATTGTTTCTGTCCACACACCATATGTTGTACAATAGTCACTCTGATTTTAGCTCAACTCCGTAGGGGAAATATCCGGCTCTTTAGCAGCTAAATGCTCCGCGATGATGATTTTTTTGTCTGCTGAGGCTGGAAATGAGGTTGAGAGTGAGAGAGGTGAGGTCAAAGTAAACCAAATCAGTGACGTTGCGGGCCATAAAACCAAAACAATGAGCTGAAAGACCCTAAAAGACTGTAGGGGAACTGCAGTTTTTTTTTGTGGGTACATGTAATCATTTGATCAATTGTTAATATAAAAAAAAAAGATTAGAGCAGCTTTAAAGCTGAACTATTAGTATTTTTCTTTTCTTCTTTTTTAGCATGTTTAGCTTGTATTTAGCTGCTTTTAGCTAATTGTTTTGGTTTCTTCCCCGTAAACTCCACTCTTATCAACCTTGTTTCAAACCCGAGCAGGCAGTTAATAAACCCACTGTACACTACCTGCCCAGCACCAAACAGCAGACAGACAAACTTAGCGGCTAGCTGGTGAACATAGTGGAGCATTTAGCAGCCAATAAGACTCTCTGAAGTTGGTGGAGACCAAAACAGAGCTAAAAGGGAAGTAAATATTAGAGTTACAGTACATTGATCAGGTGACCAGAGACATGACTCTGTGTCTGCTGAATGTGTAAATAAGCAACTGTTTGCTAACACATTTGCCATATCAGCTTTATAAGGTGATAATATTTCAGTGTTGTGTTTTCAGCTTGTTCTGCAAACAGATCTGTTGATCCATTGATAGTCTGTTTTCTTTGGTGACTTGGTTACTTTGAAAACTAGCATGTACAATATTTACCCGTTTTACTTTCAGTTCAGTTATTCCTCAAATGGAACAACTTAACACTTGTTGCCAAAAATAATAATTCCTTCAAAATTATGTAGTTCAATTATGTAATAATAAAGAAAAAAATATATAAATAAAATAAATAATGTCACTGATTATTTACAGCTCTTTTAAATGTAATATTGTGATATTATAAGAACTATTGTAATGCTGTTATTTGTATGAACAACATCCATTAGGGCATCAAACCAAATGACATGACAGTCACATGTTTCAAGTGGGGCTGAGTTTGTGCCTTTGTTTTCTTAAAGCGTGTGCATGTAACACAAACATAATACTGAACAATGATTTACAGCAGCCTTGACAACACAACCCATGCCACAAGTTTTGTCTTTTATCACTCGAGCGAAGATAATTCATGTGTTAGTAAATCATTAGGGCAGAGTATGACCACATAAACCAGAGTGACACCACAGTAACAACTCAGAGCTCTGCCTCGGATCACTGTCTAAGATTCTGGCAAATGTATGATTATTTACCCCATGTCTATTCTATTGTATTCTGTACTATTCTATTCTTAACTTTCATTCTGTTAAATTTCATCTTAGGGGAACCTTGTATGGCACTGCATTGTATCCTATTGTATGTAAGTATATTCTACTTTTCTGTTATCCTCATAGATCTTTTAGTCATACTGTATTTCTCATAATGTCCAAACTTTGAACATTCGGCCCATCTTTAGACCTTTTCAGCTCCTCTTCAACCTCTTCATATTTTCACCAAGAAGCTTAATTTGTCAGTTATTTGTCAGTGATACTAGTTTTAGTCTCATGCTCTTTTCAAAAAATTTTGGATTTGTGTTTCTTGCGTGGAATTGTCAAACCTAGAGCTAACTGACACTTCAACTATTTATGGTATACATACTTCAACTACCTTTGGCTCTATAAACTCAATGGGAATTTCTGCTCTTAAACTATACAAATCAATTGACACTTCAACTAATTTTTACTTTTCAACCGACAGCTCAAATACTCCAACTGACATTTGAACCACTTTCAATCCTTACACATCAACTCCACACTTTAACTATTTACAGTCCACCAGTTGCTTTCATCGCTTACAGTTCAACTGACATTTAAACTGCTATCATCTCTAACTCTTTAAAGTTCAACTGCTTTCATTGTCTACATACAAACTGACATTTCCACTGCCTACAGGGCTTCAAAACACACTTCAAATCTTTTCAGTGCTTCAACTTCAACTGACACTTCAACTGCTTTCAGTGTTGCAACTTAAAGTGCAACTCCCATTCAACATCTCCCCTACATTTTCATCAGAAAACATGTATTATGTATTATATTTCTATCACTGTACTGACTGATGTTCCCTGCAGCCTCACCTGTGTCTGTGTGAGCCCCAGCTGTGCGGCCAGCTCGGCCCGCTCCGGCAGGGCCAGGTACTGGGCCGACTGGAATCTCCTCTGCAGGACTGCCAGCTGGTAGCTAGAGTAAATGGTCCGGGGCTTGCGTATCTTCTTGGGCTTCCCGTTGACCATCCGAACCTCTACATCTGGTTCCTCTTTCACTGTAGGAGGAAAAAGTACAAACTATGTAATATTCCTGCAATACTCCTATAGATACTTTTTGGGTGTTTACAGTCAAAACTTGGCATGTTGCAGTACTGTCACCTTCTTCTTCTCTGATCTTATAAAATGAAACACACACACACACACACATATGATTCTTTTTCACATTAGCACGTCTTTTCTTCAAACAATGGAACAAACTTGTATTAGGTCTGTACAGGGCAGACTGTGCAGAGAGGTTGTAGTACAAAAATAGCCACGGCCGCTACAACCCCGAAATTTCAAAGAAATTCCGCCAGCACTCTGAGCTTATAATTTTGGTCTGAGTGTCTCCCACAGCCGGGGAGGGAGACGCAGATTTATAGGTGCTTTTCATGTAGCCTGGAGGCCCGCTTGTATACATCGCTCCCTGTTAGTGATGTTATTCTTGTATCCAATTTCTTTTTTTGTCTTTTTTACATATACAACCAATCTTACTCAAGTACAGTATACTTGTTTACATTTGATCAACATCTACTGTATATTATTTATTACCTCTAATTGGCAAACAACACATTAAAAAAAACTATTAACCATACTGTTTATGTATAGTACATGGAATTCAGTATTACAATATTAAATATATTTTTACATTTACACCTATTTACAAATTGTATATAATATATTTCCATGTTTTAATTTGAATACATTTAACTTAAGATATTTTAAGTAATCACAATTAATGATATTTAAAAATTTAAATATATAGCCAATATTTATTACAAACTAACATATACTTATTTATATATTGACAGAGACTCTGTGGTGAACATGCTCAACAGTTTATATAATGTTAAGTTGAACTTTTCACTGCATTAGTTTATATTACCATTGAGGACACTGCGGTCATGTGTTATTTCTGGGAATTAGGGGGTTTTATCAACATGGGGGGAGTTTACACTCTACAGTTAAAAATGTACACATGGTGAGTATTTTAAAAAGGTGGATTCTAGTATTTTTAGACTCAGTATATTCAAATTGGTCTACTTTTTTACCAAAAGAAAAACATGAATAAAGGATTTAGTATCCAGGCTTTTATAATGGGGGTAAGTTTGAAACATAATTTAGACCTTCATGTTAGAAAATGAAACAACTAAATAAATTTAAAAATATATATAAAGACATTTTTCTATATTCAAAAAATCTACATTATAAAAAGTTTTTAAAATATATAAAGACCTTCTGTTTAGTGTCGTCCAAATTTTCTTCGCGGGTGGGTGTGCTCTGGGAGGGCATGGACTGTACAATCCGGACTACGGCCCTGTTTCTATAGTTCAGTATTTATGATTTCATTCATTTATTCACATTCACATTAAGTATCTTGCTTGGCACAAACATTGTTTTTCTTATGTGGTTATTGTTTATTTATATTGTTTGTATATTTATAGTGCTTATTTATATTGTTCATTTATATGTATTTATGCAAGAAATGATTCACATATTTACGCATTTGTTTATTTATTTATTTGTCTGGGTGTGGCCACAGGCCTTGCGTGATAAGGAGCCGTCATTGTTGGACGATTCAAAGGCCAAGGCTGACTGACATGTCGTGACACCTGATGTGTGTGGCTGTGGGCCAAAGTCCCCCGGGGCCATTTCCAGGAGTCAACTCCTAACTGGAATGTCAAAAACAGTACACCAGTCTGTCGGGTTTGTTTTTCCTTTGTAGTTTGTACCTTCCAAGCTCAGAGAAAGAGCAGAAAGAAAAAGCTTTGGAACACAGTTTGGTTCAAAAGCCTGAAAATGGACATTAAAGAGACAAAATTATGTTTGTTGTTCAAAATGTTGTCTTATATGTTCTTGTGATATTACTTTGAGGTCTGTGTATTGAGTTTATAGTGGCCTTATTGCATCACTCTTCTTATGATATTCCTGAAGGAGGTTTTCGTGTAATATTTTTAGCATGTAAAAAACACATTATTGTACAACTAGTTTATCTGTGTAAACATGGACTGTTCAGGTTATCCATTTAGTGCACATAAATGTATTGTGTGTTAATGAATCAGTTCTTGATTCATTCCTGATTGAGGTGAAGTTGAAAAGTCACTGACTAGAACTAGGCCATGGCTGCCCTCCATTTTCCTATGAAGACAGAATCGCAAAGAATTTCAAAGACACAGTGATTACCAGGCGAGCTTCAAGCTTCAAGCTTCAAACTTCGAACTTAACTTTCACCTTACCAGAAATGATCTCCTGTTTCCTTTTCACCCACAGATTACCCCCTCACTGCTACTCTCCTCTTAAACTTTAGGTCACTAAATTATTTCTTCTGGAGATTTGGTGACTCTGCATGGCAAAGTTGATGCACACTTACGGAAAATCCCATTTGAATTTATAGAAATTCAACTGCACTGCAGAGAATCCAATCTATGCTTTCACTGCAATGCAAAATCAGAAGCTGCTCCACTGACAATAAATGACATGCTGGCTTTATCTGAGAGTTCTTCCTCCAAACAAATATAACTGAAATCCTATTTCTGACCTGTTAGCAGGAGCAGAGTGCAAACCTCACCTGGCTGTAAGAGCCTCATCAGCCCAGAATCCCAGATTTCTTTAAGGGTTTGCAGTTGGAAAAGTAACAAGTCATTAACCCTGAATGCTGCTATTCCTGAAGAGTGTTTGAAATATAAAAACTATTAATATTGAAAATATAAAGAAATGTCAGCACTCTAACATGATTTGAATTATTGTTTGATAATAATTGATGGAGATTTAGAATAAGAAAGCATCAGCTGTTCCAAAAATATGCATGAGCTGTAGTTTGAAGTTTAGGTGGTAGTTTAGGGGAGTTTAGGACGCAGCGGAAAACTCTGACCACGTCCAACAAAGAAAAATAACTTTCCTCGTGCGTGCGTAAAACTCCTGTGCAATTATTGGGTTTATATGGCTAGACATGAGCACTTGCCATACATCAGCTTCAGGTGGTCAGTGTGGCTTTTCTCATTGTTGGACAAAGATGGTGAGGATGTGTAAGGGGGGGAAGTGTCAAAATGTTGCTGATCTTGCAATTGTTTCTTCTCTAAATTGATCCAAAATGAACATTAACCCAGTGATCAGACATTATGCAGACAATTTTCTAAATTGTTGGGTACTTACCACCGTCCTGCAGCGTTGCCTGCATCTCCCTGCTGAATGCACCGTGCTCTCTGTATGTGGCATGCGGGTACGAGTATTCTGCCTTGCCTACAGGGTAGGCACCGCCGGGACCCATCCCGCTCAGGTTGTAGTGGGGGTACGCGTATGGGTTCATGTGTTGAGCTGAGTACGGCTGCTGCGCCGCGTAGAAATCCTGCGAGCCGTGGAGTGCGCTCTGGCCGCTGTAGAAGCCCATGTCTGTGGATGAGGACTCGGGCAGGGTCGGGGAATCCTTGGTGGCCGAGATGGAGCTCCCAGCCACGGGGAGGGAAGGTTTCTTCTCCTCGAAGACAGGTGATGGTTGCCCGTTCATGTTGAGGCTTCTTTGATGTTTGCTCTGAAGTCTAAACCGGGAGTGTTCAGAGACACTCACAGTCTGGAGCTGGCGTTCCCAAACTCCCTTGACGCAGCAGCCAGGCTGTCCACCGTGGCGGCGCCCAACCCAACTAGAGCTCCTAATTACAGGGCGCGCCGAGCTGAGCCGAGCCGGGCAGGACAGAGGGAGTGGATGTCTCCTTCTCATTGGCTCGCCTGCTCGCTCCCTGCCTCTGCCCCGAGGCCAAGAAAGCACTGACTGTCGCCTGTCTGGCTCCCTTCTTCTCCCCACAGAAACCTCCAGTAAGCCTCTCCTCACAGGCCTGCAGCAGAACGCATAAACAGTTGGCAAGCCCGTGAAGTCCTCTAACTTTTAACTGACATTTACCTCGACATATTTCGAAGGCTAAATACATACACGATTGTCAGTGGAGAAGATAAAGATTTACTCACCAAACTAAGCATAATGGTGTTATGAGTGTTTACGCATTAGCTTTACGGAGCTGCCTCCCATTCATATGCAGATCCAGAGCCAAGCCTGTGTTAACCCACGCTGGGAGTTATCTACAGTTAATCAAGGCTTATTTTAGAAAAGGCTTTTCCTTCTTTACATGTGTTGACATGGGCCCCAGGCTTCTCCCATGCCCCAGGGGAAAGAAACAACCTGCAATAAACTTTAAGCACATATACCACTAAAACTTCACTGTGAAAACAATAAAGGAAAACATGAGAAGCCTTCTTGTCACAAACTAAACTAACATAAACTGCAATTTAAAAACATTTCGTACCAAACAGTGTGGTGGTTGAAAAACCTCTGGAGTTGAATTCAGTTCAGTGACACAATCTCACCACCAGATGTCACTATTGACCCACTTGAAGGCCTTAAATGAAAGTGGAGATATTCAAGAAATAGTGGCAACATCATTTATACCAAACCGCCAGGTGCACTAAATGCGCTCATTTTACAACTAATTGTGAAAACACGTCTAAATGAACTAAGAAAAGTTTGTTTCAACCAGAGGTGGAATGAGTAGCCAAAACGATACCCAAATAGCCTAAAGGGACTCAAGTAAGAGAAAAAGTACAAAAGTGAAAAAAAAACTCCTTGAGTAGTGAGTAACTTTATGAGTAAAAGAAATTTAAATTAAAAAAAAAACACCTGCACACAGGTCTTTCCCCCACTTTTCCCCTACACAGATGCTCTTCCTCTGGTGAAGGTATGCATAGAAACAACAGACCAGTCTCTGCAAGACAGAGTCAAACTAATGAGATCTACTTAGATTTAACCAAATAAAGCAAATAAAATCATAAAACAGTTAGTGACCATCTAATAATAACTATTAGATGTATACCTTTATAGCTCACATAATTAAAGCCAAATCTTTACATAGATATTTATTATAAGGGGAATAACAAAAAACAAACTTATCCAAGTAAGAAAGAGGTCAATAGTAACCCTGACATTTGAAAGAAAACTGCTAATAGTCTATCAAATTACTCATATAGGCTACAGCAGATAATGATGTGATGTTTCAGCATGAATTGCCTAAATACAGCTGAGTCCACTCCTTCACATTTACCTGAGGAAAAGCATCTGTGGTGGAAACATTGTCAGTCATGTCCACATACAATAAACACAGTATGGTTCTGATATTTATATAATGAGAGAAAACAGTAGTAGTAGTAGTTTGGATACATGATATATAGTGTTAAAAGTTCTTAGCGTTAACACAGCAGACAGACTTGCTGCCTTCTGCCAGTGTCAGCACAGCGCTGTATGTACTGACCTCAGACCTGTGTTCATAAGTGAAGCCCGCTGTAGTCTGAGCTGTGGTCTGTCAGCATGAGCTGCAAGCTGCTGGAAGTGATATTTTGGCAAAGGAGAAAGAAACAAAGACAGACTGTTACGTTTGATCTCATGAGAATCTCCCACTGTAGTTTCAGCCAGATACCAGATAACATAAGGTGCACAACATAAATGCATCAAATAAGAAGGGACTGTATGAAAATTATCAGGGTTGGGGGGGGGGCTGAATCTTATGTTTCAGCTTATACAAAAGTGAGGCCCTCTACAGAGTTATCAATATATTGTTGGGACTCTCTTCTTGACAAAAGACTGTATTTACATGATTCCCCCATCGTGTGGCCAGGTGTGTGGGAGGTGTTTCTTTCATATAGCTGTTAAAAATAACGCAACTGTGAATTTAATAACAGATGTCAGTTACTATTGGTAAATTTAACTACAGAGCTTGCTGACGTGCGGCTCACAGTCTGAGGAAGATATGAAAAATAAAACACTGATACAAAGACAGGATTGTTTTCCTCTGGCCAAAAACACCTGAGAGAAAAAGTGATGAGGAAAAGTTAAAGACCATCATCCCCTGCTCTCCCTGAAAACTCAGACTACCCTACATTCACCAGGGAGGTCACCTGTCCCCATTTCCGACTACCTGAAAATAATATTTGCAGTCCCTTAATGAAAGTAAGGTGTATCCAAATGCAACTTACAAGTATATTTTTCTCTAAAAAATATACTTGAAAGAGTGAAAGTAGGTTGCATTAAAACTACTCCAACAAGTACAATTTACTCCAAAGAGTTACTTAAATACCTGTAACACAGTAAAAATAACTTGTTACTGCTCACTTCAGGTGTCAACCTCTCGTAAAGAAATACTGACTGAAGTAGAGTTTAAGTACAAGATGTCCAGAGTATTTTACCACTTTTGCTGTATAAATTATTTTGTCTCAAGTAATGCAGGCATTTAACGCAAACTGCTAATAGATTCACTGAAATAATAAAATCTCAAATGGTGCACACATAATAAGCATAAAGGAGCTTAATGAACCAAAGAGGAAAAACATCTAACACATTTCCATTTCAGGGATCCTAAAATCACACAAACTTGCAGGTTTAATTTTTTTTATTAGCATTTGTCTTTCTATATGTCACATATGGTAAACCCTCAAAGTCCTTGCAAAATTAAGTTCCCAGAAATATACAGCTTGATTTTCTCCAGCGAACCTGCCCTTTTCTGCACAACCACCCATCACATCTCAGAATGCAGAGTTCTCTCTCCAGTCACGTTCAGACAAGAGCATCAAAAGCACTTTGTGTGACTGACCAAGCTCTCTGTGGCGAGGTTTATTCTGTTCTTACGCATTATAAAAAAAGGGAGACAGTGTAAATACATCAGGCCTTGGATGAACAGAGGCGCTTGGCAATGTTATATACAAACAGGGAGTGGGAGTGCGAGGGGAGGGGGGGGGGGGGGGGGGGAGAAGAGAAGGGGAGGGGGGTGTAGGAGACGTTGAATATGATCCCGACGTGTTGATGGATGCCCTCCTCTTCTTGTGGCATGGTCCCGCGTGGACACAAGAGCAAATTCCCTGTATGGTCCACAAATCCCAGAATGTCTTGTGAATGAGTGTGAAAGAGAAGAAGGGGCATTTTTCAAAACCATTCCTCTGGTGACCTAGCTAACTGCGGCTCCATTCTTCACAGACGCAGAAAATGGGAGAAATTCAAACATTTAAGTTTCAGGGCAAGTTGGCAAATTGAACAGAACAGGTAGAATCCAACCAACCCATCTTTACCCTCGGTTACACTCTAGAACAGACCGAGCATGTTTTTTTTTTTTTTATAATACATGTATGTATAAGTACTGTATATGTATTCTTTACTGTTATTTTACAAGATTCCCTGATGGCCAGCGCAGAGAGAAACAGGAGGGGAAAAAAGGGGGAAAAGGGAGGCTTGTCCAATTTTACATACAGTAGAAACCAGTGGTGGGAGAAGAGAGGAGAGGAGGGGCGCAGTGCCTGGATTTGTCCATAGGGAGGAGCACTTTGTGTCTGATCAACCCCAGTCAGATTGGAAGGAGGAGACAGTGACAGGAGGGAGGGAGAGCAGAGGGCTGAGGGAGGACTAGAAGGAGCGGTGTGTCCATCCCGTCAGTTTAGTTGTTCTGTTGGGTCGTCTTCAGTAGGTCAGCTGGTTTATTTGCTTGCTGGGTTGTTAAGTGTTCGTAATCTCCTCGTCCTCCTCCCCTCTTCCCTCCCAGGTTGAAGTGAGCGATTGACGGAGGTCTGACTGGCCCACGTCACTCCGGACAGGAGGACCGATGCTCTCACTCTCTCTGAAGACAAAAAGCAGATTGAAGAGAATGAACACAGGTTTTACAAGATGTCGTTTTTTTTTGTTGTTTTTTTTTTTAACTGTAACAAAGGATAAGACTTTTTGTTATTGTCAGCAGTGCTTATATGAAGGCACTTCAATAAATCCAGTTCAATAAATGAAGTCTCAGTAATTTCATAAAACAGCTGGGCACTGTAGATTTTAGCAAGCGTTACTCAAAAAAAGAGGAAATAGTGCATTTGTTGGAGACTATTTTCAGCAGCGGATTAAAACCACTGGATTAATCTATCCATAGCCATTTTTTACTTAATCGCCTCATCTATAAAATGCCAAAAAAAATAGTGAAAAATGTCCGCCACAATTTCTCAGAGCACAACGTGACACGTTTAAATGTTGTTTTGTTGACCAACAGTTCAAAACCCAAAGATATTCTCTTTATAATGATATAAAAACAGAAAAGCAGCAAATCCTCACATTTGGACAAACTGGAACTACAAGCTAATGTTTGGCATTTTTCTTTGACAAATACATTAAAACTATAGTATGGATTATCCAAATTGTTACCCTCGAATTTCCTTTCAATTGATTGATAATTAATCCATAAATCGTTTCAGCTCTGAAATGAACTTTAGTGGCTGTGTTCATGGTAATGAAGGAACGGAATAACTGTCTAATCGTTGCAGCTCTAAACCGAAACAAAGGTCACAGTATATAATAATCAGGTCATAAACTACAGCATGTCATTTATTGAATTATTGCACACAGACACCAACATTATCAGTTCTACTGGGGCTGACCTTATGTTAGCTTCTTGGCTTTGTTGTAGAGTGAGTCGACCACTTTGCTCATGTTCTGAATGGTCTCCAGGGCCGCCTCGTACGTCTTGTCCACCACCGGCTCTTCGAAGACGATCAGCACACCTTCACCTTGGTCCAAAATACCTGTCGGGTGGGACAGGTGAGGGATGATAAGGAGAAGGGAACAGAGAGAGACAAACTGTGACAAGCTATTGAAGGCTGTTCTCTCATTTAGTTTAGTTCATGTCAGCAGGGGAGATCACAGCAATTCAAAGTAACTTCAACAAAACATCTGTCATCTTCCAAGCAAATTGGAAAACTCTAAACACAGTTTGATTAGAGTGAGTGTAAATCTGATCCAACTGCAGGAAACAACCCCAAAACACACTTGGCATAAGGAGACACTAATATTTATCTCTACGTGTGCGCAGAAAAGCCTGTTGTGGTTTACTAAGAGAGCTGCAGACACATACCGTGAAACTTCTTGTCCAGAATCATCTGCGATAATTTCCTCTCTACGTCTCCCTGCAAGGCAGACACAATCAGATTATGAGGATCTCAGTGTAAACAACTATGAACAGTTTTTTTTGTTTTGTTTTTTTTAAATTGGCAACTCCTGTGTAATGAAAGTGAAAATCTAAGAGGAAACACAGACCAAAATAAGCAAAACCTTACCTTAGAGAGTTTGATGAGGGAGGAAATGTGTGCTATCTGTTAGAGAAAGGAAAGACAAGCACACCAATTAGACACATTTAAGGAATATTCCAAACTTTCTAGAATTTCTGTTCAATACAACGCCACAGTTTTAATACCAATTATAAAATGATGATTATTTCTTTCAATTCCTTATTTTGTTGCTTTCTTCTACAAAAGCAGGTAGATTTTCCTACATTAAATACAGGCTAAATGAACACAAGTATATCTTAAAGAAATAGTAAACGAGACTGTGGTTGCTTTCATGCATGTAGTTTGGTTTATTTGATCCACCACCAGAGTTTGTTTAAATCGAATCAAACCAGTTAGGTGTGAAAGCCTCTTAAGAATCTGGCTGACTGTAGTTTTTGATAAAATCTGGTCAGTGTTTAAAGCATACTGATGTTTAATACCCAGCACTATCTGCAGGATTGTTATTATTAACACTGCCTCTGTTTACATGGATCCTAATATTCCACTAACAATCGGAATAATAGTCCAATCAGAATAAAAATGCCTCATATAACCATCTCATTTGGAAGAGACTGGCCTGATCGGAAGGAATTTTCAACTGGGTTGAGAGGGGTGGTGTAAACCTTTGATAATCCATTCAGCAGGAAAATATTAGTGCCTAATAACCACCACAATGCTTAATTCGATTGGTTGTGTGTGGTTGGAATAAATATATTGTTTCTGGGCATGTTTGCCCCACGTGGGGGTAACATTAGATGATGTGACAGGGAGGGGGAGGGAGAGAGAGAGAGAGAGAGAGAGAGTGTGTGTGTGTGACAGAGAGTTAGCAGTACATCTGTGAATGTAGCAGTGCAGTGTGTGTACAGTTTAGGCTATTTATCAGTGAATAAATGTTACAACTCCTCAGGACCCAAGCCAAGTTCCTGTGTCCTGCTTGCCCCCTGCTGATTAAAGTGAAGGGGGTTAGCCCCGAAGTTAGCGGCAATGAGTTAGCCTAACGTCACCAGTTCAGGTGCTCCTACACAGAGAGCTGGCTGCTGCTCTGCCCCCCATTGTTGGGCTGACTGTGGCCGGTAAGAACATTTTGACATATCACCCTGATGTATTCATCACTTTGCGCATGTCACAAAGCTTTTCCGATTACATGCATCGGCACATGTAAACACCAGAACGTATTAGATCACATCCCATATGAACAATTGACCCAAAATCTTCAAATCAGAATGGAAAAAAGTGTGCATGTAACCGCAGCTACTGTAGAAAGTCTCCATATCCTCTCTGATCTAATGGAGGTTGAATATGGACAGAGATTAACAGGATTACCTGGACCCTGGAGAAAGGTTCGATGACTCTGATGAGGTTCTGCTCCAGGAGGTTGTCGTACAGCTTGGTCAGATGGGTGCTGATGATGGGGTCATCCCTCAGCTCTGCTTTGTACTCTGTTAGTGCCTTGGGGAGGGTGGGAATAGGATATTTTAATCACAACGGTAGGCATTATCCACACATCAAACATGCAAGTCTGATAATATAGTTTGTCCAAAGGCCCAACAATGTCTACAGCATCATACTCTAGACACAAACCTTTTCAAAGTCTGCGAGCGACCGGTTCTTGCTGGCTTGTGCCACACATTTCAGTGAGTCTGTCTGTAGAAAAAGGAGATCAGAAAAAGGTTATAATTGGTACAGTGGATGAACAACTTTTACTAAGGGAAGAATGCTGTATTATATACAAAAAAATATGTAAATAAATAAATACAGGCAAAATTGTAAGAGCAGACTTAAATGCAGAGTATCGCTCTTTATAAAGCTCCATCCTTCAACATGTGGAGAAATAATCGCTGTCGTGGGAGGGGTTTAACAAATGGTCACATGGGTTGGAATCAGAAATAAAATTGAAAACCTTAGGAATGAAGAGTCATACCTGTCTGCCTGCATACCGCAGGGCTAGCTTGCCACTGATGAGGGCCTGGACATCCTCTGGCCTGAAACACAAACAATATACATCGTTAGACACAGCAAGAAAAGATCCAAGGACCTGTGGAAGTAAAATTATTCATTATAATGACACAGTAAAAGGATTGTGCAGGCCTGTGTACAGTCATTTGGTGCTGAGCAGGGTTTTGCTGACAGTCATGTGTCTGAGTAGTATACTCAGTATACACTTACGCATTGAGCATGATTTTGCAGAGCAGCATGTATTTGAGGGCTGTGATGGCTCGGGGGCTGTCGATGGAGTCGTAGCCCTCAAAGGCCTCGTAGAAGTAGGAGTACGCCGTCTTCCAGTCTTTCTCCTCTGCTGCGTGAATGATCCCTGGAAACACACACATTAATGTCAGGTGAACTGCAATGTTGGACCGAAAATAGCAACTACAGTTTTCTTCTGCCTGACTCATGAAGGAGCAGGATACTTGGTTATCGTACAGTTTTGGAAATAATGATGGTTGTACCTTGGATACTTCTACCTCTGCAAAAATGTGTTTGTAAATGTTTGTCCTGCTTTGTACCTGACTGCATGTCTAAAGCTGCTTGTAGTTTGGGTGGGCAGTAGATGGCATTGGCGGTTGTCCTGGCAGAGGTGAGGGCAGCGCGGGCCTTGGGCAGGTTACTGAGCGCGTGGTATGTCTTACTCTCCAGCAGCTGAACCTCCACCAGCAGAGCCTTGTCGTCCATCTTCTTCAGCTCCTGCAGCAACTGGGAGCCTGGAGAAGAAAGGGAGTGTGCAGTCAATGCAATGCTTTCACTGCTTTTAATTAGGTGTAAAACTTCCCCTATTAGAAAAAATGAAACAATTCTATCAAATTTTATCCTTGAATTCAGGTGTAGAACTAAATTTGGATGGTAGATTACATCCTTTAATTGATTGTTTGCTAAACCCTGCCCCTGAACAGAAATGGTCCAATCATAGATTAGCTACAGTAACTAGGCATGGCAGACCTGTCAAGCTTTGGATTGCCCTGCATGTTGAAGTGGTGTGCATGGGGCTGAAGTGAGAGTACTTGGTATCTCAATGTTTTAGAGGGTGCAAAAGTGTAATGAATGGATTACATGGTGTGTTTTTCTGCTCTAAAGTAAGCTGCAAACGTTAGCATGTCTGGCTACTATTTATAGTAAGGCATATTCCAAAGGTAAGGGGCATATTATTGGCCAACTACATTATTATGTGGAGTTATAGGTTACGTTAGAAAAATACCTGTTGAAGTCTTGTACATCCACTGTGTGGGAGCAAAGATGCTATATCAGAGTTTAGAGTTACATTAGCGGCTCAACAGTCCAACAGTAACTTTGTAAAAGTAAATACAAACATTAAAGCATAAATTTTAATCACTGTGTTGCTTGTCCAAGTATATTTTTCTATAGTAAGCATCCAAACCATCCAAGTGTTATGTTAATAACAAATAATACTAGGCTATTTATAATACTAGAACAAACTTGCTCTACCCTGTAATACACAAATGCTGCTCCTTTATTTCCATTATCCTCTACATAGATCACCAGCTGGTGAGGATGCTGAATTTTTGCCTGAAATAAGTAACTTTAGTCAGCTGGAAATGCAGTTTTCAACAGCCGTCAATAACTGTTAATCAGTTAACTGCAGAGAATATTTTTGACCGGTTACACATGTCGGTCTATAGGTTAATTTGCATATACACAACGTTAACAGCTAGACAATTACATGTTCACAACATCAGATATTCTTTTTGAATGGATAAAGTACTGGTGTAAAACCGACTCTACATGGAGTGTTGCATTATGGGTTGTTTGTAGCCTTAATGTTGCTAGCGAGTGTCTTAAAGTCTGTTTATAGTGAGTATGTTAGAGTCAGTCAGCACTAAAGTGTTTTTTTTAGTCCAGTTTAACCTGTAAGAGTTTCTGAAAACAACTGGAATATGTCAAGCTGCCAAATACTACAAAACGAAAATAATTTTTGACTGCTTCCAAGAGCCCAGTAGGAGTGTGTGTGAGTATGTAACTAACTATAATGTTAACGATATTTTTCCAAGTGAGGTTGGCTCACAGAGAAGAGAGGGGGAGAAAGTGTGAAGCGTGCCGGTCTGAGGCCATCTCCCAGTTGGTGTGCCAAATGACTGAGACGGATATGCTGCCAATCAGTGTAGCAGAGGGCAAGGGATTGAAAGAGCTAGATTGGTACCTCAAGCCCAAGTGTGTTATGCCATCGAGAGCTACTGTGTCTGAAGGCATTGAAAACACTTTGAGGAGAAGAAGGATGAGCTAAAAGTCAAGCTAACCAGGGCAGACAGGCTAGCTCTGACCACCGCCTGCTGGACAGCTCCCACACACGAAAGCTACAAACCATTGTTTTAAAACTTACAAGTTTGAATTTCATCTGGCACCGCTATCATTTTAAACTGCATATGTGCTGTGCTAGAAGGGAAAACTTGAGGGGTGTAGCAAAACTAACTAAGGGGAGTGGGACTTTGCAAATGGTCAATTGTTAAGCAACTCAACAAGACCAACTCCAGGAGACTGAACACTCACCAAGCTGTAGTGCCTCCTGGTAGCACTTTGTGTCGAAATACAGTGAGATGAGACGAGCCTGAGGAGAGAGGAGAAAAACAACCATTTCAGGGTCCAAGTCTACAACTTGTTTAGGAGTCTGCCCATTAACAACAAATGTACAACATAAAAATATGCATCAACCATTGTTTGCCTGGGAAAGGCATACTGAACATATATCTGCTTTTTTAACAATACCATGTTCATATGAACACAGCTGGACTCAGTCAAAAACTGGGAGCTACTTTGCATATCGACTCTTTACCACTGAGTGATTTCACTGTAACAGCTGTGGGTTAGATGACCTCCCCCTGCATGACTTTTTGAAGCCGATGATGAATGAGCACCATCATATTCATACACAAACTTTTTTGGCAGAGTTTGTAATGCACTTTAGGCTAATGCTACTCATCAGATATTGTGATTTTCCCTCTTCCTTCTTAACACAGGTGACTTACCTTATTAAAGAAGAAGCGCTGCTGATACAAACAGCTTTTTCATATTGATTTTTTAAAAATCTACTGACACCTTTAAGGAATGAAATGGCCTTTCTCCAAAATGTTAAAGGAGAGTAATTATACGCGCATCACAAAACATTTTGACCTGACATACAGTAGATCCAAGTAGGATCGAAATGTTGTCCTATCTGATTACATTTTGTGGCAAGTGTACAGGCATTCCTAATGTTTTCACTTTCTCCAAAATGTATCACTGATTTGTTGACTACTTATGCATCTGCGTGCCCTCAGCTTGATGGATGAACAACAGTGTCAATATATATTCTGATCTGGTCAGCAGTGGAAGATTTTGACCAGGGACAATGCTTATATGTTCACATATAAGTCTCACCTCTAGTGCCTGTCTGAGGAAGGTCCTCTTCTCAGCCTTGGCCCACTCTATGCACTCTAGGCAGAGCTCTACCTCCTGACCTGTGGCGGCCTCCATGTCCAGGAACAGGTCCAGCAGGGAGCGGACCAGCCGGGCTGCCTTAGCCTTGGAGATGGAGTTGAGGAAGGGGCGCACATATTTCAGCAGACCCCCAAGCTCTGAGAGTGGGAGGAAAATAACAAAGCAGCTTAGAAGTATAAATGGAAAGCAGCTGAGGTTTGGTAGCAGCTTAGAAAAAGAAGTTCATGGTCAATCTGCCACAATGGCTGGTGAATGGAAGAATGATATCTTTTTATTAAACATAGATGCAAAACACTTGAAAGGGAAACGTAAAATAACACTGACAATTTTAAAGTTATTCCTAAATGAAAAATCTTTCAATCAATATGTCATTTTCATATTTCAGTATGGAACAGTACAGGCAGCTGTCTGGTGATTCAGTGGAAGGTTGGAGGGTGTGATCAGCAATTGAATGTTGAGTCGAGTCTGCAGCCCAGCAGGCAGCTGAAAGGACCAGGGCTGTGTCAGAAATCATTACCTCTTTGACTCATTCACTATTGTCTATGTAATAGAAACTCAGCAGTTTACTCTACAGTGAGCAGTAAATTGAGATTTTGGACACTTATGAATCATCATTTAGCCTCATCACTGACAGCTGTAAAATTGCATAGCTGTAATATTTGCATATATAAAATGTGATACATTACATTGTGGGATTGTAGAAAGTAGTGTACATGCAATGGACAATACTTTTTTTCCCCATTGTAGGAATGTTTGATGTCACTAGATAGTGCATACATCTCGCACTCAGAATTTAGAAACTCAAGTACATATAGCGAACTACATAGCAAATAGGGATTGATATTCAGACATAGCCCAGGCCTGTATCACCAGCTCATTTCACACAGGTCATTCTTTCTTCTTGTTCTACTGTTTCAAACAATTACAGCATTTCCACTGGTCCAAATGTGAAGCAGGAACAAATTTCTCATCCAAAGGCAACTCAGGCTTCCCACAGGATATCCAAACATTCACCAGCTCATACTTTCCTAGCATTATTATATGCTAAATTTTATATAGAGGCAAACACATTTTTCATAAGAAACTTTGATATCTTCTCTTTTGCAAAAAAATTCTTCTAAGATCATCAATGTATTTCATATTCTATCCATATGGAGTGATGGTAAAAGCACCTGCGGCTGAAATAAAGTAGTTAGAGGGTTGTGTTGTCAGTCTGTTCAATGACAGCAACTCAGAAATATGAAAGACTCTTTACAGAAAATGACTTTTACACATATAGAAATATTCCAATATTAACTTGATGGTTTCAGTAACATTACTAAAAGGCACTTTGATTAAACTATTATGTTACAGCGCTTTGCATAAATACAGCATGCTTTACTATTTCTGTTCTCATGTGTATGTGTCAAAACGACAACATGTCTAAGGTGAACACTTCTGAGATGTCAAATAATGTTCAGGGTATTAAAGTCTGTCTGCATAAAAAACGTTAAAGCCCTCTTTTAACCAAGTCATATAGAACTCCCTCCTGATGAGGTTTAGCAGGGAAAAACAGGATTTCTTTTTCCACTCATGTTCCCTGACACATTCAGCTTTATGGAAATCTGTTGCATGCAAACAGTGGCAGTTAGAGCTATTTCAGCAAGGTGGGCAGCTGAGTTGAACAATAAACATTTAGATTTGTCAGACATTGACAGATGCATCAAAGTTGCTGAGTATTCACAATTAAACAGCCTGAATGGATCAAGTGGCAAGAGACAGAAGCCAGAATTCCTCAAAAATGAAAGTGGTACTCCACTAAAGATCAATTTCATAAACAAAGTCTTACCAGTAAAACCCAACTACATTCCTAGATGTGTAAGTAGAAGAACAGTACTCCAATAAAATCAAAGTGCCATGACCTCTTTCAGTCAACAACCTGGACCTTGAGTCAGAAGTTTTACCCATGTGACTTGACTGAAACTTGTGGTCTTGGTTGAATCATTAAATCTTTTGTTTGAACCCAAACCAAAAAGTGTTTTGAGACATGAGCAGCATGCTCTGTTACCTGCAGCTTGTCCTGTCTTGGCCAGCAGCCCACCCAGCTCCAGGATGCTCTGCTCTTTAACACGCACAGCCTCCTCATCACTCTCCTGGATGTCCCGCTTCACTACAACACACACACACACACACACACACACACACACACACACACACACAAATAATGATGATGTAACCTGACTCGTATTAACATGAATCACCGCGATATACAAAAGTGAAAATGCTGATGTTACACTCTCCTTTTGTCTCGTGAGACTAGCAGTAAGTCAAGGTATATCACGGACAAGCTGATATAATGGCAAGCAGCCAAGTGGTTAGCGAAACTGTGACATACTGGAGCTGTCAAATTAAACAATAAAAGATGGTGACAGCTACATAGCTAAGCTTTAATAATCGACATAAAGCATCACACGGCACACGAGAATTAGTTAGACGCTGTGACAAAGTATGTGGTGTTAAGACAGCCAACTCAGTTTCACATTAATGTCACTGTCGGCCTGAGATCATCTGACAAGACGAGGAATAGCTGCTAACAACGTTTACTGCTTGCTAACGTTAACTAGCCGTCTGTCACCCAAGTTGCTGTCAAAATGAATGAGCCGGGGTAGCCTAATGTTAGCTTCTCTGATAAGCGAGCCGGTACGTCGCTAGCCCGGCTAGCCCAGTGCTGCTGACTCACTGTGCAAGCACGGAGAAAAAAGACACGGCCAGTGCTGGGTTAGCTAACTTAGCTTAGCTGCTAACTTAGCTTAGCTGCTGACTGGCTAACTCAACCGCTCCACGTTTGATTGAAAGCTGCAGTGTCTGCGCGCAACATTATTGTCCTTCTAGTGTCGCGCAGTATCGACTCTACTTACCTATTGAATGTAAGATATCGATAGAGGCATTCCGGTCTGTTCCAAGAAGAGACTGTGCTCTCTGAAACTCAGCCACTGCCGCGGCTGCCATCTTTCCTCTGCCTGCCTCGCTCCGCTGGCTCCGCCTGCTTGTTTTCCGGTCAGGTCGTTCACAGCGTCGGGACTCTGCTGCCCCCAACAGATGGTGCGGAGTCCTGCCTGCTTGCAAGCGCATGAACGTCTGAAATTGTCGGGCAATTTTATCATTTAAGAGGGAAATTACTGTTTACAACGAGCAGTGGTGGAAGAAGTATTCAGATATTTTACTTAAGTAAAAGTATAGTCAATAGCAATCAATATAACAATGTAAAAACACTCCATTATCCAAGTAAAAGTCCTGCATGAAAAATCCTACTTAAGTAAAAGTACATAAGTATTAGCAGCAAAATGTAGTTAAAGTATAAAAGTACTGGTCATTTGAACATTTATTGAAATGAAACCAAAACTCTCCATCTTAAAAGTAACTATTGACAATGTGTTGTATTTTAAAAGCTTGTTATATTGTACATTGTGTAAAATATTCATCTTTTAAGTAGCTAGTAACTAAAGCTTTCAAATAAATGTAGTGGAGTAGAAAGTACAATATTTCCCTCTGAAATGAAGCAAAACTGACCCCAAATATGTGCTGGTGACACTATTTGATCCCACAGACAAACTGAAGGTTGAGTTTTATTTAGCTGCAGAGAAATGCATCCTTTATTTCAGCCAAGGTGCATGTGAAATCCATTCATGTCAAGCCAAATTGAATTACAGACTAGGTGACACATTGGAAAAGGTGGATAGAGGGACAATTGTGTGAAACTCCAATCTGCAGCTTCAGGTCCATACAAATTTCACCTAAACTATAGATTCACAAGTGTCTAATAAAGATAAATTTCATGGAAGCAGGGCCTATTCAGAAAAAAGGAAAGGAGCCGTGAAATGCAAAAAAGTGAAAATTTAATATGCTCAATAGGTACACTACATGGCATTTAGCACCTGTGTTTGTGCATTTATTGAGCATATTTAAGTCTCTCATTTATTTGCGTTTCACGGCTCCTTTACATTTTTCTGAGTATTTTCACTGACATGTTTGGGAAGCCAGTAGATCCAATGAATATCCTTTTTGTCATAGTACAATGATGAGCTTCAATACGCATGTCTGTATGATGGTACTTAGGGAGAGGGCGGCAAACAGTACAAGAAAAACACATCAACACATTAAATATTTAAAAAAATACCTTTATTCACAGAACATACTTAGAACAAAAAAACTCAAAATCTAATCTCTTGAGTCAAGTCTGTCATGACAGCCGTGTCATAGGACGATGGACAGGTAGTCACAAACCTGAAAACAGAGTAAACAACAATAAACCTGTGATGGCAAAGAAGGAGACATGTGCCAAGACCAGTAACACATATTAGACACCAGCTGAACTTTGTATGTGCCACAACTGAAGCCATTATTACTGTGCAGCGTGCAGATTCATTCATTCATTTTCCCTCTGTGACAGGGAGTTATGCATTTCAAATTTCCAGCAGCAGCAACAGATTTTTTACTTTAATTAAATTGACAGTGACTGTGCTGTACCTTGCAGCTTATCATTAGGTTGGGAGAGCTGTCTGTGTTGGGAGTTACAGAGAAAACGGGGTTGTGGAGACAGTCCTCCATGTGCTCCGACACCCTGGACTCCAGAAGATGCCGCAGGACGTCGGGGGTGACATTCTGTTTCTAAAGACAGGGCATAAAACGTTACATCATTTCTGCCAAAGCCCTCACTTAGTTAAACCCTCAGCTTTCATGCTTAGTTTTCTCTTCCGTTATTTACAGGCTTTTGGTAGAATCATTACATGTCTTAGCCAGGCATGCCATATATTGTTATTTTTAGAATAGGCTGAGACACTCAGAACTTCAATCAGTTTTCAGTTGTACATTACATGTTCCAGGGCAGTTGTCATGACAACATATTTTTATTTAATGAATGTATAGAGAAGAGTGTTCCAGAAATATAAAAATATAAAAATCATGTCTTACTTCTGTTTGGGTGATAATCATGCTCCAAGATTTGGAACAACAGATGAAAACTGGAAGTATAACGCTGCCATGTGAGTCAGTGAGTTATCTGTGGGCTACTCCTTGAGCTCTGTTTTTTTCCCATATTTGATCACATTTTGGCAAATTTGCTCCATTAAAAATAAGCCAAATTAGCTATTAGCAGTTCCTGTTTGCACTGTACCCATATTATGTTCAGACAACTAACCCTAACCAGATTCCTTTGATACTGAAGAAACTAAAAAATGTGATAATTCTCAGGCAAGTTCTGGCTTATGGAGTTTGTTTTTTATCTGTGATTTCTAAGAGGATTTATGGACATCACAGAAAAGATATCCCAAAAAGTGTAAGTCATGCTGAATCAGATATGTGTATCTTGTATATGTGTCCAGATTTGAGTGAGCTGAGTTATGATTCAGGTGCTAAGAACATACTTTGCTTTAAAAAAAGATGAATACACAACCTTCTCACAACTTTGGCTCAGGTAATATGATGCCATAACTATGATTTTTAAATAAAAATGAAGGATACTGTAATAAATACCCTCATTTGTCCCTCATTTCTATAAAGGCTAGAGTTTAACAAACAAACCTTAGTGTTGATGTACAGTCCACAGGGGCAGGAGATGAAATGGCTGTTGACATTCAAGTTGTTCCTGCGAGACACAAAAAGAACTTCATATGTTTGCCTGTAGAACTTATGGTACACATTATATAGTTAAAAAATTGAGAAAATTGTAAGTCATAGTACCAGCAACTGGTTTTTGAATATTGTTACCAATAAGTAGATATAAATATGGGGAACAATGTCAATGTCATATGTTCTAGCAGTCATTTCTTGACTTACATGTGACATATGGGGCAAATAATATGCATCTCTTCCATCCCTTCCACCACAGACGATATGTACTGCTGCTCAAACAGCAGGTTTTTCTCGTACTCTTCAATAATAGACATTTCTGAAGCAGAAAGAAAAAAAAATACACAACTTTAGTAAGCGCTCATATCAGCAGGTGTCCACATGCTTGTTTCCATTGGTATAACAGGCATTTCTATTTATTTCAGTGCACATTTGTTTTAATATCTACTGTCAGCACTTTAGGTAGAAAAGCTTTAAAGACATGTATTACCTTGAGACATGAGCTCCTGTTGGATTTCCTCGAGCACTGCCAGCTCGTCATACTCCTTCATGACACTGAACATCTGTTTAAAAGAAAGCAGACCTCCACTTTATCACTCAAAAAACTCAAATGTTCATTGTGGATCTGAAAAAACAAGACAATCCAGCTCTATAAGGCAGCTCCACATAATGACAACAATCAAGTCTTTGCTCTCTTTAGGTGATTCATTAAAATGTCCAGTTTTTTCCGTCCTGGTTTCATGTAAAGGGAGATTTATTTTGAATATTTATATTTAGGTTTTTCTCATAGATGTAGTACAACCTGAAGGTAAAGGTGGCTCTCTCAGGGACCAGACGCCTAACAGGGGTGACAGTAACACAGGAAGAGGGGCAGAGAAAGACAAGAGACAGACCAAGAGGGAAGTGAGGAGAGTGAGAAAGAGAGAAAACAGACTTGGAGAAAAGGAAAAGAAAGAAAAGGCTGAGAGTTTGGAGGGGAGAGACATGGACAGACGGAGAGAGGCCGACCTCTGCCATGCCCTCTGGCCCCCACAGCGAGGGCAATGTCCGGTCCTCTGACTGCAGGGCGGTCCACTCCTCCTCCATCACCTCCTGGACGATCATCGAGGCCCCGGAGCCGCAGCGCTGCGGGCTCTCTCCCATCTGACGGTACCTCTCCAGTAGCCTGGACCGACTGTTTTTCAGCCTGTCTACACACCGCTGTTGAAGGCAAGAGAAACAAGAACAATGTTATTAAGACCATATTAAGAACTAGTTAGCGGCGTCCCCACATGCCAGGTAGCTAACTAACGAGTTAACGTTTTATTTTACACCTTTCGGTATGTTTCTTTCCATGGTGGAGTCGTTCCTTTATAAAGTGAACGGTGTCTGTGTAAAGCGTCCATTGGTAGTGTTACGCTCCTAGCAAATAGAAAGCTACATATATATACACAGACTTGTTAGATTAAACCAGCTAAAGTTGACGAAGACTGCAAAAACAAAACATTTCAGCTTGCTTTTAACCACATGCCCCGGAAGTTCATGTGCGCTGGCTCGGATTGCATGATGGGTTATGTAGTTCAGTACTGACAAAAATGGATAACTGCCAGCAGTCCTGAAATTAAGAGCCATTCAGAGGCAGGGCCTATAGTCCCCCCACCCCCCTCAAATAAGGAAAAAGTAAATTCTCTAAAACGTCTTCATTTTTGTGGGCATTTTATTTCCCCAGATGAGGATCTGAAGGCTGTTTAAAATCAAACAATCTGCTGTAGAAATTCTGAATACTTTATTGTTTTTGTTTGTTGTAGAAGGGCCCTTCTACAAGAGAGGGCTTCATGGTTAGGTAAAATTTCAGGTGCTGCCTAAAGGCTTTAACCATTTCACATTACATTTTACCTTGATTTTGCATCTCCCCAAATAACAGCAATCTTTCTACTAAAAGAAGGAATCTATGTTTGTCTGTCTGTCTGTATGTATGTATGTTTGTCCTTTGCATATCTCGAGAAGGTGTAGTGACAGGTGTATTGCTGGGAACCCAAGGAAGTGCAGTGTCGAATTTGGTGCAATTTGGACATGCGACATGATCAATATTAATAAACTTCAAATAAACAAGCAATCTCAACAGATGATTTACTGTGGGGAGAGATGCTGGAGAATGTTTACCAAAATACAATGCATGCTGGGAAGTATGCTAATTAGCTAACAGTTTTTCTAAACAACGTAATTTTATGAGCATAGTGAACCACCAATTTGGCATTTAGTCAACTTATGCATTAAGTTGTAAGATGGCTCCACAATTAAGGAACACAAGTTAACAAGTTCTGATTTTGTGATGAATCAAAGCTAAATGTTTTTATGTTAGGAAGACAGGGTTGGTTTGTTGCTACAACTGTAATTTTTACTTTATACGCTGAACATTTAAGTGAGAAAAGTGTCTGTCAAGAAAATCATCTTCAAAATGAAGTATTCACTAAGACCTCAAAGATCAAAATATCTGTTTTATCATCATTTTTGTGGACTCAAATGACTGATCTGAAGACAGAATAGATTTATGGATTTTATTGAGCAACAGTGAAAAGCAAGAAGAAGCTGGCAGACTTTGGGTTTTGACTAGGTGATGAACATGGATTATGGGGAGGAGGGATAAGGTGTAGAGGAAGCAGATGAGGAGTCATTGTTGCTGTTCAGGGTGGAGACACTGGAAACATCCACAATGCCTTGACGGAGCTCTGAATATAGATTCCTGGAGGAGGAAGGAAGTAGATAGTAGAAATAGTATTAATTAGTAATAATGGTAGAAGTATTAATGTGCACTACAACATAGAACCAAAGAAAAGTCAAAGTTCCAAAAATAAAAGTTGATGAGGAACTAAAATCAAATTCTTTAAATTTGCTTTAAAACCACAGAAACATTTGTAACGGTTTCCTATTTCATGCTCTGACCCTCTGTGGAAGAAAAACAACAAACTAGGGAAATAGATTCAGCAGATGCATGTAATGACTTTCTGTTCATCTAACAAATGTTTCAAATGTGTGTCTTACTTCTGCTTCTTCACGATGTTCTGACACAGGGTCTGTTTGATGATGGCTTTGGCAGATCCGTTGATGTCTGCCTGAAATGATGCAAAAATAACCAATTAAAGGAAAGGTTTGTCCTGAGAAAGACACATCACATCACATAAAGCAGAGTGAGAAACTTTACTGCAAGAGAAAAAGCGTACAGGAAGTTACCCAAACCAACAAGAGCACCTGAAATAGAAAACAACAGGGGTAAAGTTTGCGAAGAATAAAGCTACCTAGTGCTGGTCTTCATGGTGCTGGTCTTCATTGCTGGGGAACAGCCACAGTTTGTAAGTGGGAGTTGGAACTGCAAGTGCAGGTCACTGTCAGAGACTGTAGGTGGAGGTGAAGGCTGAGTTTCAGGCTGCAGGTGTCTCCCAGAACCTACAGGTGGAGGGGGCTGCAGGCAGCTGGAAGATGCTGGAGGTGGAGGCCAGAACCTGCAGGGGGAGGTGGAGGCTACAGGTTACTTTAAGAGGCTTTGCGTGGAGGCACAGTTTCAGGCTGCAGCTGTCTCCCAGAATTTACAGGTGGAGACAGGTGCATGTTGCTGGTAGAGGCAGTAGGTGGAGGCAGAGTTTTCGGGCTGCTGTTGTCTGCCAGAACCTGCAGGTGGAGGTGGCTCCATGTTGCTGGCAGAAGCTGTAGGTGGAGGTAGAGATTCGAGTTGCAGCTGTCTTCAAAGAACTTGCAGGTGGAGGCGGCGGCTGCAGGTTTCTGGATGAGGCTGTAGGTGGAGGAAGAGGTTTGGGTCGCAGCTGTCTGCCAGAACCTGCAGTTGAAGGCAGCGCCTGCAGGTTGCTGGCAGAGGCTGTAGGTGGAGGTAGAGGTAGAGGTACAGGTCGCAGCTGTCTGCCAGAACCTGCAGGTGGAGGCAGGAGCTGCAGGTTGCTGGCAGAGGATGTAGGTGGAGGCAGTGGTTTGGGTTGCAGCTGTCTGCCAGAACCTGCAGGTGGAGGCAGCAGCTGCAGGTTGCTGGCAGACGATGTAGGTGGAGGTATAGGTTCGGGTCACAGCTGTCTGCCAGAACTTGCAGGTGGAGGTGGCGGCTACAGGTTGCTGGCAGAGGCTGTAGGTGGAGGTAGAGATTTGGGTCAAGGCAGTATGCCAGAACCTGCAGGTGGACGTGGCGGCTGCAGGTTGCTGGCAGAGGCTGTAGGTGGAGGCAGAGGTTCGGGTCGCAGTGGTAGAGGTTGAGGTTCAGGTCACAGCTGTCTGCCAGAACCTGCAGGTGGGGGCGGCTGCTGCAGGTTGCTGGCAGAGGCTGTAGGTGATGGAGGAGGGTAAGGTTGAGGTTCGGGTCGCAGCTGTCTGCCAGAATTTGCAGTTGGAGGCGGTGGCTGCAAGTTGCTGGCAGAGGCTTTAGCTTGAGGCAGAGGTTCGGTTCACAGCAGTCTGTCAGAACCTCCAGGTTGAGGTGGTGGCTGCAGGTTCCTGTCAGAGGCTGTAGGTGGACGCAGTTGGAGGCTGTAGGTAGAGGCAGGTAGCGTTTATAGGTGGAGGCCCGCAGATGTTGTAGGTGGAACAACGTGATTGTAATTGGTTTTGAGATGGAGCATGCATTTGCAGCTGTCTGCTGTCTGAAGGTGGAGGTGGGTGCAGCAGATAGCTGCTTGGCAGAGTTTAGATGTTTAGCTGGTTATAAGAGGCTATTGATGGAGGGCGGAGCGGGGCACTTCAGAGGCTGTAGGCGGAGATGTGTCTGTAGCTGTATTCCAGAATCTGCAGGTGGAGTGTGGGGCAGCAGTTGGGTGGTAGAAGCTGCTAGCAGAGGGTGGAGGCAGTAGATGGTTAGTGGAGGCTAGAGGCAGAAGTTTGAAGAGGATGGAGCGTGGGACTTCCTGGTAGGTGGTGTAGATGGTGCTGAGGATGAAAGGGTTTGCTGACAGCATTTACTGTGTGACTTCTTAATACGACTTTAAACTACAATATTATTTACACATTGGATCTTATTCAACTACAATCATGGCTAACATGCTAATGCTATTTTCATTTAGTACTTAGCCTTTTTTCTTGGTGGCTTTGCAGGCTCAGGTTCTAGTGAAGTATCCACATCATAAAGGGGAGGATAGACCCCAGCCCCGTATGATACGTCCACGTGCATGAGCCCGCCTTCATCGGCTGATGTGGCAAACGTGGGGCGATTCAGTCTCTCCCACAGCTTCTGCTTGATCTGACGTCCGAGCTGTAAGCTGTAAGGACGAACCCGGCCGTTCTTGTACCTGTGAGGAGTGGGATAAACAGAGATGAAATAATGATGAAGCATGTGATTGAAATGTTTCTATCTGCTGTGTGGAAAGATTGAGTGATTGTAAAAATGTGAAATGATTTCTGACACAAACATACTTCAGCATATCATCGACCACTTCGTGGTAGATCTGCTGGTACTCTTCCACTGAGTGGTTGTGTATCCTCAGTGGGGAGTCAGGTTGCAGGGGAGCGCTGGAGGGCCGGGGGCCGCAGGGGGCCACATTGCGGACAACTGGCAGGTCGACAGGTGGGATGGCGGACGAAGGAGATGGGACCAAATTCAACACCTCTGGAAGCTCTGCGACCGGGGAGGACACCTCTGGAGGGTCAGCAGAAGGTTTGGGAGGACGGGCCACGGAGGTCCGCTTCCTCTTCTTGGGGGGGTTGACAGTAGTGGCAGAGTGCTGGCGCTTCCGATTGAAATTTGTCACCTGGGAAAGGTCAGCAGCACATGAGAGGATGTCAGACTCCAGTAAACTTCTTACTAAACAGCCACTTCTACAATCTCACAACAGAAAAATCTGCCTGATGCACTGTGGGACGACTTTGTCAAGTTAAAAGAAACTTCACAGATTGTGTCCATTTTACAGACTTTTAGAGGTAAAAGCTTCATTTCAGTTCACACCTGGATACAAGAAGAATTTCACTAACACTTTATTTTACAGGTCTGTTCAATATACTCATTTTCTGGAACAGTAAGTAATTTGCAGGTTTTTAACGGTTCATTTTTAGGACATTTTAAAGAAAGGGTGTAATTTGGTGCAAGTCATTTGGTTAAGGTGGTGGAGTTGTAGCTTCATATGTAGTTTCTTCAATATTTTTCAACAATTACCTAAAAGTTGCTGCTGTGTAACTGTTCATTCTGAGGACATTTCTTTGAAAGGGTTATGTAACTTGGTAGTATATGTGAAATTCGCTCATTAAAGAGTTCTTAAGAAAGAATCTAATATGACAATACTAATACAAACTAAGTATTTTCTCAACTGTTAAGAGTCTAATTTATGAAGAACTGAAGAACCCAAATAAAATAACTTCTTTCCAATTTTTCTAATTATTTGGACCAAATTGCACAACTCTGCAAAATGTCCTAGAAATGATGCGTTAAATTCCTACATCCAAAATTTCCTGGAAATTGTTATACAATTAAAGGAATAATAACGTCAAATAAAATAAAGCATTACCAGAATTTTAATTCAAGGACAATAAAAATGAATTTTAAAATAAGAACTGAAGTCAGAGTGAAGCTGTAAATCAGTCACATTTGATGGGAACTTAACAGGAAAGTTACTGTCATGTAAATGAGTTTAATAAGCCTGTACAGTCTAAATGTGTCCCAAAACATTCACTATAGACAACACAGTGTGCTGTTTCTGACATTTTGGAAAGCTGTCTAATCCTCTACTTCTTCACTGTTACAATTTGGGACATTTTCTTTTTTTATTCCAAAACATAAAAATGTCTGACCAGGTCGTCCCTGCAGCAGGGACACTTGCTGCAGGCTCCAGGCTTCCTCGCACCCTCTGCCAGGCGTGCAGAGATTCTCCTTCCTCTCCGGTTCTCAGGGTCTTCCAGGTGGACGGGCACATCGCACTGCAACAACACACGCACGTGTTAGAACCAGGCTTTACACAGTAGTACAGTGAATGCAACAAAACTCCTCCTAGAAAAGGACATTACTTTTCATGAGCATAATAGACATATTAGCTATTTCAACATTGTTCCCTAAAATGTTCCCACAATCAGGGCCAGTTAAATGTGCTACGGGACACCAGGGGGGTCAAAAAAGAGCTGCAGGGCCCCTTTAAAGCCACATTCCCTGCACTCTCTGTACAGTCTGTACAATATGTCTGTGCTGGAATATTACCTGATGGCACATTTGCTGTGTGGTAACCTGAATAATTACATTCATTGAGGAATATGCAACATGTAAGCACAACATGTAAATTTTGACCCATGCAGGGGCCTTCTTTAGGACAGGGCTGCAGGTAATACAGCCTCCTTTGCTGGTATTGTACTTTAATGCTCTATATTCCCCCCAAAAATCATTTCAATTACGACAAACCACTATGTTTCCATATACTGATGTCATGTATCTGCTGGGAGTTATATACACATACTACATTTAAATTCACAATATCACAGTGTATCTCAGCTGGAAGCTGGAGGAAATGACTGTGATCTAAAGGATTTTATTAGATGCATCAAAACATGACATTATTGTTTGTAAGGCAGTGATTTTATGTTTTTTATGTGCATTTTCTGACATTTATTGACGTGACTGCATCGTTTTTCTGCAATAATTAACCCTCATTTCCACTTCAGTGTATTTTCTGCACCATGTGACCCCCGGCGTGGGGCCTGTTCATGGCAGTTCATGGCTTATTGGTGACGCGTCACTGACGGTCAAACACATAGAAAACACCAGAGACTGTCAAAGTGTTCAAATCTCACATTTTCCATGATGGAAGTTGGTTTTTTCGCTTTCGTCAGTCTCTGTGAGTCTTTAGTCCTTGTCAGGATGTGAGAAGTTCTCAGTAGAAGAGATAATTTCGATGAAATCGTCGAGTGAAACTTGTGAAAACTTTCTTGACCGTTAGGTTTTGTGTATTTTTGACTAATGATCGTATATAAATGATGCACCTGGAGACAAACATAGTAACCATGGAATCCTCAGCGGCCATTTTCTACACATCTGTTCTCACACATCCATCCCTGTTGCAAAAGTCCTGACATCAGGCCCATATGGAGACATTTACAGCTCTGACATATAAGTTTGGTTTCAGACTTTCTATATTCTCCTCATGGCTGACACACACATACAAATCTATAAAATCACAAAATATCTTCACGTATGATTAGTTTTGTCTACAGATGAAACTCCTTGTCGAGTTTTACGTCTAACTGAGCTAAATATGTGTTTTTGCAGAAACTCTGATATTCTGTTTGTTGCCAACAAATGTTTAGAATAATTTCCTGTCAGTTCATTAGATACCTGTAGTCGTCACACAGCCGCGGGATTTATGCATGTATCTCCAAATGGAGAGAGGTGCTGTGCGCATTTTACGCAGGTGGCACAGCACCAGAGCAGTAGCGGGACCAATCCGGATCTGACGGTTTAAAAACAGAAAGAAAGCCCTCATCCATATGTGGGGTGTGGCATTAAAAATCCAATTAAAGGCGCTCCAGTGTGCAGATACGCGTTTGTGGATTGTTTGAATGTAGACTATAGCGCATATTTACAATGATTTTATTTTTAAATTCCCATCTTAAGTGCCTGGAATTGGACTTTTTATACCACACCGCACCAATGGATGAGGGCATTTATATGTATATATATATATATATATATATATATATTCATCTTTAAATGTGTCTTTTTCTCCCCTACATAGAGCACCAGTGGTTGTGGTGGACACCAGTTTAGTTTTATACAGGCCTATAGAGCCAACAGCTGCTGCCTGTTTCTGTCTCTTTTTCTCCCTGCAGCTAAACTCTAAAAAGTCTTTATATTACAGAGAAAAGTGTTAAGTTGGTTTAGTTGGTAAAAGTGTCAAATATATTTGGATTCATATGTAGTTGTTCATTTGCACAAAATCTTGACAATTCTTTAACTGTCAGAAAATACTCAGTTTTCATTGTGTAGTTTTGTGTGTCAAACTAAATATTAGCATATTAGATTATTTCTTTAAAACTCTACAATGAGCACATTTCTCCTTTAATACCAGATGACATCACACACATTTGAGCAGTTACACAGAAGCAACTTTTAGGAAATTGTTGAAAAGATGTTCTGGAAATTAGTAGGAAAGTAAGAATCTGTAAATTAAAAAAAAAAAGTGTTCAGAATTGTTCATAGATGCTCAGTCATTATAGCATATTTATGAAACAAGCTCATATGCTAATATATCATTTGACACACAAGACTCCACTGAAAAGTAAGTTTTAAGAACTGACTAAGAATTTTTGCAAATGAACAACAACATACTGTATAAATCCACATATAAATCAACCTTTTTACATTTTACTTACAATTTGTACCAAATTGCAGCAACATTTTTGCAAAATGTCCTGAAAATGAACTGTTACATTCCTGCAAATGACTCTCAGGAAATGAGTATAAAATTAAGGGACCCTGTAAAATAAAGTGTTACCAACATAGGTTTAAACAACTTTACCTGAAATCTTTGCAGTTTACTGCTAATGAGAGATGTCAAGTGTTAAATGTCAAGTGGCAAAGCTCCCTCTGGATGTTGTAGCAGGGCTCCACCTCCTGAGGGCGCAGCAGGACAAAACAAGTCAGAGAGAGGATCAGAATTGTGCAGCGGAACATGTAGAGAGCAGAGAAAAAGCAATGTGTGTGCTTTTGTTTGCATGCATACCAACATCCATGATGAGTACTACTGTATACACACCTGGATGTTTCCCATTACTGCAGTAGAGTGCAGATTTCACAGATGGGCAGCACGTATGGGCCTAAGTGGATGGATTACTGTTTTGGAGGAAAACTTTGCTAATGACAGACTAACATTTATATCTGCAGCCCTGATGACTTATTATAAGATGAGAAACTCTTGACCCTTTACTAATGACTTACTTACACCAAAAAGACATGAAGTCATGGTTTATATACTGTTATAAATCTTACTAAAAAGCTTTTGGTCTGGATGCTCTGAACCATTCATTGGAGGCATCTTCCTGATGAATTAAAGATACTCACATATGTTCTGTGTTATTGCATTTCATCACATCAACCTTTACATGTTACTGTTTTTTCTGCTCACTCTTTGCCACAAGCTGCATTCACAGTCCAGAAAAAAGCTAAAGGTCCTGGTCTTGTTCAGTGTTGCTTCGTAACATTTAGGGAAGTACACTTGTTTCCTGTCTTACCCAGAATCATATGAGAAGAGCAATGGAACAACAGGACAGGAAAACATCAGTAACAACCTGATTTAATAGATAAAGCCCCAGTGTTGCACACGGGGCCAGTATGGTTGAAAGCTGTGGTTGCCTCGATCAAACTCTGTGACGTGTCAAACATCACCCTCTCCATTTGAAGGTATATCTGTGTTGCCTCAGCTGATCTGTTGAAAGCCAAATTCATTTGCTCTCTAAATTGTTGTCAAGCTTCAGAAAATGTAAAAACTCTGAGAAGATTGATATCACTCTCCTCTTTTTTGTAATGATTTTTTTATTGGTGAAAATACAGGCAGAGCACAATTGTTCTGTATTCAGCATTTTTCAACTATACTGATTAAAACAAAATACAAACAACAAAATAGGAGCAAAAAAGAGAAAACTGCAATACTCCTTTAAAATAAAGCACTGACATGTCTGTATGTAAATATGTAGCTGGAGCCAGCAGCTGGTTAGCTTAGCTTAGCATAAAGACTGGAAACAGTAAGACTCAGCTAGCCTGGCTCTGTCCAAAAGTTACAAACATATTTACACTTTGGTTTTTGTGAGGATTTAACAAACAAGATATAACGTGCTGATTAGTGATCTTTAGAGGTGCTGCTGAGTGGATTTTTATTCATTTATTTTATTGCTTTAGCCTTCATATATACAGGGAGAAGTTACATGTTCTTTTACAACACACTGTTTACAGTGAAATGAAATGACAAGGAAAGTAACAAGGATGGACAAACACATTAATAAAACAGAGATTAGACAATATACATGTACAGGCTCAGTGAAAGACGTCACTTTATAAGTACTGTGAGATACAGAAACATCAGGGATGGTTTAGAGATTTTCAAAGAGTTTGCATGTTTGTCAGGTTAAAGATCTTGTTTCATACATTAGTCCATGTCTCTGGAACAAAGACGTCTTTCTGTTAAATTGACAGCTATCTTTGAGATGATGTTGCTGGTTTTGAAAAGGCTGCATCCACACTGTAGTTATACTGTAGAATTGTCTACAGGAGCATGTAATGCTGGTTTCTACTGTATGAGTCATCCAAAACTATTTTTATTTCTAGACTGACTTTGTCTTAATTTACTGAAGATAATTTTCATACAAATACTCTTCATGCTACAATTCTCATCCTTCATCCAACATGAGCACACTCATTGATCAGCTCCACCAGTCATAACATACCATGTGTGCTGCTAATGGTAATGGTAATGGTTTGCGTTGAGTGTTGTGTTGTACCTGTTTTGTCTTGGTGAGACTTGGTCTGTCTGTTGTTGAAGTAGAGGAAGGTCAGAAGAAGAGTAAGGATGGACAGACACTGCAGCACATAGATTAACACGTCCTTCCAGTAAGAACCTGAAATTACAAACCCTCTGACATTACCTTCCACCTTTAAATGAAACAGAAGCTCACATGTGTCATTCATTTAGTCTTTAGGTTAGCTGCAATATTTTATCACATTTTTACATTTTTTGTTTCTTATTTGACATTTTACAGTATGCCAGTTCATTTTAGTAGATGCTAAAGCCATTTGAAGGTTTATACTGTTGAAATATATTGAAACAGATTTTACATGTGCCTTAATTGGAATATATAATGATCATTTTTAACAACAGCTGTTTTAAGTAAGATAATTGAAATGGGAATGTAATACCTGTCTTCATAAATGATGTTTTAAATGCATTGATTAATTAACTGAAAACCTATATAATGTAGTGTTGCATTCATGCAGTAAATCCTGTATATTTCTTAGTAAAGATGATATTTGCCTCGCAGCTGAAATGGCTTTTAATATTGATTTTAGTAATATGCACTCAAGTGCAGAACTGTAAGTAAATGCAGCAGATTAGTGACGTTTTTAGTCCAAAACGTCCATAACCGCATCCTTCCTTACCCCCTTTCCTCAATCCTAACCCCATCCTTCCTTACCCCCCTTCCCTCTATCCTAACCCCATTTTTCCTGCTACAATATATATATAATTATGTGAAATAATACTGCAGCCAGTTATTTAATTTCTCGTCATGATGAGGGTTGATAAAAGGACTCATAGTTGACCTGAAGCACATCAAGCAATCTAAGCAGCTGCAATTCTGCAATTCTGCAATTCTGCTTAGGGCCTCAAAAAGGTTTAGTCTGGCCCTGTAGATACTATACTTTTCCTTGCAATCTGGTTATTGTCTATGGTTGTGTGGTTTTATATTATTAGTTTAAAGTTTCCATTATCCATTCGACTTTTCACAAGTTTTACTGCAATAACAGCCAATGGTTATGTCTCACCAAACCTTCTTTAATGTACCCATCAACTCAAAAATGTGTTTTTCTTCTTGTTCCTACAGTTGGATGTTTGAGCTTCTCTGTGCAGGATGATGTATGTGCAGAGTTTGACACTAGAAAGACGTTTTCACATTTATCTGCTGAAAGTGGAAAGTTTCTCTGTGCTCACTGAAAATCCAATTTTAAGGGGTGGGCTTATGACATCACAAATAATTTGAAGGCTAATTGTGGTCCAATATTCAACTTAGTTTGATGTCAAAATTTGAAACCTCCAGTGCTCAAACACTGAGTTTGGACTTTTTTTTAGGGAACTAGGAGACATCTTGTGTCTAGAAGTTAAACTTTTGAAATGAAATATTTTAACAAGATAATTCAACTTTTTTGAGTTTCAAAGCATTAACAAAGAGGTGGAAGGAAGCTAATGATGTTGAAACAGCCTAACCATCTGCATGCAGACAATAAATGGGTTATTTGTAGGAATGGGTGATATGGATAATATTTTCTCTCATAGTATATGGAAATGTTATTAAAATCACTTTCATGTTATACAGTATGTATAACATGAAAGTGATTTTTTCCAGAAATCCAACAGAATTTCTTAGTTAAAAAAGACTTAAGAGTCTGCCCTAGCTGCTCTTTGAGGCTGTACATAGCAGTAATCTGAGCTAAATGCTAATGTCAGCATACTAACCAGGCTTTAGGATACATAGATACCCGACTAATTCATAGATACCTGACAAAGTACTTGATCTCTACTGAAGGAAGGAATATCTGTATGTTTGTTTGTCTGTCTGTATGTCCTTTACGTATCTCTTGAACCGTTCATCCGATCGACTTCACACTTGGCAGGTGTATTGTTGGGGACTCAAGGAAGTGCAGTGTTGAGTGTGAAGTTGTTTGGATGAGCAGTTCTCGAGAAATATATAAAAAATACCTTATAAACAATGTTGATTTGCTTCTTCTGGAGTCAACGAGCGGAAATACAGACAGTGCCACTCTGCCATTGCAACCCACATTGTGGTTGTAGGTGGGATTACATCTGCAGTGATAATAATTTGTAAAGTTTAAGAGACTTAAACCTGCGGAACTTTTACATATAAATGAATGTCCATTACATTCATGCCCTTGCCAAATGAGTTCATACAATGCTGATTAAGCCTATCACCACCAGATAAATCTGTCTGTATTTCACAGTATATGGAGTTTTTAAATCTCATGTCAGGCATGACATTCCCGCACTGGCCATTTGGCTGTTAATCATGCAGCACTTCTAGACTTTCCAAATGTTATAGGACTGAATGGATCAAATTCTGATAGTGAAATGAGTCATTTTGCGGGGGTTGTGTGACGCTCAAAACAATTTATAATTTATCCACTGTTTTACAGCTGCAACAGTAGGTTACAGCCAGTGGTGTACTGACCATCTGGCATACTGAGAGAAATGCTGGTGGGCTAGTGGCCCGTCAAAAAATACATTTTTGGGCTGGTGGACAGTCAAAACATATCTGTTTTTCCCGGCCCTCTCTGTGTGCCTGTCATTTGGGGTGCACATGAGAGTATGCCGCATGCCTGGGTCAGGCAATCACAGCCGAAAGCCCCCCCTTTACTCTCACTGCCAGAAGGGGGAGACAAAAGTCACTGCAGCTTTAAGCTCTACTATTGAACTGTGTACTGTGAACAAAACTTGGCGTGTACGTTCAAGACCTTCTGCAGGATGTCTCAGACACGTTTTGAACGGGCACTGCAGTTAATCTAATTAAAAAGCAAGGAATCTCTGTCTGTCTCTCTATGTGTGTGTCCTTTGCATATCTCGAGAACCGTCCATCCAATGGACTTCACAGTCAGTGGGTGTACTGCTGAGGACCCAAGGAATTCCCTTTTTTTTAATTGATATTTTCTCGAGAAATAATAAGCAATTGGTCCGTTACAAACAGGCACATTTTTGCACTAGTTAGTCAAATGACCACAAACTAATTCCCACACAACTAAGTCACAGGGCCGTGACTCAGTTGTCCTCTTTGCCAATCTAGCCTTGTGTGCCATGCTGAACATGGAACTATGTTTTAGTAATACAATAATCAACACATAAACAATCTCTGTTCAGTCTCAAACAGACTGTCTTCAATCATCTTAAAGGCCAGATATCTTTTCCTCAGCAAACAAAACACAAACTTGGTGGAAAATATTTATAGGCTATATTGATGCTGGCTGGTATGCCATGATGCCCAACGTCTTACAATTAAGTGTGAAAATGTTGCAGTATAAATTGACCACATATAATGGGTCTCTTTGCTAATGATTTTAAACAGAGATCAAAATTAAATTGGGTCAAACTTTGCATCTTGAAGCTATTGTATAGCCCTTGTTTTGCCTTCATGTAACCTTAGAAAATGTATAATGTTTGTTTTTATCTTTCTTTCTATGTATGTTTATGGGTGGGTGGGGTGGGGTGGGGGGTGTTGTATGCCTTTTCTGTGCTGTGCTGTTTTATTTTGTTCTTTGTTCTGTTGAATGCATCCTTGGGAAAACTGAAAATCAATAAACATACATACAGCCATCAACCAGGTGACTGACTGTGATAAATCATCCAGAGCTCAGCTATTATTCCTCTTTCCACATTCAGATGCAGCATCCTCTTTAAGAGGCTTTACAAATCCCTCCACACCCCCAACTCAGTGGCATCCTTTGCCTGTGGGTAGAGCTGTATTTGGGAAGAAATCCATTCAGATAAATCCACCTTCTAGCTCGCAGCCTACAGTCTGGTTTTATGAAGTCTTGATTATGACTGAAAAAGCACAAGGTTTTAGTGACATTAGATAGCAGGTGGTCCTCTGGATGCTGGATGACACACAGTTAGTACAATGAATTTCATCTGGAGAGACAATATAGAGAGAATCACAGAGAGTAGATGTGTCTTTGGTGGGGTGCTATAACTTGGTACTAATTATAGGAAAAACTGAGACACCTGCTGTTCACTGATGAGAACACTCTTTAAGATGTATTGGGATGTATGAGTTACTAAACAACAGGCTATTTAGAATATTTAGCAGTATTATTCTATACGTAGAACTGACAAAGGCAAATCAACTTTTGCATTTTTTTGTTGACATTCGAAGGGTCTTTGATTGGATTAATAGATATCTGCTTGCCTTAAAACCCCAAAGCAGGGGTTGATGGCTGATTTTCTATAGCAATCCAGACCTTGTACAATTGCCAAGTTGAGATCAATTTTTACATGTTTACTGACTGGTTTGAAACTCCTTTTGGAGTTAAATGATGTGACTTTCTCTCTCCAGCTGTTTTTTCATATATGAATTATTTAACCTCTACAGATTGAGGGTGTTATTCAGGCAGGGCACCAAATTGAGTATTGTGTTATAAACTGATGATATTGTTTCACCAGCTGAGTTTGAGCTTGTAGTGTTAAAAATGGAGATCAACAATAAACCATGCAGCAAAATACAAATAACACATTTCAGAATGAAAGAAATAATTTTTTTTTATTCTTTTGAAGAAGTTAATGCATATAAATTTGAATTTATGACTTATGAGATTGAAATTGGGTCCCTTTTAGACTCTGATGAGAGTATAGACTAACAAACTGAAAATATGCAGTGACCTTCGTTATTCTTCATACTGTATACAACAACTTATATGCTACAGGGATATGGGGCATTAAATAATCTTTACAGAATGGAGATACATATAAGGGGATCAAAAAATTGTTAGCAATACAAGTCAGATATGCCAGAGGGAATAAGAAGGCGTTTATATGGAGTAAATCACACATTTGCAAAAGTGCTTTATTCAATCTTTGAGGAGGTTGATATGCTGTATATCTACAGGAACCATTTGTGTTGTCATGTGAGACCTGTTTAACGTAAGCTTTGATTAAACATTGAAGAAAAAGAGTTCAAAGCCAAAATTAAGGTCATGTATGCATGTTAAACAAAGGTTTGGCTCTATATCATATGTTACATCTGGGTTATCTAGAATTTAAAGATCTTTCATAGCACAGTTTAGAAATGTTTTGCTTCCTCTGACCACTGAGGTTGGCTGAATCAAAAATATTCATGGGTGAAGTCGATTATGATCTGTGTGATTTGAGAAAAATAGAAAGTGAGTCCCATTTCCTTTTTTTGATTCTACATACTGTGATGATTTAAGATTAAGTTGAATTGTTTCCCTTTATTATTTGTTTTTTTTTACTTTTTCCCTAGCATTTTTTGAAAATGTATTTGCAGAATTATTGCTCTATCTTATATGAATTTGTGGTGTCTTGCAAACCAATGTAGGTAACACTTTACTTTAAATCTCTCTGTTTAGCATTTGTAAGCAGTGTATAAACAGTTACATGGTTTAGAACACACTATAATGAAGTAAACAGATATACGTGTTTACTGTCAACAACTATAGCCCCTCCTGTGGGCATCCATAAGTAGTTGCTGGTGTATAAGCAGATAATAAATGACAATATGGTGAAACACAGTTATACTGATAGGACAGCAACTCGATACATTTGTCTGCAGACGGATTTAACACCCACAGGGGCTTGGCCTACTCAAACTGATTCACAAAATCCTCCGTGCTCGTCTTCAGCAGCCAGCCTCCTCCTCCTCCTCCTCCACAGCAGCAGCTTTGACACATCTGGTCGGCTGGTTCAGCACCTCGGACAGCGAACTCTCTCTCCGATAGGCTGGAACCTGTCAGCGACCAATGGCTTCAGCGGCTCGGCTGCGACAGCGACGGCCAGCAGCAGCAGCAGCATCCCGGCAGCAGCCAATCAGAAGGCGTCATTTCGCTCCCACATCCAACCCGAATAACTGCAGATGCCCGCATCAAAGCAACGGGTCTCCCTCTCTCTCTCTCTCGCAGGTTTACATAGGGAATAAGCTGCTTTCTATTTTTGGAACTCATAGTGGCCATTTTTCTCTCTCTCTCTCTCTTGGAATTTTCCGTCTTTGTGTTGATTTAGGTTTTTTTTAACCGATATGTGTTGTTTCGTTTATGTTAGAGGCAGGTTTGTCCAAGCTGTGAGCATCATAGCGGGACAGTAATAACCGTGACCGTATAGATTTTCGGTTCTCAATGGAAGACATCCTCCCACTCGCAGCGAGCGAAGGAGTGAAACACATCTCGCACCTGCTTTGCATCTGTATTCCCATCGACGAGCGAGGGACTTTTTATAAATGAAGATTTGAAAAAAAAGGCAGTAGCCCACCGGGACAAGACAAACCTGTCGGCCTGTAACGCTGGGGGTTTACATTGGCAGGGACTGAGCCGTTTTCACGCCCTGGAACCCGGGCAGCTTGCGTTGGCGGCCGCGGTGTGTGGAAACCGAGCAGAACGGGTGGGAAGCAGTCACATTTTGACCACATTTGCCCAGCAGCAAGGGGGTCAAGGTGTGATACATGGATTTCACAAGAAGAGTCGATTAATTAGAAGGTAGGAAAACATGGCGAATTGTTTTGCTTCATATGACAACAGCTCTGCAAATGATAAAACATAAAACAGCGTAAGGAGCAGGCCCGAATAGCCTAATATACATACTCAACAGTCAACAATAAAGACACACCAACATTTAATGAACAGGTGTATAAGAAAAGCTCTCTTATTTTTCATATTTAGATCATCTATGTTGGTCAAAATGGCTCATACAAGCATTAAAGACACCATCATATTTATTATATTATGGTTGTGTATGTATGAGAACATCAGCTGTTGTTTCTGAAGATGCCTTGTGTTGAGGGGGGGTGGGAGGGGGGCTGTTTTCAAGGCTTCCATTTTGAAGCTAAGATGGATGCTTGCGCACATTTCTTTCTCATGCTTGTGTGGCCTTATCTTGGTTCTTATATAATACTGATGAACGCTGGAGCGGCGGCAGGCCCGCGGTATTGTGAGCGAGGATGCATAATATATGCTGTATGTAGAGAGAGATAGAGACATGATTTAATTACAGAGATTAAGGCTAAAACCCAGTGGAAATTTGGTTGATGGTTGCTGGGGGTCCCTTTATACCTAGGGACGCTCATTTTCTGTGACAGGAAAATAAACCAGGAGACTCCTTTATGTGACCACTGGTAATACATATATTACTACTGTGAAGGAATGCCACCAAATTAGGTAGCCATAGAATTTCTGATTAAGTTTTCAGCCAGAAAACAATCTCAGTGGTAAAACATAAAACCATTTACACATAATGTTCTGTCAGTTAACAATATCATCAAAGATAAATGTTTCAGTATTTTTATTTGATACAATCAGTTACCTTTTGAAATCTTGATAGGTTTACTCTGCACTCACTCGTCACAAAAACAAGCAAAACCTCAATTGTAACATCGGAAACTGAAAAAAAAAAACTTAAAACGAGGTCCACTTATTAGTTTTCCTGGACCTTTCAACCACATCTCATGGTCTTCATCGGGGAATGGACTTGCTTAGTTGTCATGGTAGCTGGAGGACAGTGACAGCACTGTGGAAGTAGTTATTTTGGCAGCGGCATCTCCATGACAACTGAGCAAACTCGGCTCAGGAAGACTGAGATGAACTTAAAAGCTGAGAAAAAGCTAGTAAGAGGACTTTGATACGTTTTCTCCTTGCTCACTATTTACAAAAACAATAAAAAAAATAGAGTATGACAGTTCATCCTTGACTTCGGCAGTAGTTCATCAAAAAACGTTATTTAAGGTCAGCTTTTTTTTAGAGGGGATGGAGTTTTTACTCAGTTGTCATGGTAACTGGGAGATAGCAAAAATACAGTGGAAAGAGATATCTAGGCAGGTTGATCCACACTGAACTTGAAGTGTAAATGATGTATTTGTTATTATTGAGTTAATTCTGCATTGTTTTCTACATATAATGGGGAATATTGCTACTCCTTCCTGTTCTTTGCTCACAGGTTCAACGCCCTCCAGAAGTGAGACACTTTGGTCCTCTCAAAGTTCTTGACCAATCAAAGAGCTTTCCCCACATTGCTCCCCACTCCACCCTTCCTGTATCCCACTACTAACCCTCGCCAGGCATCATGGGTACTGTGCTGTCACTGTCCCCTAGCTACCGTAAGGCAGCGCTGTTTGAGGACGGTCCGGCCACAGTGGGCCATTACACAGCAGTCCAGAACAGCAAGAACGCCAAGGATGCTGCCGCCGCTGCTGCAAAATCCCTCAAACGCCCCTCCATCATCAGTGTGCTGCCATGGAAACGCATTGTGGCTGTATCAGCGAAGAGGAAGGGCTCCAAGAAGCTGCAGTCAGACGGCGGGGATGGTGGGAAAGGGAGTTCGCCGGATGGCCATGCCGTGGCCACCGCCAATTCAGCCTCCAATAGCCTAAAGCTGAAGAAGTCTCAGTCCTGTGCAAATCTTTCGTCTTATTCATCCAACCAGGACCCCTCGGCCACCACCACCACTACCTCCTCCCACCTGCCCACCTCCAAGACCCTGGTTAACGTAGCTACTGTCGCTGCCAAAAAGAATTCCCTCACAGGCTCTGGGATTCAGCCATCTACTGCAGCCGGCACGCCAAAACGTGTCATTGTCCAGGTAAACCTAACCCTTATGGTTTCTTATTGGGTCTTTTTTTGTAAGCATAGACAAATTGTCATTAAATTAGCATTTTAAAGCATTCTATTATCTCTAGCTATTCATATTCATTGCTGCCTCTCTTCCCCAATCCTCTTTCTTACCTTCTCTTTTTTCTCTTTCCTTCTCCCTCTTCTTTGCTGACCCTCCCTTTTCTCAACCCAGGCCTCCACCAGTGAACTGATGCGCAGCCTGGGCGAGTTCCTGTGCCGTCGGTGTTACAGACTGAAGCGTCTATCCCCAACAGATCCAGTGCTGTGGCTGCGCAGCGTGGACCGCTCCCTCCTCCTACAGGGCTGGCAGGATCAGGGCTTCATCACTCCGGCCAATGTGGTCTTCCTCTACATGCTGTGCCGCGATGTGGTCTCCGCCGAGGTGGCCTCAGAGCGTGAGCTGCAGGCCTCGCTGCTCACCTGCCTCTACCTCTCCTACTCCTACATGGGCAACGAGATCTCCTACCCGCTGAAGCCCTTCCTGGTCGAGGCGGAGAAGGAAGCCTTCTGGGACCGCTGCCTGGAGATCATCAACCGCATGAGCGGCAAGATGCTCCAGATCAACACCGACCCACACTTCTTCACCCAGGTGTTTGCTGACCTGAAGAATGAAAGCAAGAAAGAGGAGGAGAAGACCAAACTCCTTATAGGCCTTGACCGATAAGAGGGACCTGGGAGGGGGGAAGAAAGGATAGATGGGTGGGGAGATTGATGGGTTTAATAGGCTGAGGACTAATGTTGAGCAGTGTAGTGCTACCTTGGAGCAGTGCTGTTGTCTGGCGTCTCTACTGGTCTATAATTAACCAAATTTCCTGTTTGTAACCCAGAACAAAGAGCTTCAAACATGGCGTTTATATTGTTTGAGTTGGGTAATGAGGCACCTAAACACTTACAGGCTTTCAGACAGAGGGAGTAACTGATCTGCAGTGTCTCACCTGAACGCGGCAATTGGCCTACAGGGCAGTTTTAATACCACAAAGCAGTTAACGGTTGTTGTGGTGCTGGCCACACACTCCGACACATTATTTGACACAATTGGATCTGATTAGATTCTCAAGACTGATAGGCTACTTGTTGGTATCCAACGTCCCGGTCGCTCGGCTCAGAATGTGACAATAACGAGCTTTAAGGCAAAGATATGATCATTCGTTTTTCAAGAACAATGTAACTGACAACCGACAAGCAAAGCTGTTTTTATCAAATGCCTGACCAGCAGGGTTAGTGATTTGACATTAACAGGCTGTGAGAAAGACATATTTATCATTTTTATCTTTTGCCTCAGGCCCAGAGACACGCATCAGTCTGACCTCTACCTTGTTACAGTGAGATAAGAAATGAAATTCGATATTCCTGGTGAAGTAGCAAGTGTTTTTCTGTCTTTTGATCAGATTGAAAGAGGTTAGAAACGCCAGACAACACAGAGTAACATAATTAAGGGTGAATATTATAAATATAAAGCTACAGGATATTGATATAAAGGATATTGTGTGATAGTGTCCAGGCATTTTCATTAGAGAAATGTCAGGGTATTGAAAAACTAGAACCACGTTGCATGAGGTCACTTCATATGTCCTTGCACATGACCACCTGCTTATTGCCAACTCCATTTTACCTTATTCCTATTGTCCTGCCCAAGCTTATTGCACTCTCCAACTCTAGCTGCGAGGCCCACTGTTGAAACTTTAAATATGATAAAATCACAACATGGATGAGCTAGATTCAACCACAACACAACTAGTCTGCAAACTTGTCAGACTGACAAATTTACATCCCTATTTGACATAATTGTACTGTGATGGGTTCATTAATCCATCACATAAAGTACTGTACTTTTAAGGGAACATTTGGGTTTATCTAGTCAAATCTGTGATCAATTTTAGAGTATGAAATACTGATCCCATGGGCACAGATTGATAATCATCAAACAAGCTGTTTACATTTACAAAAACATGGGAAAATGCAATACTGACCTCTCCAGGGCATATTTTACATGGGAATTTATCTCATTCCTTCCTCTTCCCTTGCACTTTCTCCTGCAGTCCATATTGCTGCTGTGCTGAATGACCACAGGAAATGTTTTATAGAAAGAAAGAAAGAAAGAAAGAAAGAAAGAAAAAGAGAGAAGTAAAATACTGCACTCATGTTGTGTGCATCATACTGTATGAATGATTGGTGGAGCAGGGTTGTGGAGGACATGTTCAGAGAGCAGATCACGTGATCCGTCTCAACCAATGGTTACACATGTCAAAATGAAAGAAAATGCGATTATATTCCAGGTATGTGGGCAGGAGCAGACGCTACAAATGTTGATGTGACTTTTCTTCCAAAACAAAACACTTTGATGTTGCTGTCGCCACTTGGCTCGAGGGACCTCTGCTGTTTGAAGTGTGCCCCCCCCCCCCATTCATTACGCTCCACAGCCACCCAAACAAACTAAAAACTACGCAGATTCTCTCTCTCTGTTCATCCGCTCCAGTCTGATTTGAACCTGTCCTGTCCTGTCTGGTGCGGTCCAGTCCAGTCGCCCCATATTTAGAGACTCTATGGTCCGCTGACCTGATGGCTTACTTATTCACTGAGTTGTTTGACATGCATGTGTGCTTCTATAGGTTTCCCAGCATGCTGCTTTGTGTTGGGCACACCGCACCACACGTTACAGAAGAGACTGAGCGGTCGCCACGCTGAACTGCTGAAAGCTAGACTCCCTGATGTGACATCATGGCGACTCGGCACAAGGGCTCTCTAATGCAGGGCATGTGTGACGGGCTAGTTGTGTCCCTGCCTATGCTGCACATACATCGATAAAGGCAAAGCATTGCTCCTTCATTTGTTTTACAGGATTTCCACTGTTCTTGGTTCCATGGTGCTGAGGGGCCTAAAAGACCCCTCCCAGATTAAATAGTTCCCCATTTAGAAACCACTTATATCAGAGACGGGGCTAATAAAAAGTCCTCATAAAATTATTATTTTATTAACACTCCCTTCAGAGCTACATTAGACATAAAACAACTGTTTTCACAGGCTTAGTAGTACTCCTCGTGGTGAGTAAACTGAACTTCATGTGTAAAATTGGTGGAGTGCCCCTTTAAGATCTGTTGTAAGGAGTTAACTGTGCCAGGATGAAACTTTTTTAGACAAAAAGGAGATAAAGATGCTCCACGTGTTCCCTTCTGGAGAGATTCCTTGCCTTGATGGTGTCACATCACTAAGTCTAACCGTAGCTAATAAACTGTCTTCAACTTTTAAAAAGCTCTGCCTTCTCAAACAGGGCAGATATCTTGTGCCATATCATTCTAAAGACTCATTATTTCATACAAAAGAACAACAAAAACACAAGAAATACAGAACATGAGCCAATTGAAAGTCTCAGACTGCTGAACAAGACAGACTCTAAAGGAATTTCATGAATACGCTTTTTCACAATGTTGCTGCATCATGTATCAGAGATGTAGACCAGAAAAGAAGGATTTTGTTGATATAACAAGGACGTAGAGTCAAAATGGAGAGCTTGTGATTTTAATACAGTTTTATGTGTCACTTTGCAAAATGTAAGCCAAAATTGGGGTCAACCAAAGCTGGAGCATTCAGCATTCTGTTAATGACTTTATAATTTCTGAAAAATTGTATTTGGCCTGCTCTGTGATATGATTAATACAAAAAGTGATGTTCCCTTTTCCCATAAAAACATGGGAAACAGGATTTTAAAACCTTATTAACACAAAAGAATGCCATGCCTGTTTCCAGACTGGGTGTCTCCACGATGCAGGTGATGTTTTAACTCTAATTTTGTTTTGTGTTCAGATGATAACCGACTGGGCTGCAGTAGGTACCATGCTGTTAAAAAAAATGTAGCCTTGATCCAGAGCCAGACCTCATGAGACAAATATGCACATGAAGAATGAATCCATGGCAAACAAGCTTGTTTACATGTCCTTCCTCCTAGCTGTTTCTGATGGGTTGAACAGTAGACAAGTAGCATTTCTCTGAATGACATTCCCAAGAAAACTTTTTTTTTTCTCATTTGTTGAACTTGATGTTCCAAACTGTAAGTAGAAGGTTTGGTGGGAATCCTATCACTGCAGGTTAACTGATAAAAGACATGGTCAAACTTACAAGACAGGCTAGGTGAGGTAAAAGGTTACAGTAATCGACAATACAATGCAAATTTTCTACAAAGCAATGAATTGAATACCACACAAATTTAGTGGAATAATAATGTATATTTATGTTGAAATGACAAACTTTTATGTGGTGTAGACTTTTTAAGGTTTAATTGACCGTTCGCTAAGCAGTGGGTGGGTAGACAAAAAGCAGGCTTCTCATTTCTAGCCACTGACTACCGATTTTGGTGTCTGAAATGACATCTGTCATGGGCAGATTTATTACCTGTAGCTAATTAAGCTAACAATAGCTTCATGAGTTACTTGAAAACTGACTTTTTATTGTTTCCAGCTAACTCGCTTTTAAAAGAATCTTGTACACTTGATGACTACATACATTATATTGTATGGGACTTTTTTTTTGGTACTGTTTAGCTTACATACTACACAAGAGAAGGCTTTTAGGATGAGGAGTAACTGCTGTGTTTGGTGGTGTTGATGGAGTGTCAACTTCCCCAAATCCAATTAACAGCAAGACAGAACTGCTAATGTTACCCTAAACTCTGTTTTCAGGGCTGGCTTCCAGTGGAGAAATACTTGGGAATGGGCTTTTTTGTTTTTATGAAACTTGTAACCCCACAAACTGATCTTCTTGAGTAACACTCAGTTATTACTGTTGGTAGTAAACTAGTTAGACGGACATTTGCAGTTTATGTTAGAGCAGATAAACACAGTTTAAGCCATTCTTTACACTCTTGTGTTTTTTGTTTTGAAAAGGCTACCAAAACAGACACCACCCTCCAAACTCTTTAAATGCTGAGTATCACTCTGACTCCAGCCCCATGCTTCAACATGTGGCCTGCCATGCCTAGTTATGGTCGCTAAGCTATAAGATAAGCTGTTTGGGTTTAGTGAATGGTCAATTCTGCTATTTCTGTTGAATAAAAATTTGACGCACTATCTTGCGTGGAGAATACACACCCCACCCACACACACTCAGTGCTAAATGTTACATTTTGATTAGTCAGTACCCCGTGGATGTCAGATGGCAGCTTTTGACAGATGATGATGATGACAGTGATGATGTATTTCTCTGTGAAACAGTAGAACTGATGAGCAAAAGTCCTTTGAAGTTTTTCACAATTTTTGCTTCCACCTGCTACCAGAAGAGGCTGTGAGGAAAGGAAAACTCGCCCTGTGAATGAACCTTTTTCTAGAATTAGAGAGAGAAGTATGAGTTGACACCCCTCCCACTCCTCCCATACATGCTCTCATCATTGATCAACTCATAACTATGTGCCATATTTTATCTTGCAACACATACAAGACAAAAACTATTGTGTAACATATGAAGCTTATGATAATAATGATGACGTTATTATGGTTTTCCTTCCTTTTCATTTGTGAATCATATTGTGTATACAAGAATCTTTGTTGAACAAAAGTCAAGGCTACTAGTGTTACTAGAGTACTGATGCTGCAGTCTGTTACTATGTGGATGTATGAATATGTATGTGAGAAATAAGAATAATTTGATCAACTGTTACAGGTACTTTATAAAAAAAATCTTTACAAGCATGCACGTCTTTGTTTATTTTTGGGTTGTGATTTAATAGATAGATAGATAGATAGATAGATAGATAGATAGATTCTCATGTTATGACCCTTTAGAGACAGTTCTTTGCCTGACCACAGCCAGGCAGCAGTGAGTTGTTGAAGTGTACTGCAGGTGCCTGCCTATCCAGGAGGAAGCCCCATAATAGACAATGCAATTTTTGCTTGCATGACTCTCTAGCACCAAAGTGGGTGTAGTGTTGACAATGTTGTTGTGACGCACAAAGACTGCAGTCAAGGATGGATATAATTCAAGCTGGGGTGCTAAAATTTTAATACCATGTGCATGACGATGGTCTGTGAGGAAATGCACACAAGCCTTCCTGTACAGATATTCAGACATGACTGTATGTTGGTTTGGGCTCTCTGTTGCTGTCCAGGGTGCTGAAAGAGCATTCCAGTCTCTGTCTGTGGTACTCTCCATGGTGCTGAAGGTGTATGGTGACTAATGCCTGTTAGGGTCAAGATAGTCCAACTGTGGACCCCAGGTATGGTGACCCAGGTCTATGAGCCAAAGGGAAGAGAGAGGGGTTCCTGGCATGAGGGGCATCACTTTAATTTAGAAGTGCCTCACTTCCTTTTCTGCCACAAAAGTATAAAAGCGAACAGGTCTACTTTAACAGTGCTGTAACTTCAATGTAAAAAATGTCGAATGAAAATCCAAGAAAGCCACACAAAGAGTGAAATGTTTAAATATTACTGGTCTAATATAACTTTATCCTCAGTCTTTTATAAAGCCATTTTCAACTACCATTAGCATTTTAACATTAGCAAGGTGTGAAATAAATCCAACTTAATGCTAATGCAAGCTAGCTAATTAGCTAATTTGCTGTTAAAGATTAGCTTGTTGTACATGTTGATTTTGTGTTTGAAGTAACAGGACTGTTACCTTTTTAACCTGAGTGAGAAGAGTTTTTGTTTTAAGTGGGAAATATGTTTTCTAAATTTCTACATTAAATAGGTTTTGAAGGCAGAGTTAAGACATACATACTGTAATTAACTAAAAACAAACACTGACAACACATTTTCAGTTTTATACCAGAGGATATTCTATATTACAGTCTGTTTCATATGGTTTTATAGGGCTAACATAAATGTTGGCTTGTCCAAAAGGCTATCATAACCCGCACTGTATTTAACGTCAACCAAGTTGCATTTTTTGAGGTAATGTAAAATAATTTATTTCACACACAACGCACTACAAGGAAGACTACTTAGATATTTTTTTACCTGACAAAATATATTGCGTTAATGCTACTGTTCTCCAACCGGTGCATACTTTAGCTAAATTGTGCTAACAAGGCAGCTATCGTAATCAAGTAACATTAAACTTACCAAAATATTGGACGACAGCATCCTTTGAGGGTCTAGTTAGTGTAATTCAATTGCAAAGTTTATTAACAGAGCAATAATTTGCAAAATGACCACCAGCACACTTATTAGAGTGCCTGAATTTAGCGATTGAGACTATATGTATTTCTAGAGAGGAGTTGAGGCTTTTTGAATGGGAGTCAGTTTGAGCAGCATCTAGGTGGTATTGCACTTTAAGGTACTTCTGCATTGGCTTCAGCCTCAAGCTGTGGTGAGAGGGACCTGGATGCAGACAAAATGGCAGACAAGGAGGCAGACATCTTAGACCTCTGCCTCCACAGTTGACAGGAAATCACGTGACCCTAGCAGAGGAAATTGGTCTTCCATGGTTGTTTTTACGTGAACATCTGCATTGAGCGTAGTCCACTTGTGGCAAGAAGGGGGGGGGGGCACTTTAGAGCGATAAGATACAGAGTCTATTAAGGCTGTAGCCTTGGCTTTTCTAATGTTTTATTCAATGTTGTCTGTCAAACTTTAATTAATATATTGAAGAATCCAGCAAGTGTAGGTATACCGATATGGAGAAAATACATTTGAAAATGCCAAGTTGCTCCGACCATTTAATGTTTTTGTCTCATTGTTGCAGATCATGTAAACACTTTTTAAAAATATTTGTGCAAATGAATCCTGAATTTAAATGAGTTTAAAATGGATACCGAGCTGTTGAGTACAAACTGTTTGAATCATGTTAAATTAGTTACTACTTGGATGCTCAGTCTAACTTAACGTTAGAGCTTGCAGTGTAGCAGTTGACATTAGTCTGACTATTACCACAACTAACTATCTGTAGTGTAGGGCCTGGTTTAATCACTGTCCAGAAAACCAGCTCATAATGTAGGCTATGTGCGTGTTACTGGTTAAAGTCACTTTAATGATGCCTCCACACTTTCTTTGTTCAAGTTTAAGATATATTATTAATCAGGAAGGCATTCTGCTCAATTCAGCATATTAATGATATAATTTTCAATTAATTTAATATAGTTTCAGCTGTTAGAGTTCCTGTGCAGTTCTCCGTGGTGTTTCTGTAGATGATTGTAGTAAAACGCTGATTAATGCTGAATCTCTCAGTAGACTTAATAGACTGTAATGACCAAACGAGATTATCTAAACGAGAGGACGAGCTGTTTCCAGCTAAATTACCTCAAGACAGTGATGTCTATTATCACAGATCACTGACACAACACACACATGCACAGATGATCAAGGTTTATGGTTTCATTTTAGTTGTTTTTGTCATTTTGTCATATTAATTAACTATGTGTCTCTCTTCTTTTCTTTCAGTTCTCTGGATTCAGACACTACAGTAGCACCCCTGAATGCCCCTTACAGAGCAGTCGGACAGCGACACCCAGCAGCAAATTGGTGCAACTGCAGCTGCATTTTTTTTTAATAAAAAAAATAAATAAAAGAGAGCAAAATCACAATTCTTTTTGTTTTTATTTCACACTTACTTTGGCAATGTAAACGCATGTTTCCCATGCAAATAAAGCCAATACAGCCCCTTTGAATTGAACATTAAGTTGATAGAGAGGGAATACAGGACTGTGCACTATATATATATATATATATATATATATATATATATATATATATATATATATATATATATATATATATATATATATATATATATATATATATATACATTTTTAAAATCTGTACTAATTGCAAACTTCTCAATTTAAAATATTCTATAAAGTCTTTAAGAGAATCAATTGACATTTAAAATATATTTCTAATGAATAAACTGTATATTTTTTTAAATCACTGTGCTACTTCATGGGGAAAAAACAATGCAAAGAAGACCAACTTCTGCTGCTAAGGTCACGTGATTTCCTGTCAACTGCGGAGGCGGAGGTCCAAGATGTCTGCAGCTAGGTACATTTTCTTCATTCTTCATCAGTTCTAAACTTTTGGGTTGCCAGGTCATGAAAATCTCTGGCTGTTGATCAACAAAGTCAAGACATTGATATTTATCAACAAAAGATCACAGGTTTCTCACTCTCTAATAGGCTTAGCCAACAATTAAGTTGGCAATTATATTAATAAGTCATTAGTAAAACAGTGACAAACCGTAAAGTCTACAGTTATGAGTGATTAATAAAGGGTCAGCTCACTTTCAAGGATAGGTTCACAATTTTTCAAGTCTGTCTTTAAACAACAGCCATGTGTCCATATAAATCCATATGTAATCATTCCTCCTGTTCATCCTGGCTATTAAAAGATCCCCTTCAAATGTGCTTTCAATGTAAGTGATGGGGGCCAAAATCAACACTGTGTCCACACATTCATTTTGTGTAAAAATGTATTTAAAAGTTGATGTGAAGCTTATATGAGGCTTCAGCAGTCTGAGTTAGTCATATCAAGTGGATATCTGCCACATTTACAGTCTTTTTGGCATCAAATTCCCTCTTTGTGTTTCCTCAGACAGTGTTTCCCTGTTGAGCTGCGGTGGAAGTATAGTAACAAAAAGAGGGACTTTGGCACTAAAAAGACTGTAACAATCAAAGATATCTACTTGATTTGACTCATTTGGACGACTGAAGCTTCATATTAGCATCAGATAAACCTTTTAATACATTTTTGCACAGAAGGAGGACTGTGGATTTTGTCCCCCATCACTTACATTGTAAGTGCATTATGAAGGGAAGACTCCCAAAAGTTAGGAAGTCAACTGTAATGAAAAATATCAATAGGCTAAAGGGTTCTTATAATAACCCAAGTCCTTTCCAAATATTAATAACCTGTTAATAAATGGATTTTCGTTCAGATGCCAGAAGGTCAGAGGTCCTTTCAGGCGGTCTAACTGATGAACTAAAGAGCTAATAGGATAAAATAAGTGTCCTGCTGGAGGAGGCTAAACAGCATGAGCTGGAAACACAAAAGCTGTTCTTATTAAATTCTTATAACTTATAAGCAAAATGATTTACTGACTAAAACTTTAAAAAATGGTAATATTCTGGCAGCAGGTGTGCCAATAAAATACTGGAAAATATCATTTGTCATCAATTTCCATAATTAAAATAGTTTGTATTATATTGTTATTCTGCTGACACAGCAGCCATCGGGATATGAAATTAACAAGTGATCCAAATACCCAATAACTGAATCCAATCATTAAGATTGGCTCAAAAACAAGTAATACAGAAAGCATAAGTGGGCTGAATACACTGAAGACTAAGTGTATTGTGAATATACTGTCATACTGACTCATAACTGGGATGCTATCCATGGTGCTGAATTAGCTTCAAGGTCAGCCCGAGTGGGCGGTGCTGCAACTGAATATCACTTATTGTGTTCAGTTGTCTGCTGATTATTTTTTCCTTTACATGTTTACAGATCCATTGCCTATTTTATATTCCATTTGGGGTCTTGTAGCCTACCGTTTTCCCTTGTCTCAGCAGGATTGTAATACTGCGGTGCGACACGGTGTGTGCAACGGGGGCGCTGTCCGTGGTGCTGAAGCAGAGAGGTCAAGATGATGTTTTATTGACCGTGGGGCGGAAATGACATGGCTGTCAATCACTACAGGTAAATATGATAAGTTATAAATTGTATTGTTTCAGTTAATCAATTCAAGCCAGCTCAGAAGTATTAATTACCTAATTAATTAATTGATTAATTAAGTATTATTCCCAGTTGGTCTCAGTGGGCTTTACACAAAAATGAATCAATCAATGAAAAACGACTCCAGTCCAAATGCGTGCACACGTGCCAAGTTAAAACATATGCATCATTATTGTCGACATCTCAGATACAACACTGCCACACTGACACATATCAACTGTATGTTGCCCGCTTTTGTCAATCCGCCACGTGAGTCTCGCGCGACGGAGGATCACGGAGGGCTGTAAAGAGGAGTGGAGTGATCCTCCTCAGCGCACGCGAGCTCGCGGTGACACCCTTTTGTCGGCACGCTTCCGCTCGAATCAGCCAATCACAGTGGGGTGCGCTGCAGCTTATAAACCCATCTGCTGTCGAGCCATTCCGCTCACTGTCCCCGCCGTCCTATGAATCATTGACCCGAGCTGCATCACTGATCTACCGCAACCGTGAAGATGGCGGCCCGGGTAAGATATCCATTTATTTACTCTAAAATAATCAAACATCCCCGTGGTTCTATGTGGCAAATAAGGGGAACAAATACTCAAAATGCGCAAAATGTCGGGCGAGCTTCAAATTCTAAGCAGTCTTGGGACCTTTAGCGCCAGAATGTCACCGCGGCTGCAGAATTTGTTGGTTATTTCACATGATGTTGCAGTCCCATAACCCTGCTATGTGACTATGTGAGGAGGAGGCATTTCCGCCAGGATTGCATAATCGCTCCAGCAGTAGACCCCCCTCAGCCTGCTAGTATCGCTGGTTAATCCAGGGCGCTGCTTGCCCTTGAGCCGAGTGGCTGCGTAAAAAGCGGCAACTGAAAAGCTTCCATGAGCTATATGCTTCTCAAAACAAGTGCTTTGTGTGGAAAGCAGCATAGTGGTCAGAACAGCATGTAAGAAGCAGCCCTCACACCAAGCACGTCAGCATGCATTTGATGATATTGGTCAAAACAATGAGGTGCTGCTCTAGCCTTCAATCTGCAGTGTTTTTGCGTCAGGAAGCGCTGTTTGAGGTGTGGAGCACTAGAGATGTGGTGGCTGACTGGTGGATTGTGTACATATTTATTTATATGACTGATCTACAGAGAGGATGATGTCAGGTAACCAGTTTTAACCTGCTCTGTAGCCGGCTGTCACTCTCACCACAAGCTCTGCTAGAGAGACTTAGGAGGGGATACAGGATAGAGCTAAGGGTCACTGTTTAGTCTCACAGCCTCTAAATTAACATTCAGAACAACTGATGCTACAACTAGCATGATTTCCCTCAGCACTGCCTCCTTTATTATGCAGCTTTACCCTCAATACAGGATTCCTAATCCGTATATGTGGTTATCTTTGCAGTATCTTGAAAGTGGACATCCTCTGATTTAGTAGAGCAAAAAAAATGTCATGGCTAACGGTAGGGCAACCCAGCCTTTGCTGCAGCATGTGCATTTATCTTCCTGGTGGAAGCAGTTTTGTGGTAAATTTAGCAAACTGATGACCTATACAGAACCTTGCTTTTTCATGGTAGTGACCCTATAATTCCACCATGTTTATGGTATCAAAAAGGCATCCTAACTTCATTTTGAAATGTTGCTTTGAAATAGGCTGTATGTTCTTGCAAGTCATTATTCTGGATGACTGGTTCAATGGTGGAACCAATATTTTCTTATTTCCCATCCTGTAAATCATCTCATGACTCTTGGAGGGGCCCCAAAATTGGTGAAATGTAGCTGCTGGACATCACTTTCACTCAACAGGGTGCCTTACTGTACCTTATAATATCAGCTTACATGTATTTGTTTGAGGTTTTTTTTTTTTTTTTTTTTTTTCATCAGTAAGAAACCAGACTCCTGGTGACATCATGAAACGAGTGCAGGCAGCATGCATGATGCAAGGTGCTAATTACTGTAGCACTGCACAGCAAGTTTATCTCATTGAATTATAAGTGAACATAATAAATCATTCATAAAGTATTAATTCATGAGGGAGTACCTTATTCATAACCTCAGAGCACGTATGCAGATCTGATCATAGATCAAATAACATTGATTCACTAGTTTACGCTTGTATGCTGAATATGGAGAACAACAGCAGTGACTCTCAGGAGTTAATACATTTATTTCAGTGGAACTGTGAGTGCTAACACTACATCTACAGAGGAAACACTTACTCCCTCACAGCTTTAATTATCTTTTCACTGTAACCATGAAAAAAACATGCAAAAATATGTATAAAGCTGGAAGCATCGACTTGCTTTTTACTGCAGAATGACAGGCTATGACAGCAGCAGTTTTGTTTCACAGTCTAACCGCTGCTGCTCTTAACAGTCTGACCGCTGACTGATTTGTGGATGAGGCAGAACACCCGAGGGAGCTCGGTCAATATTGCTTTGAATGACTGTGCATTTTCATTTGTCACTTTTTAAAAAGGGGAATTCATGCATTACTTCTTTGAGGAATTCATAAAATGTATCAATGCTGCTACTCTCATTAACAGAAAAGCTTCAGGGCTGCTACAAGGTTGTGACAGATCATTTCTAGCAGTGCAAGATGTATAAGGAAGTATATAAGTACACTACAGTATTTCCCTTCTGAGTAGGTACAGTACATATGAAAAACTATTATAACTAAAATAATGAACTGATTAACATATAATTGGATGACACCAGGGCGTACAAGTTCATTTTAGTTCATTTTAATTTGAATGCTGGATCTTTGCAAGTTCTGCTCTCATAGCAATATTACTTTTGACTATTTCAATGTCAATTTATCTTCATTTTCAAGCAAGTATGTCAAACATTTCATCTTCTCACATGTCAGGATTTGACACTTTTCTTTGTTATTTATGACAGCAAAATGAAAATCTTTGGGTTTTGGACTGTTGGTTGGATAAAATAGACTATTAGAATATGCCTTTGGAAGTTATAATTTACAACTGTATACATTTCTGTCATTTTATAAAGCAAAACAATTACATTACTAATAAAGACAATTAACTGCAGATTAATCGATAATGAAAATAGTCATTATTTGCAGCCCTACATTTAATAGTCCCATTTGAAACATGGTGCAATGACTTTGATGCCAGAGGATCCAGGATACATTCATCACAAGTAGATTAGATTATAATTGTCATTATAATGAAAATGTCAATCCCCAGCCTTAAATAGGGCAGCCTGTACAAAAAGTTAGCTTGAAATCATTACATTTACAGTATATTAATCTAACATGACATATGCAATTATGATGGAATTACTTTTTGTGTTTTCATTAATAATGGTAGTAAAAGAAATGGAAATGCAATGTAAGTTTTGGCATTATTAATTGCACTTATACCACCTAAAATTCTGTTTAGTTTCCTTTATAGAGGCCTGAACCTGTCCTTCACTGCTGTATCTTTGGTTGATGGCCAATTCAAGCATCTTTTTTGAGAATATTAATTGAAACATTCGATTTATGATATTATATAATATCGTTAACCAAGAAAATGCAAATGAGCTGGCAGAATATTTTTTGAGCCCTAAGTAGTGTCTGCAGTCTCCCTTTTAGGCTGCAAATGCCCCACAAATAAGATGTACAAAGCCTCAGAGGCAAAACTCAGGGGAAAAAAGATATGTCAATCACTCACTGTTGGTTGTAGCTTGAACTTTGAGTGCATGGTAATAATTAAAGGTGACTCAGGTGAGTGTGTCAACCTTTTTATTTGGATTTTGGCAGCTGACAGTGAGGGGACACAGATGTAAGTGAGTAAATCAAACTGAAAGTGTAAATGCGGACTGTATAGACTGTATATACATTAAACTTTACACATTACTATACAGTCTTCTCCGCATGTTCACATTTGCTTTAAATTAAACGGACAGCTGCAGGATTGGTTTCAGGCCGGTGGGGATTATGGACAGGCAGCATTTTCTGCACATAAATACAAAACCTACTATGTTCCCCTTCTCCATCCTTATTTATTGGTCCCACATGATAAGGAGCATTCAGGTACAATCAATATTATATTAGAGTGGGAAAAATGATGCACTTATTTTACATGTTCTGTAGATATAAAATGTATCCCCAAGTAAGAATACATCTTTCTGTGTGTGTGTGTGTGTGTGTGTGTGTGTGTGTGTGTGTGTGTTTGTGTGTGTAAAGACAAGATGTGATGGTACATTCCCCTCTTGGTCATCCAGCATGAGTCAGAAGTGTCCTCTGGTGTGTTTTTATCCTCCCCCCACTGTTGACACACACACACACACACACACACACACACACACACACACACACACACACACACACACACACACACACACACACACACACGGACACTCATCTACCCTCACCCTTGGTCTTGCCCATTAGACCATGTACTGTTGCTGGGCATACTGCAGCCCGTCAGAGAGTCAGGACAGCACAAACATTTTCTCTCCACCTCTCCTTATATTAATACTTCACTACCCCACACAACCAGGATAACTTGTTCTGGTCACCACCATCATTACCGCCATTGAAACTGGAAACTTGCATAGATTATTATTAGGATGAAAAAGATGATGATACTATTGATACTATTAATATTATTGTTATTGTCATTATTATTACACATAATAATAGGATGATGATGACAATGTTATTTATCAATACTATTATTAGAATTTGATGGTTATTATTATTACTATTATAGATATTAATATTCATTTTGATATCACTCTAAGAATTAAGAGAAATGTAGTATTTGGTAACAGGATGAATTTCAGTCTCTTCAGTTCAGTTACTGAGCTATTTGTACTATTTTACAAGCGCGACATTACACAGAGGGCCTGATCCCTGCTGAGCCTCTCTCCAAATAGAAAGCTGTTCCTCAGACCCAGTTGAACAGACCCCTCCTGTAGGGGCGGGGGCTGATCTAAAGAGGATCTGACCTCCAGCAGGCCAGCCACCTCCTACAGGCCTGGTGGCGGTCTAAAGCAGGCGAGAGCAAAGAGAAAAGAGCTAAAAATGAATAATAAAAAAAGGATAAAACAAGCAAACAAACAAAAATAAAAAAGAAAGGAGAAAAGGGAAGGGATAATAAATAAATAAATACATAAAATTCTGCCCTGACCCAGCTGTCCTGACCTGACCCACCCCAGATCCACCCCCGCGCCTCTTTGTCCTCAGAGCCTAACCAGAGGTGCCCTCTAAGAGCACTGTAGCTGTGTTATTTTTTTCTTTTTCTCTTTCTTTCTTCCTTTGGTTAATACTGTCTCTTTTGCTCTCTCTCCTTCCACTATCTTTCACACAGAAAACCCTCCCAACACCTACACACACACACACACACCTACATACACACGCCTACACACACACACACACACACACACACACACACACCTACACACATGTGTACTACAATGAGAAAATCTAAGCCACACATTATGCTGAAACCCATGTCTGCAAGCAGAGTGGAGTTGGAGTTTTGCAGACATTTGCTGAGTGCACAGTTGGTCTGGAGGCAGTAATTTGAAGGTTTTTGTTTTTTTACATTTTGACCACAGCTCCTTTGTTGCCAATCAAGTTTGGCAGTTAGGTTGATATGGGCAGGTGATATGTCATTTTATTTTGCAACAGTGATTTACAGAATTTCTGGAAATTCTGTTAATTTCCTTGTTATTTTATCTTTAGAATAAAGATAAAATAATATATTTGAACGCTTTTATCTTTAAAATAACCAGATGGTGATGTAATTGTCCACCACAGCCTAGAACCAGATATAAAAAAGGGATGCCTACCTTTTTAGAAAGGATATAGCAAAATCTCTGCCAGCAGATCAATCTCTGTCCTCGCCCTATTTATATTGACAATTTGTCCAGTGGTGTTGGGAGCAAACTGTTTCAAAAATCAGCTCTCCCAAATCTTACTTCCAACGCAGGTGATGTTTGTCAAATATATTCATAAATGGCCTTCCTAATTATACTGTCAGGAAAGCTTTCAGTGGGGGAAAGTAGGAGATGTATGCACAACTTAATCTGCAAGTTGACAAGCCACTGGTACATACTTACTGTATCTGATCCTATATGTGCTGATTTCCCTGTAGAGGAGGAAGGCAAAATGAGAATTTCTTACTGATACCAAAATGAGATGCTGAAATTCAGATGCTGTTTCCAGGCTGGGCTGTTTCCTGCTTTGTGCTTGCAGCTGTTACTGACTGTCCACCAGAGTGGGAAGATATAGATACAGTGTACACAGCTGCTGGCCTGTCATTGTGCATCTGATCAAACACAGTTTTTGCAATTACAATCTTGGTTTTAATAATTAATTACATCAGTTGCTTTAGTCATTTGCAATAAAATACTGACTAAAGCCTCACAAATTCTAAAATGTTTTCTCCACTTAATAGTATATTTTTTGTCTTTTTGGGGCTATTACCATTTCCAATAAATTACACTGTTAATGAATAATGAGCTTTTGTCACATGGTATTTTGTAACCTAAATGATAAATTGATTCATCCAAGTCAAATTGTCACTAAACCCATATTGCTATGCCTGTTAGTGTTCCCATGGCACAAATGCAGTTTACAATGGTAACTCGTTTCTAGCTGACGATTGTCTTTTGATATTGATTGATTTTTAGCTGTAGCTAGCTAACTAAAGCAGTTGTAAACAACTTTTTATAAAAACAATTGTCCACAACGACACTGTTTAATCATTTCCTTACACTTTTGCTCATGTATTTTTGGTTTTGGACAGGCTTAAATAAGGCACCACCATCCAAACTCTTTAAATGCTGAGTAACTCTTACTCCAGCCCTGTGCACATTGTTAAAACATATGGAGGAATCCAAAACTTGACAGGCCACTGGCAGTCATGGTTGCTAAGCTATGATTGGACAATTACTGCTCATGGGAAGGGTTAAAGGACCAGTGTGTAAGATTTAATGGCATTGCAGATTGTGGTCGCGAAACTCGCGAAGAACATGAAAGGCCCTCTCTAGAGCAGTGTTTGATTTGTCTGTTCTGGGCTACTGTAGAAACATAGCGACTCCGTGGAAGAGAACCCGCTCCCTATGTAGATATAAAGGGCTCATTCTAAGGTAACGTAACGCGATTCTTATTTTCAGGTGATTATACACTGATTAAAACATACTTATGAATATTATAATCCATTTCTGCGAAGTCCATTCTAGATGCCAATAAATCTTACACACTGGTACTTTAAGTGAACGATCAGTTAGTAATTTAAAATGAATTGCTGCCAGTATAGCTTTAAGATATGCAGTGGGTATGTAGGACAATTGACCACAGCACCTTCAAGATTGAGATGCATGTGACTGATCAGTCTGTCCATCTTAAACAGAGGTCTGTGCCTTTTGGTGAGACTTTCATGGATTATTGATCTACTCTCTTAAGTGGTAACTTGACCTCAGGATTCACATAGGGATTTTCTGTCTTTTCCTTGTGCCCTGAAGTAAACGCAGTCAGTGTTCCTCCTCTTTCAGAGGCAGTTTAAGGTCAGGGAGAAGCAGGGAGGGTCAGTAAGACACTTGGACACACTGGCTGTGGTGGAGATTGAACTGCTGACCTTATGTCCACTAGGCAGTCTAACCAGCCATCTGGCCTTCATAAAGCCCTAGATTAGAGAGCAGCCACTCAAGACTGAAGCATGTAAACATTACAAATGTTTAAGAGTACTTACCCACTACTTACCATATTGCCTGATTTATCTCCTCTGTATTAGAAGAAACCTGTTGGTTTCTGTTTGGGCAACAGAAGAAGAAGCAACCCGTTTTCTCAGGCAGACACTATCTTTGGACACAAATATTAAGAATTAGAATTAGACCTAAAGTGGACACCAGCTGGAGTAACCAGTGAATGCTTCATGTTGTGGATGTAAAACAGCAAAGTGGTTCAGAGATGAAAATGTAGATTGCAAGATTTAATTTGAGGGTATTTTCAGCCACCAATTGAAGCATCAAACTCAATTTAAAGGGGACATTTCCAGCTCTATATTTTTATTCTGGAACTCCACTAGAGTAGCTTTGCATGATTCACAGTTCAAAAAACTTGTATTTATCATATACTGGCCCTTTATGCAGCCCCTCAGTTCAGCCTCTGTCTCTTAACAGGCAGTCATAGCTCCTGTCTCTTTAAGCCCCCCTCCCAATGAGCCCACTCTGTTCTGATTGGCCAGCGTTCTGGAAGCCTGCCAAGGGGCAGGACTATCAGAGTCGTGTTAAGTTACTGTTGATGCAAACCTAACATTTCATGCTTTACTACTTGTAAATAATAACTAAATAATGGAAGACTATTATTGTGAAGAATTTACAGGAAATGAAACATGTTCCTCACCAAATGAGCAGAGCTTTGTTAGCGGCACTAAAAACCAATTGACACAACAACATATGGAGATATTTGGAGCTGTTTGTTCAGTGGATCAGTTAGAAATAATGCAGGGAGGAATAGTACAAGCAGAAACAGCTACAGTGATGATGATGTCTGATGAAGAGCTGCAGACGACCAGCACACCTCCAACATGTAAACTACATATTTTACTTTGCCCTGCTGTGTAATGGAGTCATGGCTCAGTGTGACTACCCCCAAAACAAAGGAAAACACCATACAACACCATCAAAACATTGGAAACCTAGCATTCAGAGCAGTCTGAAGCCAGTGCTTTTTGCTAACAGGGATTACACTTTAGCCACATTTAATATGAACATCCGACATTGTAACATTATAAATATGACTGAAAATAAGGAAAAGCATAATAGGTCCCCTTTAACCCCTGAGAGATGGCTTCAGGTAGAGATTTAAAATTCTTTTCATTACTATCAACACCTCCCAAGAGTACTCAGTAGGTGTTTTTTGTGCTTCAAGGACAACCGGGTTGATTTGATTGTGTCAAAATCAATAGAGCCATGGTGCTTTTGATCCCACAGAGAAGGGGAAAAAAAGAAACAGACGCCCACTTATGTGATGGAACAAGTGAGTGGGCTACCAAAGATGGCAGCTTTCCAGAAGTGTGTTTCTCATTCTCCGCAGTCTCTTTCTCTCTACTGCTTAATGACATAAGCAGCTTATTTCCCTCGTAATTTCCCTGTAGTTCATCACTCTTTTGCTCAGCAGCTATTCTTCAAGAGTCTGTTATTTGTTTCTCTGCTCTCACCTCTGTTTTAGCACCAACACCCAATTTTAGAGGCAGCAGACTGCATCATTTTAGTTTAAGGCTGTTAGACTGCCTTTGTCGGGTTCTGCATTTGACAAACACATCCATACCCTCAAACAGCAGACACGCTCTCTTCAAACAATCAACCTTTACCTGTAACCTACTTTACATCCACATTCATATACAGTACACACGCTCTGCTTCTCCATCTTTCTGTCTTTCCCTCCCTTTGTAGTTTTGTCATTGTCTTTTCCCCTGTATTCTTGCTTTTTTGAAGTTTATTTTTCCTTTCACACACGCACACACATACATGTATAGATCATAAACACGCAGCACAGCAAAAAATCTCTATTAGCTTAGAATGAGATTTCCAATACAAATCAAATTAAAATCAAGAATCAATCCCTCTGGGAACTCAAAAACTTCCAATTGTAAGAATTAACACATCCTTGCACTATTTGCAAGATCCTGCAATTCTAATTTCTCAGCAAAACATGGTCCAACTAGAAGTGTGCACCAATCATCACAGATTTCTGCATGAAAATAAATGAATTCAGAACTAGTATTATGAATCAAACTGAATATCATGGCTAAATTTCAACAACCAAACTCCCTTGCAACTAATACAAAAACAAATTTATCTCCTCAGGCAATGCTTGCCACCAGACTTTTTACCACTCCAACCATTTTAAAGTTACCAAATCTGAGCCACCTCTAATCTAATACCTAAACTAAACATTTGGTTAATGGAGATTTTTGGCAGCACTACACTGTATGATAAGAAGCACATAGAGTCACTTTAGGAGGAAAAAAGCTACAGAAATGCATTCAACTTCTTGGCTAGCTAACTATGCTAGAGAGAGCTGACCAGGAAGTTAGAGTTAGCTAACAGGCTAGAGCTGTAATCTTTTTAAAAAATCAAGTTCGAACAAATTACTTGTTAGTTCTAATTAAGAAAATAAAAAATAGTTTACTGACAGAACAGAGCACGCAATGTGTGAACATTAATTCCTTTATTCAAACGGTACTTTTGAATGTTGAATAAAATGTCAAAACCCTAGGCTAGTGGCTACAGACAGAAATACCCAAACAGGACTTTCCTAAGAACCTCACTGGAATGTTGTGACGATCATCAGTCATTTAAGCAGTTGCAGTTTTTTACAGCTCAAAAAAGATTATTTTTAAGCTAGCTGTAAATTCAGTAAAAAAATCAAGTTTGACCAAATCCAAATGCAACTTAATCCTAAAATACCTTGTAGAATTAACTTGCCTCACTCAAGTGACAAGCTAACGTTACTAAAATTCGAAATGCAGCTTGTTAGGCACAAACGTTTACTGACACGTTTTTATCAATAAGTTAATCACACAAATAGCAGACACCAGAGGCACCGGATTCATTTCAGAAGTGCAGGGGCGTGTGTGTGTGTCTGTGTGTGTGTGCGTGTGTGCCTTTTCACGTGTTCAGCGTCTGCGGACAGCTGTGGACTTGCACACAGACTGCGGACACAGACGCACTCCACATGTGCGTCTAGTAAACAGGGCTGAAGCATGATAACCTGAATTGTGAGTTGTGAATATTATAATATTCTGATCAGCCTTAATCTGCAATAATCTGTTACTCCAACCAGACTTGCTGGATCATATTTCATTGTCTCACCGGCACTTGTCTCACACAACACTCCCACACCAACACAGCCCCTTGTATTGTTTTACACAGGACTGTTTTCAGCCCAGGGCGAAATCTTCAGTCAGACATTGGGGGTAACAAGTGGGGATGGGGTTTTAGGCTTATCTTGGACTTTTAGCTACTTAGAATAAAAATGTCCTGAGAGCTCTGAAGGAGCTCAGGATTCATCCATAAGGTCTGTTTTATTACAAACAATTCCATCATATAAACCTGGAATCTGTGTGTAACAGCTGACCTGTGTAGATGTGTGGCAGAACACAGAACATTAATTACCGTCAGATACTGACCGATTCTTTTAATGAAATTACCGCTGCTGTGCCACGTGCGTAACTGCTTCTTTGTGACGCTGAAGGTGTTTAATAAAGTCAAAGGAAAGAATCTGATACACAGCCAGCTGTGGACAGCAAACAGAACATCAGTACTGGTGTTTCTGCATTTCTTTAAACTCAGACATTAATCTCACACGTTTCAGACCTGCCTGAGTCACATTAATTAGCTGTAGCCTATTCTGACGGACATTTCAGATCATTTTATACATGTGAAATACTAGAGAAACAAATGAAGCAAAATACACGGAAGGTGGTTTGTGATTGTGGAGAGCTCTGTGTGTGTGCATCTCTGCTAATTAAAGACACTTTGCAATTGAGGCTTTTGTGCTCTCTGCAGTTTTCATTATGTAACAATTTCTGTGCTGAAATGTGGAGAAAAGCCTGAAACACTGTAAACAGAATCTTTACTGCCTGTAATACATCCATGGCCTGTATGCGTCTTGTTATGTGCAGCACCATATTTCTCCCCCTGTCGCCTCACATTAAGTTCCACTTTGTTACATTAAAATACCAGTTTTGAGGAGCAGAAATATGCGGGCTCGGCTCAAACCATTCAGGGCTGAAGCAGTGGCAGCACTCGGGACCTACAGGATGGACTCAAAGCTTTGGCACCTCACTCACAGCTGCTGTGTTCACTGTTGCTGTTGACATGAACACAAACGATATGTGCACTTTTTACCGTAAGTGTTGCAATATAGGGGCATTTGGGGGGATACAGTGATTTGTGACATAAAATGAATGTAGGAGGAAGGTAAGGGGGGCCAATGGCCCCTTGGCCCCCTACTTCCGGCGCCACAGTCACAGACAGTATGTAACAGTAGTAGCCACTTTTTGGATTTGAGTGTGTGTGGATTTGTACAGGCATGTTCCATCTGTATGAAAACTTCATACAACATATGTGCGTCTAACTTGGGTACATACATTCTGCGTGTTTAGTATGCGAGTGGGTGTATGTCTAGTAATGCATGTGTGTGTATGTGTGTGTGTGATAGAGAGTAGTGGTTAATCCCTGGCTGTCTTGATGCAGGGCCTTCCTCTGTGAGCTCTGAGCTGTAACTATATTTGGAGAGCCACTCTCCTGCGGGGCAGCCAACACAACAACACACAGATGCACAAGCTTGCACTCACACACACTGACGCACACAGTCGATAAGCAGACATACACAGGACAAACAGAGAGAAACAGATACATACACACTAGCGAACACAGATACACAACTACTATACACACTGTTTCTGGATGTATCTTTGTGTGTCTGTGTCACGAAAGGACAAGAGCTATCTTCAGGGTCTGTTGGTGTGTCTGCTCTCTCAGGCTAGGGGAGTGCAGCCGTAATATACGCAGCTGAAGAATTTAACTAGGAAAAAAGAATATTTTAATAATTTAATACCAATATATAAAAGGACATGGCAAATATATGTAATATATACTTGTTAAGTTTTCAAGTACAATTTGCTCAGGCTCAGTAAAGTAATATAGTTCAACATTTTGGTAAATACGGTTATTCGCTTTCTTCCCAAGAGTGATATGAGAAGACTGATACCACTCATGTCTGTGTGGTAAATATATATATAATAAGGCTACGGCCAAAAGCCAGTTAACGTAGCTTAGCATAAAGACTGGAAACAGCTAGCCTGGCTCAGTGACATTTGAAAGTTACTGCTTCTGCACAAGAATGAGTCTGGCACAAAAAAATCTCCTGTAAAACCACAACATGACGTTCATGATCAGGATGAAAAATGTCGAGTGAAAGGAGACATTTTTACAGCTGTAAATAATAACAATGCTATTTGCTACATTGCAATAATTGCTGGAGTGGAGTCATCATTAATATTATTAGTTCAGCCTGTGTGTTGACTTATCATAGCAGGAGCAGGGGTTGAATTTTTTAAAATTAAATTTATTTAAACTATTGATGGGTTACTGAGTGATGTTATCAGTGAAGTGTGCACACATGTGGAGGGTAGAAAACAAACCAGAAGGACTGAGTTTGTGAGAAGATCAACGTGTGAATTTATTTTGTGCCTTAAAAGTAAAAGTGATGGGTGGAAAATATTCATTATCGTAAGAAGGAAACTTCCCGGTTAGCTAAGATTGTTTAATTAGCTATTAGCTTCAGAGATCTGGTCAGAGTCCTGGATTTTAATGAAGGCAGTGGATGGTTTTGCACTGAAACTGCAAGAAAGAAATGCTTTTGTCAGAGGATATGTTATGCACATTTCAAGGTCTATTTGTTTAATCTGGGGCTCTACTGGAATATCTTTGCATGATTTAAAGTTCAAAAAACTCCTTATTTATCTTTGAAACAGGTTGTTTTAGCTCCTGTCTCTTTAAGGCCCGCCTCCCGATGAACCCACTCTGTTAGCTCCTGGAAGGTGCGTCACGGCCAACTTCCTTCCGCTTGGGAGGCAACATTAACAAACCAAACTATAGTAGCAGAATTTCACTACTGTGTCTTGTTCTTTACTTGAAACATCAGCTTCCCAAATACATCTGTACATGTTCGAGCCGAAATCTGATCCAAAATGTGCGAGTGGACAATGTGAACAACACATGTTTATGAACATGCATGACAATCTGACATCAGCTCATCAGCAACTCAGTGAAACTGTGTGATCAATGCTTTGGTAATCAGTGTCGTGTTTAGAGTTTCAGTGTGTGACTTGTTGATGGTTGTGCAAACTGATGGCTTTGGATGAAAAATGTTGCAGAGTCTCTTTTCAAGATCCTGTGTGGCTGATCAATAATACTTGTGTCTATATTTTCAGAAAACAGCAGGAGTTTCATGCATGCCAATATTACAAATATAATAAACAGAATGTGTGTGCTTTTGTGGAGCAGTCAAACATCAGGAATTGTTACTGTTTTATTTTTTTATGCTAATGTTTTGTGAGGAGAGCTTCTGTGCTTTTAACCCGCTGCTGCTGGTTGATGGTTTGGGACACATTCAGTTCATTTCTCACAGTAGAGCTAACTTTGTGTAGTCTGTGTTAGCTATGTTAGCTAGCTGCCGCTTTCTCACTGGAATATGTGTCATATGTTAGCTAGCCAGAGCTGACAGACGTCTGTCAAAAGTGACGTGAAGTTTTAGAAATGCATACTGTGTTATATACAATATAAGTATCAAATTCTGTGCATCTGTTCTGGCGTATGCCACCATTTATCCACTTCTGACAGCATGCAAGTGTCAATACCTTCCATTTTTAGATTCTGCCATCCAATGTCATATAAAAGATTTAAGTTTGCCAGTCTCTATTGTTTACCTTGCTGTTTTCTTGCAGCAGAAGTCTATTTAGGTCAGCATAAACAGCAGGTGCCCTTTCCCTTTTTAAATAAATCAGGTTTTAAAGTGCATCTGCTGATTTCTGACAATCTTTACATGACACTTTGAAAAGCTCTCAACTGTAGCTGCTTGAGCTTGTGTTAATTTTACAGACTGACAGTTTTGCAACAGGAAAATTTCTGCCAAATTACTCAAAATCTTGGTGTGCTCGTTTAAAGCATGCTTGCACCCATGTTAATCCCCTCTGTGCTGCTCTACTACATCAATAAAAAAGTGATGATGGGAGCAGACTTTTATGTAATAAGGGAAAAATAAAGCATTTAAAAAAGATTTCTGGGAATGGTGGCGTACAGAGTATAATATGTGTGCATGCAGCTGGTTTCCATTTGTGTGCTTCTGTGTGAGAGTGTGTAACAATTGACAGTAGTTGAAATATTTATAGAAACAGATTGAGCTTTGTGAAATGGATCTAGTTCATACCCAGTGTGATCTTCCCTCTTCTCCAGCTTTTTTCCCCAGATTGTTTTTCTTTTCAGTTAAATCCACCATATTCCCCTAATAAATGTAATAATTTAATGTGCTCATGTTATTGTACATCTTTGCTTTATAAATCCTGTCACTTTTTTATACCTATTTTTCATGTGTCCTTTTTAGTTTTTTCTCAATGCTTATCAAGGCACGAAGTATGTTAAATTATGTTGTAATACAATTTTTTGGTGATCTTTGATGAAGTGCTGCTCAATAACAGACACTCGGTTATAATAAATTTTATCTGGCAGGGAAGCAACATCACTGCCTGTGAAAAATTACATCACCGTGTGCCCTGAAACTTTCTTGATTTAATGCAATCTTCAAGTGGAGACTGCCAGGAAATTACTTAGTGTGATTTATTTAAATGGGAAAGCAAATTGGCTCTTATAGGCAGCTCATTAATTTCATAATGTGCTCAGAGAGGGCTGATGAAGTGCCAAGAAGTCTTCAAAGTTGATTTTGGGTGTTTCCTATCATTTATTGTAACTTGGCTTTCATATCAAACATGCACTTGTGAATATTAGTATCAGTACTTTTAGCCTTTTCATGTTTATACATGTTATTGCATAAATTCCAAAACATAACTCCAGGCTTGCATATAGGGCTAATTCAGTTATCTGCATGACCTTGGCTCATATTTCATTCCCATGAAGGGAAAAATCAGACTACAATGGTTTCAAATTGAATTGCAGTGAAGTAAATGCATCAAATTTGTTTGACATTGATTTTTCTGATATTCTGTGGCAACATCACAAAGCCAAACTAAGCAGAGACTGTGAAGCATTAGCTTAAGTGATTAAGGTAGAACGATCATATAACATCACTATTTTTTTAATAGCAACATTCAACTAATACATATAATAACAGCATCAATTTATCTGTTTTTTACATATGCAGTAAATGTATTTTATATGCATATATTTTTGTGTTTTTCTAGAAAATTGACAATGAAAAAACAAAACAAAAACTACTTCCTTAAGTTCACATTTACTGTATTAAAATTAAAATATTAAAGCTGCATTCATCTCTTGTTGTCTGCCATTTAAGTAATGTCTGTTTACACATCCAGCAGATACAGAGCAACACTATCATTAACTTTTAGTTGTGTTTATGACAACCTGATGAACTCAAGTCCAATATTCACTCTCCTTTTATCTCTGGTTAGCTCTTCACCAACTCCTGAGGGAAATATCTGGCTCTGAAACAGCTAAATGCTTCACTATGATCAATAGTTAGTTGATAACTGTTTGCCTGCTGTGGCTGGAAATGGGGTTGATGAGAGTGGTGAGACTGAACCAAACAGAAACTATCCTACCAAGAAAAACAGTAGAATGGTTAAATAGTTCATGTTTAAGCAACAAATCCCTCTAGCAACCATAGTAATTATGACTCCTGACAGGAGGAGGTCAGTTTGGATGGATGGGTCAACAGAATGTTGGACTTTAACACAGGGGATCGCTGTTCATTTCCTGTTTCCTACTGATGAGCACGATCCTTCCCTAACCTTAACCATGTGGTAATGGTAGTAATTTTACCTAAACCACAATGTTTCCCTTCAAGTTAACTAAGTACTTATTGTAACACAAACCTTGAGTTTTCCCTAAACCTAACCAAAACTTAATCATAGTACATGTTAAAACATATTTCTTTTTCAACAGTGAACAGTTTTGGTAGACAGAAAAATTATGTTGTTAATAGGGGCGTCAGATCAGAAAAAAGTTCTATATGTCGTTCTAAAGGACAGTTACAAAAAACGTATTTTGTTGCTTATGTTATGCTTTGGAGGACTTGTTGAAAGAGTTAAGGTGCAGGCCTCAAAACCAAAACAATGAGCTGAAAGATACTAAAAAGCTCCTTAGAGCTGAGGAAAGCTTCAGAGTTAGTCGTAGTTTTCTTTGGGTTGAGCACTATGAGCACTATGAGCACTATGAGCACTATGAGTGACCCCTTTTACATTACACATAGACATGTGACCCATTGTTCAGATAAAATATTGATTAGTGCAGCTTTAATCTCAGTGAGAGGTTAGAAATAAGGGTATGAAAGGTTATATAAGAGAAGAGAAAGTTAAAATTATGGGATATAACAACCAACTTTTTTTTTTTTTTTTTAACATTCACTCCATGTTCAGAAAGGCTCAGAAGATATGGGTGGGCTATTCCACAAGAGAAGAAAATCCAAACTGAGGACGTCTTTAGGATTATTTTTCTAGTCAAACTCAACAGGGAACAACAGATACCATGCTATCCGCTGTGTCGCTATCTTAAACCCTCAGCTCTGATGCAGCAGCGGCTTCATTACACATCGATTGAGACAGACATCTGACTGGATACGCCCCCCTGAGGCACAGCAGGATGAATAATTTAATGGGACGCTTGGAAAAGAAGAATATTTAGAGTGAAGTGAGACACAGGGAGTGACCACTTCGTTATCTGGCCACTCCCTGCAGATCACTGCCAAAACAGAGGAAATACCTCTTGAATAATATATTGAAGAACAGAAGCTCATCCAGCAGAGGGGCTGTTACAGGCTCATGGGAGGGAGACAAAACGATTATTGGAATTGAAAAAAGCGTCTGAATATTACCATGTCCTTATTAAAAATGAGCCACCAGAGATGTTTTTGCTGGAGATAATGATGTTTGCTGAAATGAAGGCAATAACTGAGTAAATTAGGGTGACACATGAACTGCAATCATTTCTCAGAAAGCCCTTAGATAGATTTTTTTTTATAGACAAGAGGTGGAGGGAACATTGGGTGCTTGAACCCAACAGATAAAATTGAACAGAGAGATGATGAGAGATGATTTTTTTTGTGTCTGCAGGTAACTGAAAATGTTGAAATTGCAGAAATTAAGTCAGTAATTACACAACTTAACTGTACAACAAATACAGAGAGACTGCTACACAAAAGCAGCTTTGAAAGAAATAAATGAAACATCTGAGCCAACTCAAGTAACTCAAAGGATCTCCTTGGACAGATGTTCTCATATCAGCAATCCAGACAGACAGAAGCTATATTTTTTCAAATCAAAGAGTCCACTTATTATCATTTCTAAAATGGCAAGAGCCTTTTGTAAATATTTCTATAAAATAGGAAAGAAAGGAAGGAAGGAATGAAGGACGGAAGAAAGGAAGGAAATAAAAACTGTTGGTTTGCTGGATATAAAGAAAGAAGGAAGGACCATCTTAATGCCACCAGGTCCTGGAAATATTTACAACTTATAGTCAATAACTTTGACTAATAATAATCCATTCCATTAATTGTCCCAGTAAGCCATGTCAGTGAGTGAGTATTCACAATACCAGAGCGCTGGGACTGGCTCACCTAATTGTAATGCAGCCATTATGAAACTTATTAATTCCACCTGTGCTTTTCCTGCTTTGACAAGTCAAAATGTCTGCTGTGAAAAAGGTCCATTCTCCTGCCACACTGCAAATTATTACTTTTGGCTTGACACAATAACTGTTCATGATCAGCTTGATAATGTTCACCATTTGTCACAACAATAGCCATGGAATTACACTAATTAGCTGTTATCATGAAGCATATCATATTGAAATACAGAGATGGTGCACCATAACATCTTTAGATAGGACCCACGTTTACTTGCACTGAAAGAGTATTTTGAGCAGAGAACACTGAGTGTACCCAGTCTGTTACATCTGTTACATTATCTGTCAGGATCCACAAGTATGGAATGCATAATAATGTTAATAAATTTTGATTTGCATGATCTCATCAACAAATACTTTGCAGGCAAAAAGCTACATTTACATATTATTGTTAAATGCATAACCATGATAAGTGCAAACCAGCTTTGTTTTTGACCAGTGTGCCTCACTGGAATTTAGGAATTACTGGGTGTTTTATATCGGTAATATACAGTATGCACTTGTACCAAAGGTGTAGTGTTAGCCTGTGGCTTACGTTAGCCTGGAAGCCTAATGGAAGTTTTAGGGTTTGAAAATCTAATAGACTAATGGGAGATTTTGTAGATTTCAGGGCCACTGACAGCTGGGGATTGCACTCTGCTTACTTAAAGCTGTTAAAGCTGCATTATGTTATTCTTGACCACTATGGGGCAGTGGTGGAAAGTACCTAAGTTTTAACTAACATTTACTCAAGTACTGTACTTAATTTTAACCATTTGATGTTACTTTATATTTCCACTCCACTACATTTCAGAGGGAAATTTTATTTGACAGCTTTAGTTACTTTTCAGATGAAGATTTGACACAATGGATAATATAACAAGCTTTTAAAATACAACACATTGTTAAAGATGAAACCAGTGGTTTCCAACCTTTTTGGCTTTTGACGTCTTATAAAAAGCAGTGTGTAGTCGGGGTCACATTTCAGATGTCTATGAGTTGTTAACAGCTGCACCAAATAGTGATTTTTCCCTCTAAACTTCTCACATGGTTTCATTTCAATAAATGTTCAAATGATCCAATATTTCACCAAAAATCAAAGATTAGAGAAAAAGTCCAAAAACTGAAAACAGATTTGTGTATCAGAACTTTGTTTTTTCTTCTTTCCTCTCCCATTAATCATCTCACGACTCCTCAGATTTATCTGCTGACCCTTTGGAGGGGCCCGACCACTAGCTTGGGAACCACTGGACTAAACTAGCTAACTGTATATAAAGTAGTTGAAACTAGTTCCACCTCCAGCAGCTACAACAGTAACATGCTGCTTACACACTGATGCTTCAGTATTAATAATCTAATGATGTCATATATAATAATATATCAGTCAGAGGGACCAAACCACTACTGTTACTGCAATACTTTAACTACATCAAGCTCATAATACTTATGTACTTTTACTGTAGTAGGATTTTTCATGCAGGACTTTTAATTGTAATGGAGTATTTTTATACTGCTGTATTGTACTTTTACTTAAGTAAAGGATCTGAATACTTCTTCCACCACTGCTAGCAGCAAAACCATGATATACTATCTGTACTACTATGCATATGTGTAACCTGTTAACACAGCATTGCCTATGGTTGTTGGAATGGAACGAGTCATAGGCTAAGTTTTCATAAGTGAGTGTGTGTAATTTACTGTAGAGCCAATCATTCACAATACACAGACGCAAAGAGTAACTATAACATGAAATAATAATGTGGTTTCCAACCTTTTCTGCTCCTACAAGGATACTCTCCTTGAAGTTATGTCAAATGTAGCACTGTGGCTGGTGTAGAAGCAAGTTGTATGCTTCTGCTGTTCCTCGTGAGTTCAAAGAGCTGTCAGAGGTATGGCTCAGAACTTCCTCCAGGCAAAGGTAGACACAGCTCTGCTCACAAACTGGAGCAGGAAGTATGGGAATCCATGCAAGACAACTGCTGTTAACGTGACTACTTGTTAAAAACATGTTCATGTATTTTACTCTGACATTGTCCCACTACTTGTGATGTCTTGTCTGTTTGAGCATGCTGGCTAATGCAAACTGATCCAGTCCTAACAGTCATAACAGAGCAACAGTAGACAAAACAATAATAGGACTAGTACAAGTGCGAATCACTGCCCTTCCTACACCAAGAAAGAATTCAATTCAATTTCTCAAATAATGGATTTTCAAAAGTATTTATCAATGATTGACTGATTTATTGATTCAAAGAAGCATGTGATTTAAATCACCTCAGGGCATGTTAGAGTGAAAGTTTCCAGTATTCTCCCTTGATTACATTTCCCCTTTCATCTATTAACAACTAACACCTATCAGAGAACAAAATCATCTGATTCCTTTCTCCTGTATCTCTTACTACAATAAGACAGTTGGCACTTCGTCTCTAATTGTGGGGAAGAGAATACAGGCACTGTATGTTTGGCATGGCACTCTGCATATGGCTCACATCATCACACCACTACCAGATTTGGGGTATAATTTGACAAGAAAATCTGTTAATTTGGCAGTTGGAAAGTAAAGTGTTACAAAAAGTAATGCAAAAATCCATTTTGTGCTTGAAAAATGGGATTGACTCCATATCCAAGCAGCAAATACATTCAATATTAAACACCCCAACTCTGGCCTGCATGCACCTCCCAGATGATATCTTTATATGTGTGTGTATGTGTGTGTGGCATGCATGAGTGATTCCACACATGTGTATGCAACTTGAATGCACCCTGTCCTCAGCCACCACAGCTTCGCACCTCCGCTGCTCTAAGTCCCCATGCGTCTCAATGCTGTCTTCTGTCCTTCCTCTCTGCTTGCCTACGCTGGCGCCCACAAGGTCGTAATATTTTTCAAGGTATGTATGTATACACACCTGTTGAACTATCAAACCGAGCTGCCATCTTCCTCGTCTTGTGGAATATATTTGCTATTTCCGCCTGATAGCGTGCTAACTGTCTGTGGCTCTCTGACTGGAGACTTGGTTGTATAGAGGAAGTGCGTCACTGCTTTCAGCCCCCTGCTGCAGGCTGGATAGCTGGCTAGCACCTCAAGAGACAAGGCAACCGTAGCATTAACCCTAGAATGTCTGGCACCATTGCAACCCAATGACTGAGCTGCAATGTCAAGCTGGTGCCACATGCTGACTCACTCATGCTAACTCGTTAGCGTCCATTAATCAACTCCCCTGTTGTACTGCAACTCACACAGAGCACTTAGTATCCGAAGCCCAGAACAAAATGGATTTGTTCCATTAGGAGCTCGCCATTTTGATTCAGGTGGCAGGTAGTCTGAAGGTAGTCACATTTAACCCAGTGAGGTAGTTTGGTATTATAGCACATTAGCCAGGTTTTGCTAACATGAAAGATCCTAAATTTGAAATAAAGGCTGGGATTCCAAGAGATTGTTAATCATGCTGTTTTTGGCTGTAAATATTTGCTCTTTCAAAAGGCTTTCATGGTGAAAAAAATCCACTCTTGCAGCATAAGCCACCTCTCAGCAGTCCAATGCATGTCAATTTCCATCCACTTCACAATTCACACTCTTTGTCTTGCCAAAAAAAAACATTTTTCTGCCTTTATGATTACAACGCACCACATGAGAGGACATGATAGCAAGTCAGCTATCAGAGTCAATCAATAAACTGTGCTCGGAATTCAGACCAAAGAACGAGCCCGAAGCATGTTCGTCAGTCAAGCCAAAGAGTGAGCTACCATAAAACTATTCTGATCAGTGAAAGTACAAATGGCAGGCATTGAAACCTGTGCAAAAAACACAAAACGTGAGAAGACCAAGAGTTGGGTTATGCTTGCAAAGAACTAGTACATACGCCATGCTGTCTGACCATGTCGGAAGGCAAAGCCTGCTGTCATAGAGAGGAGCGAGACGCAATATTTGTTTAAATATGGGGATAACTTTAAGCACTTCAGTCAGTCTCTCCTGGAATGTATTCATCGTGCTGCACCTGTATTAAATGTACACACAAAAAGTGACAAAACCCTGCTTACATTCTCACCTCCACAAAGCTGTCCAATTGCTGCGTAAAGTGAGTGTTTCGGAAAATTACAGAAATTTTTCTGATGTCTGAATGAGAAGATTTCTGCCATGAAATCTTCTCATTATTGGAATTCATTACAACTAAATCCAAGCTGATGTTCTGTGATTACTGTTTGTAATCATATATGTTTTGCTTACATGCTTAAATCCTTACATGCCAGCAACAAAGTAAGTCAAGAGGGATTGGCAAGGACTTGAGCATGAAGGTTCATTCGTGACCTTGGAACCAATAGTATGGTAAAATCATTTTAAATCAAAAGTCCACTTGCTTCCACTTTCCCTTTCCACTTACTAGCTTTTTCTGGAGCCTTTCATCAGTGAATGTATTTGGCTCAGTCACATGAATTAAGTGTGGAACTTCAATTGCATTATAGATAGCCTTGTGTGTCTAAAATGAATGGATCCTTCTCCAGCTGTCCACTAACTGTACAATTAGGCCACATGTTGACATCTGAGTCTACTAACATTGCGATGCAGTAGAAAGTGCCAAAAAAAACAACTAGTAATTGGACCTTTGAGTCAAGATTACGTATTTTGCCAAAAGACAATTTCTGTACCAGGAAATGTGAGAACATATTACACTTGCAAAAACTTACCACCTAAAACATCCCAGGTTTTAAGCTTGACACTGTATCTTTAAATATAAATGAGGGTGCTCTGTTGGTGTAGATGGGTTGAAAGGGCTACCATCACCTACATCAGAGAGAAACATTTGAAAGACTGGCTTTCAATTACTACATTTCTGGACATACATAGGGCAGAATTCCTCAAAGAATACCTCCACGCCTCAAAGACAGTTTTAATTGTTTTTGCTTTGGGTTTTAAATGTTATAAAGCTTCATTGTTTCTAGGTTACCCAGATGCTTTGTAGTCTAGATAATATTGAGTGTGCAGATAACCGTGGCAATCTTGTATTTGTATTCCAAGCAATTCACGATGCTTTTGCTCTTTACTACCCTCTGTATCATCCATATCCAATTTGCTGTCCCTGCTGAAAGCAATATTTCCTATCTCTATTACCACAAAATGTTTTGCATCATGTTTCCCATTTGTACTCTGATCAACAAGAGGAACTGGTTTTTCATTCCCTAGTTTATGCCTTTTCAACAGAAAATGTCGCGCTTGACTGCTCATGATTATTTTTGAGATATTTGCAAGTAAATGTTAATGAGCCATAACTACACTGTGAACATTTAGAATACTGAAGATACCTGCAGCTTCACTTGAACTATTCAGAGGAGCTCTTAACCAGACCTTGTGTGATTGACACTTGCTCAAGAAATGTGTGATATATGTAAGGAGCTAACAAGTCCCAATGATTAAGCATTGATGTCCTACTAGCAAAAAAATCGCATACACATCTTTGATATGTACAGAACAACTGCAGTTCGGCTCATTAGAATGATATCTATATGGTAATTCAGAATTGCCATAATCTGAATTACCACACTGATATCTTTAAAATGTTCCTGAGGACTTTTGATTAATTGGCTGCATAAATGTGAGACTTTAAAGCTGCACTAGCATTTTTTTTTTTAAATAACAATATATAACAACAATGGGCCAAGTGAGTGTGCAACGTGAATAGGAACACTCGTAGGGGCAAACCCACAGAGAATTATCATCCAAATCTGCACTTTCACTCAGCTTATGGAGCTTTTTTAGCATCGTTCAGCACATTGTTTTGGTTTTATGGCTCACAACTTTACAGTTTGGTTCAGTCACAGCATTCTCATTAACTGCAGCTCAGATAAACCAACCGTATGCTATCTGCCCAGCAGCAAACAGCTGACAGAGTTAGCAGCTAGCTGGTAATACAGGAGCAATTAAAGATATTTACCTTCCCAAAACAGAACTAAAAGGACTAAAATATTGGAATTACTGTTCATTTAACAAGTCGCCAGAAACACAACTCTAAATGAATGCTAATGCTGCTCCGTCTGCTGGATGTGTAAATAGGCAACTGTGGGCTATCACATTCACTCCAAGAACTTTATGAGATAATAATAAGATTATGTTGTGTTTAAAACTTGTTCTGTTGCCCCCAAGAGTGCATGCAAATAAAAAGTAATAATGTAGCTTTAATTTTGATAAATGGTAACGGCTGCTCAAGATATATACAGTAGAATAGCATTTTGCTAAATCATAATACTTATAATTTTAAATGCTCTCTTTATCCTTTAAAGATACCGTACCTTTGATTAAAATTATTATGTATGAGTTGTCATTATTACATTATAGAACTAAAATGGGCATATCTCATGACAGATCATTTAAGTGGACATGGGACTGACATTTCAGTAAAAATAAATTGTAGAGGTACAGTTTTTGAGGGTGTAGGTTGTGGTGATGGTGTTATAATTGATTGTAAGATGCTTGTGGTATCTTAAGCCCTGCTGTACAACATGTTTGGTATAAGTACAATGAATGGTGGAAAAATAAAAACAACATTTATTTTGAGTGAAAGGCCCCTTTAAGGCTCTTTTGACACACTGGTCTTGCTCTGTTTCACCTCTGTCTGGCCAGACTACAGGGGAGCAGGTGATGATGGCACGATGCCAGCACTGCAGTGTTTTCCACCAGTTTGTTTTTCTCCATACTCTCCCAGTTCCTCTCTATATCTGCTGTCTTCTCATTTTCATATATACAGTATTAATACACTGTTAGGGTACAAAATATTATACAATCTTCCCTCCTTTATCTCTCATCTCGCTGTTCCTATAACCTGCTGTATCTCCTTCTGTCAAACTGAACTTAATACCTCAGGATGCAGTGATCATTTTGATTTTTGTCTGCTCACATGTGACTTTTGTGACATTTTGCAATATTATATACATGTTCTTTAACAAAATGAACACCTTATTAGCAATGTTGTAGTCAACAGCGAGGTCATGATTTTTCTGCTTGTTAGTACTTCTGGCAAAGAATCTCTAGTGATTATGAATGGATTTGGTAGAAATTTAGAGAGGAGGTTAGGCTAGATATTGCCTGTAATCTGGATCTGGAATTTGGCCCATGAATAGCTGAAATAGCTACTCTTCTAATGAGAGGGGCTGACATTTAATAATACTAAACAGCATTGCATTTTTCTGCTTGTGCTATTTTGGCACAAGATCACACTGATGCTGAAGTTAAATTGCTGCAGAGGCTGCAGCTTTGCTTTGTCAGTGCTGGAACTTTGTCTGTATGCCAGCTGGTTATGATTACACATATTATACAAAAACACAGTGATTACAAGGCACCATCACAGCAAGTTACACAAGTCTTACCTGACTCTGAGTTGTCCACTTACATCTGCTGTTCCAAAAAATTGGTAGAAATTAAAGGCATTGGCATAAATTACCAGAAACCTTTACACACTCACATTCCTCCTCATTCAAAAAGTCTCCTCTACACAAATGCTGCAATGCTGCACTTTTTAAATCTGATGCTAAATTTTTGTTGTTACCAGCTTCTTCCCACTACTTTTAAAATTGACAAAATTTGTCTTTTTATTTTTTGCCTCGTCCAAAGCTTCTAAAACAGCACTTAGACATAAAGTCACCACTGAACCTCAGGTAATATTTTTTCAAGGTGACATAACAGCTCTTCAAGGGAGTACATGTCACCAGTTGACGCAAAACACTGATCTAATAGGAAACACAGAACCACAGAGCAGGTAACCTATCAGTGTCCACAGTGAGTGCGGCTCTGATGTAATATTTGCCTCACAGGAACAAACGACTTAAAAACAATTTGTGGCAGAGCGACCTTTGCTGCCTCTAAGGGACAGTGCCATTCAAGCCTGTGACAAATCAGCCAGCAGTAAAGTCTGATTTATCGTCAGAAGCTCTGCTGGCTTGCTTAATGCAGTTACCATGGTTACCACAGGCTGCAGTGATGTGCATTGGAATTCCTCTATCTGTACATTTCTTCTCTACTGCAGTGATGATTGTTCTGCAAAGGCTTTTCAATTTGTGTCGAGATGAGAACATGTCAGTGTGTCTTTGGCTGACATGAGTCTGACAGTGGATGAACTGAATTAAATAATTCATACCTCCCAGCTGGAATAATTTCCATTTTGATACAAAACACTGGCACAAAGCCTGAGGCCTGTTAAAACCTGTGTTACCATAGCTTTAAAGTAGCAGTAACTCTCCTGCTGTATGTCCTTTATCTCAAGCCTGACACATAGACAGATAAAGCTGAATAGTTTGGCTTTTTTCAAGCTTTTTCTGGTTTTAAACATCAAATGATTCTATCTCTGACCATCCGGTGATGACAATGCTCATAAAACTATCAGCCATCTTTGCTTTATCGCCTCTTTTGGTAACACTGAAAGGTTGCCAGTATTGATTCTTCACTCAGTTTGGGATCTGATAAAGTGATTAATTTGCTCTTCAGACATTGCCAGTTCAATTTTTTCAGAAGCTGCTCACCACCTGTTTGGCAGGCTCCAGATGCTTTACGATTAACCAAAAAAAAAAGTCCTGATACTTAACAATATTGTCTTTTCTTTCAGTGCTAATGCAAAGACGTTATTTGGGGTTTATGCCAGGGGTACCAGCTTCTTCCACTCTAGTTGTAAATATGAACTGTAACTTTGTGCGAACCATTTCCACACATACTGTAACACATCATTTTCTAATTATAGAATCAAGGTGAAAAACTTCATCACCATTGCTGCAGTATGATTCATTCGTTTTGCTAACTGCAGTAGATCTTACATCAGGTTAGATCTTAGTTTTAGTCTGGTGTGAATTATGCTTCAAAAATCATGTAAGGCTACCATAAAGGAAACCAATAATGCATCAGAAGAAATATATAATACTTTAATGGATTTATGGACTAATGGTTTATACTGTGTTGGGATGTTCAAATATTTAACTTAAAAGTTCGAACAAAATAACAGTTTATGCATATTTTGGGTTTTTGTTGCAATTCAATGTTAAGATGCAACTAAGTATTATTTCCCCTCCTCATCTGGTGTTTTGCATCCTCAGTCAACGTTCTTGTGATAGATAAAGACTGAAAAAAGAAGAACAAATTTGGGAACTTTTGGAAAATAAAATGTTCAGTAACTCGATGTCTTTTCTACCCCCTCCTCCTCTGTCTTCCTCCTCACAGACTATGCAAGCGGCGCGATGCCCGACAGATGAGCTGTCGCTGACTAATTGTGCTGTGGTGAGCGAGAAGGATCTGCAGTCAGGACAGTGAGTAGTCATTATCGCCTAAATCATTATCACCTGCTCATCGTTGCGTTCGTCAATACAGGCACACTCCTGGGAAACTCTCCAATAAATTTTCTCATCTATCCAAACACCCATCCATCCGCCCACCTTTTCACCCATCATTCATCCAGAAGGCAGAGTCAATAATCTGATATGAGGCTGCATGATTTGCAGTGAGTGATTATCGTGATTATTTTGCTAGATATGTAATAATGATAATTAAAGCTGCAGGAATTTGACATAAAAATACACCATGTTTCCAGTTTGAATCACCAAGTATCATGTTAAGGTTTTGGTAAGATTTTTAGTATCTATTTCTAGTAGAAAGACTTGATTTCTTCACCATTAGGAAAAATTAAATAAAAATGGCACTTTCAATCCAACAAGTCTAACTGAACAGTCAAATATGTTGTTGTTGTTGCCATTTTTTGAATTTATAATTAAAAATTACCATTTTTTGATTGGATCACTTGCAATCATCATTTCCTGTTTGTCCTTTGTGCGTTTGTAAGCAATTTGAATCCTGTCCAGGAAAGGTGGACTCCACCACTAACCTTGAAAACAAACTATAATGAGAGGCAGTTACAGAATGTAAACACATTAAATGTCTACTGCAGAAAAAATGCAGACCAATGATAGTACCAAAAATGGGGTTTAATATACTAAAACTTATGTCAGGAGGTCTTTAGCCCATCATGCTTTGACTGTGAATCAAGGATTATTGTCCATGTGGGTCAAACGGAAATTCTGACTTAGCACACTTAGCCATTAAGTTACACAGCACAAGTTTGGTTTATTGATGCCACCTTGGAGGGGTTCCCAGTACTCTGTGTCTAATTTTTTTAAGTGTCTGCATTATTTTGACCCTGCCAGACAGTTTTGAGACACTGTGAAACTGAAACTTCCCCAGTCAGTTCTCTGCAGCGTGACAAGTATTAAGACACGTCAGATAGTATCGAGTCCCTGCTGCATTTGTCTTTGTGTGTAAAAACAAGAAATGTCACTAATGAAAAATAATAATGGGATTGAGCTGCTAGCAAAGTTAAAGGTCCAGTGTGTAGGATTTAGTAGCATCTAGCAGTGAGGTTGCAGATTGCAACCAACTGAATACCCCTCCCCTCACCCTTCCCTTCCAAGCATGTAGGAGAACCTACTGTGGCCGCGAAACTTGCAAAAAATGTGAAAGGCCCTCTCTAGAGCCAGTGTTTGTTTTGAGCTGTTTGTTCTGGGCTACTGTAGAAACATGACGGTGCAACATGGCGGGCTCTGTAGAAGGGGACCCGCTCCCTATATAGATATAAAGGGCTCATTCTAAGGTAACAAAAACCCAATGATTCTTATTTTCAGGTGATTATACACTAATTAAAACATACTTATTATATTCCATTTCTGCCAAGTCTGTTCTACTAGATGCCACTAAATTCTACACACTGGTCCTTTAATAGGACAAACTATGTTAGTAAGTATGAAGAAAAAATAAAAATAAAAGAACATTTAAAAAATAAAATCAATGGTGTTAAGAATTTGGTAAACTGTAGGTATTAATGTACTGAATACTTACCCACTGCAGTGATGAAATGTAATGCAATCCAAAAGAAGGAAAAAGCACATCTGTTTTACAGTGGAGGCCACCTGACAGGTCTCAAAATAAATGTGTAATCTGAGTTTAAACTACATTTTTACTGGCAACTGCAGACTTGTCATCTGTCAGTGCCACCAAGCAGTGGTGCTGCTGCTAATAGTATGCTGTGCATGCTTTTTTCAGTTAAGCATAGGTCAATATGGAATTTTTAGGTTGCACACCAAAGTGATTATTAACATGAACCTTTAAATGAATGTCTTAAATACTCTCCCATTTCTACAGACATGTGACTGTGAAGACCACACCCAACCACAAGTTTGTGTTTACAGTCAAGACCCACCATACGGTCGCACCTGGAAGCATTGCCTTCAGCCTGCCACAGGTACACACACACAACCACATACTGTACACACGCATTGTTAATTACTAGTTGTTGACTTGATGCTCAGTGTTCCTTATCTCTCTCTCCTCTTTTTCTCTTGTAGCGAAAATGGGCCGGGCTCTCCATTGGCCAGGAGGTGGAAGGTATAATATCCCCTGTTTGACTGCTGCATTTGTGGGTTAACAATACAACTGTAACTGACTGTTCACTAAGGCCCACCCCCCTTACTTACTGTTGTTACGCCTGTAACAGTAGGGCACATATGCAGTGTACAATGGTGGTGGATTTACCACTCAAAATTGGAAATTCTTTGCAATTTTTGAAACAATAGTTCCCTTGTTTTCAAACAGAGGTAGATAAAATGGTTTCTCATTTCCTTATTTCTCATTTCTTCCACACAATTTTGATTTTGACAGCTGAAATGACAGCTGTCACTGGCAGGTTTTATCACCTGTAGCTAGCTGCTAAACAGAAAACAAGAACCCTGTAAAATGATCTTAAATATGCACTTGATGGCCACAAGATATTGTGCTTTAAGACTGAGGATAAAACTGCAGGCAAAAGGTCAGCATCCTCACCAGTTGATGATCCATGTACATAAAGAAACAGCATCGTTCTTATATTGCTAGTATTAGCCTATGTCAGATAAGATTAGACTGTTATTTTGTTCTAACATAATCCTGTTTGGCTATTTGCTACTAGCTTACATACTTTTTCATAATGCTATCACAGGTTGGCTGGGGTTGGTGGAGTATAAACTTCCCCAAATCCAATAAAGAGCCACTGACATTAGCCTAAACTCAGACAGCATCCAAAAGAAGCTGCCACACAGTGGGAAAATACTACACAGTGGATGTGCTAGTCATGAAATGGGCTATTTTTGATGTTATCTGGAACCTGGAATGTAGTTACTGTAGGTACTGATATGCTAACTCTTGGCTTTGGAAGTACAGCAAAAGGAAGCTGATGGTAGTAAGCTAGATAGCCAGCCATGCTAACGAATGCAGCAAAAAACTAGAGCAGACAAATTCTTGAATCCATTCCTTACATGTTTGCTCTTGTGTTTTTGGTTTTGGAAAGGCATAAAATAAAAACCGTCTGTCTTACTAGAGGAGGGCAGGGTATAGTGAACCATCAATTACTGATTCACATTTACTTACCAGTGGTGTTAGTTTCTGTCCATTTCAGTGGTCATTGTGAAAATACACTATAAAGAACTTCTAAAGAATTCTTTTGTTATTGTAAGAGATAAATTCAACCCTGTCTGTCCCCTCAGTGTCCAACTACAACTTTGACAAGTCCAAGCAGTGCATCGGTGCCATGACAATTGAAATTGACTTCCTGCAGAAGAAGAGTACCGACTCCTCTCCCTACGACTCAGACAAGATGGCTGCAGAGTTCATCCAACAGTTCAACAACCAGGCCTTCTCTGTCACCCAGCAGGTTTATATTCACATGCCTTCAAATATCTATTCTCACACATAACACACACACACACACATACAAATATAGAGACATGGAGTTGCACATGCATTTTGCTTTGCTGTTTGTGCTCTGTTGGTTTTTTAATCATCCTCTTGCTTCTCTCCGTCTCTCAGTTAGTGTTCAGTTTTTGCGACAAGCTGTTTGGTTTGATGGTAAAGGATATCGAGGCAATGGATGCCAGCATCCTCAAAGGAGAACCAGCCTCTGGAAAGAAACAGCAGAAGGTATCTGACCACATACCCCTCCATAATAAAACTCTAATTAATACCTAATAGAGAGTCAGCTTGAAATTGAATTGCTTTTGAGAAATGTAATGGTCCGGATAGCATCTGGATTTCTGGTGCAGTCAGGCGTTGCTCTTAATAAATCAGGGGGCAGTGGCATTTAGCATATTACAGTGGAATACATAGATGAACTATATATATGTACCTTATGCTGTTGTTGCTTAATGACTTCCTGTGAATAATTAATTTCACATTTGAGGATCATTTTGTTCTTTATATAGTATATACACACATCTGACAACCAGTGTCACTGAAATATAGAACGTGTCCTACCTCCCTAATATATGCATTTATGAACATTATTTATTTATGCATGCATGGTGGCCCCTTAGGACAAACGCCTACGAGAGCAAAAGCACAAAAATGGATTACCACAACCACAACATATACAGCAGTGAAAACTCAAACTCAAAATGCTCCTCACTAACAGAACTCAAAGAGTAAGGGGGAATGGGAAACTGTCTGATGAGCTAACACCTTCTTGGTGATGATGAAGTTGGTCATGGCCCAGTTGTCGATTTTGTTTCTTGGTGTGAAAATTCTTTTCTACAAATTAATGTCTCTAAAACAAAAGATATGTGTATAGACTTCAGACGACCTCTCCCAGCTCCCCAGAGCAGGGTTGTCGAGGGTTAGGCGGTGGATATGGTAACCAATTATGAAATGCACTATGATTGATAACCACCTGAAATTTGATTCAAACACTGAAATGTTGTGTAAGAAAGGCCAGCAACACCTTTTTTGCTTAAGGAAACTTGCTAAATTCCAGATTGATAAGACTCTAATGACTCTATGAAGCTTTTATTGAGTCTGTTATCTAATTTTCTATTATCTGTTGGTATGGCAACCTTGGTACCAAAGAGAAGAATGCCTTTGATAAGATTGTGAAGGTGGCAAGTAATATAGTGGGAGTACAGTTCAGTAGTTTGAATCACATATTCAAAAAGCAGGTGCTTAATAAAGCTATGACCATTCATTCCGAAAGTCCCCGTCCTCTGTTACCATCTGGCCTACGTTTAAGTGCCACTATGGCCACAAAATACAGGTTGCAAATTGCCCACTTGGGACAAAGAAATAAATTTGAACTTGAGCTTGAACTTGAATGCATCAAATTCTAAAATTGCACTCAGAAATACATCAAATACTACAACGCATACAAAAACAAAAACGCATATATTAGGAGGAATGTCCTCCAAATTCAGAAATGCTTAAAAGAGAAAGCAAAAACATTATGAGAAATGACAAAAGTGAAAACACAAAGACAAATGCGCTCCAAATCCAGAAATGCAGCAACTACTACAACACATACAGCAGTTAAAACTCCAGAAATGCTGTAAATAACATTCATTGTTTCCTTTGTTGTATTTGAAGTGCATTTCTCTTAATAATATCTGTGTTTTTACCCTTTATGTGTTGTGGTAATTTCTGAAATTCTGCATTTGCTCAGTGTTTGGGTTTTTGCTCTTGTATATGTTTTGTCCTTAGGGGCCACTGTATATTGACATTCTAAATGATATTCCTCTCTCAGAAGAAAATGCAGGGAGATACAGTATTCCCCCATCAGCAGAAAATCCAGGAAATAGATGGCCTAGTAATTGTTAAAATATCTGATTGACGAGTGATCTCTGGGTCATTGAGTGTAGAGTGGCAACAGTGATCACCAAATGTGTAAAGAAAAGATATGCTAATAAAACACATATTGCATTGGACAATTAATAGTATGTTCTGCCATCATGGCTACCTTGTACTGTAGCTAGCTTGTACTGTAGCCTAAGTGTAAATATGTCTCTTCTCTGAATGGAATTCAGCCTAATTGCAACTCTTGTCTTCTCTGCAAGATCGATATTGGGCTGATGATCGGCAACAGCCAGGTGATTTTCGAGAAGGCAGAGAGTTCATCCCTCACACTAGTTGGTACGTTCCTTATATTTATAACTAAATCAAGGGATTTCTGTGGAATGATTTTATAACCCTGTACCTGCAGCAAAGCAGGGAATTATGGGTCTATTTTTTTTCTTAGTGGACCATCCCTCACACTTTTTTTTACCTCCACAAGATGGCAGCAAGAACACATTACTGTTTTTCCTCACAAGTGCATCATGTTCCACTCCTCTGTTTGCTAAGGCAAAGGCCAAGAAAGACTTATAGACCTTTTTGCTCTTATTTCATATTTTTGTAATTTATCATTAGGCTTCTTAATGCTCTGCTTTGTTCTGTCTCTGACCTGACTTGCAGCAGGGTTTTCTTTTACAGCTTTCCTTCTTTGACAATGAGAAATATACAGGGATGATACAAAGAACCATTTAACTTTCTCTTTCTAGATAGAAACATGTCAGAAAAAAACCTTATGAAATCCTAACCTTTATTTTCAGAATTTTTTACAATTCTTTACTCTCTCCTCACTGGCTTTAAAATATACAGTATTTCTGAGATTGTTCTGGCTAAGTAGTTTGCTTCTGTACTTTACAGGTAAGGCAAAGACCAAGGAGGCACGACAGACAATCATCAACCCAGACTGGAACTTTGAGAAGATGGGAATTGGAGGTCTGGACAAGGAATTCTCTGACATTTTCCGCAGAGCCTTTGCTTCCCGAGTCTTCCCTACAGACATTGTGGAGCAGATGGGTGAGAAACTCCCTCTATTCTCAATCTTTCTTGTCATTTTTCATATGTTTACCATGCCAGATTGCCTCAGCTTTTAGGGCATATTTTTGTGCTGTGTCTTACTCTCTCTTACTCTAGTTCCACCATCCTGTAGCATTTGCTACTTATGAGACTACTTGACTCTATTTATAATATATATTATAATAATAGTATAATAATAATAATAATATAATGGCAATGCAGGTACTACTACTCTAATCCTTAAACTCATGGGATTTACTGTAAATTAACCTTTTCAACCAACAAGAGAATGTAATTATAGTAAAAACTGTATTTTCTTTTATGGATCAAATATTGTGTATTCCCTGGGGTAACAAAATGTAATATACAGTAATACAGTGGAGGAAACAGCATTAGCCACAGTACAACATCTTTCTCATGCACACACACACAGCTATACACACTTATCACATCACACAGACAATAACATAACAATGTTTTTTCTTTGGTCTTATGAATCATTTTATCAGCCTGGTCTCTTTTCCCTCTGGCTTTGAGTACATTAAACTATCTTATATTGCCCCTCATAACCACAATCATCTTTTTTTCTTTGTCATCCCTTGCTCTTTTCTCTGTTCCAGGTTGTAAGCACGTGAAGGGCATCTTACTGTTTGGACCTCCGGGCTGTGGTAAAACACTGATGGCCAGACAGATTGGCAAGATGCTCAATGCCCGCGAGCCAAAGATTGTCAACGGCCCAGAGATCCTCAACAAGTACGTGGGAGAGTCTGAGGCCAACATCCGCAAACTGTTCGCCGAGGCCGAGGAGGAGCAGAAGAGGGTGAGACATGCTCAGTTGAACTTGTCTATATGTTCGATTTTTAAAAAAACAAAACAGGATTTATAATTTTTAACTCAACCTGTCTCCAGCTGGGAGCCAACAGTGGCCTCCATATCATCATCTTTGATGAGCTGGATGCCATCTGCAAGCAGAGAGGCACAGGCGCCAGCAGCACTGGCGTACACGACACCGTGGTCAACCAGCTCCTGTCTAAGATTGACGGTGTGGAGCAACTTAATAACATCCTGGTCATCGGTAAGCACCACCTTTATGTTGTTTATGTTTATATCTTACTGACATTTCTTTCTGTCCCTTATGTTGGTTTTTCCTTAAATTGTGAATTTCGGTATATGGAAAAACCATAAAATACTCCACTATTCTAGTCTATTGTATTTTTGCCATTTGTCTCAGAAATATGACATGCTAATTTTAGCTACAGGCATGATTGTCATATTGAGGTATACATATGAAATAATATCAACAAAATTTATTTAAATACATGTGATATGAACACCTCCATATAAGTTAGGTTTCTTCTGTCATCATACACATCTGCACAGACGTCACTGTGACATATTCCTATAAATGTGTTTCATACAGTAGGCTAAATATCAGGCTGCATTATTCACATAATTCTGTCCTCCCTCCTTCCTGTCATTTTCTCCATCATCTGTCTTTTTCTTTTTCTCTCCAGGTATGACCAACAGGCCTGACCTGATAGATGATGCCCTCATGAGGCCCGGCAGATTTGAGGTCAAAATGGAAATTGGTAAGTATTATAAGACTCTCTCTCTCTCTCTCTCTCTCTCTCTCTTTCTAATAGTAATTTCAAGTGGGTTCAGAGACAGAGGTAGACTGAAGCAGGCTTATTTCTAACCAACATATGAGTTCACTGGCTGAAAACTGTCACTGGCAGATTTTATCAGCTGTCTCTAGCTAGCTAAAAAAGCTTCATGTAATGTTTGCTTCATTGGTTGTTCAACGTTTCCAGCTGATTTTCTAATGTTACCAGCTGACTTGATTTAAAGACTGAGGCTAAAGCTATGAAAAGGTCAGCATCCTCACCAGGTCATGGTCCATTACGTCTATTTACATAAAGAAACAGCATTGTTATTGTATTGCACTGTAGAGATAGTTTAGTTGGGGACTGGCCATTGGTCCAAATGCTCATTATTCCGAAACCCCAATAGTTTGAAAAATGTTCCATTGGACCAAAAGCCCATAGTCCAAAGGCTGTTATCCCAAAAAAAAACCCCACTGCTCCAAATGCCTGTTGCTCCAAAAATACACACTCTGGAGCTGGAGTTCAGTGACTGCTGCAAGTTTTATAACGTGATTTCATTAAATCAGAGTTCTGCTTTGTGAAACATGATGTTATCAGAACTGAGTGAACTGTGAAAAGTCTGTTTGATACATTAATTTACATTTAAAATGACTGACAACGAGGCAGCAACACAAACATGCCAGTTTTCACTATGTAATTTGGCTTACAGTCACCTGTGTAATAATGATTGATTGGAAAAAGTATTTTAATTATTTTGGTGACGTTAATAGTGTCATGTTCTGAAATTACTTTATGAAAGTAAAAGCCCTGCATTGTTTACCTCATCGTCTAACCTCCAGGTCTCCCTGATGAGAAGGGTCGTGTCCAGATCCTGACCATCCACACCAACAAGATGCGAAACTTCAACCTGCTCGCTTCCGACGTCAACATCACTGAACTGGCAGCCGAGACCAAGAACTACAGCGGTGCTGAGCTGGAGGGGCTGGTCAGGGCCGCGCAGTCCACTGCCATGAACCGACACATCAAGGTCACTTGGCACTCACAAATATGCAAAGCTTGCATTAGGGATAGGTAGTTACATTAGCTATTTGCAATAGGCTAACAGCGTGACTTTTTGTGGTGTACATTCAGCTAAATGTAAACAAACATAGGCTACAAAACAGTCCACAGGAATTTCACTGATTCTGTAGCAAGCGTTATATGTACTGTTTACATCATCCAAAGCATAATGGGAACCCTGGTGGCAAAATTGCAAAATATATGAATTCCATAAGCAAAAGCAAAACAACAGAAATAACAAAAATCATGAAAATAAGCTTCTTTTAGAATGAAAGTTCAGTCTTGACCCTGAGAATTGTCAAATAATCTTAACTAAACATGTACTTACTCGCTTTTACTGGGGCTTTCAGTAATATCTCACAGCCTTCATCAGCAAGTAGATTTTACACAGTTGTCTCTATGACAACAGATCCCTAATAATATACAAATGAATATATTTCCCTTGCAGGCCATACACAGTTTAGATGTTGCAAGTGTATTATTGCACCATAGTCTGAGATTGTTTTAATGTTGGTGTGTATTCTTTTCCAGGCCACATCTACAGTTGAGGTGGACATGGAGAGGGCAGAGAAGCTGCAGGTCACCAGAGATGACTTCATGGGATCCCTCAACAATGATATTAAACCTGTATGTACCAGGTCTTATTGAAATCCATGCTCCTGACTGCAGAATACAGTATAATCATGTAATATGAAAAATGAACACAGCCCCCAACACATCCTCTTGCTTTTCCCAGGCATTTGGCACAAACCAGGAGGATTACTCAAGCTACATCATGAACGGCATCATCAAATGGGGTGACCCGGTCACCCATGTCCTGGATGACGGGGAGCTACTGGTGCAGCAGACCAAGAACAGTGATCGCACACCACTGGTGGCTGTGTTATTGGAGGGTAAGAAATCCAAAACGCACGCAAACATACAGCATGTGCAGCTACTGTTTGGCTCAAAAAAGTTGTAAATGATGAAACAGTGTAGTGTGTGTCATTAAAAACTAAAATTAAAAACATTAAAAACCATTTAGAGCAACGAAAGATTGAAACAAGTTAGAAAATAAATTCTGGTGTATTCATGTAGATAGAGTCTGTAGAGGAATATACACATCCCAGCGAATGCATCAGATTTCCTGGGTTTCCCTAGACCTCTGAAAGGTGTGTCATATTCCAAAAAAAAAAAAAACCCTGAAAAGCAAGATCAATAAAATAAAATAAATCAAGCATCAAATTTCATTCAAAAAAAGAAAAATTGCATCAAATAAAAGGCATTCAAACAGAGAAAAAGGAGCTCAGTTGCACTTCATGACACAAAAGACACACCCCAGCTTTTACCTCGGTGAATAGCTACAAACATACATATCCAGACAATAAATTGTATGCCTCCTCTCAATACACACATCTCCAGGTCCACCCCACAGTGGAAAGACAGCCTTGGCAGCTAAGATTGCAGAGGACTCACAGTTCCCCTTCATTAAGATCTGCTCTCCAGACAAGATGATTGGAAGCTCAGAGATTTCTAAGTGCCAGGCAATCAAAAAGGTAAGTGCTGCTGCTGTGTTTTAACCCTCACAGTGTGTAAGCAAACAACTCTAATGACACATTTGCATTTAATGCAATTGCTTATGGAACTGTTTGATCTGTATAATTGCTCCTTCCCGTTTGCCTCTGAATGCATCTATTCATATCCTGCTGCATCCTCTCTGCTTGTCCTTCCTTTGTCCATCTCTTCATTCATTCCTCCCTCCCTCCCTCCCTCTGCTTCAGGTCTTTGATGATGCTTATAAGTCCCAGCTCAGCTGTGTGGTGGTGGATGACATTGAGCGTCTGCTTGACTACGTCCCCATAGGCCCTCGTTTCTCCAACCTGGTACTTCAGGCTCTGCTGGTGCTGCTAAAGAAAGCTCCACCCAAGGTCAGAATTCATCTGTGACCTATATACTGTATATACATCATTCATTCTGCAACGTAATGATAAATAAAGAATTATATTCTATATGTTTCTTATTCTTAACAAATTCCATGAAAAGACCAAAACCAACAATGAACTAATATACTTAGAAGTATTGTTTGTGTATCCAGTGGTGGAAAGTACTAACTACATTTACTCAAGTACTGCACTTGAGTACAATTTTGATGTACTTTACTTGAGTATTTCCATTTGATGCTACTTTATACTTCCACTCCACTATATTTCAGAGGGAAATATTGTACTTTCTACTCTACACTTATTTGACAGCTTTAGTTACTTTTCAGATGAAGATTTGACACAGTGGATAATATAACAAGCTTTTAAAATACAACACATTGTTAAAGATGAAACCAGTGGTTTCCAACCTTTTTGGCTCTTGATGTCTTACAAAAAGCAGTGAGTTGTTATGAGTTGCTATGAGTTGTTAACAGCTCCACCAAATAGTGATTTTTCCCTCTAAACTTCTCACATGGTTTCATTTCAATAAATGTTCAAATGATCCAATATTTCACCACAAATCAAAGATTAGAGAAAAGTCCAAAAACTGAAAACAGATTTGTGTATCAGAACTTTGTTTTTTCTTCTTTCCTCTCCCATTAATCATCTCACGACCCCTCAGATTTATCTGGTGACCCTTTGGAGGGGCCCGACCCCTAGGTTGGGAACCACTGGACTAAACTAGCTAACTGTATATAAACTGTGTATAAAGTACACACTGATGCTTCAGTATTAATAACCTAATGATGTCATATAAAATAATATATCAGTCAGAGGGATGAAATGAGTACTTTTAATCCTAATACTTTAAGTACATTTTGCTGCTAAGACCTTGGGGTCACGACCCTCTATATGATCACAGGATAAATCTCAGGGGTCATGAGCAAACTGATTTGGAAAGCAGAAGAAATATATTTCTGTTACACAAATTTACATTTATGTTTCTAATCAGAGATTTTACTTGTGAGTTACTGGATATTTTTTCATCTTAAAGCCCTTAAAACCTGAGATGGAGAACTCTAACTTTGGTTGAATAGGCCACCACCAAGTGATATTTGCAACCTGTGATGAGGGATCACAGGAAGACATAGTCACAAGCAAAAAAGTTTGAGAATGACTGCACTGAGGCAGCAACTGCATATTAATCCATGGCTGAAAATAGTTCCCAACAAATTCACTAAAATTTAAAATTTAAAATTAAATGTTTTACTCCCGTTTGCATAATATTTGCTAAAACCTACAGTGCCCAACTGTTTTAGAAAATCACAGACCTCTTTTTATATATGAAACTATATATTTGTGACCTGCATGAATGTGCTTGGGGCCGAATGTCACCGACAGAGTAGGGAAGTACTGAGAGTTGGACTACCGCATAGTTGGTTTTGGTCTTTTTGTGGGATTTGTTGACAATAAGAATATGCAGAAAAACATCAGTGTTATCCTTTAAAAGAACTAATATGTAATAATTAACCAATAATGAGATGTATTTTTTGTTTGAGTTTTATTTTCTGTTTCTGTGCTCATTTTATTTGGTTGTATCAATAAGATATTGCATCAGTAAATAATTACATTCAGGTTGAGTCTTAGACATCTCTATCTGTGCAATTACAATTTAAGAATTTCGCTTCTTAGTCAGATCAACAAATGCTTGAAGAGTAGATTTGTTTATCTCAGAATGATCTAGTCTACATTTGATCTAGTGTCAAGTGTTCAACTGTTCAAGCCTGAAAATCTACACTATGCCTGTGTTTTTAGGCCAGTCTATTTATTATTCAGTATTCAATTTTTAAACTTGCGAGCAGACCAAAACAATCTCACAAAATGACTGGAGCAGTTGCCATGTGGCACAAATGAGCAAAGGTCTTATGCACATTTTGCGAAAACGAGCAATTTGTTCCTCCTGCAGGGTCGGAAGCTGCTCATCATCGGCACCACCAGTAGGAAAGACGTCTTGCAAGAGATGGAGATGCTCGACGCCTTCAGCACCACCATCCATATTCCCAACATCTCTACTGGGGAGCAGCTAGTCGACGCCTTAGAGGTATAAACACACACACATACACACACATGCTCACAATCACAGGAATAAAGATAAGCACGGTTGTGTGTTTATACAAGGACACACAGATGAATGTGGTGAATTAAACATGACCATCCCCCATCCTCAAGAGCACACATTCATGCACACATACTGCATTGAAATGTACAGCTCCATAACCTTGGTGTGCTTGCAGGAAAAAAAATCTCCATTTACTAAAGTGAAGGCATTGAAAAAAATGTACATAGCTTAAAGATAACTTAAAAGAAGGTTGTATTGTCAATCTCCACCTCTCTATCTGCTTTGTTGTCTCTGTAGCTGCTGGGGAGCTTCACAGATAAAGAGCGGGCCAGCATCGCACAGCAGCTCAAAGGAAAGCGAGTCTGGATCGGCATCAAGAAACTGCTCGTGCTTATCGAGATGTCACTGCAGGTACACAAGACTCATCAAAGCAGTGATGATAGTAACAGCCCAAAAAAACACACAGACAAGCTAATTGGTGGCCAGACTCAGCGTTGCCAGATGTACGATAATTATCGTATTTGTACGATAACTTTGCCCTCTGTACGATGTACAATCAATAATGCCAAAAGTCCCATAATGTACAATAATTTGATCATTCTATTACACTTAGTATTTGTAGTTGTAATGGGCTAATTCATTTCCCAACACATCAGAATAATAAAATATGGATCCTACATCTGTGTTTACGCATCTCTTCTCACATGACCTCTTTCCAGCCAATCAGGCTTCTTGTGATGATGAACGTGACGTTCATCAACACAACAAGCATGATTGGCTGGCTCGCTCATGGGAAGAGAGTTTGCACGAGTCGAGAAGTAGCTTACTGCTGCATGGAGTTACGGACACATGAAGTTGAACTGTTTACTTTAACACAAAAGGTATTGGTACAGAGCAATGGTCCATTTCCAAAGTTATCAAAGGAGAGAGGTCAAAAAACCGTGTGGCTCCAGTCTCTGCTTGCCTGACTACTACCTCCTAACCACACCACCTCCTCCCGTAATAGTATCAAAACACAACTAAACGTGTGCAGTTACTAGAAAGCAACAGTCTTAGTCACCTGTACCCAAATATTTCAAATGTAATATAAAGGAGATTTTATGCATTTTAATCCACGCACATTTTTAGTGTAAGAAATAAAACAATTAACTTATTACGTTGCTGTAAATATGAACTGTAAATGCATCAACCTGTAAATACTGTAAATATTCCTTTTCAATGAACCATGTAAATTATTGCTGTTTTACATATGAACTTAAATTATTGCATTTTAATTAATTAAACATTAACTAACTGCATTTAGGCTCCTACAGTGTTCACTAGTGAGCTTTTAAGGTGCTGTTCGGTGGATTTTGTTAACTTTGGACAGAGCCAGACTTCAGTCTGTGCAAACCAGTAGCTGGCTGTATCCATACATTTACCTGACAGATATGAGAGTGGTATCAATTTTCGCATCTAACTCTCAGCAAGAAAGCAAATATTTCCCAAAATGTCAAACTATTCCTGTAAAGTGGGTTTAGTGAAGTGTCAAATGCATTATGTGGGCTATAGCTAACTCCCTGGACCCAGCCATGAGGATGATGATATTCAGAAAGAAGAATACTTTTATCCCTAGGTGTCTCAACAGTCCCAGTCCTATCTCCACCCCGCTATATAAGCATCTTTGAAGTCTGTACTGGTGAACTAGTGAGCCGGCTGAACTGACTGCAATATGAAATATGTACGGAAAGCAGACATTCAATGTCTCAATCGTTTTGACATTTCAGAACAGCCTGCCTCCATTTCAAAGAAAGCACTGAGAGAGGCAGACATTTCTGTGCCCATTTCTTTGATGATGCCCGCTATCATTTCACTGGATAGTGGGGGATATTTAGCTATTATTTGCGCTCTTTCGATCCTTAATAATGGTACCAGCTGTTGTTGTGATGTGACTGCAAGGACTCATATTGACTCTTCTTGCCTGTTTGTACCACTGTTTGTTTTTACTGTGAACAGACAATTTCCCTGTCTTCTCTCTTTACTGTCTCTAGATGGATGCGGAATACAGAGTGAGCAAGTTCCTGTCTCTGCTCAGAGACGAGGGGGCGTGAGTACACCACTCTGCACCAATCACATTAAGTGTCATTGATTGTCAGCAGCCTCCATCAACTTCAACTCCCTTCTTTTATTATCTTGTCAGCTTGTTTTCTTTGACCATAAGTGCACCCATCATTTGTGTCGTATGTGTCAGTACATTGTTATTTCCATAAACATCACTGACAGAATACACTTGGAACACGGCTCAGTAATGTCAAACAAGAATACATATTGATTTTGAAGACTCCATTCTTGTATTTCCACACACAAAGTGGATGTGCTAATTGCAGAAAAAAGCTAACAATCAGTGACCTCTCCTCACCAACTACTGACTTTAATGGCTTTATTTTCACCATAATCACCAGGTTGAATGAAGGCGATCAAATCCGAATTTAAGCTGTTGGTCGCTCTCACTATGAACTGGTAAGGTCAACAATAAAGTGATGAGACTAGTGCCTGAAGGTTGCAAAACCTGTAGCTAGCTAGTTAGCTTTTAGATTAGCATCTACTCATTTATTTTCCTTACTACTCTAGAATTGTGATTGCATTAGCAGCTTCAAATAACTAATTTTATTGTGTTTTAGTGTGTAGAACATTTCACATGTAAAACATTTGCACTGAGGGTACAAACTTTTCATATGTCTCACTCATGTCAAAGCGAGACTATGTAACTTTCGCTGAAAAGTTGCCACTGTGGCCATAAGTAACAAATACATGATAATGGGAAATGCTTAAACATAATGTAACAGTAGCACAAGAAGAGAAGAGTCATCAAGTCGGCAAATTCACTCAGTTATATCAGTTACACAGTAATATCTATCCGAAGTTTGCTAACATTAGCTAACATATCCCACCATAAGCTACGGGACATATATTAGACCGAGAAAGGTTGTATGAAAAAAACAACTGTGCATTAAACTGAGTACTTCATTTATTATTTATTTTTTGTAAGAGAAAAAAATGTGTTGAGTTAAATAGTCTTGTTTTAAAAAATTTTTATCTACACATCCCTTTAATTAGTGAAACAGATTTTTACATGGAATTATGATGTTTCATTCACTTTATACACAATAAAGTATATAATATAATCCTGCCTCTACACTTGCCATCATCATTCTTAATGTCATGCAAGCTTTGAATTTTTACTCACCCTTCATCTTTATTTCACCATTCCATGCAATTTTATGACTCATAGCATTACAGTACTGTTCATGTGCATTCGTTTCTGAACATGAATTATTCTATTTGATGTTAAGATATTTTTTTTTGTGTGTGCATATTTTAGCTTGTATAGCTTGAATATAATTCTCAAATCTGGTGTTGGAGCAGCACAGGCCTTTAGGTAAAGTTTCAGGAGCCGGTTGCACCAGCTCTTCATAAATTCAAATTTAGCCTAGTTACAAGCTAAGTGCAGATTTATACATTACTGACTAAAAACAGGTCGCACCACACAAACCACACAAACACAAGTTCTCTTGTAGAGAATAATTGTGGCTAATATTTACACCCAATACCAGCCAGTTGTAGCTGTTTCATAGCCAACTGAGCTTACTGACAAAACAAACATTAGCTTGCTAATATATGCCCCATTTAGACTGAAGAGTAAAACAGGTTCTATAATATGGGCGATATATCCGACCTGAGACTTTAATAATGCTGTTTAATAATTATGTAAAGTGGGGAGATTTTAAATTACATTTCACAAATATAACAAAAAATTACATAGTACAAAATGTTATGCTAATAATGTCAGACTAAATGACTATAGCACATGTTAGGTTAGCAAAATCAGATATTTCCCACTCATTCTAAACTGCTTATTTCCCCATGTATGTACAAATACAAACATATAAGGTTAGGGTTATGGAAAAAGTACATTTACAAAGGATTGGGAGTTAAGTTTAATAAAGTCTATTGCTACAAATTCTGGACGTTATGTCACAATTTGTGACACTACAGTGGTTTCCTGTTGACAAAGCTAATTGCTTTTGATTTGGCAATGCTATAATTGTTTCCTAGCAACTTATTAACAAATTAATTAACAAATTAATGAACAAAGTCTTTACCAGCCAAGACATCCCTTGAGTTTTACTGGTGCAACCTGCTTTAGTAAATCATTAGTTTAAAACTAGCTTGTTTAAGAGCATAGGAGTGACTTTACACACAAACTTTGTAATGGATTTCTGAATAGCTTGTGCAACCCAACTCAGGTCGTCCTTGAGTGGATGTCTGGAGTGAAAGCCTGCGGTTTCAAAAGAGTGGAACTGAGAACCACTGACTCCAAGGAAAACTTGTAACACTGTTTTGGATGGTGTGTGGGAGGACTGAGGCTTGGTATGGGAATTATGGCAATAAAACAAATCTGCCCAACCTTCCGCACACAGGATCAAGTCTGAAGTAGTACCAAGAGGACAATTGGTGATGCTTTTGTGTCTTGGGTTTCTTCTTGTTTTATAGCCTGTTAAATCCTGCTCTTCATTTTTTGTGTTGCTCAAGACACCGGCCAGCATTGTGCTGGTGTTGTGTGAGTACACTGGAGTTTGTTGAGGGTTGCTAAACAGGGCCCCTTTAACATAGGAAGTCTTTTATGGGGGGAGTAATGCAACACAACCCACAGAAAACTAAAACCACTCTTGCCTTCTCCTTTATCTAGTGACCGCAGCTTCTATGAGTAGAGAGACACATCTCGCCATCAACAAGCCATCCATTGGACAAAATGAGAAAGAAGAGAAGAAGAAGAGATGTTCATGCCCATCAACCCACTGATCCCTCCATCCGTCTATCTAACGACACACCTGGTCAAAAAGAGGAAAACACAAGTCCTCTTTATCTCAGCATGTTTCTGTAGGCAATATCACTGTGTCACTGTCCTCCTACTCATTATCATCAACTACACTTACTGACATATCAAAACTACTACTGGAAGTCATTCTGTTATAAATCTGTTACCTGTAAAGATATTGCAATAGATGATTGTAAAAAAGTGCTGTTTTGTGCATCGTGCGTAAAAACAACAAAAAAAGAAGAGCCATGTATGTTTTTAGCTTTGCATATAGTATTTGTTGTATTTGTTGCATATTGTCCTGCTGAAGGTAGTTATTGTCAGTATGATATGTATCCTCACAAACAAGCAGTACAAACAGAATACATCCAAAACTGACACAAGTCCCAAAGCCATTTAAATATTTACAGTGTGAATATATGAGAGGCTTTTAGTGAATATGTAGTGGCTGTAAAAAAAAAGATAAAGAAAAAGAAGCTGTTCCATGTGTAAATGTAAACCCTTTAAATATACAGTATGTACCTTGTTCATGTTCTGTAAATAGTATATATAGACAAAATGCAGTATATCCTGAGAATAATTTAAATGATCTGTCTCAACTCTATTTCATACTATATCAGTATGATTCTTCTTCCCTATTGCTCCAGAGATATTGACTTTACCAGGTTATTGTAATAGTGAAAGTAAATGTTGGATTGTTGGCCTGTCTGTCTGTGTTGCGTACAGTACAGTTCAGTCGAGCTATTGTAGCTATGGCATCACCAGTGTTAAAAATAAAAACATTCTGCACTTTTAACATGGAAACAACTCAAAAAAAAAAAACAACCTTAAGTACTTATCTCAGCGGTTCATCATGGGAACTTGAGCTTGTGTCTGCTCGTGTGCATGTGTGAGGAACTAAATGGTGCATGTGTCAAGTACGTGTGAGCCTGTGTGAGCGTGTGGTGACAGAATGTGAGCATGCGTGTGTTTAAGTGTGTGTGCATCTGAATCCAGGTTTAGACAGTAAATTGATGGTTAATTTGTGGGGTTTTTTCTCATGCCATGTGTTTAGTGCTTATTGTCCAAAGTTCTTGTTCTGTTCTGACCATTGACAATGTGTGTATGTGTGTGCGTGTGTGTGTAAATATATATCAACATGCAGATGTATTATTGCAATAAAAAGCACAGATGCACATGAAAAAGAAACTTCCAGCTGCTCAAATGGTCTTATTTATCTTCTTTAATGATGGGGTGAATAAATAGATAGAGTACCACAGCATTAGCATAATATAAACATACTCCATTACAAGTCCATTACTTAAGCTACAGTTCACCAGCAAAATGTACTTAAAGTATCAAAAGTGTATATATGTAAAATGTAAATATAATGCAAAATTACCCCTTTCAGAGTCTTATATTATTGAGGATTATATTATTGGAGTATTATTGATGCATTAGCACACAAGCAGCATTGTACTGTAGATGAGGTGGAGCTCCATGTGACTACTTAACATCATGTTGGGTAGTTAAATCTTGCATCACATTTTATAAACTGATCGTTTGTTTTGTATGTAAAAATAAATACAGAAGTCGCATAAAATGAAATATAGTGGACGTATTACGTAGCATAAATATAAATACAACGTACAAATACCATATGCCCAGCTTGGAGCTACAATTAAAAGAGATGAATTAAAACATGATGTGGTGATGCATGGATGATAAATTAAACACTATAGTGAAGTAGTTCCTAACTCTAACATTGTATTGTATTGCATAAAAGGCTTTCCCCCCAAAATTACATTTATTCATCTATTGATATCGTCTCTACTCTGTTCTTCAGGGTTAATGTTTAAGAAGTTTACATACCATTACGAAAGTGTATATACTGTAAGGTACAGAAGGTGATACAACTGAACTTGTACATTTCTACATACTGTATGTGGGAGAAAATGAAGATAAAAAAAATAATAAGAAAATCAATCAATGGGTGTCATTTCCCAAACAGGAATAAAACAATCCACAAAAAACTGAAATGATATCAGATAACTGTAATGAATGTTCTTTAATCAGCATTAACTGAAAAGTAGAAATTAGACATTGGTGATCTTGATGATAGGTTGTCAAACTAGAAGTATGTTCATATTCCAACATAGTTGTTGAAGAGCAGTGTCTGATTTTATATCCAGATCCAGACTATGTGAATTTGGAAGCTTTAGAAGAGTTCATATATTCACAAATATCCTGGGGCATAGTCACGGACAAGGTCCAGATCACAGTGCTCCAATTCTTTCTCCATTGTGCCTCCAAGGTGCCATAATTCATTTTACATTTGTATCTTAGCCGGTTAACACAAAACCCTGCTACAAAAAGCTTGGGGCTATACCTCTCAGTTATTAAGTAGTGCTTGAAAACAGTGCCCGGGGTTATTGTGCTCAGACAGCTCACAGTATGTATCTTGTTCACATTTAACTGGACAATGAACTGTCCATTGCTTTTGCATACGCTTGATCCACCTGAATGATCTTAAACTAATATTTTGGAAGAAGTTTTGAAGAAGATTCACCCTCAGGATAAGTTGTAGTGTGAGTCAATGGCAGATAATCAATAAGTACCCTATGTAACCTTGGCTTCCCAAGTGTATTTTTTTCTCTCTAAAAATTTGCAATAAAGTTTTCTGTTGTTGTTTTTGATAACCTCTTGTTACCCAAAGCAGTTACACAGCAGTCCCCTGGATATGATCTACTACAGCCGGTGGTAAAAAGTAACTAAGTACATTCACACAAGTACTGCACTTAAGTAAAACTTACGGTAAGAGGTACTTACGCCTTATTTAAGTATTTACATTTTGTAATTTCAGACGCAAACTGTACTTTTTCACCGTCATTTTACAGCTGTAGTTACTTTCCTGATAGATTTTACACGCAAAACAATATTGGCTTATAACATATGATGTCTGGTTAAAGATTAAACTATCCAACAGTAAAGAAATATTTTCTGCATAAGGAATATTTTTACTTTTGAAACTTTGACAATGACACAGATGCAAATTTACTTAATTTAAGTAAGACTGTGAATGCTAGACTTTTACTTGTAATGGAATATTGTTTAATTGCTACTTTTACCTGAGTAAGGGATGTGAATACCTCCTCCCAAATTACCCAGCATATGATAAACTCACATCATATGATGCATTTCTATACAGTGAACTACCTAAGATTTACAGTACTACTGCTAGTTTGAAGTTATAGTTGTTTGATGTATCACCACCGCTACAACATTAAAATGCTGCTTAAAGGTTCACTCTGCATAATTTGTGCTGTTACTTTTGATAGTAAGTAGATGTTGACTGCAAGTCCAACTGAATTTAAATTGCATAATTTTTTCAGCTACAGCATACATATCTGTTCTGTGAATCACATACTGTGTTCTCCTTTGAGAAAAAAAATAGAAACCAAAATGAAGAAATTAATTTTTCAAATTTTTTGTATTAATGATGGCACCCCCTATCTTTGCATTATTCATAGGAATATTGTTATACTGTAATATATACCGTAATACCTTCCAGCCACTGAGACAGAAATGGAACAATTCTAATATTTCCCCAAAGACATTTTTTTTCTTCTTTTTAATAGTAAAAAAAAACTATTGATGAACAAACTCAGTGACATTGTTTTTGACTGCAAAAAGGGACGACCAAACTGGACTTTAACGTGCTATGCTTAGACTTTTAGACTTACTTGTTGTGAGATATATACAGTATAGCTAAAGGTATTTTTACACTGACTTAAATATGGAGGAAAAAGAATTCAGATCCATTACTTAATGAAAAGTAGCCCACAGTGTAAAAATACTCAAAATTGACTTTAGTTAATGTACAAAATGGATGCCTGAGGCCTCCAGGCACGTCCAACTGGTAGGAGACCCCGGGGCAGACCCAGAACACGCTGGAGGGACTACATATTTCTTCTGGCCTGGAAACGCTTTGGGATCCCCTAGGAGGAGCTGGAGGGCGTTGCTGGGGTGAAGGAAGGATGGCTGGATAAAGTAAAGTATGTATAAAAGTACAGTACTCCATACAAAGAATGTCCTCTTTTATGTCCTCTTTTATTATTATTATTATGGTCCATGTACGATATTATTGGATTATTATGATTGATTCATTAACATGTAAGCAACCTTTTAATATTGTAGTATATTGATGTGGGGCTACTATGAATATTTTAAATGTTTATAAATGTATAACAATGTGTTATATTTTAGCCTTTAAAACAGTCATGTCTTGTTTCTAAAATTAGTCTACTGTCTACAGCTGCCAGATAAATGTAGGCTAGTGAGTAAAAGTAGGCGTATATTTCTCTCTGGAATGTACGAAATTGTAGCCTACTTAAAATTGCACTTGGTTATTTTCCACCACTGACTGTCACTCTTTGTGCTTTTGGGCGTTGCTGGGGTAAAACGGGTGACATTCCCCTTTAATCCCACAAACTGCCGGGATTATGCAACCATCCCGGCAGGTTTCCTCTCCCGCCGGTAGAGGGCGGTGCGGAGCCTGGTGATGAATCATCCCCGGCGGCAGCAGCACCGCTCCTCCTCCTGACCCGCATTCACCCGTACTGTACAGGCAGGGGGGGAGGACCGAGCATAGAAAGCTAATAGACGCTGTAGAGTTCCCCTGCAGACCGTGGCCATGGCTTTGGCAGTCCCGGACAGACACGGCGCTCCAATAGCGGATTGAAAGGGGGGCTACCCGGAGAGGTTTTGCGCCGTTTGAGACGGTAAAGTAGCTGGACTCGCTTTTATCTCTACGTGTTCTCCTTTTTTTCCCTTTACGTGTTAATCCCGTTGTTCCTTGTTCACGGGGCATTTTGTTGACGGTACAGGAGGTGGTTTTATAGCTGAAGTCGAGCATGGTGAGTGTGTCATATAAAGCGAAATACAGTGAAGGCTGCTGTACGGGAACGGCGGTGCAAGGTGAGTGCTGTCCTCACGTCAACCCGGGCGCTGCGCCGCCTTGTTTACTGTACTCTGCATATAGGTCCACGCACAGAAGCCTGGTCAGTGCTCTCTAACATTACCTCAGTGTGGCATTTGAGAGATGTCAGTTTAACCTGCATGCCATGTGCTTCCTATGTGGCCTTTTCTGTAGTTATGTTGAGCGACCTGGGTCAGGTAGAGATCCAAAGTACACGGTTAATGTTGGAAGTAATCATTGCAATAAGAAACCTGTTAACCTCCTCTGCCCTAAATGGCTGTACAGTCTGGACATAAGAGATGACACCAAAGAGGTAACGTGAAACTACAGATATGTAGTTTCATGTATATATAAAGCGAAATACAGTTTCATATGTATATATATGTGTGTGTGTGTGTGTGTGTGTGTGTATGTATGTATATAGGTGTGTGTGTGGCCCTCCCAGTGTGTGATTTAAGATTTTAAATGCAGCACTTTGTTGTCATTTCTCAGCACTCACATACATTGAAACAAAATTTATCGTCTGCATTTGACCCATCCTATACATTAGGGGCAGGGGGCAGCCGCAGTGGGCGCCCGGGGACCAACTCCAGTTCTTTTTGCCAGTGCCAGTGGTCAGGGGCACTGGCAGGAGTATTAACCCTAACATGCATGTGTTTGATGGTGGGAGGAAAGCCACGCAAACACGGGGACAACATGCAAACTCCACACAGAAAGGACCTGGGACGGCCAGGGTTCGACCCACAGTGCTAACCACTGAGCCCATTTACTGCCCAAGTCACTTTTCACATTCCTTTGCCATGACATATCCAAGTAGGTCAGTGTGTGCAAAAGTGTGCCAAAGTATGTTTGAAATGCTCCTGGAGCCTGTACACTTGATATGAATCATGCATGTGTTACAGAGAATGAAATATAAAATGTGGTTCCCTGACTATAGTGGCTCCTGCGGGTAGAGGCGTGGTCTAGATATGTGTGAGCTCATGTGTTGAGTTACACATGATATCTTTGCATTGTGTTTGTGTGTGTGTGATTGCTTTTATTCCAGGATGAGGGAAGCATTGTTGTGGTTTCATTTGTGGACTGATCAGATGTGATTCTGTGACTTAGCCGTAGTTTAAAACACCCGGGATTAGAGCTGGCACTGCAGGTGACTAGGAGGAATGAATGTGAGTGTTCTTTGAGTGTTCACACAAAATGTCTACAGAGCACGGTGATACTAAAGGTTCCTCTGCGTCACAGCGTGCAGCATGCATGGCGTCACGCTGTGAGCGTACATTATAATGCTCCCCAGCTGGAAGTGCCGGGACATTTTTGATATTTTTGGTTTGTTGTTTGTCTATTTGACTGAAATCTTCAAAACTAGTCAAGAAATCCAACATGCGTATGACATTTTCAAATGGAAAACACCAGTACAAGCTACTAAACTTGGGGGTGAAATATGAATGAACATGGAGGCAAAAATAAGAGTGCAGAAGCCAGGCATACATAAAATTACACAGGAAGCACTCTCACATTGTTTATAAGAGTTTCCCCCAGTAACCCAGTTACCATTTAGCTGGTGGTTTTTATTAGTTTTCAGCAACCTTTTCAAAGATTTATTGGTCTTTAAGAGTCTTTCCTTTAGACTTGTTTTCTTGGAAGAGAGGAAATTTGTCTATTATTTTTTAAAACAACTTTACAAGCAATGACACAATACCAATGTCCTCAGATAAACTGCAACTCCTCTTATAGAAATCACAATGAAAATGCTACTGGAATGGATCATAAACTAAAGAAAGTACATGTTAGAAATACTCTATGTATATATGTTTGTATACATACAAAGCAATAATCTGTGCTTTGTATGCCAGCAGCCAGACGTGACCTCTTTTGACATACATCCCTAACACCCCCCTCTGTTCCCATAGCTTGTTGCTGCAAGGCAGTGTCCTCGTTTTCTGAGGTTAAGGCTTAAGGTATAGTGAGTGGTGGATGAAGAGGAGGAAGGGGGAGGGGGGAGGGGAAACAGGAAAGAAAACCAGTCTCTCCCCCCGCTGCCTGCCTCAGTCTGAGAGAAATCACTTACATAACAGGGCTGTGGAGGCAGCCGCTGCCCGGGTCCCCTTAGGTCCCATGGCCTGCTCATGTCACAGAGGTGTGGACAGAGAGGGGGAGGGGCTTAGAGTGATCAGTCCAACCAATTTAGAAAAATACTGAGTTTGTACCCTAATGTCATTTCATGTAACCCACACAGTTATCTACCTGTTTACCTTTTGTACAGTAAGTGAGGGATGGATTCATTAAGGATAACTGAGCTTTTATAGATGCTAACATGTCAGAAAGCATTCTGACTTTCTAATATGTGATATTTGGGTACACCAACTAAGAATGTTTTTCGTTACTGATTAATGTATGGTCTTCTATGAATGTTTTAGTGTCACACAAAAAAGAAACAAATGTGACAAATGACCATCCAAGTTACCAGAGCCCAAAGTGACATGTCTCCACAAATGTCCAAAACCCCAAATGTTCTTTAATTTACAATGATATAAAACTGAGCTGTAATGTTTGAGAGGCTGGAAACAGTAAATGTTTGGCACTTTAGCTTGATAGATGTCTTAATTAGTTAATCAATTGTCAAAATTGTTGCTAACTATTGAATCTGAAGGGCTGCAATTAATCATTGATTAATATGCTGATTTTTTCACCCAATAATCAATTAATTGTTTGGTCCATAAAATGTCCAAAAATAGCAAAAAATGCCCATCACAGTTTCTCAGCGCCCAATTCAACTTTTTTTGACCAACCAATAGACCCAAAACCCAAAGATATTCATTCATATTCAGTTCACTGTCATAAATGAGTAAAAAAAACAGCAAATATTACAGAAATTTGTTACTGTTAAACGATTAATTTTTTCACCACTACATCAAAGTTTTGTTTTACAAATGAAAGCAGCACTGCAGTATATATGGTGTAGCATTTCTACCAGCCTGTCTTCACAAGAAAAACAGTATAGGTCTAAAATTCAGGTTGGCAAAAATGACCTATAGTGGCTGTAGCAATTATAACCCGGGGAAGTGACGCAGTTCAGGTGATGTCAATATAAGGTGACTTGATAAGATGATTTTGCTGTGTTAGGAGGAGGCAGGTTGGGTGGATGGCGAGATAGATAGTGGACTTAGCTGCAGGAGACTACTGTTGACGTGGTTTTTACTGTTGCCATGATGATGAAGGTTGTGTAACTTTAAGGAAGTATAAACCATTTTTCAAGTGATTTTAACCCAAACCCTGATCTTTCTCTAACCCTAACCAAGTGGTTTTTATTCCTAAACATAACCGGACCTTAACCACAGCGTTATCAACCCATAAAACATAATTATTTTTTAACAGTGATTTGTAATGGTTTGGAAAGCCGGAGTGCATTACTATGGCCGCTAGATGGTGTAAAAGTAACTATAGGTCATTTTTGCCAACCTGCATTTTAGACCTATACTGTAATTTTTTTTATGAGTCTCTGTTGTTTCTACTGTATGTATGGCTGCAATATAAGGGAGGAGGGGATGAAAATAAATAAAACTGGATTGTTACCCTGATTATTGCAGATTGACGGCTGTGGCAAAGACTTCACCCTGCAGTCTGTCTCAAGAGTTCTCAGTTATTTTGGCTGATTAGACCACTGCTCAGGTTGAAGGTGATTGGAGATATGCTGGGGATTACTTCAGGTCACAGGACTGCATGTACTAATAAGTATGATAAAGGTGTTGATTGTCCAGGTGCAACAAAGCTATTAGGAGAGTCCTGGGGATGTCAGTCAAACACAGTCTGTAGACTTTCACACAGTCCTTAAAAAATAGGTCTAAATAAAAATAAGTCGGTAGCAGAGAACTTTCTTTTGTACTCTGTTGGCGATGACAAGTGATGCCGGTGGTAATTTGTGGTTGGCCCAGTAAATCTGCCCCAGTGTGTCCATGTCATCGACAGTAAGCCAATTAATACAATACTCCTGTCCACTGTGAGCTACACAAGAAAACCAGCCAAAAATATAACAAAACATGGAAATGGTTCTTTAAATGTGAGGTACATTGTAAATAGCATTTAAAGTTCTAACGCCTTAATGAGGTTTAACGGGTTTCTCTATATTAGTTAGGTTTATATACTTAAGCCTGAAGCTCGGGAGGCACAGTGGTGCAGGCATTAAGCACTGTTGCCTCACATGTCCTTGGTTGAAGCCCTCTTGTTTGCATCTTCTTCCTGTGCCTGACATGTGGGTTAGATTAACTTTTTGCTTCACCCCACGAGCTGGCGAGCTTCCCATTCACGCACGTCACATCTCTGGTTTACAATGAAAATCATGATACCTCTCAAAATTCTTAGTAATTAGTCTCTGATTTCACACAATGGAAGACAAACGAATCTCATTTCTTGTCGGCGACCGTTGATTTTGTCGGCTGAAAGGTCAACTTTTGCTATCTGATTTTATGGCTGTGACTAGGTTGCTACCATTAGCTAACATTAGCTCCATCTGGTTTGAAAATGCTGTTTCAAGCTAACTCGTTTTAAAACAAGAACCCTGTAAAGAGGTCTTCAATATGTGCTTGATGGCTACGTTCATGATATTGTGCTAAAAGTCAGCAGAAGATGCGGAAATAAAGAAACAGCATTGTTCTTTTATTGCCATGTAGAGCTAGTTAATTATAAGTATGATGAGGAAAAAATTTAAATTACACTTTATTCTAACATAACACCTGCTTAGCTTAGATATATTTTTTATATATGTGTGTGTGTGTGTGTGTGTGTGTGTATATATATGTATACATATTGGACAAGCAAAGAATAGGTACAAGGCACAAAGTATGAAATGCTCCTTGGCCTTGGAGGTAATGCTGGGTTTGGTTATTGTTACTGTAGGGCTGCAACTAATGATTATTTTCATTATCGATTAATCTGTCAATTATTTTCTCAATCAATTAGTTGTTTGGTCTATAAAATGTCAAAAAATGGTGGAAATGTCGATCACTGTTTCCCAAAGCTTGTTTTGTCCCAACCAACAGTCCACAACCCAAATATATTTAGTTTACTGTCATAGAGGAATAAAGAAATCAGAAAATATTCACATTTGAGAAGCTGAAATCAGAGAATGTTTCCTCTTAAAAAAATGACTCAAAACAATTAATAGATTATTAAAATAATTGGCGTTTGATTTAATAGTTGGCAGCTATCGATTAATCCACTAATCGTTGCAGCTCTATGTTACTGTAAGTACACTAGTTAGCCAGACATGCTAATGTTTGCAGCTTATTTAACAGCGAACAAACGCACTAATGCACAACCCCCCCCCCCCAAACACCACCATTCAAACTCCTTCTATGGAATGTCACTTTTTCTAGAACTCCATACACATGGCTTCAGCATGTGGAGGAATCAAAGCTTGTCTAGTTTACGCTTCTCTACTTGTGCTACTGTTATGTTGGAGCATGGCACAGATTCATTGGTTTTATACAGAGCCAGATGAATCGGCTGGCCTATTGGAGCTTATCTTATTGCAGATATATCGGTATCACTGCATGTGTCGTCCAATAGGTTTTTAGAAATTGCAGTTTACAAAGGCCAGATATATGTTTGAGGTAAAACAGTGCCTCTATTACATTCTGTAGTTTGTCCACCAAAGAGCACTGACAAGTTTACCAAGAATAATTGTTTACATTAAAAAAAGTTTTGACACTTTTTAACACTTAATGATCTCACTTGAAATCCAGTATTCAGGCTCCAGTAAATACAAAGTAATTACTAAAAAACAAGTTGTGTTTTTTTTTTTTTTTTTGCTATTGGTACCATTCCACTCTCGGTCAGTTTGTCTAATGTTGATGTCATTAAAGTCGCTGCACACCCATAGCACACCCACACAGGTGGTTTCACTTATATTGGCTGATTAGAGATCTTCTCAGGGCTTTGTGGACATGCATGTACAGTCTGTACTTGATTGACGTCGCCCACACTCTCCTGTTACCACAGTTGCACCTGTTGGCATATGATAGATTAAGGCCTTTAACCTCTTAAGCCCGAGAGCCTCTGGCGGTGGGGGCAGGGCTGCCCTTGTGTAAGAAAATGCGTCACAGAGCATTTAAACACAGGAGAACATAGTCCCACGTCATACCGTTTTGTTCAGAAGAAGCTTGGATAGTAAGCTAGCACAACCATTTCTCCCTAAACAAAACACAAGTCAAACACCAAGCGTGTAACAAAAAGCATCGTCTGTCTGAACGCAGTGCATGTGCTCAGTCACGGCGCTCCTGATATCTTTCATTTCACGTTATCCACACAAATGACACATCGAATGAATCCTGAGATTTCACAGATTCCAGCAGTGTAACAAAAACAAAACTCACTGAAAAAAACAAACTTCTATTTTTACACTTACAACTACAAATTGTGTCTTACCTTTGCTGTTTTTGTAATCAAAAGTTGTGTCTGACCACCAAAACCACTAGTAATGGCTACTCCAATGTCTCTGGGTCATTTTGAGTTAAATACAGCCTTTCTGTATCCACTTTCACAGTAAGGAGGACAGACTGAAGACGGGCCACCTCCAAGCCTTCGATGCGAACACACGGTCTATGTCTCCATCTCGTAGTTGAATCGTGGTACTGACACAGATTTAGTCAAAAGCAATTGATAGCGGAGTTTGTGAGCTTTGATTAGAGGCCTGAACTGACCAAATCGACCAATGGGTTCCCGAGATATTGATGCCTTTTGCTCAGGTTAGCTGAGATCATTACTTAGATTACATTAGAATTACATCACATTTAATGTAATTACAAATAGCTAATTTGGAAATTTTTCTCCACTAAACCCTCTCTAACTTTGCTCTGCTTCACTTTATTAGCATCATTCTTGGCACAGGTAATGTTCAGATGTTGTTTTATGGTTTGCTAGAGGTTTTGGGCTGCAACTGCATAATTTCAAAGGGGATATTTACTATAATACTGTAGTTTTTTTAGGTGGAAATGAAATCTTTCATTAATGCTGTGTTCCATCTTCATTTACTCTGACCCAGTAACATCTATACTGATGCTTACACCTCTGCAGAAATCTCATAAGTGTTACCTTTATTATGTTATAAAAATATTCATATAAACCTTGTAGTTGCAGAGATATACTGTCATTTTGAGTATGCCATTTTCAAGCAGGGGCCTGCTCAAGACTGAAGATAATAAGTTATCTTAGTTATAAATGTTGATGTTGTGTAAGTACTTTGGCTGGTCTTACTTTTATTAGTTGATTACTTGATTAGTGGGTCAAAGAAAATTATTCAACATAAAAATGTATATTCCTCTAACAGACAAGATTAATTGCTCAGTGTATTTGCTGTTTTTCTTATATCATTCTAAACTGAATATCTGGGTTTCAGACTGTTTGTTGGACAATACAAGACATTTGAAGATGTCAAGCTTGGCTGTGGAAAATTATAACTGACAATTTCCCCTATTCTCTGACATTTTATAGCCTAAACAATCCATTTAGTGGAAAATGATTGACAGATTAACCACTCGTGAAAATAAATCTTAGTTGTAGCAGTAAGTGAGAAGGAAGGAGGGCAGAAAAGAATTGGATGGAAAAGAAATAAACAGTGCAGAGCCTAGAATGGTTGCAAGGAGTGTTAGAAAGAAAATTGTGCATACTGCACACAATGCTTGACTGACTACAATATAAAACAGGCTCTAACAGACACATACAGGCTATTATAGAAGAGCCTTGGGGCACCTCCTTGGTACTAGTTTCTTTGGAATGTTCTGTTCTTTTCTGTTAAGACTGGAAGATCTTTATTCAATACAGCCTCCTCTATTCAATTAGTGTGAAACACAAAATCTAGACATGCATCTTCCACACAGAAAATTAAACATCAGTCAGCCAAAGCCAATTCTCCCTCCATCTGAGAGGAAATTACTTATAAAGAAGGTCTTAAATGGGTTGAGAATCACCAGAAATCTCCTGATATGTAGTGCCCTAGTTGAGTCTGCGTCTTAATGTTTTCAGATGTTGTGTTACTGTTTTGACTTAACACATTAAGTCCAGATGCAGCATTTGCGAGTATATACCTTTAAGACCAGGTGCAACGTTTTCAAGACTCATGACCGATGAAATGCAATGTGATTTGCTGAAATACATGTGGGGAAGGCGAAATGCATTATGGGATGCATTTTTTTGTTTGTTTGTTTGTTTGTTTTCAGAGCTCTTAGCCCATCTTACCCTCAGGTTTTAGGAGGTTGTTTTCGACCAATGCCTTAGGTATTAGAATGTTTTTTTAGAGGGCCTTGGGTCATAATGGGTAAAGGAATATGTTACCCAAAACATGACTTATGACTGAGCAGGACAAATGAGCAATAGGAGTCAGGCATGCAAAGAGTTTGTGGAAGCGGTTGTTAAGCAGCGTTTTAGTACAAATGCATGGGTGTGGGGACATACTGAATGAAAGAAGGGATGCCACAGCAGTGGCTTAAACATAGTCCCTAATTATTAAGATTCAATGGCTTTACTAGGAACTGCAAAAATAAGTGCTTAACTGCCATTCCTCTATTGAAGATACAAATGGAACAATTTCTCCTTGAGGCAGGAGGTAAATTGTTTGTCCTGCCTTAGAGGCTTGTATTGGTAGGATTTTTACATGCAAGTTGTGTCCTCAGGTATCTTTGAAAGCTTCAGCACAGTTGATCTGTAAACGCTTTCTGAAAGGATCTTCTGTTTCCCATATTTTAGGTTTGATATTATTTTTATCAGCCGTGCTAGTGACATGGCTCCAGAAATGGCAGTGTTGGTCAGTCAGTCCATCACTTTGGTCCAGACTGAAATATCCCAACAGCTATGGGATGGATTGCAATGATATTTTCTACAGACATTCATGTTCCCCAGAGGACGAATCCAAGTGATTTTTTTTGAGCTGCAACAGTCTTGAGTTGGCTCACGTTTTAGCCAACAGTTGCCTACATTAGCATTTATTTGGAGTCATGTTTCTGTCCACCTAAAGTCCAATATTTAGTTTTTTTAAGCTCTGTTTTGGTCTACACCAAGTCCTGAATGAATGTTGCTAATTGGCTGCTAAATGCTCCACTATGTTCACCAGCTATTTGCTAACTTGGGATGAGACTGAACCAAACAGTATCGTTGTGGGCCGCAAAGTCAAAACAATGAGCTGAGAGCCTGAAATGCTCCGTAGAGCTGAGACAAACTGCAGTCAGGTGATAATTCTTTGTGGGTACGTCACTTTGAGCTATTGTTTTCACATTACAAGTAGTCAATTCATTTATTGTTATTAAAAATACTCATAAGTCCTGCTTTCTTTCTGTTATTAAGACTGCTCTCTTCGACAGTGCAGTCTTTTATTTTATTTGTTGCAACCAACCACTGCACTCCAGAGTTTTCAGTGCTAACACAGATGAACCAGCGGGGTGCTAAACTTTACACTTGTTTGTTCATGTGTCACACCCGATATCTCACACACTCCTGATCAAATGATTTCAAACCTCGGGGTAATGATGCATCTCATCAATGTGTTTCCACACTTTCAAATTACAATGATTTTCCCATAGAGGGGCATTACGTCCTTTATTTGTTCATCCACTTGTCACATGTTGCATCACAGACATCGCTGATCAGATTTTGATTAAATGAATCTCACTTTTGCATCCCACTATTCTTCAAATGACTCTGATTGGCTCATAGGGGAGACTGCCTTATCCCTGAGTGGCAGCATGTTTGCCATAACTGTGTTCGCTGTGGTGGTCTCTGTCCTCTCTCTGTTTTTTCGTCTCTCCATCTCTGGCTCTGTTGCTGCACAGTCTGTCTCTCTCCTTCTCTAGCATCTCACAAGGGGCTTGTATTGTTTTAGGGGATAAGAGGAAAAGCAAAAAGCCCCTGCTTTAGTGGGATGTGAGAGAGACTTTATAGCAAGCTCTGGCCCCTCCAGGGAGGATTCTTGCGCACATGGATACTTAAATGTTCTCCCAGAGTAGACACAGATCCATTTATCTACATACACACACATGCACTTTGTCCTAGGGAGAAAGGAACCAAGACCGGTGTAGGGAGTGGCCACAACAGGAAGTGGTCCAAGGATTACATTAAAAGGACGGACTCCCTGCTCAGAATGAACTTCTGCAGAGAGGTTGAGGCCTTTACTCCTCCCCTCAGGGGATTTCAGCAATCTTGTACAGTAAAGCTCATGCAGTGACTTTTGAGAGAATATTTTGATGGCGTCTTGCTGTTGTCAACGTCTGAGAGAGATGGGGAAGATGGGAGAGAGAGAAAGAGACCGTGCAGGGAATTGTGAGTGAGATTAAGATAGAAGGAGACTGGAATAAGGGAGGCAGAGTGCTGTAAAGGTCATGTTCCAGACGTGGAGCCACAACGCTGGAAGCATTTGGCGTTGTCCCCTCTACTCCTGTAAGCCCCCACCAGAGAGGAATTACACTGATCAGGGTCTAGTGGATTTCATCAGTTTCACATTAGCAGTGCTGGCATTTTTTTCCTTGGTTTTCTTTCTTTTCAGATAACCTCAGAACATTGAGATGAGAGCCTGTAAAGGACCTAATATAACAAGCTGCTAGCACTACCAGTGTAACAGTACACAAAATCCACAGTTTGGTTCGTACTTTTGTCTTAGTGTCACGTTTGGTACATTTTCAGCACAGCAGGGAAGATAAAAATAATGCCAAATATAATGTTGAAGGACCATCATAGTGGTGTTCTAGCCCTGTAAAGCCGGGTTCAGACTACAGGAGTTTTAAGCTGCTTTGGGCCCTTCTGACAATGGCAGGAGAAATCTGGTGTGGGACCTTGGTCGGTACCGATGTTCGGGCCAGATTATCTTTTAATGTGAGGGGTTTACAGATCCAATCTTAAACCTCCAGAACTGCTTGCAGACTCACCAGGCTGCCCGATGACATGACGAGTTAAAATCTGGATGATTACATCACTACTTTCCAAGAGGGACCACATTAGCCAATGAGAGAGAGACAAGTCTACAAGTAGACAGAAGTGAATGAGAAGACTTTTGAAATGGTGACCGAGAAGAAACAACAAGCTGTCGTACAGGTGCATAGGACAGCTGAGATGGAGGAAAGGCTAGTTGATATGTGGCAAGAACACGACTGCCTATATAACATGTCTTCCAAGACATATAACCGTATGGACAAAGAGAAGAGCTTTACTAAAGCAAGTTGTTGCACCATGTTATGCTTGAGATTAGAAAGAAGAACATCTGTGAAGTTTATCCTTATGTGCATATTACAACCTGATTTCAAAATTGGTTACTTTTAATACTCCTGTAGTCTGAGCCCAGCGTAAGAGACAAATTGGTGTGATGCTTTGCAAATGGATTAGTATGTTTGATTGTGTTTTCAAAGACTTCAGGTCGCCACACAGTTTTCGACCATTCCACTGTATGTCCAGCATCACTGTAATTTACAAGGGAACCAAAACACCCCCAAATTAAAAAATCTAAATGATATTTCTAGCTTTGGTTTCTCATTTGTGTTCATCATAAGAGCTATACAGGAGCTAACCTGTTTAGCATGGTCTGGCTAGCAGAAAACAACTGTCTGAATTTACAATGTTGTGCCTAGACCTAATTAGACAGTGGCTAATTAAACAGAAATTATTTTGTATTGTGTACTGAACAGTAAGTCCTGTACTGAACAGCTGAGGATGAATAAACATACCATTACACATCTAGCTAGCAGCCCTGGCTTTTTTGATTTCTTGATCTTACATTAGGGGTGCAACTAAAAGTTATTTTTGTCATCAAGTTGATTTATCTGATGATTATTTTTTGATTCATTGATTGCCCATTTACAGTAGCTTGTGTAGTATGTAAAATGACAGTAAGTAGTGAAAATTGTCAAGACCTGATGTCTTTAGATTGCTTGTTTTGTTCAAACAACAGCCAAAAGCTCCAAAGATATTCAGTATAAAACAGCAATAGAAAAACAGCAAATCCTCACATTGCAGAATCTGGAATCAGCAAATGTTTTTGAAAAAAGACTTCCATGACTCATTCAGGTTTATTTCAATTTGGATGTTATTTTTGTAGGTTCAGCCATTGCTTCTATAGAGGTAATTGCTGAGTTCTCAGAACGAGATCACACAGGTTAATTGTAAGGAAACAAAGACCAACGGAGAAATTATTACCCAAAACTGTCTGTTGTAAACATCTATTACAGTTTACTTCCTGGTTCAACTTTGACCTACTGTACTTGCCATAGTTGTGGGCGCACAGTGTTGTTGTTTGTGATAGGGGATTATTATCGACATAAAAAAAAGAAAATGACATAAATAAGACCCAAGTTGAGAAAAAAGAAAATGATTGTATAAATTATTACTTCTTCATCAAAATTGTTGTTGATTTCAGAGGCGCAAGTTATTGTTTAGCTTTTATTGTTTCTACAAGATGTCAAAAAATAGTAAAAATGTCACCATGTCGCATCATAACTACTCAGAGCCAAAGGTGACGTCTTGTCTTGTCTGATAAACTGTCTAAAATCTAAAAATATTCAATTAATGATGGAAGCAGGGGATGTTTGGAATGTTGAAATGCTGTAAATGACTGTCTGATTGTCTGATTACTTTGTTAACTAGCCTAATTAATCAACCGATCATTTCAGCACTTATATTATTGTCTACCTAGAAACTCATCTGTCCATCCATTCTTGTATCTTTTTTTCTGATTTTCTGTCATTTGTTTTACAGGAAAAGGTGTTATGTAGTATTTTGAATACTTTTTTTTAACAGTCCAGAAGAAAGTGCAGTCTGATAAAAAATAAATGTGAGGGGAGGAAATTGCAGCAAGGTAATGACATGTATTTGGGAGTATCAGTAGTTGGGCAGGACTCTCTGTAGGAGTTAAATTGAGTTGAAACAACACATTGGCTGACAGTGAAGATCAGCTGTGGGTTAACATGATGTTTGTTTAGTCATTTAGTTGTTTTTTTTAGTTATGGTGCGGGATTTTCCACAGGCCAGTGGCTTGTCACGTATAGGCTACATCATTAACACCCACCCTTTCACTAGTTAGTAGATTAAAGTGCATTCTCAGTTTTCATTAAGCTCACTGGGTGAAAGTGGGCAGCGGATATTCAAGGGGAGGACTGAGGAAAAGGTCTTAAAGCGGCTGATTTGAGTTGAAGTTGGGAAATTCTCGCTGATATCAGAGCCATGTGATTTGACTCAAAATTATTTATAGCTGAAAGAGTTTAAGATTTGAGTTTAAGACTCAGAGCTGCTGAGTCTCAGATTTAAATAGGTTTCACCTCTGAACTTGATCATTAACTGAATGCTATGAGAACACATTTTGACTTAGTCTTTTCTTTTATACATTTTGTTGCTGCTTACGCTAATATTAGCTTCTCAGACTGACTGGACGAGCTGCTTCACAACCCCAAATCCTTGAGTTAATGGTTCAGAGCTTTTTAGGTGATAGGTTTAAAACAATGTGATGTACATTAAACTTTAATTGGGAGTTTCAGACAACACTGTAGCCAGCTGTCTGTCATTAAGGCTTCTCAACTAACGGCTAGACTACGTCCACATGAAGCTGGCTGAATTCTAAAATGCTGTTTTCCTGAAAAAGCTACGAACAACACTTGCTTGAAGCCGTCCACCATTGTTGTTATTGTTGTGTTTCTTCTTCGTCCTCTACCAATGGAATGCCGTGCTAACTGCCACCATCTGTTTTGACACCACTATGACAGCATTTCTACAAAGCTCCATTTTTCCTGTAAACACCACAACGCCAATCCGGCGTTTTCACGTTAAAACACTCTGGAGGCCGTTTTCAAAAAGTTCCATTTTCGGGGGAGAAAAACACAGTTTTAGTCTGGATGGAGGGCCAAAACGGAGAGAAAAAGATGTGTTTGTGAACTTAGCTGGCTTAGTGTGAAGAAACTCATCACTCTCTCTTGGTAATTATGTAAATTATTGGGATTTGAAAAACTTGCACTCTTTTAAATAGTGATTTTGAAATAGAACATTTATTCAAACCATTTACAATCTTATACATTATAAGCTAAAAATGTGTTTTGATCATTCATTTGAAAGTTGAAAGGAATCAGGAATCTTCATTTCAGTAACACATAACTCCTCTGGAGCACAGCACACTTTGTGGCAAGTTTGTGGCATAGAACAGTGGTTTCCACCTTTTTTGGCTTATGAACCTTTTAAACAAAGCAGTCAGGGCACCCTGGTAGCCTGCTGGTTAGAACACATGACATATAACTGCAGCGTCCATGGTTCAATTCCAGTCACAGGCATTTCATAACCCTCTCTCTCTCATTTCCTGTCGCCCTCTGCGTTTTCAACTATCAAATAAAAGCAAAAATGACAAAAAATTATTTTAAAAAAACCCAATAAAAACAAAGCAATGTGTACTTGTGATAGTCCCACGCCCACTACTGGTTGCATGCCATTGTCTTGTGGCGACCAGTTCAACCAAAGACTGATTTTTCCCCCCTTGTTGTAAAAGTTTATATTTCAACCTAAAATTATGCAGTAATTCACTCACACACACACACACACACACACACACACACACACACACACAAACTGAGTCTGAAAAATGAACATAGGACAATGTTCAACAGCAAAAAATGAATGTTCAAAAATGAACATCAGCAGAATGTGGTTTGTTTCTGCTGTCATATCCTGTTCATAATGTAACCACTCAGTTTTAACTTGGGGCCCAGTTTCTTTATTTACAGTCTATCAATCAGTCCTGTGACTTTTCACAAAAGGAAACAAATATAAAATAATTACATAACATACAAGACAACATTACATCTGCTTTTTTTAAATGACTGGAACCTCTATTTTCTCCGTTTGTCTGTTTTTCAGTTTAAACTAATTTGGCCTCATTTACCAAACAGACTACTTTTTGTCATATTTTTTTCCAGAATTTCCAGACTGGCAGAGGAACTGAACATCTATTCAAACGAAGGCTCTGTCATCTGACGCTTGTGTCAAAGAAGAAAACTGGCCTTCCAGGTTGGTTCTCCTCTGTTCATTTTCATAGCTGACTCCACTCGACAAACCAAAATGATTAATGCTCTGCTAGTGTGAGTCACCTGCACTGCTGCCCTGATGATTTCTAATTTAAGTCACTCGTATTTTGTATGTCACAATTTACAAGAATACAGTGTTTTCCTACAACTTTTTCAATCTTAGCAGTGTTTAAAAGTTTATTTAAATGATTTATACAATCATGAAATACCTAAACCATGCTACATAATATAAAGTGAAGTTGAATAAAAATTATTTACAAAAGGTGCAACGCTTGGCTTTTGTGGCTGCTAAACCTACACAAACAAGGCAAAGAGAAACTGTGTAATTCACAAAGCACCCACAAAAGACGAAATGCACCTCTAACTACGCTGCCAAGCAAATAGCGTCTTTGCCCGTATTTAAATTAAGTAATATGCATACATTTGGTCCAAAATTGGCCCCTTTCTATTCAAATGCAATTCACAAAGACCACAATAATACTAATAACCACATGCGGTTGGAGTAAAATTATTAGCGTCAGAGAGTTGGTGGTACCTGAAGCGCATTTCCTCAATGCTATTTAAGGCTGTTCTTGAGGTGGAGCTCTGCCCATTTGAGAAGCTTGTGAGGCATTGAATGATATTTTTTCCTCTTCAAATCATGCCATCTTTTTCAGTTTTGAGCAATGCCTCTGCACATCGTTGGTCAGGACTTGGTAGCTCGCAGTCTGAAAATGTAAATTTTGTCTTTCTCTCTGCTGTTGTCCTGCCTACTGTGTTTATTGCCTGCCTACGTTTATACTTTGCCACATGGATAATTGCAATCAGATGAAAAACAAGGGCAAATTGCACTCAGCTGCAAAACTATATGGGCATCTTTACGCTGTAATACGATTAGCGCAATATCTTTTGTGAATGGGACCTTGGGACGGGGCAGGTAGTGGTTGCAAGTGATGCGCAATTCGTGGCGCTATCAGCACACCATGTGAATCTGTCCCAAAGTGAAAGTACAGTCACCCACACATGTCTGTACACATACAAAAATAAAATGATGTCATTATGTACCTTGTGCACATCTATCCCACAGTCTGCTGTAAGAATGGTTATGTCAGGCAGAAGTGAAATCAGCGTTTTATGAGTCAGTGAGATAATTGCGTCCCGCCTGCAGAGCAAAAGAGAAAAGAACAAGAGGGGTGTTCTTCTCAGCCAGCAGACAGGAGAAGCCTTCTGGCATTTTGCTTAAAAAAAGTCTTAGATATATCTTTTTACTTAGATACTGACATGCTCTGACAGGAGCTTTGCAAGCATTTCGAAAAGTTTTGAGAAATCTGTCAATTTATTTATTGTAGCATAAATAACTTACTCATGCTAACTTGTTTTTGCAGTATGATGACACTGCTGCCTTGAATAACCACAGGCCTGTACTACGAAGCAGGTTCAACTTAGTCCGGCTCTCTTTGGGTGAGCTGGCTTCACTGAGCCTAACATTGGCTGTCCAGATAACCAGTACTACAAAGCTGGCTATTAGCTAGGCGGGGTTATTAATTACAAGCGACATCATCAGGACCATGAATGAAGTACTTCATATATGAAAAACTTCTGTTTTAGGGACAGCAAAAAGTCATATTCACTGAAACAACAGCCTGTAATCATACAACAGAATAAGAAGGTGAAGAAATAAATATTAAAAGTAGAATAAGGCTTAAATACATGTGGGTATTATTATATATGACTTAAGTATAGAGTGAGTATTTTTTGCTATTCAGTCGGATGATTAAGAAACCATTCTGAATACGTCATGCACATAAAAAAAACACTTAAAAGTAATGCCAGACTGTTTCTGCTACTGAAGCAAAGAGTGGAAAAGTAGTTAATGACTGGTGAAGTCTGTCTGACTGAAATGTTGCATTTATAATCATGGGAGCCAATTAACAGGATGTGGATTATTTTTCTAATAAACGTCAATCTTTTGTTTTTATTTCCAGTTATCATCACACAGTTGTCTCATGTTATTCTGAGCTGCAGTGATGGACTCAATCATCCACACTGTCAGCTATAAAATAAACTTTGCATGATTAAAATGCAGCTAAAATCATCATTATGTGTTTAGTGTCGTAAACGAGTGGAAATATAAAGCCTGGAACAATAAAAGGTTTCTACTGACCTATAAAAATATATATTGCTCTTTTTTACTTGTCACTTTATTGTAAACTCAGGACTTTTGTTCATGTTGGGATCCTGTAGGAATGATGACTCTTTTTTTCCAGTGATCTGATTGGTCAGGTTGTTGATCTTCTGAAGTTAACCTGCTCCGGATCAGGTTAGCAGTTCAGCATAAGTTGCCATGGTAATGTATCCTAGTTAAAAATTAGCCAGCTTTGTGATACCGGGAAACCTGAGTTAAGCCCAAAAATAGCTGGCTAACCTACTAATCTGGCTTCGTGGTACAGGCCCCTGGTCTAATTGGCCTATGGATGCATTTCAAATAAGAGGCCATTATTTTACATCTAAATGACTCTGCAAGTGAATCACCACTTTAAATGAAGTGGTGATTTTTTTAATATCAGCAGTCTTGATCTAACATGTCTTGACTGTTAAATGTCACATTTCCAAGTCTTCCTGCATGCAGTAAAGTTGTAGAAGTAGTAGTGTAATAGAAAATGTTAGTTAACAGTAAACTTCACCAAAAATTAAACAGAAACATAAATATAGAAAAATATATTGAATAAAGAAAAATGCTGGTCAAGTAAATTTAAAACTGTAGCCTACAAAACATGTATTTCACAATCATCCTTTCATTGCCTTGTATTTATTATACATTAGAATCAAAATAATTTTACAATTGCTCAATGTCTTTAAATTAGCAATGCAGTGCAAGAAGTGTGTGAATGTGTGTGTTGACTGTAAAGTGGTACGTCCCTCGCTGTTGGAGAAATTTGCAGACAATGGATAATGGTCGCATGAGGAAAGCAATGCAAAGATCAGTACAGTCACTGATCTGATGCCACATGACAGATGTATTGTGACATTTGGAAGGATGTAATGTGATATGATGTTATGTTTATGTCTCCCACACCCCAAATTATTTTCACACTTGTGAGTTCCCTTGAAGCTATTTTACAACACATATACCATAACTCCTTCATGGCTGTGTTCACATTGTCCTAATTTCCTCACATGCAACGCAGATATGAATCAGTGTGCTGCACCACATGGCGTGCCAGTTACATTTGGAGTATTGAAATCAGAATTCGTCAATGTTGCCATGATAATAAGTAAAATTAAGTTAACCCAACTTTTTATAGTACTGTAATATCAAGGCTCCCAGCAGGCGAGCTGTGCAAATGTCAGCTATGGTTTATGCAGAAATGGATGCATCCTGGCCATGTGACTTGTTACTGACCACACTAATTCCCCATGTAAGGCTGAACAAAGACTGTAATGACTGGCCGATATAGATGGGGTGAAGGTACGGTCACATTAGCTTTCAGTTCAACTGTCTGCCAGGCAGCCCTGAAAAAATTTGTCATGGTTGTGGGTAATAAATAAATATTGAACAAAGTGATCCAGAATTTAAACAGTGTTTGAAGGGATTCTGCAGTTTGTAGTCTGGTGTAATATTGTATGATTAAGCAGATCAGGTATCAGCCATGATGTAACCAGTCCACATTAAATTAAGTTTCTCAATCACTGTCATTAAAAAATGTAGTATTCCCGCATTTATGCAGTGACTTCATGCTACCTTACATAAAATGATTCCAGTGAGCTCCAAACAGTGAGGTATATAGATATTAAAGGGAAAGTGCAGATTTTACATATCAAAGTCTGTTAACATGTGTGCGCCAAGGAAGGAGATAGGAGGCAGACTCAGAGACTTGTTCAATGACTAAAAAAGGTGATTTATTCAGACCAGTGTAACCAAAAATTTAAATGAACACAAACCAAACTTATCTTAAATGACTTTAGTTTCTGTTCTCCCCTCAAACCAATAACTCTCCCCATAAATAGACCCTCCAATCTGTCTAGGTAGAACCATATTTCTTGCAGGGGTGTCCTTTCACGTGTACCAAAAACTGCTATATGACACTTCAGTATCAGTATCAGTTAACATTGTTTACACACACATCATCCATATTATAGACTATACCATAGTCCTCACCGTAAGCCAAAATAAATACAAATCACAGAAATACTAAACCAAACATGTACCTAAATGCAAGATCCATTAAAGTCTAACAAGGACCAATGGTGTGCTCTCACCCACTTTGTCACAGAGTCCTGCTGCATATGAAAAAGTTGTCTAAAGCATTTTGTGGCAATCTGATTGAATTGGTCTTTTTTTCTCCACGTCTTTTTAATAATGCTGACAGTTCATATTGAATTTACATTTATCTGTAAAAGCTCATATTTAATCATTAATTCAGAAACAGACATGAAAGCATGCGGTAGAATTATACAGTTGACTACATTATGTTACACCATGAAATTACAAGTTCAGCTTTGTAAAGCAATTTTTTTGTCTCAAAAAATGTGATGTAATCTGAAATATACATTCATTATTTGGCTACAGTGCAGCATGTTGAAATTAATTTCATCCTGTATCTCAGCTTTTCTATATTAGTTAATGTGTCATTCCAGTCTAACTTTTTTGTCGCTGTTTCAAAGTTTCTCTGTGATACGTCGTGTTCATGGCCTCAGCTATAAATGCCTCAATAGGCCAGTGGGTGTTCAGACCATTCGGAGCCACTAAACATGCACTGTAAGAAGCTTAACCCCCCTCCCAGCCTAAATTATAGAGTCCTTTAAATGTTGCATAAATAATTTTGGTTGCGAGCCCCGCACCAACACGCAGGAACACAACAGACCCAAAGGCAAAAAATGCATTAAGCTAACAGCTGAGAAGATGTTGTCATGAGTCAGTTAGCTTGAACCTATTTTCTTTATCTAACCTACTTTTCTTTAGTTTTCAGAAATGGAAGCCGCAGCAGCAACTATCAAAGGTTATGAAATATGTTCTAAAGCTGTTAGACTTGCTCTCTAATGGCCATGCTGATTACCTGGGCAATTTTTCCATCTCCAGACAAATTGCAGGGCTCACTGGCCTTTTTCACAGTCAGGTTAGTCACGCAGTGCATCAGAAAGCCAGTCACAAAGCTTGCCAGTCAGCTCTCACTTGGCCAGCAGTCTAGTAAAAGCGTGCAGCAGGGTGAGTGTGATGATGGACTTTAAGGCATATTGTTTGTCGTCATCTGTGCTGCCCGAGACCCACTCATACTTACCAACAACCGCCGCTAATGGCCCGCTAATGGAGGGACTTCCTGTTTCACCCTCTGTCTCCTCTGGCTTTGCTCTTTTGTACTTTCTTCAGTGCATCCTGGATCCACATCATGAAGTGTGACAAATTTCTACTGCAAGGGAGTAAAGGTGTATTTCAAAATATAGGACTGTCCCAAAAGCCACACATAGGGTCTTGAGCTCTTAAGTGCGTGTTCATGCACCACCAAGTAGTAGGCAAATATGTTACATCTAAAAAGATGCCAACACACATTACACTTAACTCACTTTTGATGTACACTTACCTCTAATATCTGGGGAAGAAATAAGTCTACAAATAAAATTGTTTTGTACACCATTAAAAACATTATGATGACATAATGACGGCGGTGGTGAAAATAGTGCGTCCTTTTCTATTTACTAAATCGAGATGCATCAAATTGTTATGACAAGAATTGGAATTGAATTCCCACCCCTCCAAATACTAGCTTGAAGCAGTACTTAGAACTAAGTGTATCCCACAGTTCATCACAGTCTACTGTGTCAGTAATGCATCTATACGTTGGTTTTATGACAAAAAACAACAAAAAAGTTGAAGTTTATCACATGTTGTAGTGCTCAGACAGAGGTACAGATGTTTGTGTGTGTGTGTGTGTGTGTGTGTATATTTTTGCTATATTGCTGTGAAGCGCCTTCTTGACTTTCCTTTCATATACTACAGCATTCATAGAACGGGCATTTGGATTAGGGGCACACATGTGAGGGGGCTCACAATGCATTATTTATGTGTTTATCCTGTTATCAAACAAGTGGAACACAGCTCAGCAGGTTTGGCTACTAAAGGTGCGCTCAAATGCAAATGATGTGTTTTGGAATGTGAGAAATAACGGGGCAAATAAAGTCATTAAAGCAGCTGAACAGCCAAATGATATACACATTATCACCTCTCTACCTCATATTCAAATACCCAATTAATCCTCCTATTGTATTTGCACGCAGCAAATGATCCCAAGCACACACCCCCACTCTCATTGACACTACACACAAGTCTTCCTAAGTCTTGTTGTGTGATTGAAATGAAGAAAGTTGTTTGTGGTTCAGTTGTTGTTCAGACCTACAGTTAACACAGATTTTTAACTAGATAGTCAATCAGAAAATAAATAAAATACAGAACTTGAGAGTGATACACTTGAGTTTAATCTGTTATCTGTCTCCACTCCAGTATGAAACTGCAGTGCTGTTGTGATGTATTTAATTAACTTAACTTAAACTATACCTTGGTTATATATCATTTCACTTTTCCCTGGGGAAGGACCACCAGACCCACCCCCCCCCAATTATGTGGTTGTTGGTGTGCACTGCAGCTACTCCTGGATAAATTATTTCACCCCTCTTCACTGCTGCTGCAGTATTACCACAGTAATCACGTCCATTGAAATGGCAAACACCTATAGAGTAATTCCTCCTAATTTACACACTGACCACATCTATAGAAAGTGTGTTAGTCACTATATTGGCAGGGTATGATTTTTAGACAATAAAAACCGTGAAAACACTTTTTCTAAGTGGTCAGAATATTCCAAAGCTGAAGAAATGTGATTTAAAACTCAACATTGTACTTATTGTGATTCAGAGTGTTGAAAGACAATGTTTCATTGACAGGTTAAACCCTGTGGTTAAGGTTAGGGGTCAGGGTTAGAGGGTTAAAGCCATGCTAGCAGCTCTTTGAGGCTATTCTTTTAGCTAAATGCTAATGTTGGCATGCTGACAGGCTCACAACGACGATGTTAACATGCTGATGTTAAGTATAATGTTTAATTTTCACATGTTAACATGTCAACATTTACAAAAAGAAAAACACAAAGAACAACTGAGGCTGGTGGGAATGTCATTCGTTTTACAGGTATTTGGTCATTAATCAAAGTACTGGACAAAAATGCAGTTTTGACTTGATGATGGTGCCATATAAAGGGTCAGAGGATCATCATTGTGATTACAGTTCATCCTGTGGGGGACAAGAATGTCTGTACCAAATTGTATGGCATTCCATCCAATAATTCTTGAGATATTACACTCAAAGGGGTAAAGTCAGGGGATCACCAAAGTCAGTAGGATTCATCCTCTGGACACCATGACTGTCTGTACAAAATACACATCCCATTGTTGTAGAGATATTTCATTATGAACCAAAGTGGTGGACCAACTGACCAACTGACAGACCGACGTTGCCATCCCTAAAATGTATTTTTATTTTATTTTACCTTTATTTTACCAGGCAAGACATTAAGAACAGTTTCTTATTTACAATGACAGCCTGGCAAGTACCAGAAGACACTTGAAAGGGGGAAGGAGGGTAGAGGACAACAAACAAAAAAACAAACAAACAAAACAAAGAAGAATGACTAATTAATCAAACAGAAGTAAACAATTACAAGTAAAACATTTACAAGTATTCATCATACAGAAGTAAAACATTTACAAGTACCATAAAAAATATCCATAAGTAGGCCTTTAAAAGCAGTGATTGAAATACACTTATCCAGTTTTAGTGTTTTTTGTAACAAATTCCACTCATTAGCAGCAGCAGACTGGAATGAATACATTCCTTCCAATCTCACAAACCTTTTAAATCAGCGTTATGTTCTTCCTTTTTTAAGGCCTGTGTGTTTCTAGAGAGCTCCAGACTTTAATAATGTTATTGCTGCTTCATCGCCTGAAGGCGCCTTAGTTTTTAATTGTCATCTGATTGTAATTATATTGCTGTTTGGTTGACTCTGCGTATTTCTGCTTTATGAGAAAATAAAATTCAACCAAAAAAGCATCTGAGCCTGACTGAGGTACTCGTGTGAGCAATGGGGTGACCTTATCAACCAAATGTGTCCCAGAGTGGGCTGATAAACCATATGTTTGCAATCTTAACAAGCACTTGGGCACTGATGGCAATTACTGGAAATACATCACACAAATAGGCACTGGACCACTGTTAAATACTGCAACTGTGCCATTGGGACAGATTTCATCTCTCCAGACTCAGAAGCAGGAAGTGAATGACCTCACATCCCATTGGTCAGCACTTCCATCCAAATACCTCATAGTGTGACAAGAACATAATAGTATAGGAGGCTTAAACATCTCCTGCACCACTCTTCTTCTGTTCATGATGAGATGACTGATAAGAGTGAACCAATAAATAATTTATTCTCTAAAATACTATTGTCAGGATCAGTTTGCATCAATGGAAATGAGCTCTTGGAAGTTTATCATAATGTTATTAACAGGGATTCATAGGCAGCGCTATTAAGAGGCCAGAGGAGGCTTAGCTTCTCCAAAATTATCACTGAAAAAACATGCAAATTTAATCATGATTTTTTTGGGCAGTAACTACTGACAAACAGGCTAAGCCTTCCCTAAATTTACTACTGGATATTGTGCACCATACGCTGCATACTGGTAAAATTAAAATCATGAAAGCACCTGTGTCAGCAGTTCAGCGGTTGAAAAGACGGCAATATGCTTTGAAGTTAGTGACAACCTAATCATGGTTCACTTAAGGAACAAGGACTAACCTTTAAGGTGGAGCTATTCTCATTTTAGTGACAATCTCAGCTGCTCCTCCGAGTTTTTCTCAGCACCCCAGCATGATGTCCTAGTGCCACTTATTCAAGGAACCATTTGAACCTCCAAAGAGTACATCTGCATTTTGTGTGATATCTTGGAATAGAAATGCAGTATTCACTGTTTTTTGCCTGGGGGATTCTAGTTGAGTCAGCCAAATGAGTCCCCATATTCTACTAAATAATCCCTATTTCCATAGCAGCTCTAAAATAGAGGTCCAAAGGGAGAATAATGTGTACAAAATGTTCGATTTATTTTCAGTCCTGTTCACACGAGAGGAAAGCTTCTGGTGCCCAAGGGTGACATCTTCATTCGCAATGCAGTTTCCGACAAGCGATATGATTAATGTTCTCAGCTATGCGTGAGAGTATCCAGTGTTAACTCACAGAAGCATAGCTGTTTTGCCCACATGCTTTAGATAAACTGAGTGGGAAATGATGCAGATCACTGGATAAATTCTGTTTTTGTCTGCAGCTGGAATGCTTTTCTGAGCTAACCAACAATAATTGGCTCTGGAGTTATGAAAATGGTTTGAGTGGATAAGCAGTTAATTTACTTGTCTGTATGACAAAAACATGACCCACAGTCAGGAATTAAAAGTTAAAGAGTTCTATTTCTGTCCACTGCTCTGGATTATAAATCCTCGAAAGTGATTCTTGTGGGTTTAGGCGTTTCTCTGATTCTTGTGATCCTGATCCACCCTCTTTGCAGCTTGTGAAATTGGAAACAGTCGTCAAACACCATAACAGTGCAAGACATCTGGCTCCCATATGAATGATTTACAGTCACAAGAGACTCGAGAACTGTGGAAACCAAACGTTGTTGCTCACTGTTGCTGTTGGAGAATATCAGAAGGGCAGAACTGCTTTTTGATAGGTCCATCTCAGTGGCTTTCTGCTGCCACACGACAGTCAATATATCAAACCTTTTTGGCCTGGGAGCCCTGAGTTGAATCTTAGTGCCTCAGTCAAAGCATCAGACTGTTTCTTTTTCAGATTTAGCAGAACGCACTGAATCTATTAGCAAATCAGGTTTAGTGTCATTTCTCTTGCTTGCTACATAACCGGTTTAAACGTCATCAACATTAAAAGACATTACAAAAGACATACAGAGTTTACCACGACAGGTGGACAAGCTTTTTTCTTGGGCAGGTTGTTGCGATTATTTTTTTGTAACTTTGTTTTTATTGCATAGATGACAGAGCATATTAGAAACAAAGGAGATTAAGTAGAATTAAATAAAATGAAGTATGTTAAAGCTTAAACAAAAAGATAGCAGAAGCAAAACCAAAAGGAAAAAAATCACATAATTCTGGCATGGCCTGCACAAGTGGTGCCCATCTGTCCATAAATATTTAGATTTTATTTGGAAGCTTTACAGTGATCTTCTCCATGACATAAGGCAACTAAATCTCTTTTTGGTACCTTATTTGGAGGCTGCGGCTTTAGCCAGTATTATGATCCTTTTTTCAGCTCTCCAAAGCAAAATCCTTAATAAATATCCTAGATTGTCGTCTGTTATGTTCTCAGGTGGGATACCGAGAATAAAAAGTGCTGGGTTCAGAGTCAAATTCACTCCATGTTGGGCTTTTTGTTAACCTGTGTCCAGTTTCACGTTTCCTCCCACAATTCATCTGGAATTATAACATTAATCTCCAATTCCCACTTTTCTTTGATATCAAGACTATTATCAGGGGATTTGTGTTGTAGGACTTCATAGATTTTCGATATAAGTTGTGATTATTTTTGGCAATGTTTAAAAAGGAAACTCTTAGGTCTTAAATTGTTCTTAAGTGCTGTTAAAGTGGTACTCCAGAGATTTAGAATCGCACCTCCATAAAGTTGTGAGACTCACAAGAGAAAAAAAAAGAAAGGTGAAAATCAATGCTCCCCGTACCCCCCCACGCCTCCTAAATGCCTCAAACAACACACCTCCAGTTTGTAACTCAGGCTTTCTGTAAAAAAAATGTCAAGCGTCAAGCTCAAGCTGATGCAACAAGTCCATCAAATTAAATGACAAAATGCAATGTTGGTCCATGCTCTCCACATAGAAGCGTCTTCTGATCTGGCGCCCCTATGGGCAGTAATCACCTGGACATTATCGTTTGCTTGTGCCTTCCAAAACTGTTACAAATCACTGGTGAAAAATAACAATATTTTATGATGCGACAATGCTATGGGTAATGTTTGGTTAGGTTTAGGGAAACATTGTGATTTGCGTTAAAATTACTTCCTTCGTCATCTTAGTTACAATAATAACCATGTGGTTAAGGTTAGGGGACGATTGTGCTGACTCACAGCTGGAAATGGAAAGGAACAGCAATCTCCTGTGTTAAAATCTGATGTTTTGTTGACCCAACCATCCACCCCTGACTCATAATTACCACGGCCCTTTAAGGTAAATATATGTCATTTTGGGGCACTTGAAATAACAACAAATCCTGTTTTATTTGGGAGGACAGTCTCCCCTAATGACATCATCAGGTTTATTCTTTCAAACATTGGAAGCCTCCCTCCAAAATCACAGAAGACATTACACAACTGTTTGACAGTAAAGTCAACACTGATCATCTCGGACGAACAAAGAAAATAAAATCAGTTTAATAAACCACAAAACACTGTGAGTGAGCCAATTTTAAGAATCTTCTAATTTCAGATAAGTCTATTAAAAGGTCAGTTCCCCCCCAGTCGCCCCATGTCTGAAAAGAGGCTTTTGTAATTGACCTCAAAAGTATCTGGAGCTGAATTCATTGCCCCCCCCCCCCCCCAAGTCCTTTTGTTTGCCCAAACACAGTTTCCAGAGTGTATTGACAAGCTAGTATCACTCAGTCTATAATGTTTACAGTTAGGATTTTGTCTGTGTGCATGTGTGCACCACTACAGCAGAGCCATCCATCATGTGGAAGCCTTTATGACATTTACCTCGCTGACCAGATAATCTTTGCTGCATCCTCACACTGCGTGATAAACATAAACGTGTGTATGTGTGCTTGTACAAGTGTACATGTATAGTAACCCCAGTATGCTTCACACACATTTGTTTTTGTGTGAATTCCTTTTTTTTTTGTTTGTTTGTGCTCATCAGACTCATCATGTCATAATTCGCTCTATTCTGACGAGGCACGATTGTGGTGCTGACAGCATAACAGACATTCGTTTCCAAAACAGCATTCAGCAGATTAAAGCACGGAGCATTAATGAAGCTGCTCACAGCATCCAACATCTTAAAGCAATGTTTCGTCATCTGTTGTTGTGTCCAAGGCCTCATTTACAAAACCATAAAGTGCCACTGCGTAGGTTTGGATAATCTGGCGTGAGGCCCAGATAATACCGTGAGACAACTAAACCCTTGTTCCCATCTGAGCGTCCCCCAAATCCAACACTGCCCTTATTATTCTACATCTTCCATCTACTGCATCTCCCAGTTTTGTTGGTGCTGCACAATTGATTTGAAAGTCACAACTCCAGCTGACAGCTGACTGCGGGATTGTCCTCATCATCAGGTTGGGATCAAAGGTGACGTTGCCTTGGCTTTGCGACATCTGTGTGATGACCCAGTTTGAGTCCTGTGAAGTTTTCAGGCAGAAGAAGCGGCGGTGGTAAATCAGGCAGTATTTTGTGGTAACTTGCAGTGTTAGGTAGTGGATAAGGGCCGATTAAGGCATTTTTAATGGCTCCGTGTAGCATATCACTACTGTAGCAAGTATGATAGCTAAACATTATCGTGTGGACTAGAGTTAGTCTGCAGTAGGCGATCATTAATATCAATGGCCTACTAATGATTTTCACTTACACACTGTGCGAGCACGATAACACCCTACATTATCATGGAATTGTCATCGACTAGTGCGTCAAATTCCAGAATCCTCCCTCTCCTCATTCTTCAAAGGACATCTACGCGAAAGGTACTGTTATAAGAGTAGTGTTATAGGGCAGTGCGGAATGTGTGTGCGTAGCGAGTATGTGGTTGAGCGAGCGGCAGAAAAGTGACGGTGGATACGAGCGGAGCAGAGGAATCTGGCAGTAAATACAGTGTGTCAGTTAATAAATGCTGCAGCTTCTCAAGACCAAGAAAAGTCTCGTCTGTTGCTTCCAAAACTGCTGGAAAAGTGAAGGGGGTTAGCCCCGAAGTTAGAGACAGTGGGTTAGCCTAACCTGACCAGGCTCACTTAAGGTGGACTGACTTTTAAGGTGGACCAGCTATTCTCATTTTACTGTCAATCTCAGCCGCTCCTAAACAGACAAATGTCTGGCTGCTGAGTCTCCCGAGTTTTAGTCAGCAACCCCCCGCTGCCGCCTCCACCGCCCCAAAGCAGTTAACCTAGGGGAAACACTGGAGCATGCTGTGTCAGTGAATTGGGGATAAGGATGAATGGTGTGAGTCTCTGGCTGCAGTATATTCTACCGCCCTGGCAGGAAAATGATGCTTGTTGCTGAGCTTGATCCTTGAAGATTAGGCTCCTGGTCTCATTGAATTGAATAGCTCGCCATCAGAGTTGCTGCATACTCAAGAAAAACCTGGCCTGCAGCAGCTCTTCTCCCTGCGGTAGCACAATTCAACTAACTAAAGCGTAGCCTCTGCTACCTGTATGTAACACAGACTTTGGAAGATTCAGACTGCTGAAGCCTCATATTAGCTTTAGGACAGTGGATTTTGCTCCCTATATTGTACATTGGAGCTGTTTAGGAAGGGATCTTGTTTATGGCCATTATGAACAGGAAGGATGATTACAGTGACCAAAAAGCACTATGTGTTACTCTGTGATTTGGTCACATAGCGTTCCTATAGGTCAGGTAGCGTTCCTACGTAGGTGAAAAGTTATTTATTTTTAACCAGTTATGCAGCAGTGGATTGCATCGTCAATGGTATATTTGTCATCTCACAGATGTTTGCTGTCTACCCTGAAAGGTAGAACTTCTTTCTGGCGTGAGCTACAGCACCCGAGCACCATATCCTGGAAGCCCAGATTATTTTTTTGCTTTGTTTTAAGATGTATAATAACTTCAAGATAATTATATACCCTTAGTGCTCATTATCTCAGAGGCACAATGCTGAGTAGCCGGTCTTTTTAATTAGAGAAAAAACTTTTATTAACAGGGCCTGCATCTTGTTAAAGTATATTTTTGCATTGCCTGGGTAGCAAATAGACACCAAATTGACGCAGTGTGGAAGGTGAATAAGTAGAATGTTTTATGTGTGTATTTTCTTCTCAAGGCATAATTTATTTCAGCAGTGTTTCTATAGAGCAGAGGTTTTCAAACTGTGAGGTGCGCCTGCCCAGGGGCACACAAGGGAGTTGAAGGTGTAGCGAGGAGGGAGAGATCTGTGTCAAAACTTGCACTCCTTCTTTCAATTATAAATCTGAACACACATAAATGATACACATATTTTTGGATTCAGCATGAATTAGACTTGTTGGGATATTTTATCTGCAGTGTCCATGCATTTTCTTAGAAATCATGGAAAAAGACGTTTTTTGGTTTTCTTCAGTGTAATCCAGTAATAGTAATCTAATCCAAATAATCCAGTAATGACAGCAACATCCTCACTTTTTTGTTTTTTAGCCTCATCCACATTGTAGTAAAATTTGTTTACCTGACCAACTCACAAACAAATCATATTGTCTTAATCTTGTCAGGGAAGACATGGAGATGACTGTAGACATTCTGCTGTCTGTCCTCCAACATGCTAGTGTGTCCTGCAAAACCACTGATCACCACTCAACTAATGTTCCACGACAAGCCTTGTGTGTGTGTTTTTGTGTACATAATGCATGTGATACGTTAGACAAATATGCTTCCTTCATGTACTGCAGGCCATGGTAACCCATATGTAAATTTGACCCATATTCTCTTTTTGTAGGGGAGAGTCATTCAGTATCCTGACTTTCAAGTTCTAATATCCACACACACACACTCATGTTCTTAAAATGCAAATTAGACATGTTAAAAAAAGATATCTAGTTTGTCCTGTTTTGTGGTGAATATCAATTTAGTCTGAAATCTGATTTTCATATTTTGTAAGAGTTCTGTAACTTTTGTTCTGCCTTGTGGAATCCTTCCTTAGTTTAGACCCAGAAACAATAAAACCAGCATAGCCTGGCTCAATACTGTATTCCCCATGGCTTGATTTGGGAGTTGGTCATGAAACCTCTTATGCAACTTGGTTTTGTGTGGCAGAATTTCATCAGAGCTGTTCCATGTATCACCTCCTACAACAGATTGTTCTGTTGTAGGAGGTCAAGTTTTCCATTCTCACACGGCCCATGTGCATTTTACATTGATAACAATGGTAGATTTACCACTCAATATTCTTTGTAATGTTTGAAACAATCGGTCCTTGACTTCAGACAGAGGTAGACAATAGCAGCTTCTCATTTATAACTGGCGACTGTCAATTTTGCTGCATGAAATGACAAATGTCTCTGGCATATTTTATTGGCTGTAACCAGCTAGCTAATTACTGTAAGCTAGCATTAGCTCCATGAGTAGGTTGAAAATGCTGTCTCTGGCTAACTTTTTAATGTTTCCATCTGACTCGTTTTAAAACAACAGCCTTATAAAAAGTCTTAAATAAGCACTTATAGCTACATGCATGATATTATGCTAAAAGACTGAGGTTAAAGTGTCCCAGGTAAAAAGTCAGCATGTTCACCAGCTGATGATCCATGTAGAAGACACGGAAATGGAGAAACAGCATTGTTCTTGTATTGCGGTGTAGAGCTAGTTGGTCCTACTCTTTCCTTTTACTATTTCCTTCTAATATATCCCTGTTTGGCTGCCTACAGTGGCTCTCATACTTGTTCATAATTTTAATCTGTATATTTTCACTCCAAACAAAGAAAACAAGAAAAAAAGGCTCTTAGGATGAGGACTAACTGATGTGTTTGTCAAATGCAGTGTAGCGTTGCTGTGGTGTAAACTTTCCCAAATCCAATAAAGAGCAGGACAGAGCTGCTAACGTTACATTGCCCTAAACTTTGACAGCATCCCAGCTTCCACATACTGGGGAAATACTACACAGTGGATGTGCTAGTTGTGAATGGGGATTATTCCAGTCCACAAACTAATGTGGTTAATGATGAGCTCCTTGGCTGGGGTTGACAGACCTGCTGTGCCTTTACGTTCGCTAAGCTATGATTGGACAATTACTGTTTGGGGGAGGGTTTAGTGAACAGTCAATTAACAGAATTAAGTTTAAATAGTTCAAACCTTTGTTTGTGTTTGAAATGTTTTGTGCTGTTAAAATTGCATGAGTCCATTGCAGCTCATGAAAGAAGCAACATTGTTGGATTTGTGAGACAGTTCTAAATTATGGTAAATTAGTCAATCTAAATTATGGGCTGTTACTGACACCTGATGTGTTGTGGTGTCACTGCAGGGATAGCTGGAGTGTAGGACATCTGACTGTGTATATATTCCAGAGGACCAGAGCTAATAAGTGTCTGCACAGCAGACTGGGTATATACTTGCTAAGTGGGTCAGTGGCCTCTCGAAAAGACAAACGCTTCACTGCATGTGATCTGATGCTGAATAGGATTTTTCAGAGAGTGTGGGGGTTATGAAAGAGATTGGACGTAACAGAAGGTAGAGAAGTGGACATGTGACCAGAGCAGTTCGATCTCCTCAAGAGTGTCTGGGAAAATGTTGGTGAGGAAAGTTGAATGGCTTTTCGTCTTACGTGGCAACTGTTGAGAAGATACTGACATAGATATTCAACATACAAGTTCAACGTTCAGTATGCTGAAATATTCAACAGCTGCTGAGAAGGATGGATTACATTCAGTTTTAAATGTTTTCTATGAACCAGTACAAGAACTGGTAGTGGAGTAATGGCATTTACATAACAAGTGGCATTCTGCTGAAGACTTTGTTGAGGGATTAGTCTTTGACAGCCAGCTAATCAGTGTATAGCACTGAATTAGTGCCATTGCTATCACTGCACTGTTAGAGTACATTTCAATGAATAGGTAATAAGACTAATGACTGTGACTGTTCCCCTCAGTTCATTTCTTCAAAATGATAATTGGAACTGCAGTTGACATTTTTAAGTGCTAGATACCAAATTTAGATTTTAATACAAAATGTTATTATGGCAACAGATTTCCAGTTAGTGAACTCTGTTTAACTGTTGCTGCAGATGTTTTTGATGTAAATGCTAAACGACAATTTTAAGTCAAAAGTTTAGCTTCCTCCATTTGGTCTCCCCAGTGTAAGACAGTAAACACAGTTTTCTATTGGTTGACGGAACAAATTCCACCGAAGTTGAACTTGAGATGAAAACAGTGTACCGATTTACTGCCACAAAAGATTACAATTGTAGTAATCCATTATTTGAATATCAGTGCTGAATGTTGTTGTCATTCTGTAAATGTTGGTGTTACTGGGCCCTTATAAATCCATCCATGTCATGACGACTCAACAATCTTATAAGAGGGGTCTTAAAAAGTCTTGGTTTCAATCTGTGTCAGACTATACAATATCGCCTGGTTAAATTGTTGCACTACAATGTAAATTACCAGAAACCAATCAATCACAATGGCAGAGATTTTGAGCCAGACTAAAAGCTGTTAATATGTCACTTTATTAATGATGTTTTTGGAGATGTGAGGAGTCATGTAATACAGTCATGTGACTGTGACGGCCAAAGTGAAGCCGCAAAGTACTCTTCAGCAGAGAAGTAACGTTAACACCAAACTCCATTGAAAAAAATGACAATTTACAAACAATTATTGGTGATGGATTGCTTGTTAACTAGTCATTTAAGTTCTATTTTTACTGAAATAAGTCCACATTTACCTACAAAATAGGTGCCTAGTATGGCTCCTAATGTTACTTTATTTTTAAAATATCATCCTTGTTGCTTATCCTACACCTACAAACAAGACCTATTTTAAATTGTGTATTTTTGTAAGGGAGTTCAGAATTCATTTGATCAAAACATTTTTACACATTCACACATTTTAATGTGTTCATAGAAAATGTTTTCACACATTTGGATATGGTGATACACAGCTACAATACATTTGACCCTATTTTGAACCCATAGAGCTCAAACATATTTACTATTACTACTACTATTTACTATTTAACCCTCTGGGTCTGAGCCATTTTTTCCTATTACTGGTGCCTCGACTCTCATTTGTATAAATTCAGTACTGTCACAAGCAATAAATGATATAATTTTTTTTTCAGCACAACATGGGTTATTTGAACATGCATGCTGCAGTGATATCACATGACATAATAAAAAGTTATAAGACCAAGAAGTCAAAAGAAAAAGTAAAACAAAATTTGAATTTTTCAACATTTTATCAATTTTCCACAAAACCAAACTATGTGTAAATGATTACTATCTTCACATTTGTAGCCCAAGGCCTTAGGTAAAAACTAATAACAGCAAAAAAAAAAAAAAATGAAGTCTGAAATGAAAAACAGAACTATTTACATTTCTATTTGTTTCTGGGTGATTTTTACGACAAACAACTATGTGCAAATGTTTACTGTCTTTACATTTGTAGACCAAGGCCTCAGATGAAAAACAAACAAAAACTTTTCATAAAGTCTATTTACATTTTTATCAAAACTGTTTCTTGGTGTGTTTTTATGTTTTGTTTTTTTAAAGGAAAACTGCATTTTTGCCTGCCACTCCACTTCCACCAAGCTGATCTTGTTGTTCCTCAATTTCTGTACAGTAATAAAATGGTTGCCATTAGAATAAAACACCAAACAGAAGAAAAACACACATTTCACTATATGCGTAATGTGCGCATGCTCCAGTGGAGGTAGGAACATGTCTTTATGTAGCTCAACACACTTCAGATAACTATCTTGACATGTTATTATTAGATATTTTCTCTCTGTTTTAGTAGATTTCTAAATGCTCAGGACACAGCATAGATCTCAGATATCAGATTTGTAACTGTCATTGGTTCAGCTCTTTGCGCGAGAGAGAGGCCGCCAGTGATCTCATTCACCAAAACAGTAAAGAGTTGTTTGTACAGTTGATATTAGATAAATAAGTACATAAAACATAAAATGATCGCTTTTATAATTTTTCAAAAAATAACACAGTGGTTCCTTGATGGATTAGCAAGCCCCTGCATGGATTAAGTGACAGCTCGTTGTAATGGCTGAACTGTGCTATACAGGGCAGTTTTTAAAGTCTCTAGCATACAGTGTTCCAGGGGTATTCTAAAAATAGTAATTAGAGTACTTTTATGTTGTATACGACATCGTTGACCCCAGAGGGTTAATGCCATCCCTCCCCTTTTCCATGAGTGGGTTAGGGGGTTAGGTTGAATAGCTGAAAGAAAATTTCGCACATCCCCCATATGTGGCCATGTGTTACTGGCCACATCTTTTGTTTTGTTAATGGCCTTCCTGCTGCTGCTGTCTGGTTCAAGTAGGAATCTAAAAGCTTATAGACCTCTCCCAACAATTCACAAGATAAATTACAGAAAGAAATAATAATTTCGTTTTATTTGAATTTCTTTATTTCGGGAATGAGATGTGACAAGTCAGCTGATTATGGTCGATGCGTTGACCGGCACGTAGTGGTCCAATAAATCATCAACTGACTTTACTGTCAATGCTGCAATAATAATAATAATAATAATAATAATAATAATAATAATAATAATAATAACAATAATAATAATAATAATAATAATAATAATGATGATGATGATGACAATAAAGGTCATACTTTATTTTACGGTACACTAATAAAACATAATAAGCTGTACTTTGTATCAAATTAGATACAAATGAGAAATAATGTTAGACAGTAAACAAACATGGTTACTGTTCTCCAACATGGAGGGTATGAAATGTTTATTTTTTTATGATGTAATTTTATATGTGAACTACTTTTGCTAATTGTACTGTATTTTTATTTTATATCTTCCTGCCCAGGGACGCAGATGTAAATTAGCTATATAGCTAACTTAGGCCCAACGGTTGTGTTGTGCATGACCCCTCTTAAATAAACTAATACACTAAAAACTAAAAATAATAAATAAACTAAACTAATTAGACACCACACACCTAAGTTGTGCTGTAATTAGAAAGCAAATAGGAGATCCTAATACACTGTTAGACAGCATTTTACAAGATCATAGTCTAATTAGAAATCAAATACAATGCCATATCAGATCCAAAATATGCAGCAGTTAAGATGCTATTCTATCCTTACTACCAAATCATGCTGTAATTAGACACCATATTTAATGCTACCAACATGGGCCTATGATAGCTTAATTAGACAAAATGGAAAGAATCTGACACACAGCCAGCTGTGGGCAACAAACAGAACATCAGTACTGATGTTTCTGCAAAATCCCGAATATATTCAGTCACACCAAACAAAATTATTGTAAGATTCAGACATTAAACTAATATGTTTCAGACCTGCCTGAGTCACATTAATAGATGTATTTTGATGGACAATACCCAGCAGCAGGTCCTCCAGTCTGCCCACCGGACTAATGCGGACCATTGACTGTACTGATAAAATTAAAATAAAGAAATAAAAACAAGGATAAAATCTTGTGATTAAATGTTGAGCAATGTAGTGGTCACATGTATAATGTAGTGATTTAATATCAGATTTTCAAACCAATTAATAGACATTAGTCTCAAACAGTCAAATAAATCATCAATACAGTAAGTGAAATACTCAGACTTTAATAAGGGGGGTTGGGGAATCCCTATGTACGTCCCTCATGGGGACCTTAATATTACACATGACGTCACTTGGGAATTCCGATTGACACGAGTATGGGATTTCTTTTTTTTTTTCAGTCATATACAGTAGTTCATTAGCCGTATAGTGTTGTCACAACCCATTAGTCTGATGGCCCGTTATCCCGAAAACAAAAGCCCAGTGCTCTGAAGGCCCATTGCTCCAAAAATACACACTCTCCTGGAGATTTTTGCCCTTATGTGAAGACACTGTTTACAAAATGCTTGCTTTTTAGTTTGCCCCTTGGCTAAAAATGTCAAGGCTTTAAAAATAGATAAACTGGGCAGTCCCTGTACACACAGATACACATTTTCTCCCTCTTACTGAATAAATGTCAGGAACTGAAGGCCAGAAGATTAATATTAGCACGAACAAAGAAAAGTCTTGCGAGTTTCATTCACTACAAACATAACAAGACACGAATATCTCACATTTTGGCTAAAGTTTTCAGCGATTTTACTGTAAGTCATAAACTTTGAAACGTTGCTGCTTCTGCTTCTTCACTTCCTGTGGCGGAGCAGATATTATTAAAATATCTGTCAACAGGATTCAAGCACTGTGCTGCCACCTAGTGTCTACAATTATCAAGTTATTACCTTTTACCGCTGCAGCATCACTGCGGTAATGCAGCAGGAAGTGCGTCAATTGAATGTAGTGATATCTGTAATAGAGAATAAATCTTCCTGCATAACAACCTTTTAGCTTTCTTTTTTCTCTACCTCTTTCTTTTTATAACTTTCCCTCTGCTGTCATCCTTTCCTCCATCTGTCATGGTTTCATCTCCATCTCCCTTAAGTGTTCCTCTGTTCCTCAGTTGTCACTACTTAACCACATCCTCTCTGGATCCAAAAGCTGTGTAGGATTTGTGTGTGCGTAGGTTGATATATGAAAGAATGTATGTGTCTGTGTGTATATATTGCACGAATGGGGGGTTGTTCAGTGCCTGAAAAGCAGAGTGGTACATTTTTTCCCCTTTTTGGCAGAATGCACAGGGTTCAGTTTTCATGACTTTCATATGGTTGCATAGCAACCATAGGAAGACGTCTCCAGCTAATCCATATACATAGCTTTTCACACCTCCACGCTCTTCCTGCTCACCCTCTCCTCCTTCCCTCTCCTTATTCTTTGTTCTTTTTCAACTTCCTTCTGCTGTATGTCTTCCTCTTCTCCTTTCTCATCTCTCTTCATCCCTTTTTTTTTCTCTGAATGATCTGTCTGTCCTGTGCCCCCCTCTTCTGTCATCCTTCTGCCATGCTACTACCTCCCCCTGCCCACCTCACTGTGCCGGTCTGGGCTCAGCTGCTGGCAAGGCTTACGGCATCCAAGGTCACCCACACTGTGCTCTCAGTCTGACAAGTGGGCCTAGTGTGTGTGTGTGTGTGTGTGTGTGTGATAGTTGGGGGAGAATGCTGCACAGTATAAACTAAGCATGTCCCCACCCATAAACAAGTACCGTGTGCGTATATACCCATGCATGTGCACCACAGCATCTGTGTGTGTTGTGCATGTACTCATTTCTTTGTTCACTTTCCTATATGTCAATGCCTTGTATGTGTGGCAGTCCTCACACTGCACATATCTGTGTGTGTCCTCATGTGGCCTGCTTGTGTAACCGTCCCCTGAGGTCATATAGGCTGTGATATAGGAGGCTCTGTGCTGTGTGAAACACACAGGACCTGCTATCTGTCTGTCTGCAGCCACTTCACCCTGCAAAGGGTTTGAAGAGAGATGTGTTATTATAGGGGAAGTAATTGGGTTTAAAGCTGCACAAGGCTACAAGGTGAATGATTATCATTTGTACAGTACAGTGTACAGTTTGTGTGTAAATATGTCTACATGATATAAACAGGATATTTCAAGCTGTATTAGAAACTGATGTGTTCCAACAAAATCATAATCTAACACATGCACATCCATATGCATGTGTGCATATGCACTTACTGAATAGGCTATAAAATGAACAATGAATGTGATCCAAATAATAGTCCCATTCTGTTCCAGAAAACAGGCAGATGGATAAATCAACTAACACCACTCTGACAACATGGTTAGTAATAAAAAACAAGGACAAGGTCACCAAATACAAATAACACATGCCACTAATTACGTATAACATTTAGGTGGAATACCCTTAGGTGGAGTCCCCCTCCACTCAAAAATATGTTTTCCTTCTTGTTCTTACAGTTGGATGTTTGAGCTTCTCAGTGCAGGATGATATATGTGCAGAGTTTGACAGTAGAAAGATGTTTTCATATTCATCTGCTGAAAGTGGAAAGTTCCTCTGTGCTCACTGAAAATCCAATTTTAAGGGGCGGGCTTATGAGCATGATTTGTGACATGACAAATAGTTTGGAGCCAATCCTGGTCCAATATTCAACTTACACAAGTGTAATGTGGAAACGTGAAGCCTCCAGTGCACAAACACTGAGAATGGACTTTACAGTGAAGTAGGAGACATCTTCTGTGAATTAAATATATTTGCATATTCATAGACTCTGGAATTTTGTAATGAGGGAGAAGGAGTACATGTCATTTTAAGCATTTTAACATGGCAATTACACTTTTTTTTGTGGAAAAATCATATCAGACCCGCTATATTGTTCCAAACAGTCTTTATGTTTTAATACATGTCCGACAGGATCTCTACATCAATATTGATTACTGACAAAAATTAATAGTGAGTTTGGTTTGATTTTGAAGCTGTAGTTTTACTACTTATTTACTTACCTATCAGTTACTCATCATTAATAAAAAAATAACCATTGGCAGGTTTTAAAACTCCCTAATGTGTTTTCCACTTTCTAATAAGCATTCAGCTAAAGTTAGTAAGCCATATACAATTGTATTTGGGCAAAATCCACGGTCCTACTTTTGTGCAAAAATGTATTTTAAAGTTTATTTGAAGATAATATGAAGCTTCAGTCGTCCACATTAGTCAAATCAAGTCAATATCTTTCAGCTACAGTCTTTTTAGTGCCAAATTCCATCGATTAGTTACAATCATTCCACTGCAGCTGAACAGGAAAATACTGTCCGTCGAGACACAAAGACAGAATTGTTTACTGTAACTGTACTGTAAGACTGTAACTGTGGAAGATATCCACTTTATTTAACTCAGATGGCTAAAGACTTTTAAATACATTCTTGGATTTTGTCCCCCATCACTTACATTGTAAGTGCATGATGAAGGGATCTTCTAATGGTCAGTATGAACAGGAGGAATGATTACAGCAAGAAAAATGTGTTTCACTGTTCATTTGAAACACCTGACTGTTGTTTTAAGACAGACTTGAAAAATTGTGAACACATCCTTTAAGTCGTTAATAAATTGGACTAAATTTGTAAATACATAGTTCAGATGCTCAGCAGCTCTTTCACCTTGGACCTGCATTAACAGGCTCACTCTCTTTTTAGCTGTGTTTTAGTCTCCACCAACATGAAAGAAAAATATCTGGCTCTTTTAGCTGCTAAATGCTCCACTATGTTCACCAGCTAGTCGCTAACTTTGCCTGTCTGCTGTTTGGTGCTGGGCAGGTAGCATGCAGCTGGTTTATGTTTCACTGAAAACAGCTGCCTGAGGTTGGTGAGAATTACAAGCTCCCAATAAAGAGCACCTTATTAGAAAGTGGGACACATTATATTTTCCAGTAGTTCATGTTACTGTTTTTCACTTTGCTTCATTTGCATTTTTTGTGTGCAGGAGCAGGAGATCATTTTTTCTATTTCCTATTTTTCTAACTCACATAGCCGCTATCATTTTCTGCCCATTTAACTTTTCTCCTGATTTGGTTCAGGTTTGGCTGTCTCAGTGTCCATCCTGCCGTCAATGATGCTGACAGGTTATCATTGACATCAGGTTAGCATTTTTTCTGTCGAGCCATGAGGAGGAACAGTCCCTTAACACTCACTCTTCCCCAGTCACTGTAATAAAACCAGTTCTAAAAAATGTGTTTATATTAAAATTTGCCTATAGTGATATTTTGCATAATGTAGCTTTGTTGCTCTGAAACCCCTCCAGGCATTCTTGTCCCTGTTGTCTGACAGTAAATGGTGTCAAACCTGTCTTCATAATTAGACTGGAAGCACCTGTTGAACACACTCCCTCCAGTCACTTGTCTTTCATGCTGTGCAATTCAACCTGTCATGATTATTTGCATACTGTCTTCTGTCTTTTGTTTGATTTGTTGCCTGAGATGGTGTTGACTCTTCATGTGTTGCCCTTTAACACATTTACATTGTCTGTCTGCTACAGCGCACTTATACCAATACATTTGAAAGTACAGTTTGCGAGTTGAAAGTTAACCATCTATATAAGAATATTCATATCATTTCACCATGGCCATTGAAATACCAGTACAGTAAAAAATCATTTACATAATTTGACAGAAATTGCTTTAATTTAATGTAGACTTGGGACCGATCTGATCCAATATCGGTATTGGGTGCTGATACAGACCTAAAAAAGCGGATTGGTGCATCTCAGATTCATATTCAGATTCAGATAACTTTATTTATCCCAGAAGGGCAATTTGATTTCACTAATTTAATTTTAAACAGGAAACTGATGAATTTGTTGCATTATACAGTATGACTAATTAATCCATGTTGCGCACCCACAGAGAATTATTACCCACCTCTGCAGTTCCCCTCAGCTCTATGAAGCCTTTTTAGCTGCTTTTACATTAGTTCCTTCTTGTTGTTTTTTTTTCAGCCTGCAGATTCCACTCTTGCAGAATTGTGTGTTTTTCGACTAGCTGGTGTTTTTAGCTGTGTTTAAACGGCATTTAGCCGTTGAAGAGCCAAATATTTTTCACAGGAGCTGGTGGCAACAAAAACAGAGCTAGAAAGAGAGTGGATATTGTACTTATATTCATCAGCTGGACAGAAACATGTCTCCAAACTAAAGCTAATGTTGCTCTGTGTCTTCCAGATGTGTAAAAAGGCAACTTTTTGCTAACATGTTAGCCAAAACAACTTTGAGGTGATACTATATTGTTTCAGTTTGCGCAGCTGCCCCCAACTGGCCAGAAATCACTTAATACAGCTTTAAAAGCAACAAAACAGGACAAAAAAAGCCTCCTTGTGTTCTGATCTGCTTACATTTGCTCTGTTAAATTTTTGTTACTGCATTACTGGTAATTACGGTAATCCACTAACTCTGACATGTGGAACAATAATTCTCGCTTGAGTTCCACCCTGTATGTTTTCTCAGTGCACCACTTAGTAGATAGCATGCTCTTGGATGTATGCTTGTATTGTATTAATATTTAAACGACATCGCATCTCCTCTCTCCCCCTCCCCTCTCTGTGAAGGCCGGCTTTGATTGAAAATAGTATGTATATTGAATTTATCAAATTAAAGTGGTGGAAATGTAGCCTACATTAGAGGGCTCCGCACATACTCATAGAACTGGAGTTACATCCAGGTAACTACTATTTAACTGGCATGCACATTATATAACAGGCACCAGGAGTTTATTCACCCTTGTTTTTTTTTTCGGCCTTTATTTGTTCATGTCGACCACGCCCCGGGCAATTATTGGAGACCTGGCATGTAATTGACTACCAGCCACTATTAGAGAAAATACAGTAGTTGAGCCTGTTAGAATGCTGACATTTGCGAATTAGCAGTAAACACGACCTGGATTTTTTTGCAGTTTCTTTTGCCAGCTCTGTCGGTACACCCTGTTATGATTTCCATCATATAAAGGCACGAGATCAGCTTGCAGGTGTCCTGTCACAGGTGGGAATACTTCAGTCAGACTTGAACACTGCCAGAGAGTAGTATTCATTACACACCTACATCAGGAACACCACACCCAACGCAACATGAAAAAACATGGGGATGTTATCAGCCTATTGAGGTGGTTAACTACCATCAAACTATAGAATGTATTGTTAAACCAGTTTCATGGATTCTCCCTATCTAATTCTTTTGCCCTATAGTCTCACATGCACCGTATAACCTCTGACAGCCAGCCAATACACTGCTCTGCCATCACAGCTCTTTGACTAACAAGCATATGATCCCAATTTTACAGCCCAGCTACTTACTAAATTAAAAAATGCACAGATGCAACTGGAGCTTTAAAGCAGGGAAAAACATTTTCAATTATATTTACAGATTATGCTCTTATCTCTTCTTGTCTCAGTAAAAGCTGCTGAAAAACATTTTATTTAGCCTGGTCTGATTGGTGCAGAGTTGATTTGCATCCATATTCTCCTCACTGCCTAAGAAGAAAGAGGGTCACACACACACACTCATGGCAGAGTACCCACAGTTGTTGCTACAGAGTGTGTGTAGGTGGGTTGGTGGGTGTTTTCTAGGCTCCAAATACACCCACATTCAAATATCATAGGAGAAAAGAGTCCAAAAAACAACAACATAGCAGTAGATACTAATACCCTATGACCTCATCTCCACCTGCTGCCAAATAGTGAGACAGAGTCTCAGCCAGGAGACTGTGCTCTCTCTGTCTACAAATACATGCCCACACACACACACACACACACACACACACACACACACACACACATACACTTATGGGGGGGTGGAAAGGGTCACAGAGGACAAGACGCACACACATATGCTCGTATGATTATTTACTAAAAGTCCCACATGTGTGTATGTATGTGCGTCTGTGTGTAATTAATGCAACTCAGCCATGCAGACGCACGTGTGCGCTCACATGTGACACACAGGCGTGCGTGTGTACGTACGCTTGTGTGCGCATCTTGTGACTGCATGTGCACACGCACGTGCGTGCACACATGTGGCTCTTTTGTTTTTCTTTTTTAAATCCATTCAGGCACTCCTCTGTTATAGGATGCAAATTTTGGCTGAGGTCACCATCAGGTCACAGTAGCTTACTGGTAAAGTAACAGACAGACATAATGTTGGTGGTTCGATTCCACTGTCTAGCATGTTTTCTTCATCCACAGAAAATGCCCATTATATTTGTGGGCTCCATGCTAACATGTATTGCATAAATTCATTTATGACAACACGGGGGATAATGTAATCACCCCATTTTGGAGTTTGATAAAAGTGTTAATGTTATGTTTCAATCAACAAAGCTCTGTCATGTTTATTAAATGCAGTGACAATAATTTGTCTCTTTGAAAACAGTTACAAGGTTAATGTATTTTATATTTATTCAAAGAGGACTAACAGAGCTAACAGGCTTTTTTAATTGGATTTTAACCAGAATTTTCACTGCTTTTACCTGTAGGAATCTGAATTGAAATTGTATGGAGCCTATACTTTTGAGGTATAGTATTTGCATTTTCTTCTTGAAATGAATATTTTATTTCTTATATATGACCATTAATGCTGAAAAGAGTTTAAATAATTCTTTATCTAACAGTATGCTACCTGAATTGATAAAAACAAGCTCGCCAACTTATCTTGAGGGAGATGTTGATAATTGTCCTCTTCTGCATGTAGCATGATGGAAAACTAACCAGACAAATATGATGGGCATTTTCTATGGATGAAGAAAACATGTTTGACAGCTGATTCAAACCACCAGCATTATGTTTGCCAGTCTGCTACTTTACCAGTAAGCTACTGTGACATGATGGTGACCTCAGTCAAAATTTGCATCCTATAACAGAGAGGAGCGCCTGAATGGATTTTTTAAAAAAAGAGTCACATGTGCGCCTATGTGTTAGGAGTCACACGTGCACACGCACGTGCGTCTGCATGGCTGAGTTGTACTAATCGCACACAGACGCACATACATACACACATGTGGGACTTTTACTAAATAATCACACAAGCATATGTATATGCGTCTTGTCCTCAGTGACCCTTTCCACTGCCATACACACACACACACACACACACACACACACACACGCACTGTTCCAGGTCAGTGTGCCAGTCTCTTAGTAGTGAAAGACAAGTTCCACAGATGCAGAGACAATAAAAATAATAATATGATAGTTTATTCATACCTGGAGGGTAACTTCTTGTTTCTGAGGTCAAAGGTCAGGGTCAGATACAGATACCATCTGCTGAGCAACATGCAGTCAGCCTACTCATTTGCCACACAGCCCTATAATCCCACATCCCACATCACAAAATTCACATTATACATTCAGTTTCTATTCAGGTGTAAAATTGGATTGTTTTTTTCTTCTGGCTGTGGTCATACGAATGATTTCACAGTCAGATGATGACATGTTTGAAGAGTGGAGTGGGCAGCTGCAACAGGGAAAGAGACACAACTGCTGCCATAGATGCAATCATTCCCTTTTTTACCTTGCTTCACTTCTCTCGTGTACTCGTGTACTTTATTTATTTACTTATATTTCCCCTTTTTTTACACATCTTGTACATATCTTTTTCTGTTGATGCTCTAATCTGGTCTAGTGATGCAAAGACCAAAATCAAGAATGTGTTCCTTCTCATGGAAAAAAAAGGGTCTAGTACTAATTAGTATTTTTTTACTCATTATTTTTCTCTCAATTAATAGTGTAGTGTATTAAATGCAGGGGAATTTCGAAAATGTGGCAACTTTTCTTGATAAATGTTATAATTTAGATGATCACAATTGTTGGAAATTCAATTCAACTTTTACTTTTAATACTGCATATCAGGCTCTACTAGACCATTGTGGCCAATGTTGGTAATCAATGATCAGGACTCTTTTATGTCAGTATTGGATAGATGCAGTTTTTCCTTCACTATATATGTCTCTATTGTAATATAAAATTGCATATTGTAATGTAATGATTTCATTTCTACTGCCTACCCCTCGTGCCCATGTTCACCCAGTGCAACAGTGTTGCTCAATGATGTGTTTTTAATATTCTGAACAATGGAGCTCTATGGCACAGAGGAATAAGATAAATCAGGCTTCACAGATAATAGTTTTCAGTGGGATCAATTAATTGTTGGCTTTGCATTTTTCATGGGAGTTTTAACAGTTGGAGAAATATTGAAAATGGTCAGCCTTATCCTTAAATGAAAGGAAATATTTGAAAAGAAATGGAAATGCTGTGCCTCAAAGGCGCTGCATTCAGGCCCAGGATCATTTGCATTAAAACCACAGAGCCACCAGGTCACCCTGTCATTCCTTATTCTGTTTTTCTTCTCATCATCATTTCAACAGCCAAATGGTTGTTTATTTTGGTGACTGTCATTTTTTCCTCCACTTTCACAGCCAATTTGGCAGGCAACCAGCCATCTACTCAGAGTTTCTTTTATATCCTGACACTTGTACAGTATTTCTGGTAAACTACTGATAGCAGCTTGCTCTGTACATCTGTCACTGTAGAGGATGGAAGTCATTTTTATCCCCTTCTTACAGAATGATGCATATTGTACGAAAAGGCTCTTTCCTCTCATCCCCACTCTCTCTCTCCTTCCATCTTCCCTCATAAGATTAATCTTGATGTCTCTTTCATTTGGCGTTTCCTACTGCCAGTTAATTAGCCCCTCTGCTGAGGTTTGTTTGCCTGGGAGGCAAACAAATGTGTTAGCGCGTTGCTTTTTGTTGTTGTTTTTGTCACAAAGTAGAAGTCAACGGAGGGGAAAGAGGACAGGTGTATATGCACGAACCTCAACTTATCACAATACATTTACCAAAGTAACATACTGTACAGGAATGACACAGCTCCTGCCTTCACACCCAGTGTTTGAACGGCCTTCGTTAGTATTGGTGTGTGTTTACTTCTATGTGGGTGGGTGTAAAGAGTTTAATGAGTGTTGGAGTTTGTCTATATGCCTGTCCTTTTTACTGTTTATGTATCCACAAGTGGTGCCAACAGGGTTAAGAGTGATTGAGACTCAGCTTTGTATTCCGATAAAAAGGTAGAGTGTCTTTCTCATCATGTAAAACATTCTCACAGAATTATTTAACTGAAGAACAGTCTTGACTCTCATGTTTGCCTCCACCAATGTGTGTGTGTCTTAATCATGAACCTAACTTGTGTTTGGCTATATGAGAAAGAGAGTCACACAAAGAGACGTATGTGTGTGTGACAGAGACCCAACCCAAGAGCAGCTTGCACAGATGGAGGAAGATTAACAGGGAATGTGTGTGTGTGTGTGTGTGTGTGTGTGTGTGTGTAAATGTGTCTGTACATTGTGTGCATTCAAATGTGGATTGCCAACAATAGATTTTCCACCCAGTAGCTGCTTTGCATACTGAATAAGTACTGTGGGTTTTCTTATTGCAGAATGAAATCTAAAACAATATTGTTAATGCACATTACTTTATTTTCGTCCTGTGCATGAAGCACAGCTCTTGTGCATAAACACTAGTACGTCTTTGACAACATGTACGTGTCATAAAAGAAATCTTTCATCAGTATGCATTTAATTGCAACCACTGTTTTAAGAGCTGTCACGGCTTGACAGAGTAACCATTGGTTGTTTCTATTTACTTGACAAGGACCTTTTGCCGTGAGCCAGGTCCAGCTTTTTTGCTAGACAACCCTGTGTTTTATTGCCATAGCCTACTGCATCGGCATCCCTGCTGCGCCACCAGACAGCCCCCATTCAAATGAATGAGAGGGCTGCTTTTTTCACACAGCTAATCGGTCTAAAAGCGGCCTTAGAGAGGTGCTCAGAGTAGATAGCAGGGCAACAAAACCACTGTAGGTTTTGTGTTTCTTCCAGACAGTCAACATTAGTTTCCTTTACTCCTGACCACATTCTTTCCTTAACCGAAAACCAGTAGTTTTTGTGCCTAAACCTAACCATACTGCAACCAAGGTGGTGGCAGATCAGAAAACAGTTTGTGAATAATTTTTGTAATGGGCATATGCATTATGGAAGGCCATGAAAAATACTGTTGTCCTACTGGTATAGGAACTACATCAGAAAATGCTAATTTGGGTCATTTTGGAAGGCAACAATCTATTTCCAGGATCCAGGAAAATCTTTCTTTTTTTTTGTTCTATTTTATTTAAATCTATTTTCAATTTATTTGGCTTTTTAGTTTGCAAAACGTTTTAAGTCCTGAAGTCACCAAACTGAACGTTTTTCACTACACTAGAGATTCTGTCCATGAAAACCACAAATGGAATCAATGATATGGGACATCTTTGGCGCAGTCAAATAAAAATAATAATATTGTTGTGCTGTGGTCATATTCTAATCTATCTTTGTGTTTTTCTTCCATAGGTGGAGCCACTGAAGAAACCTACCTGTACATGTTGAGAGGCAGAGCCAAGCACTGTGTTTTTCAGATGGACACTGGGAAACCACCAGCATTCTTTGCATTCTTTTTCAAAAGACATAAGATAGAAGAACATACTCAAGATTGATACGGCACAGTTTTACCTCCCGCTGTCTCCTCCTCATCCCCTGATCCAATCAGAGAAACCTCTTCTGCTTTCTACCTCCCAGAGAAATAGAAAAGGAAAAAATAAACAGGAATTTCTTATCTGTTATCAGTTCCTCCTTTTATTTTCTTTGTGCAACATTTCTCCATTTACCTCAGGGATTTTCTCCCATTGCCTACCTCCTCCACCGAAACAGCCAACCCAGTGACTGGAACACAGAGCGAAAACACACCTGTGACCTCTCACTGCTGTTACCGTGACAACCTGTATTGCCTCTCAAGTTCTCCTCACTGCAACCGTGACAACCAGCAATGACCTTGGACCTCTTACCACCTGCCAGTTCAGACCTGCTCACTGCCTAAATTGTACTGATCCACACTTGTAGCCTGAACCTCAGGCTAGTTATTACTGGAAGGAGAAGGGTCATATTATTCTATACCTGACAGGCAACTATATACCTCAGCAGACACAGATCTTGACACTCAGTCAAGGAAACACAAGGGAACCTTTCAGCCACAGCATTCACTAGCCTGGTGCTTCAATCTACCTAGCAGGTAACACACGCTCACTATCCTGGTGCTTCAATCTACCCAGTAGACAGCTCACTTTCAGCATCTTCCATTTGCCTTAGAGGCAGGAGTATAGCAACAGTAGCCAGGGAGGCCTCCAGAGAACCAGACAGAGAGACTGAGGAGTACCACATGGCAGGCAACTTCACTTAATTTGCTTCTCAGCAAGTCACATTATACACAAGCCTCGCAATCTGAGCTGTAGCATAAATCAGCAATTGCCCAAGAGGCCTTTGGAGATCACAGAAGAGACTCAGAGGTTCCTCTGCCTTGAGGTTCCTCTCCAGAGAAGTAAAGCTACCCACGGAGCAGGAGAAGTTCTTGGCAGCGTCATCTGAAGGCAGCCACAAAGACTACAGTACTTCCTGGGAGATATAACTCAAAGCATTATAAACCTTGGAAAGTAGGGTAAACACTAAGAAGATCCATATGGTGTGACACCGACAAAAAAAGGAAGAAAAAAAAACGCCTTAAGTGTAAAGAGAAGAATGCATCGGTGAGTTCTTTTTTTCCTCAGTTTCTACACTTGTTTATCAGCATGCTTTCCTTTTTTTTCTCTGCAACAGGCTCTGCAGGCTAGGGTGTAAGGAATATAATGGTAATATAGTGGGGATGCATAAGGTTGACATATTTTGTTGCTTGCTCCCATCATGTCATTGTATACTAATGAAAAGGGACACTTTTAGTTTTTGTATTTTTCACTTTTATTTTCATTTCTTTGTATAACTAACTGACATTTAAATGGCATTCCTGCCTTATTAGATGGGACAGAGAGGAGAAAGACAGGAGATTAAGGAGAAATGGAAGGAGCGCTTTGCAATAAAGGTCATTACTGAATTTGAACTCTCCTACAATAACATTTTGGCCAAGAAACCTCCATGTAAAAGCGAGTTGGCTGAAAATACAAGCCTCAAAAGGTTTGCAGCTTGAAGCAACCTTAACTGAGTATGATATGTAAACTCATATAAAATTATAATTATAATCACCAGTCTTGAGTATTTATAACACAGTATGTTTTTCTGTCAAGATATTTGAAAAAAAATATTCCCCCAGAAGTTTTTACAAAATGCGTGGTATGACATTTTGAATTTCATATTACAGTAGATTTTTCTAATTTTAAAATATGCATCATAAAATTAAAATAAAAAGCCTGAACCTGCCAACAAAAATTTAAAAACTCAAATTAGAAGATTTACCTAAAGATCCCCTCCAGACATTTATTAAGACACATAAAAATGATATCATTTCTCCACAAAACTTTAAAAATTTTCTCTCATTAAAAATTACAGAATGAATGAATATGCAAATTGCAAATATGCGAAATTTAATTTCAGAAGTTTAACCATTGGACACAAGATGTCTCCTACTTCACTGAAAAGTCCACTCTCAGTGTTTGTGCACTGGAGGCTTCAAGTTTCCACATTGCACTTATGCAAGTTGATTACTGGACCAGGACTGGCTTCCAAACTAGTTGTGATGTCACAAATCCAGCTCATAGGCCAACCCCTTAAAATCAGATTTTTAATGAGCTCAGAGAAACTTTCCACTTTCAGTAGATGGATGTGAAAACAGGCTTGATGTGTAAAAGTCTGCACATCAACATTCTGAACATGTGAAGCTCAAACATCTAACTGTGGGAACAAGAAGAAAAACATATTTTTGAGAGGAGAGGCACTTTAAGGGTAACATTTTTAGGGTATAATATATCATATTCACCTCTTTGCAATTAATCTACGTATAGCTCTTCAATCTGGAGTTTGCCAGTATAGTAGGGATTGTCCAAGAAGACAAAATACCATTGAAGTCTAGCCGGGAATACACTGATTGAGCTGCTGAAGACAGTGGTTGCGACTGATTAAGTTGTTCATGACTCAACAATCTCCAAGACATTGTGCCAAAATTGGTCTTTATGGAAGAGTGGTGAAGTAAAAGAAAATTGCAGCAGAAAGGTTTTGTTCTCTGATGAGAGTAAAGTGGAACATTTTGGCTCAACACTAAGTGGTATGTGTGGAGTCGGAGAGACTAACAATGCACATCAGCCACTAAACACCTTCTCCACTGTGAAGTCTGATGGTTGTAGCTTTTAAGTAGGGATGGGTACTGAGGACTGGTCTTAAATTGGTGGTGGTGCCCTGATTGGTGAGAACTAAAATATGGGTATGGTCATGTAGCAGTCAGTCATGCTATTTGAATGTCATTCACGTCAGGCATTTTTAATTTGATCACTGTATAATTAACTTTTCCCTTGTAGTTGTCTTAAAATAGTGATAGGTTTTTTTTAACGTGGCTATGGCGTGGATGTGTTTACATCTGTGGACTGTAGTTACAGCGGGCAGTTAAAATGCTGTGAAGGGTGGGCTAACTTTAGCAAAGTGCATGAAAATACAGCTAACATTATGTGTATGTGTTTGCGTAACAATCGTTGCATTTAACACTGGCAACCTAATGGGACAATATGGGATATGTTCAGTCAAGGTAACACTTTTTATCAACTCAAACACCAAAATGACTAACTTCAAAAACCAACACCACCAGGTTAAACAAAACATTTCAACAGTAATGTGACTTTAGCTAGTGCAGCTAGGTGTGGTAGTCCGACTGGTCTGGTAGTCCAGTGGACTCACTGGACTGCAAACTGTTGAGTTGATGTGTTATCCATTTTTGAAGCAACTATATATTGACTCACCACTTTCAACACAAGTTTCCATCTGGTGAAGGCTGGTGCTTTTTTCTGCACCACCCACATGTAAGTCAGACAGCCAGTCTGTGATCTGGATCTCAAACACTTGAACAACAAGCATTGAACAATTAACAGCATGATATGATCACTTGGCAAAGAAAATAGAAGTATAAAGTGCACATTGAGCACTGGTGCGCATAGTTTAATTGTATCGCTAGTATCACTCGATACTCATTCAAATCCAAGCTTCAAGATATACTTTTCTGTAGCAGACATCTGCCACAAAGACACAGTATTGAGGCACTGACCTCTAACGAATAAAATATACACTGAGTTAGTTTTTCTCAGAGAGAGGTTTGGGGTTTTACCAATTGCTTCAATACAGTCAGAGTTTTTTGGAGGCCAGATTCAAAATTTAAGTTACTAACTGTAATACTCACTGTATTACCTGGGAGCAAGGGTGGTGAATGCTTATGAAATTATTTACAATTATTAATTTGAATTACTAATTAAAAATATATTTATTTAATTTGAAGGAACAGTGTGTAGAATTTAGTGGCATCTAATGGAACGGACTTGGCAGAAATGGAATATAATATTCATAAGTATGTTTTAATTAGTGTATAATCACCTGAAAATAAGAATCATTGTGTTTTCGTTACCTTAGAATGAGCCCTTTATATCTACATAGGGAGCAGGTCCCTTTCCACGGAAGCCGTCATGTTGCGTCACCATATTTCTACAGTAGCCCAGAATGGACAAACCAAACACTGGCTCTAGAGAGGGCCTTTTGCATTTTTTGTGAGTTTCATAGGCATCGTAGGATCTCCTACACGCTTGGAAGGGGAGGGTTAATCTGCAATCTCACCACTAGATGCCACTAAATCCTACACACTAGTACTTTAAGTAATTCAAAATTAATAATTATTATCATTTAAAATTAAAATTATTTCCGGCAAATATCTCAATATCTACTAGATAAACTGGTGCACCACTTTGTATAGACATTTGCGGTTCAAAGAGGATGAATCCTAATGACCTTGGTGATCACTTGACTTCTCCTCTAGCGCTGCCATGATGTTGACATTTTTAGTTTTTAGTGAAATGTCCCAACAGCTATTGGATGGATTGCCATGAAATTTGTTTTAGTGATCCTATCTTTTCATCTAACACCATCATCAGGCCAAAATCATAACTTGTCCATTACTTTGGTTTATGTTGTTTACAGGAAGGAATTACAACAATTATATTTTATGTGTGAGCTTCAACAGTTTGGAGTAGTTAACAAGAACAAACTCAATAAGAATGCTAATATGTCTAGTAAGATTGCCATAACAACATAGTATGACACTTCTTATTGAGAGAGAGAGTAGTGAGGAAGGGCAGGCAATCCTCAGTGATGTATCACACCCTCTCTATGGTGAATATGAGTTATTAACATTAGGAAGAAGATAGAGGGTACCACTTTTGCGGACTACCCGTACTCAGAGATCCTTCATACCTTTGAGTATAGCTTTGTTATACAGATCATTGTGATATGAGAGTTGTGTCACTTGCATTTTGTTGTAATACTTGATTTTGGCTGTTGGTGATGTTGTGGTGAGGTATTATATTGCTTGATATTATGGAGCACTATGCTGTTTGGTGTCTGTCTTTAACTGTAATGTCCTTCGCCATGGACACATAAGGCATTTTTCGAAAGAATAATAATAAACTAAACTATGACCAAAATACCTGCAAAACAAATGACATACCCATCAGCCTGAGCTGTACTTTGTTTTTAGTGCTAACAGAGCTGCTAGCATGGCTGTAGACTATTGGTCTTGTTGTATTTTAATTCCTTATATGTTTTTAATAATTCTATTTGTTTTTTGGAATTCAGCAATATAAAAAAATAGAGTATAGTGTGTGTTTAATTGTGTAGCTTTCTCAGCTGCTGTTGTCATATGAAACCCTCATAACTGCCCAATTAATAGACTTGATGTTGCAGCTGCAATGGAGGGATTATCTGGAAGACACTTGAAATATTCTGCCACCCATTATTTAGCAAAATCAAATCTGATTGAATAAACTTGCATCATGCACAAAATCTTGAAAAGGAGAATTTTACATTTCAGCTGTAAAAAAAGAACAGCATGGCCTAGATTTCCAAAATCACCTTAGCATTATGATCTACTATGTTCAATTACTTCAAATGTGGAACAGCTTTACTTAATCATAAGACGATTGTTGAGATCCCTGCATGGAGATACACACAGCCAAGCAGCTGTGTATTAATTCTGTTCCACTGATTTAATACTTAGTAATCTAATGTGCACTATTCCTTTTTGGCTGGACTGCAACAGCGGGGCCAGCCCTATAAACGTGACTGACTGACTGACTGAGTGATGAAGTTACATCATTGGATGGCTGAAGCTTGAGACAGCCAAGTATCCCAGAATGCATTTCGCACCTCGATGGCGTTTCGATGGCGGATATTTTGAGCCAGGCTAAAAGCTGTTGTAATATTCGCTGTAGGACTGCTAATATTTTACTTTATTAAGTTTTAATATTTTTTCAGGGGGGAAAGTAACCATTTAGATTCCCAATATGTGGTCAGTTTATCCAAATAATGCTTATTTGGACATTTTCGGAGATGTGACCAGCCGGTCATCTCAGCTGCTAGCAGCCAAACTCCTGAGATGATCAACATATTGGCCAACATGTTGTCATCCCAGGGAGAACATGATCTGATGAACTGATCTGCAGCTCTTTGGTGATTTACCGCCGGCCCTATTGTCTCCGTAGCATTTTGATATATGATATAATTCATTTTTGAAGAGAAATGTTGGTCTCACAGATGAAATCTCATAATTGTAGCTGCCACATTAGTTTGTCTGAATATAAAGTGAAGCTTCATGTTCTTACTGGACAGAACAACAGCGCTGCCTCTGGGGCTCTATATGTACAGATATCACCACATTCAATAAATAGGAATGTATTAAAATGAACAGATCAGTCTATATTAAATTTCATTTTATTTTATTAAGCTACACAGCAGTTTGGATTTTATTATAACAACATTACAGGCTGAATAACATAATTTACCGCATCTCTGTCAACTTTTTGTGAGGAAAAAAACTGTTAGTAGAGCTTTGAGTTGAGGTGATTTTGTCACAGTACAGTCGGGTAGGTGTGTTGAAGTTGAGCTGCTGCTGTCAGCAAGTACGCTGCTGTTCCAGTTGCAGAATGATCGTACTGCGTCCTGTCCTCCGAAGTTTGTACTCCCGAGTCCAACTTGCCAAATTCGAACTAGCAAGTATGCAAGCCGAATTTGACATACATGAAATTGAGAAAGGCCCTATGTCAAATTGGCCTCAATCAAAGCCTGGCGCCACTTCCTGTATCTCTCGTTTCAAGTTAAAACCCTCTAGCGTTCCATACATGGGCCAGCCATATACTCTTGTTTACAAAGTGGGGAGGCACAATAGAAGAAAAATACTGTAGAGCAGAGTATAGAGTAATTGAGAGATTACAAAAAGATGCAGATAGAGATGGAAGAGAATGGACAAGAGAGAGAATGATGTGTCAGGGAAGACAGAAAGATAAAAATGGATGAGACTCCTGCAACAACAATGTCCAAGCTTCACCTCAGACACCCTCTGTTATCTCCCCTCCCTCAGTCATACAGAGGGAGTCACACATGTATTACTCTCCATCATTGATAGTCTCCTCACATCATAGGGCCATAACTTGTTCCCGCCCTCTGCTTCGTGTTGCCACGGCAACGCACAGCCTTCCCCTGCCACCTGTGGCTCAGATACATAGATGTATAGAATGCAGAGCCCGCATCAGCCAATCAGATCGTTGCCTGTGTGTGTGTCAGTATGCGCATGAGCAATTGTGTGTGTGTGTGTGTGTGTGTGTGTGTGTGTGTGTGTGTATAGCTGTTTAGAATGTACAGAACCTATCTGGACTAATCAGATGGCTCGGAGGTGTGTGTATGTGGTTATGTATATATTGCTAAGTGGCCCGGTTGTTCTGCTGCTGCATTAAAGGGCACATGGGGCTGACTAAAGCTGGATGAGATCTCATTATCTTGCGTGTGTGTATGTGTGTGTGTGTGTTCGTGTGTGTGTGTGTGTGTGTGTGTATGTGTGTGTGTGTGTGTTCGTGTGTGTGTGTTCGTGTGTGTGTGTGTGTGTGTGTGTGTGTGTGTGTGTGTGTGTACAGGTACATGAAATTGGAGCATTGAATGAGTCATCAGTGGGCTCTCTAAGACTATTCCTGCAATCATGCTGTGTGTGTGTGTGCGTGTATGTGTGTGTGTGTGTGTGTGTGTGTGTGTGTGCGTGTGTGTGTGTGTGTATGTGTGTGTGTGTGTGTGTTACACATTGGTGTGTAACACACAATTTCTGCAGGAAATCTTGTTTCAGTGTATGAAACATGAAAATCATGAAATCAAAATTATATAAACTATTGTTCCATCCAGTGTCCATGACAATGATTGGCATGTAGATATACATATGACAAAGGACAAGAAAGGAAACTGATGTTAAAGGAATAGTTCAGCAGTTTGGAAAACACCCTTATGTGCTTTCTTTCAAACAGTGAGATGAGAAGATTGATACTACTCTCATGCCTGTGTTATGTATTGAGGTGAGGCCAGGAGGCAATTAGCCTAACTTAGCATAAATACTGTGTCTTTCTTTTCCTTGGGTTGTACTTTTATAATGAAGGTGGTGTCATTATTTAATTGGTAATTGCACACGGGGCAACATGGAATCTTCTTAATTAGCACTCCCCTGCTTGTTTCTTCTTCCTCCCTGTCACTTCTTGACCAGAACATTCCTGTTAAAACATGCATATCAGTTTGCTTTAAAATAGGTCAGCCTTATAATAAAGGCACCTTTTGCTCTCTGCCCCTCTGCACAATTAAAGTGCAGGCAGCTTTTATGCACTGCATCACTTAACCAATGGACCAATTAAAACAACAGCTGCGTTTGTAAGCATCTGTCTCATTGTTGCAGTGTGCTTCTGCCTTAAAACCATGCTTAATGCACAAAAAAGAACTTAAAATAGTCTAATCTTACTGTAAGCCGCTTTCAATTGTAGCATCCAACATCATTTTAGTATATGCTACATGGATCTTGTGCTGGTTCAGTTTTCAAAGACACAAGAAAATACATTTATGATTTTATTTTGACAAAGTGTAATACATTTCCTCCAGTTTCTTTTCTCTCCTAACTTTACTATGTACTAATGGCTTTTATCAGTTGACAGTTTTTAGTTGTGTTGGTACTTTGAGTGCAAATTAGCTAGTTGAGCTAACCCCAGCACATTTACATTGATGTTTCCTATATACAGTGGGGGAAATAAGCATTCAACACGCCAACTTGTTTTTGATTAAACATATTTCCAGTGCAGCTATTCATATGAAATTAAGACCAGACATTGGTATTAACTCAATAAGGCAGCATATAAACACAGACTTCATCAGAGGCTTGTTGTTGGTGACACATGGAAAGAACCAGAATAAATGACAAATTTCTTTGCAGCTAACCCTAACCCCTAACCCTAACCCTGACTCAGTTTATAGGGTACTAGGTGAAATGTCTACTGGCCAAATGCACAATTAATGCCTCATGCCTTATGAATGTACTTTATCTATGTGTTTTTGTCAATCAATAATTCTGTCATTTGCTGATATTTCTGGCATTCAGCTCAATTTTTTTACCTTTGGAACAGCTGGCAAATTTCTTTGCCAGTGGAGAGCCATTAAAACTTGATGACGTTACTGTTCCACTGACACTTTTGGTGTTCTATATCGCAACATCCATTGTTATGCACATAAAAGATAGTCATTATTAATTTATAGCTGGGAGATGTGAAAAACAATGGATGGCCAAGGGTGTCCTAAAAATATCTCACTTCAAGGCAAACAAAAAGAAGACCAAATTGGCAAGCAGAGACAAAACTGGATCAGATAATAGAATGTAAAGGATAACAAAAAAACAACACATTGGAAACAGAACCAGGACAGTGTATGTAACACAGTACAAAACAAACAACTGTCCTGTTTTATGTAAATAATTATCCCCCAACTGCACTAGAGAACAAGAGAAACAACAGCAAGAATGCTCCGTCTGTACATTGGGGTTCAGAACATTATTTACTATTCACACTGACAGTAATCCCAGTACTGGTCAGTATGTCCATGAAAACTCCACATTATAATTGACCAGAGCTTGAGTGATAGGAGCCAATCAATATTGCTCATGTAAGACTAATATGTGACTGGCAGCTATAAATTGATCGAACTATAAATCCCTATTAGCCTTTAAATAATCCCTGGGTGGGACGTCTGGGTGCTGTAAGCAGCACAAGTTGCAGGATAAATAAGGATTAAGACCCTGCAGCAATGCAAAGCCTGTAACTACATGTAACACAAAAAGTAATACAGTTTTGTTGATGAAAAGCATTTAGTATACTGACGCTCTGCTCAGTGGTTTACTACCATTTTTTTCTCAAAACATCCAATACCTTGTGGGAGATAAGATGAGAGAGAATGGATTTTTTTCTTGGAAAGGTGCGTTACATACTTTAAAAGTCAGAGAATTTGAAGTCTTTCGAGGTCATAAAATATCAGCTAACTGAAGAAAACTGACACTTTAGAGAAATATTTCAGATTCTAAACACACACTATTAGTGTAATAAAATTACTCTTTCTAGAAAGCATACGGTTCATCTTTTTTTAGAATTCTTCTAAGCTGAAAAATGTTAACAAAGATGAAAAATACCTGTTTGGGTCATGGAAGTCAGGGTTTCTCCAAGGAAATTGGTAAGCATAGCTGGTAAGTGCTGTGTCGCATTAATCTAGTTATGAGATGGTGATTTAAGCAGTCACATGACTGATTAAATACATGGCCTTTGCGGTGTCTTGTTTTTCATGAAAGTAGAATAATGATGTTAGCGGAGGTACTTTATTTCAGATGAGGCATTGTACCACCACTATAATGTGCTACAGGAAACCCTGGAAGTGCTTCGACTTAGCAATGGGAATATAATGGAACCTTATAGTGACTCCAGATGCTGCGGAAACCTTGCAGAGCATAAACTCAACCTCAATAACAGAGTCTGACCTTTTCAAGTTAGAAGTAACAGATGCCCCCTCTCACAGAAACATAGTAAATCTCATGGGGCACAAAGGTCTGATGCATTATTTGGTCAGATGATCTTGGGCAGAGCAGCTTGAAGCAAATGTCAAAGGAAATTAGGGCTAGTAATGTGTTGTACCTACAGTATGTCAATAAGAAACCCATCCAAGATTAGACTTTTACCCTTGCACAACAAGGTTATGTATATGGCCATATTTTAACATAACCTTGTTGTTAACAAGATTAGCATTAAGGTAAGGTATGGTAATAATGTCAAATCACCTTTTCATGGCAGCTGACAGTGATTGTAATTGTTCAGTCCTAGTCTTGGGTGTCATCTTGAGTGTGTGAGTCCTTGCCTTAATGGGGTAGTTCTTCATCCATTTAAGTTTTGTCTATGATTTAACATTTTCTTTTGTTCTAGGTAATGCCTGTTCTTTTTCATCATCCTTTATGTGTGGTATCCCACAAGGGTCAGTTTTCGGCCCTTTGCTGTTCTCTGTTTATACTTCCCTTATAGCACATTATTCAGCAACATAAAGTCTCTTACCACTGCTGTGCTGACGGTATGTAGATGTATTTCCCACTCAAAGCATCAGACCTTAACTAGTGCAGTTTGCTCCTGACCTGTCTATCCAACATTCACTGTTGGATGTCAAGTTGGAGATTTTCTTATTTGGTGCTCCCAAAGACAAACAAGTAGTCCAGGATAAACTTGGAAGCCTATCAGCTTACATCAGGTCTTCAGCTAGATAAAATTGGGTGTTCTCTTTGACTTTGACTTGATTTTCAGTAGACAAGTGAAAGAAATAGTAAAATCCTGCTTTCTTCAGCTCAGGAGTATTTCAAAAATAAGATAAGTGATCTAGCTATAATAGATAGTTTCCTAGTTTCGTCTTGTCTGGATTATATCAACACATTATATTCTGTGAGACCTGACTGTTTATAAAAGCTGCCTAGGACCTTTGTACGAATGTGATTGGATGTTACTAGTCAGTTGAGCCAATGATACTGAGCATCAATGAGACCGCTGACACTCATGAAGTGATGTGCGTGCCTCTTCAGCGCTCTGCCTGAACCAACACAAAGCTACACTTAATCATACCCACGCTGACAGCCAGTGTCTGTTTACTTCTATTTCCATGACATTACGCAGGTGCACTGCACCTGTGAAATGCTACTGTTGACTGAAAACTCTATTTTGAACTTCAGTGTTTTGTTTCTTGTGCTGCGGATTAAGGGCTGTTCAAACCTAAACCCTCCAGCTACAGTCATTCCTAGATACAATATATATACCATGAGTGTACTCTTGGCTGTTTCTCATATCTGCCTCAGGAGGATTCTGTTTTACATAAGCCCAAAAAGTGTGTTGTTGGCCTTTTCCTTGACCTTGTTGTCAGCCTCCCGTCTCTCTGAGATGTCACTCAGTTCAGTTCAAAGAACTAACACGGCATGAACACAAGCATGTCTGCACACAGCTCGGAGGACGGCTCGTTTAGGGGAAAATTAGGTTTTAGCTCGTTGTCTACCTTACTACAGTAGGAAAGAGGCGTTGTTTGTATTTTAATGTTTCACTTATGAGTTATTGATCAAGGAAGCTTGAAACTGTCAATATATTTCCAACTTTACTGAAGTGTGTAGCGTAGCCTACAAACTGTAATTTTTCTGTCAACGATGCCTTTGTTGTTTACACAACTCGTGGGGAAGGCAAAATGTTGCCACACCGGGGACTTCAGGGAAGCAGGAGGATTTTCCAGTTCTGTTGTTTCTCCATCATAACCAAGTCCAGCAGTGGCCATGGTCGCGTTTTTTAGCTCTTCTTTGTTTTCTACCATTTTCTTCCATCTTACGTGCTTTTGGCCTGTCTGCAGGCAGATTGAGTGAAACTTGGATGGATATGGAGTACTTGGCAGGCCTCCACTCCATGTCAGCATGATCTGAGGCCATGCTGTCAGCTGTTATCCTATAGAGGGGCTGCTATACAGTAAATATGGCAAGACTATCAGCTGCAGTATACAACCAGGGCAGTCATTTTGGTCCTTGCTTCAAATTCTGTTTGACTCAAGTGGTGGGACAGTATTTCTTAAACTCGATATGCAGGTTAGGTATATCAAAGTCCAAACTGCTGTTTTAAACTGTTTGCCACGTATGGCAACCTGTGAACTTGTGTGCTTAGGCATGAGAGTTGAAAACTCACTATATTGTTTATTCTAAACAACACTTAGGCACACAGCTGGGCTGTAATGTAAAGTTGATCTAGTATTTTACCATAACAGCTTTTCAAGGTCGGATCATAGCTACAACAGTTATGTGGTAGCATTAATGAGGTACGAGGTATTTTTGACTGAAATCCCAGGAAATCCCAGGATCTCCTTTTCCAGAAGCTTGGCGACACAGTGACTACTTGCAGGGCTAGTTGGTGTGACTGGCAAGCTAACCACTAACTTGCTAGCCGGCCTGGCCGGGCAAGCGGTCGTCTGTCGCAATGGCTCCTGGAGCTTCTCTATGTTTTCGCTCTACTGTTCTGTTTACTTTCCTGAGGCATTTTGTTACTGTTTTGTACACCAAAATTGAACTTCCGCACAGATTTACATACCCCTGCAAGTGAACCCACTGACTGAATTCACTGCAAAAAGTGTTGTTTTAAGGGGAATTGTTGCCACCATTTATAACTAATTATTTTGGCAAGAAATTCTGTTTTCTTTTTTGTTTGTTTGTTTGTTTTTTCAGGAAAAGAGTGATATATTCCAAGGAGTTTTAAACTCACTGGAGAACCATAAACTTATCTGTCTCCTTGTCTATACTTCAAATCTGCCAAATAGTCTATAATGTCTATATATGACATGATTCTTCTGTCTCTTCACCTGCCCCCTGCTATAGATTCCTTCAGTGTCTCATGTGCCTGTTCCCTGCCATCCAATGCCTTTATGTATGACAACCTGCTGCTCTCAATCAAAGCAATAGACATATGTGTGCACATACTGACATATATATAGACAGCGCAGATCTACCCATATTGTCATATATTTATACACACAGACATATGTATTCATATACACACATAGAGGCACATACACCTAGCATAGTCACAGAGGTACAAATGTGAACATAAATGTACAAACCTACTGTTAGTGTCATCATTGCTTGTAGTTTCCATCTGCAAAGGGCAAAATATAGAGTTAATGTCACTTACCTTTAACACACATTTCACAGTGAAGGAGTCCATTTAAAAAATGTTTCAATAGCTGATGCACTGGTTTACAATGCAATGTAACAATTACCAAATAACATCCAAAAGATGTTAAACTTTTGTTAAAAACTATTTCAATGAAGTCTGTTAATGCTGTCTTTCTACATTTATTTGATCTTACCACAGATGTTGGTACCAGCAGATATGTAAGCAAGTAAGTAACTTTAGTACAGAAATGCCAAAAATATGTTCGAGGTTACTGGGACCTTGGTTACTGTTACTCCTGTCAAGCAAATAAACAGTTTATTATGATCATGGTGGCAGATTTACCATTGACGTTCTTAGTTCGTCTTTGAAATAATGGGTTCTTTATTTCAGACAAACAAGGCCTCTCATTTCTGTGACCATAAATTTTGTCAGCTGGCAGATTATATTAGCTGAAGCCAACTAGCATTAGCTCCATGAGTTGTTTGAAAATGTTAAATTTAATGTTTCCAACTAACTCGTTTTAAACCAAGAAACCTGTAAAAGGAGTCTGAAATGTGAACTTGATGGTTACATGAATGATATCACGCTAAAAGCCTGAAGCAAAAACTGCATATCCCAGGCAAAATGGCAGTTGCTGAAGTGTAAACTTCCTCAAATGTAAAAAAGATCAGGACAGAGCTGCTAATGTTACACTGATAGCATCAAGGACCAGCTTCCACCCAGAGGGGAAATATTACACAGGGGAGTTAATGATGGTGCACCTTCTCTTGGAAGTAATGCAGAGTTACTAGTGCAGTTAGTAAGCTAGTTAGCGGGACACGCTAATATTATAGTTTACATTGGAGTTACTATCATAGATAAACCATAAATAAATAAACCAGAAAATATTAATATTTGAGAAGGTGGAATCAGAGAATTTTCTATATATTTTCTAATCGTTGCAGCTCTAGTTGGAGTAGATAAACACACCATTGTATCATTCCTTACACTGTTGCTCTTCTGTTTTTGGTTTTGGAAAGGCTACAAAAAGTCACCACCCTCCAAACTCTTTAAATTTTGAGTATCACTGTAGAGAAATCCTCATTATGTTTGCTAAGCTATGATTGGACAGTCGTTGTTTGGGGAGGGGTTTACGAACGATCAATCATCCTAGTTCAGTCTGTGAGTGAGAACTTTTTCATGGACTTGATCTTCATCTTTACATGACTCTTACTTTGTCTGTGCACACTCAGCTCATAGCATGAAGATGTCAGGTTTCCTTTTCCTCCCTTCAGAAAAAGCTGCTGTCTGTTCTTGTAAATTATGACAAACAACTTCAACAAACTTTTAATTTGCCAGAGCTGGGTAATCCATCACAATTACCACAAAGGCTCAATTTGGTTTGGTTGCAGTTTTCTCTTTTGTTTTATCTTGCTGCTTAGACTAAAGTGTTCTCATACTATAAAAATAAAAATATCTCCGGACGTAAACCCTACAGAATATGACATTTTGCAAAGTTTACCGTCACATTCACTCCTTCTTGTGTTGAGTCTTTATTGGTGTGGATGGCCACTCATTTCCAAGTGTAACACCATCAAGTTAAGGCTTTTAAAATGTATGTGTACAAGAAAAATCTATTTACATTAATTATACATAGCAGAATGATTGGATGAAATATAAAGTAGACATGGACAGAAGAAATTAAGAGCCTAATCTAAATTAAGCCATTTGGTCTCCTGCTCTGTTGCATCATGTTCACTTTGCTTGTAGAGAGATGTTTAATTAGGAATCAAGGCCCAGTAAAAGACTAGAGGGATGCAGCGTCACACACATACTGGAGGTTGTATTTTATTAGTTTACTGGCTCCACAACAGAATTTTAATTGTTATACTTCTATAGTGTGGTTTTATTTAGGTATACTTTGAGTTTATTTCATATTAAAAATATCCAACTTGATTTTTTTGGGGGGCCATTTTGCAGGTCCACTAAAATCAAAAACACAATCAAGACTAGTTTAAAGCTCAAAAGCCCTAAAGTTGCACTGACATGTAAGCAGAGAAACACATATCGACTGGTAGTAAGATCTGGGAGGTAGTGAGATGTAGAGCACAGAGTTTTTAATGTCACATTTTCACGTCCTTCCTTATTACAATAGTACAACTCAGATTAAAAATTTGCTAAATTACCTTTTAAAGAATCACTGTGGGAAATGAGGCCACTGGAGCAGCAGGGACAGAAAGATAATGATAGAACAGAGCTGAACATTGACCATGATGTGAAATGCACAGCGTATTGCGGAAAATGAACCGAGATTAAAACAAACTGCTGTTTCTGTTCACTTTTGACAGATTTACAAGCAGACAGATGTTAACTATTTACGATCTAGTGCACCATATATGCAGGCTGTGCAAATGTAAAGTACTTGGAGACTATACAAAAGAATATGTAGATTTAGATCATATATTTCCATACACAATTATAACAAGAAGGTCATTACAGCAAAAAGAGAAAGTGAACACCAGTGCAGATTGACCTCATAGCGCAATGGTTTTTATTTTATATTGTATATTTGAACATTTATATCATTCTCAATCATTTAATTTGAACACTAAATTCAAAGATATTACTATACAGCTAATACTTTCCTTTCATACATGCAGTGCAGATAGATCTGTGTTGAAATTTTCAATGACCTGGAATGACTAGTGCATGCTCATAGTTTTTGGTGATGCAGAGAAGCAGCACATAATCTAACTCAACAGCTTGGAGAGCGAGGCATCTGTCAGTACCCATGGTGATGGATGTTTCCTTTGTCTATTTACATGCTCCCACTGTATGCAGAGAGAGCCCTCCACAGCTGTGAGTGGGACTACATGCTGGGTGACCCATTGTAGTGAAGGGCTGGTGGGGAGAGACTGTTGGGACGGGGCCATGGACAGAGCTACACTGAAAGGATTGGTTTTATCAAGTCTGTAGCACTGTCTGCCCCCATTTCTTCACCTACTGTACCTTTCCTTAGCAGTCAAGCATGTGATGTGTTGTTTTAGCTAACACAGTAGCAGACGGTGTACTTCCCACTTCAGCTTTGGGATGACCTTTTTTTCCCCCCGCTCAGGTCATTAATTGTTAAAATCTTTATTTATCACGATTACCAATTTATTCCTTTATTGGTTTATTTACAGTTTTTCTCAGTTTCTTCACAAATGATAATGAATATTTTCAAAACAACATGTGGAAACCTCCACACTGCTGGTCACTTGACAACATGTAGGAATTCTTTCAATGTGTAAGTCATCACATGCACAGTGGTCCATTCCACTGTCAAAATCTTTCAGGCATATATTCAATAACTAGTGGAGGCTAGCCCCAGCTCTCTGTGCGGAGAGCACCGACCACCGGTTAAGGTGGGAAAAGCAGCGGGTCCGTCGGGCAGCTGAGTGAAATGGAGCCTGTGGAAGAAGCACCGGGACCGTCAGGGTGAAACAGTCCACAGAGTAGCTGCTGTGTTCAGCTGCACAGATAGAAAACACCTCGGCTGACAGGATGTACCACTCCATTTGAAAAAACTTCTTTTTGATTTATAACAGCAACCAGTGTATTAGTGCGTTAACTCAAACTCTACTGCTCGACCCACTTGGGAGTTACATTAAAGTGTTAATGCTGAGCTCCTGAACTCTTCTTCCTTCATATATGTCTTTCTTGATCATACTTAGTACAATCAATGATTGCATGTGTAATAGTCAGCCAGGTTTAAAAAAATGCGTGCATGTATCGCTATCGGCATCTGCAATCGGCAAAAATGAGATGGAAAATATCTGCATTTTTTTCCATAAATGTGTTGCCTTTTTTTCCTTCTAGGCACCACTAATGTTAGCTAACATTACTGGCAGAGACATAATGTTGATGAAATGCTAGATGCTACTTATTAGCACAACAGGTCGAACAGCTATTCAACTTCTGAAGAACAGATTAACACTAGGTATTTGAGTGCAGTTTACATATACTTAAATTTGAGGACAGAATGAGTGGTAAAGTAGTTTAGAAACTTCACCAAGAGAAGGGAGAGCAAAAGGCTGAAACAGAAAAAACTCACATTCATCTAGACTGTGGCAGGCAGTTTAATTAACTGGTGGGATTCAGGTTTGCTCTGGGTTTATTTCTCAATTCCAATACCTATAGGATTTTCAAAATGACTTAAACTGATAATATCAAATATTAGATTGGATGGGTGAGGAGCTGAGAGAGGAATTACAGATCATATATAAGGAAAGGATTAGAAGAAGGGGAGGTGAGCGGGAGGAAGGCTGGACCCGAAGTTATAACAGAATAGTCACAGGTTTTATCCCCACCACCATCGCTGTGTGCTCAGGGTCATATAACTGTTTATCATTTAACTGTTTAGCCACAGCAGCAGAGCTCAAAAGAAGGATCTGTCACTCTACTGTTACTTTTGTTGAAGGTTTCGATTGTCGACTTTTATAGCTTCTTAGACCAAATTTGTAGTTACAGTGCGATGCTCCCTCTGGCTGCCTTTGTTCATTTTCTGATTTATTTAATTAAAGATCTCCTTTTCCCTAACTTTGGTTAACATTTTGGGCCTGCAATACTTGCTAAAGTTGCATTTAAGGCTAAAAATTGATTTTATTTCAACACTTGTGGTGCAGTTCAATCATAAGCAGACTGCAGATTGTGTTATTTGGCACAAACAGGAGCATTACAGAGAAGACTTCCAGCTTTATGGCACAGAGAGGGATTCCTTTATAGTTCATGTAAGGAAGAGAAACAAGGGTGTGGTAGGTTTGGTTTTAGAAGCGATGAGGACAGAATCTGAGGCCCTTCAAACAGACAAATAACCACGACTATTACTATTCATTTACATATATTTATGTTAAAGACCCCCTCCAGACATGTTCAAAGACATAAAAATACTCTGCTTTGAATAATAATTTATGACTGATATGGTTTTTCCATACAATTAACACACAATTACCCTGTTAAACCTCCTCAGAATGACATCTACTCATTCTCCCTCATTAAAAATCCAGAATATACAAATATGTAAATTTTATTCACTTCAAAAGTTTAACTGCTGGAAACAAAATGTCTCCTACTTCACTGTAATGTCTATTCTCAGTGTATGTGCAGACTTCAAGTTTCAACATCACACGTGTAAGTTGCATACTGGATCACAATTGGCTCCAAACTAGTTGTGATGTCACAAATTATGCTTGTACATCTAATACTCTGATTTAAAGGACCAGTGTGTATGATTTAGTGGCATCTAGTGGTGAGGTTGCATATTGCAACTAACTGAATACCTCTCCCCCTCACCCTCCCCTTCCAAGCATGTAGGAGAACCTACGGTGGCTGCCAGCGTTTGGTTTGTCCGTTCTGGGCTACTGTAGAAACATGGCGGTGCAACATGGCGGGCTCTGTGGAAGAGAACCTGCTCCCTATGTAGATATAAAGGGCTCATTCTAAGGTAACAAAAACACAACGATTCTTATTTTCAGATGATTATACACTAATTAAAACATACTTATGGATATTATATTTAATTTCTGCCAAGTCCGTTCTGCTTGATGCCACTAAATTCTACACACTGCACCTTAAGGTGAGCACAGATCCAAGGGAAGCAACAATAAACAAAACACATTTTTGAGTTTAGGGGGACTTTAACCTCGTCCAACCAAAGATTTTTTTTTAAAAATACAGGATATGTATTAATAATGCACTGACACTCCAGAAAATTCCATTTGTTTCATTGATGGGGAACTGAGACTGTGATAAGGCTGTATTTACATGTCTGACCTCCCTTTACCCAAAATGTTATTTTGAATGAATTTGAAAATTGATGTTCAACTGTAGCATAATATAATAATAATAGTTTATTGTACCCCAATTAGTGTCTACCTGTCAGTCTACAGCCCGAGCAAGCTTCACTAATCACAGAGTAACGGCAGCCTTTATGTGGCCTGGGAGGTAAAACCCAGGGCAAAAAAAAGGCCATCAAGCAACTTTCTGCACACAGCTTAATATTGCTGTGAGCACAATGTTGCAATTGAAGGCAACATGAATGAACATCGACACTTTATCAACTCACAGCTTCTATCATCTGGTGTTTCTCAGCTGGACAGTAAAAGAACACTTTTTAGAGAGATTTTAGATGCGTAAAACAAAGTAAAACAGTAAAAGTGTCCCCAGTTTACACACTTGGAAACATTTCCAGCTTGACAAAATCCCCTGAATCTCCATAGCGACGCAGTGTGAGAATATACGTACTTATAATTTATAGTACATGAAAGGAGGTGAAAAATAAAATAAATAAAGTAAAGTAAAATTAATAAACCAGTTTGATAGTGTCAGCATTGTTTTTGCTTGCTTGGGCAGCAAGACTAAGGCATCAGATTATGATTGTTCCTACACAGTTCCAGTAGCAGGGTCAATTATGCAGCTGCAGTAGGGTTGCGGCTTCTGCTGAATGAATAACATCAACAGTGGACGGACAAGATGAGGGGGAGCGTAGTCATTCTAACACATCCACGTAAACACAGAAGAGAGGCGAAAGGAAGGTCAGCCATGGCAGACTTTATTTATTCTTGGCAACCCTCATTCTGGCTGATCATTAGAGAGAGAGAGAGGACAGGGAGGGTGGAGGGGATGGAAACAAAGACAGAGAGGTGGAGGATGATAGACTGCAGGGATATGGAGACAGAGGGAGGGGAAAGCTATAGAGCTTTGAATTTAGAAGGTCAGTCTATGCTTTCATGTTTCCTGAGTGTGTTTGTGAACTTTTTTGTATCATCAAGGTAAGGACTGAATGGAAAGACCATTTTAATTTGAACTGCAAAGAACATGGATAGTGTGTTTGACAGTTTCTTTATTGTTTGTCTTTATGCAAATATGACTGTGTTTGCCTCCCTGTGTCCACATACCTACCTGTGTGCATTACAGCACAGCCTTGTACTTTGCTCATTGTTCCCTTCAACAGAATAAAAAGGAGCTGTTCAGAGCCGCAAGAAAACATCCAGTTAGTAATTTCAATACACAGGACATCTGGATTTTAAAGGTCCAGTTCACCCAAATTACAACCCCCCCCCCCCCCCCAATATTTTCTACCTTCTTCTTCCTGTGGGTTATCCTGGGTAACGAGTAACTGTAGAGTAGACGTTGTCATTTTAATTTTTCAATTCTATGATCACCCCAAATTCAATTACATTAACCTCCATTGTGTTGGGATGGAGGCAGAAATCTCAGAGACAGATTTCTTGAAGATATTTGTCAGATATCTCAAAAAAGACTGTAAATAATATGTTTTCTTTCTCAAAAACTTTCTAAAATTTTATATAAAACCAAACATAGTTCTTGAATTTACTGTATTTCATTCCTCCATAGAGATATAACTATGTAACTAACTATAACTATACTAAGGATCTTTATATTACATGAGGGACACATTAGCATACTGGCACAGTGTTGTGACTGTGGTCTGTGTGAGCTGTCATGCAGGTGATTATGTTGCGTGAGGGCAGAGTGCAGATTACACTTTTGGTTTGTTAAGGTTTATCATATTTCCACTTGAGAATGAATAAAAACCTTAAGAGTTCAGCCATGCTGGCAGTGTGACTCTAGCCATGGCAAAGTCAGCCTGTCAGTCAGTTGGTCCTCCACGTTGGTGCAGACTGAAACATTAGCCTTTAGCTTTTGCTTCGTCATGTTTTTCCTGTGACTGAGAGTATATGTGCAGACTGTCGCAACAAGCGGATAAATACAAACACACCAGCTCATGTAGTAAAGCAGCATGCATTGCACTGTGCAGTTTATGTTACCAATGTCATGTGTAACTGGTAAGACTGCGGGTGTTTCCACAACTATGGAGATGATTTCTTCTCACAGCACAGTATCATCAGTAAAACAGAAAATGATAATGAAGTTCCTTCATAAACACAATTTTGAAACTTTTAAAATTCATGAAATGCATTAAATATGCCAAATCTGGTCTTGGCAGTAGTTGCAGTGTGCATCGTTTCAAAGGACAAATTGATAGATATAGCACAAACTAGTGCTGATACAATTAGATGATTCATCAGTTAGTGGGCCAACAGAAAATTAATTCACAATTGGTCCATTCAGTAGCTGTTCTGGAGCTTTATATCCTATCACATTGTCTTCCTCCGTAGATGGAGTTGCCCAGTTGTCATGGCAATATAGATGTTCAAATTTCCACGCCTCTGAGTGCTTCTCGTCCATTGTGGCTTAAAAGTTGAGATTGAAAGTTCATTCTTGCCCTTAGAAACAGCTATTTTTTGTAACAGTCATTTATAAAAGTCATTTATGAAACGAAAGTGCCATTTATTTGCTAGTTTCAGCTTCTCAAATGCAGGGGTTGCTATTTTTTTGTTTTATACTAATGTAAACTAAATACCTTTAATCTCTAATTTTGGACAGTTGGTTGGACACAAAATGTCTAGTTTGTGGTATTTTATAGACTCAGTTATCAACAGGTTACAAGTACAAGAGCAACAGTATGTCGTACTCAGTGAGGATATGATAACAGGGTCTTCCTCTCCAAAACGCTGTGTTTAAACCCACTTAAATCTCTCTATAAAGCTGCTGGAGTAACAGCGGCATCTTCTCAGATAATTCTTTACATTCAAGACTACGTTCTTTTACATTCATTTTAATCTGTGTGGATGAGCAGATGGGCGGGGTTTACTGCATCCACCCATCTGCTCGGATTAGAATCAGGACCAGAGTCAGCTCCCTCGACAGCCCGTGTGTGAGTGTGTGTCCAGCAGCAGTTGTGTGTCCTGAGAAAGTGTCAGCTTATCAAGTAATATTTCTTTGTTTTCAACTTCACAAAAAGACTACGGATGCTTTTCATTTCTTATTCATGAAGACGATTTATTCATTTCAGCCGATCTTGCAGAAATACATTTAAATTACATTTTATTGCTCACAAAATGTTACATTTACCATACAGTCACTCTTCTGTTGTCTGCCCATCACCTGTCACCCACACAGCTACTTTTAAATACTATTAGTCACAAGTCTGGATAGAACAGAGCGGAGGTGAAAAAAGGGGAAGTTTGAGTGGACAGAGATAACAAATGGACGTCAAAAAGCAAGTTTTCAGCGGCAAAGAGAGAAGCAGGTACACACAGCCACACACACACTCACAAAGTGCACACACAGATGTAAAGCACAGGGACATGCATGCATGCTAACTCATTAGAGCATACATAGTACACAGAGTCACATAAATACACTCATATATGCATGCTTGCTGAAAAATGCACCCATGTAAGCACCCACACATCCACACACACACGCTTTCTCTCATCGGCCGGTAATTAATCACTGGCAGAGAAACAGCAGCCATACAGAGTCAATGAGAGCGGGGAAAACAATGAACACACAGAGCAGATGATTGCTGTAAATAAAAGAATGAAAGAGGAGTGTCGGAGGAGCGGAGGAGGACATGACACCGCTGGCACAGAGCAGAATGAGGATTGGAAAGAACAAGGGCGAAAGTGAAGACGAAAGAGTGCGAGGGAGGGCAGAACAGAGGCTGAAATGAGGAGGGAAGGATTAAGTTTCCCCTTTTTCCATTTCTGTCAGTTTCAAATATTAAGTAAAGTTAGACTAACTGTTTCAGAGCGCTTGTGCAGAAAAAAGGAACTTTTTCTTCAAACCAAATGTCAGAAGGACTGTGGTAATTTCATCAGGTGAAGAGAGAGCAACGAGAGGAATGAAAAGGTCGACAGGCGTCATAATTCTGACTGACCTCCAATTCCTTTCTGTGATCTCTGTCTCGACTGTGGTTCTCAGTACAATGCTCCATTTTAGTGCCACATGATTGACGCATTTTGAGTCAAAGATTGCACCCTTTCATCTCAGTGTCATAATGCAGTCAATCCAGCAGGCACACACGTCATACAGTACTCATACTTATGGAATCAACTGAATTCTTTCCAATGCTTTGACATTTCTTGAGGATAAACTTCAGATCCTGTCTCATAATGATAAGATTTTGACTTAACGGACAGGTTCATAATTTTTCGAGTGTGTCTTAAAACAACAGTCAGGTGCCCATATGAACACTGAAAGAGGTTTTCCTCACTGATAATCATATCAAGTGCATATCTGCCACATTTAGCATCAAATTCCCTCTTTGTGTTTCTTCAGACAGTGTTTCCCTGTTGAGCTGTGGTAGAAGTATAGTAACAAAAAGAGAGACTTTGGCACTAAAAAGACTGTAACATTGAAAGATATCTACTAGATTTGATCCATTTGGACGGCTGAAGCTTCATATTAGCTTCAGATAAACTTAAATACACTTAAATACATTTTTGCACAGAAGGAGGACTGTGGATTTTGTCCCCCATCACTTACATTGTAAATGCATTATGAAGGAATCTTCTAATGGTCAGTATGAATGATTACAGCAAGAAAAACCTGTTTCAATGTTCATTTGGGCTCCTGATGTTTAAAGACAGATTTGAAAAATTGTGAACCTGTCCTTTAACATCACCAAAATGTTATAAATATTAGAGGAATGGCCAGGAATGACCTACCAGAGGATCCCAGGTTGCATTCAGGCTCATGGGGGGTTAGGAGGTCAGCTATATATTCAGGAGCTACCCCATACGAGCCTTAAAAGTGATCATTCAAAGTTTAAAATCCACTCTAAGACAGACTGGGAGCCAATGAAGTGATTTTAAAAGCGGTGTGATGTGTTGCCTCCTGTTGAATCAGCTGAAGTTTATTGAGTTGGGTTTTATTGGGTAAGGCATGAGTAGAGAGCGCTGCAGTAATCTAACCGGGATGAAACGAATACAAGAATTACTGTTGTGTTCATTACTGTTTTTCATGAAAAGCTCTGTCACCAGTTTTTGATTGTACTCTGGGGATTTGGAGGAAACAGCAGTCTTGTGACCAGAGAAATCTGCCCGCTTGATAAACTGGGAGCCAGGAGCAACACCTGAAAGTCCCCTTCCACTCAAAAGTATCTTTCTTTTTGACACTAGAAGGCTGTTTTTACATTCATCTGCTGAAAGTGGAAAGTTTCTCTGTGCTCACTGAAAATCTGATTTTCAGGGGTGACTTCACAAATAATCAAATAGTTTGGAAGCCAATCCTGATCCAATATTCAATTTACACAAATGTGATGTGGAAACTTGAAGCCTCCAGTGCACAAACACTGAGAATAGACCTTACAGTGAAGTAGGAGACATCTTCTGTGAATTAAATATATTTGCATATTCATAGACTCTGGACTTTTTAATGAGGGAGAAGGAGTAGATGTCATTTTAAGGTAGAGTATTTATGTATATCTTAAAACATGTCTGGAGAGGATCTTTAAAGTCAGTCAGAACAGGGAGCCAGTGGAGTTGTTTGAGAATTGGGATGATATGATTAAATGTTGTGGTCCTGGTCAGGATACTGACTGGCTTTCGCAGGGAGACCAGTGACAAGGTCATTACAGTAATCTATTCTGCATGGACAAGTGTTCCTCAGTCTGACTGAGATAGAAATCAACGAACGTTTGAAATATTTCTGAGGTGATGGAAGGCTGGTGACGTTGCTGATGGGTGAATAGCAATTCAGTTCTGCATGAAAAAGTAACTCCCACGTTCTTAACTTGGTCTCAAAGAGAACTCAAAATCAATCGGTGTGACCTGCTGAGCTGAACCAGACAGATCTCAATGCAGCTCATCTGGCAATTTATTTAGTAGAAGATGTTCTAAACAGTCAGCTCACTTCTGAAATACTGTGTGAATCAGTGGCCCTGCTCGTTTTCCCTGAAGCTTAATATACTTGATAACAGTGGAACAATTTCTTCTGACGTCTTAAAAAAGGATGGCATTTCTGAGAAGTCTTAACTAATCCTGAAAATAACAATATATGGCATAGCTCAGACAGTAACTATGCCAAAATCCTGTGAATAAATAGAGTGAACTCTGGGTAGAACACAGCCAAGCGTTCATACAGCTGAGCATTCGTTTCACCATGTGTGAGTATGCAGATAGTATATGTACCTCTTACTCTCCTGCCAGTCAGGGGTGTTAACACAGTTTTAGGTAACTAGTAGCTTGTAAAATTAGGCTTCCCAAGAAGGAAAACAAATCATGCCAAGTACTGTACAGTACTGTACTGTATAGTGTGACCCAGGGCTGTTTAAAGAAACTGGCTGGGGCTTCACAGAGTCATTAACTGGTTTACACTGATAAAGTCATCTTAACACAGAACATCCTAATCGTTTTACCCTGGCCTGGCCCACTAAGTCCTGCTTCCAGCCTCCTGATCTGACAGATTTGAGCGGGAGATGTCATGCAGCAGCTGATGAGGCTCTGCATGACATCTTCAGCCAAGATCAGCTAATATGGAGTGTATACAGTGGTCACAACACCGGGGATATCACTCCAAGGCCATAAATGTTTAACATGCACTCAGTGAACTGTGAGGCTTCCAAATGTCAGCTGTTACGATATGCTTACCAGCAGATTGTTACCGTGTCTGTATTGGTGTGTTTTCCTTCACAAGCGGCAGCTGCCAGAGCAGAGATTGTTTTAGTGTGTTGTTATTTGAACATGGAGGTGTCTCCAGTTTGAATGATTAAGTTCCAGTACACACTACCTTTTTTTTCATATTTTGACAGAGTTTTATACCCTAAAAAGATGAAGTACTGTACATTGGACAACAGACAATGCAAAGTTAATTTGTGATGTTGGAAACAGCAGTTCTCACCTCAAAGTCCATTCAGCAGCTTTCAGTAATATCACATGAATCGAGAATGAACATTTAAAGCTAACATGGGCGGACGAGAGGTCTTCGAGGAGCTCAGAAAAACTGGAAATCTGAACAACTACATTGTATGATGTAATGATCGTTTTTTACCTTTTGGACATGGGTGTGGGTATAGTGTGTAGTAGAAATATAAATGCTTACCTTTCTTTGTGGAAGAAGCCCTCCTTATTGATAAAAGAATAGTAGTTTTACAGATTTTATTAGGGGCACAAATCTTGGAATAATGAGGGACTTGTCAATCATTTATGGAGTACAGCAACGTGCTTATAGGGGATTTAACAGGTAAAACGCTATATCCCACTGCATAAGTGATTTAGCATCAGGTGGTGTGTGTTAACTGGTTTGTCCTTTCCCTACAGTTAAGTAGAACTGCTTACTGTATTTTTATATCTGATTCATACAGCAAAATTATTCTTAAGTGTTTTCTTGTTTTCTTTTTCAGTAGTTACTTTTTAATCAGTCTTTGTCCCATTTTCATGATGGAAAAGAAGTTATCAAAGACTATTTCATTCTTCTGTGCCGTTGTCAACAGTTAACCGTCGATTGGTTACCAAGAATATTTTTGACTAGTTAGACTCGTCGGTCTATAGGTTAATTTGCATACTAGGGTTGGATACTGAACTCGTTACTTCACATTATTCACATTAGATCAATCACTGTCAAATTTCGGTACCTGCTTATTGATAAAGGAAAAGTAGTTTTACAGATTTTATTGATTAAGAACATGGGAAAGTTGCAATGAGATTGCTTGAAATGAGGAACAGGATTTTTTACACAGCATAAAGCAGCTGTGGACAGCAGATACTGTAAGAATCATTTATAGATCAATACAGACTGATTTACTGAATTGAAATAACTTTATATTTATATTTCCAGCATTAATCCATTATTGCAGCACGTTTGCAGCAAGTATTTAGTTTTCTCTTGTTGATAAAATCTCAGCAGCAGCAGATTGACGTTGCGCCAGGAACAGATGACATTCTGAGATTTTCAGTCCAATGTCTAGGACCAAATTTCAACCAAAATACAACAACTGGCTTTGCGCTGCTTCTTTTGAATGAACCTTCCACCTGTCTGCACCTCTCCTCCCTCCTGTGCACCATGCGCTCTGCGCTGGTCACCAAAATACCACACAGACGCTCACAGCGAGTTTCAAGGTCAGGAAAATACCAAACAGTCGGAGCACTGCTTGCGTTGGTCATTGTGCCTCCATGAAAATAGGGCCCTTGAGCTACAACTCTTGTTGTGTGTGCTGACTGTGTTTCTGTGATTATAGAGAACGAGTGAGTTATTTGATGGAGAAAGTGGAGAGAGAGGAAACAGAGAGAAGGAGCTAGAGAGGGAGGGAGGGAAACAGACAGTCATCTGTGATCATGCTGTGCTTCTCTCCATCTAATCAGCTTGGACGCTATCCAAGGCCTTTGTACTCTGAGACAGACTAGAGGTGTGTGTGTGTGTGTGTGTGTGTGTGTGTGCAGCTGAACACACATACACACACAGATAGTGTCCTTTAGTTTGAGTGTCTTTGTTGTTTTCCATTTATTGCACGCTGCTTATTGTAGATATGTCTGTTTCACCAAGACAGAAGTGTGTGTTTGATGGTTAAATAGAAACAAGCGTGTGTGTGTGTGTGTGTGTGTGTGTGTGTGTGTGTGTTTTATAACACTTATGTATGATCTCTTAATTGCCAAGTCCTATTTCCAGTCAGACTGGTATGTAGTGGAGTGTATGTACTGATCTGTCTGTATGTGTGCAGTACATCGACTGGTATGTCGTCACTGACCCTCGGCCCCATGTGATGTTTACAGCTGTGTGTGTGTGTGCATGTCTGACTTAGCCTACTTTCAGGGACACATTTCAGACTTTCAGACCAGTTAATTGGGGACAGCTTGTCCAATTGGGGACAAAAGCCAAGTCCCCAACTGGGAAAAAGCTGATTTTTGGGTCAGTGGTTGTATTGAGGGCAACTGGAGTTGGTTGTAGCTACTTGAAAATGTAGCTAAGGGGCAAAGTTTCCCCAATTGAAGAAACTTTCCACCTAAAACTGGTCCACCTGAAAGACCGCACACCCAAACACAAGAAAAGCAATCTAGTGTATGCAGTGCAATGCAGTGAGGAATGCACAGACTTGTATATCAGGGAAACTAAACCACCATTAAACAAACACATGGCTCAACACAGGAGGGCAAACTCCTCAGGTCAAGACTCAGCAGTTTACCTACACCTGAAAGATAAGGGGCACTCTTTCGAGGACAACAACATGCATATTTTGGATAGGGAGGACAGATGGTTTGAAAGAGGAGTGAAGGAGTAGAGAAACCATCCCTCAGCAGAGGAGGAGGTCTACAACACCACTTATCCCCCACCTACAATACTCTCTTTTCATCCCTACCCAGGAGACTTAACAACCATTCACATTTGGTCTCGTGACAACTCCAACGACTGTTTTTTACACTTGGCCTCAGGTGACTCCAACAACTCTAACCACTGTCGTTACACCAGCCAGCAGCACTAACGAACCAAGTGGTATCAGTTACTTTGATAATGACCCCACAGAGGTTAAATACCTGGGACTCCCCACCAGTCAGTTAGAACTGAAGAAGCCCCTTGGATGAGAGGCGAAAGGTCTTCAAGTATCTACCACCAAATCCAGTTGCCCTCGATTCAACCCCCCTTGGATAACCATGATCTGGATGACTGAGAATCTTCACAGACGTTTAGGTTAGGGTTAAGGTTAGGGAAGTATAGTGTGTGTGTGTGTGTGTGTGTGTGTGTGTGTGTGTGTAACGGGTTTAACAGGTTTGACTTTGAGCATTTTCAACTCAGTGTTTGCATATTCATAGACTCTGGATCCTACCTTCTAAAAGTTTTTTTTTCTATTTCATTGATCTTTAAGTGATCCAACTGTTCCTAAAAATGTCTTTATTTTCTCATTTGTTTCACATATATATTTGTTTTTATTAACACCAAATCCTGATAAAACAACAGTTTGGAGAAAATGAAACTAAGTAAAACTGATAATAGTCTTTAAATTTGTCAGCCGAGCAGCTGAGAAAGCTTGATCTCAGCTCTAGTGGGAAATGTTGCATATCAAATATTTTTCCTGTTGGTGTTGTGTGTGTATACATGTGCAACTACAGTTGCTCGCAAGGATATGAGGTCTGTCTGATCTCTCACACTCTGATGCCATCTACTGTCACATATGGAGAAGTGGAGCTCCTCTGCTACTGAATGCTCAGGCACGTTTCCTCTGTGTTTATTTACAGTGGGTCCAATTCCAGCCTGCATTGAAGGATTTTATCCTACAGACAAGTATTGTCTGTGTATGCAGCTCATAGCACTGTCATAGAACTCCACTGTCATCCAAAAACTATTAAAACATAAAAGAGCCATAGTGTTGCACTAATTGACATTAGAAGATGACCCAAATTTTACAATTTACAATTACCCAAATTTTGATAATCTATAATCTATAATTTATTTAGCAAACACGTCAAATATTCTCTAGATCCAGCTTCTCAGATTTGAAGATTTGCTCCGTTTTGTATCATTATCAATGAAATATCTTCCAGTTTTGGACAGTTGGCCAAACATAACAAGCAATTTGTCACCTTGGACTTTGGGAAGTCGTGCAAGACATTTTTCACCATTTTCTGATATTTGAAAAAGTTAAAGAGGAATCGGAGGTCAAAAAATAGTCATCACATTAATTAATATTGAAAAGAATTGTCTTAGGTGACATAAACCTTTATTATAAAGAACATTTATAGTTTATATAAATTATAAACTACACATTTTGTAAGTTTGTATAAATTATTGAAATAAATTGTCTTCAAACTATTTACTTCTAGCAAAAATAATTTCATACAAATTATATTTAGCTTTTAACACATGGAGGACCACAATAGTGTTGAGGTGTCAGTCCTGATAATACAAAAAGATCCAGAAGGTTTTTTATTAAGAATCGTTTTCTATGATTGTGACCTAACATAAGAACCTTAACACCTCTGATCATTTTCATCACACTTCAGTCAAGGTCATCACTTTGAACATTGAATCTGAACCATAGCAGTGTGAATAATACATATGTATAGATGTCTAAGTACAGTAAAAGCACAAATGTGTATGTACTTAGACAGTACAATCAGTCTTAACATGTATCAGCCACTCTACATAAGCAACTATATTCTAGTTTTCAGTGGTGTGAGGACAGCGTGTAACCAAGCTCTGTGCAGGAAGCAGGTCAACTCAGGTCACATTAATTTCTAAACCATCAGTGTTGTGGTGACTGTGGTGCCCTCATCTGGCACTCTCAGCTCCTCACATAGTGATACTGTTCATACAACAGAGGTGGGCCAAACATGAGATGGGTCTGTGGTTTTATTTATACATGAAGAGTGAGAGGTGTCTTTATTATTAATTGTATTGTTGCATTATAGTTGAAAGTTACAGCAATAGTGAGTTGACAAATCTTAAAGATTCTTCTTCTGAAACACATTCTGCTACTCTCCAAAATCAAGCAAGTGTTGCCCAAAACTTTGAATAGACAGTAATGTTTTACTCTCTGGCAAGTGTCCATGGTGTTAGCAGGATAATCCACTCTGAACCCCGCAGTTACAGAGACATGACACAGCTAATAATGACTAATAACCAAGACAGCATTATTTTTGGAAAAACATCCAAATCTGCAATAACAACCAAAATATCCAGCCAAGCAGAAGACGAGCAGGATTTTAGCAGTGGTGTACTACCATTTATTCCCAAAAATATTGACATGAGCCCTAAAAAACAAGCATCAGTCATTCTCTAGTAGTAGTAATTTTAAAGGTAGTACTAGTGGTAAAAACTGTAGTAATACCTGCAGTATTAGTATGTATATAGTAGTAGTCAAATAGTCAAATATACAGAGCTCATGATGGGAGTGTTGTCTACCAGTACCTGCATCTATTGTTTCCTGTGAATCCCTTGTTTGTAGATACACAATTGTGGCCCACACAGGAAAGGTGGACTCCATCTGTAACAATGAAAATTACTATACAAGGAGGCAATTAAAGAATGCACATGCATTGATTGCTGGAAAAAAGCCATAAAAAGTACCAACAATGAAGTTTAAGATGATGAAAGTCTTGAGGATTATAAGTTTAAATTGACATAAAAACATGACTCATATCATATTTCTTAGACTTGATGAACAGAACGATTCTGAGTTGTTTTATAAAAGACGTTCCTTGGTATTTGGTCTGATATGACCAGTAGTTTATTGTGGCTGATGTTAGCTAATGTTAGCTTAAAAGTTTTATTTATTTATTTATTTCCAGATTTCTGTGTCTGTGTGCTAATATGTTATTGATTTGGCTCTGCCTGCCTAATTAACACACATACACAAATACATACAAATAAAGACATGTACTAATACCGAAATAAACAAATGTAAGTTTAGGTATAAATCATTTAAAGATATGTATTTGTCACAAGTAAATACAAGTATTATTATTTTATTATTTATTTGTACCTTTAAAGTGGAAATCATCGGCATTCAGATTGGTTCCCTATAAGCTTCGCTTTCACTATGCACTATCTGTCTGCCACCGGCTACGATCTCCTGGGAAAATGAAGGCTCGATTTACGGCACAAAGGAAGTCCGTCCACCATTGCACAACCAAAAGAGGAAGAGGATAGTGCTTTTGTTTTCCCTGGTAGCTATATCTGATAATAATTTGTTAGGTGGCCAATCTCTTTCTATTGTCTTATTGCTATATGATAAATATGGAATTTTGCACAAGCAAATCTGATGAAATACTACTTATGTCTGCGTACACTATGTTTTAGTTGCATTGAGTATACTAACTGAATAAACTTGTCTTTTGATTTCTAGAGGGCTTTCTTCCCGTTAGCTACTGTAGCTAACGGGAAGAAAGCCCTCTAGAAATCAGTTAGCTAAGCTACCAGCCATACTTATATATTTATTTCATCATTTATTTCTGTATTTATTTATTCATCAAGTCATTTTTATGTTACGTCTGACCTAGAGGCTGGGTTACACAAAACTCACAGCTCAGTGGGAACACACAGTGACCCAACAGGCTCAACCAAATATTTGAGGTGGATAAAGTAGCCCAGCATGCTTGATGGTTTTCCTTTGAAGGAATTTCTTCAAATCTTTTTGGCACACAACCTGCTCTAAAAGTGACAAGAGTCTTATCATGTTCAACCTACAGGTACAACACTCTGATCTTTGACCCTTGTTCATCCTTTAATTCCCTCGTTACATGTTTGATACAGACTTCACAGAGGCTTGTCTGCTTTCACAATACAGCCTCTGTGTTCATAGCACAGTTTCTGTGCTGTGGTCCATTCACCACTACAAGCCTGGATCTATTAGGAGAAACAGACGACAGCCAAATCTAATTTACCATAAGCTACTTACAAGTCCTCTGAAAGGAATTTAGGGTAACCTGCACTCCAGATTTTTCATGGCTGTTTTTTCAGCTTTTTATTCCTCTTTTGTGACTAAAGTTCACAGCTACAGTCAGACCTCACGGATATACAGTACAGTCCAATGTAGGCTTCTCTGCTGTTGTTGCTGTTTAAACACATGTGGAGGCTCCATAGTGATGTAGAAGGTCCCACCTTGACTGACGTGCTCCTTAAAAAATGTTATGGCAGCTATGCGGGAACCACAAAAACTATGGTTGGTCAGCTGGGACTGCTTTGTGTTTTCATCTTCATGTTTCTGATGTCAGGAGCGTTTATTGATAGTGTGGACCAATAGAGTTTGAAAGTGAGATGCACAAAGAGAGTTGGGTTTAATGGTCTCAAAGTCAAAGCCACTGGCCAGCTGTGGTTAATTTAAGCGCTGTTTGTCTCAGCTTACGTTTTATTCACAAGTTAAGCAGTCAGACTCACATTTAGCTAAATGTGGAATAAAAAAACATTTATGCTCCAAATTTGCAGCCTTGCTAAAAAGTTGAATGACCACTCTAACAAAGGCCTAAGAGACTGGGAAAAATCAGGGACAGGATAAAATAAAAAAACTGATTTGCAACCATTGATTTCAATTCTTTATATAATTTAGAGGCGACATATTATGCACATTTCCAGGTCTATATTTTAATGTGGGGCTCTACTAGAATATCTTTGCATGATTTACAGTTCAAAAAAGCCTTTTTATCTTATACTGGCCCTTTATGCAGCCCCTCAGTTCAGCCTCTGTCTGAAACAGGCCGTTTTAGCTCCTGTCTCTTTAAGGCCCCCCTCCTGAGGAGCTCACTCTGTGCTGATTGGCCAGCTATTGGAGGCTGCGTCACGGCCGACTTCCAGCCACTCGGGAGGCTACGTCAACAAACTATGAAACAAACTATAGTAGTAGGATTTCACTACTTTTTCTCATCCTTTACTCAAAATGTCAACTTCTCAAATAGATCCGTACATGTTTGAGCCGGAATCCGATCCAAAATATATGACAGTGGACAATGCTAACAACGCGTGGAAAAACCTTAGCAACAAGGTTAACATAGATATCTGACATCATAACAGTGTATAAATAACAGAAAACCACAAAAAGCATAATATGGCCCCTTTAAATTAGAAGAAACTAAAGTATGTTAAAAGCAAAAATCAACTTTAAGCAGATATCAGCTGCCATAAACAGTAATCTGGCACACATAATGAGGTATTTATTTTATCGTTTTATTAATTTTAGTCAAAAGATAATATAAATATAAATATATATGTTTCTGTCCTACCAGACAGGCACTGTGATATGTGCAAATCAACGCATGAGCTTGAGATGGTCGTATTTCTGTTCATGTATCGATGGATCTAAACTCAAGACATTTGAGTAAAAAAGCAACCATAAACAATTTTCCATGTGCTTTTTGATGGGACTTTTGACTCCTTGAAAAATGTTTTTCTTTTGGTCATGGATTCTAATTCTTCACAAATACACTGAAAAGTCTGAAAAGCACAAAAATGTTTTTAAGCTATTCCAGATCTTTTTTTGGTGTTTTTTTGCCCCACTGTCTGTGATGATCTCTGTCTTCCCCAAAATGTCACCATGTGACTGAAGGAAAAAGGGTTTTCTTAGCTGAGGGCTAGTATAAATTCAGTCTTTAAAGGACTAGTGCTCCCTTTGTGTCCATTTAATCATGACATCATATGGTTGGATTTAATGTCTCTGTACTGAACACAAACAAATGTCTCAGAATCATAGAATAGAAATTTGATGTAGACAACATGTAAAAACCCAGAATACTTACATGGTTACATTGCAATAGTGTTTTTACAATATAATATAACATTTTATTGTATAATTGTTAATGTCACTGTTTGTTTGTCTCTTTCTTACTGTCTCTCTCCAGCTTTCTTTTGCCTCCACTGATGTCCCGCCCACCGTGCTCCTCCCAGCCAACGGCTGCTCAGATTCTCAGATGGCTGTCTATTGAAGGGTCTGCCGGCGAATGCTGAGCAGGCTGGCGAGGTCGGGGTCCGCCTCATTGTCCTGTGATTGGCTGCTTGACGGGGCTGAGGCTGAATGGAGCCACTGTCCAACAAGCAGGATAGCAACTCATCAGAGGGAGATGAGAAAGGGTGAGACAGATAGAGAGTGTGTGTCAAACCGAAATGTGATGAACTGTACATCTGTCTGCGCGCGCGTGTGTGTGTGTGTCTGTGTCCATCTTTGATGTAAACATGAAAGGAAAGCAGAGATTAATGGTGGATTTGACAGAACTGGTAGATGAAAGAATAGCTGCAGGCATGGATGGATGGATTGATGAAAGTGTACATTGATGCAGAGGTGCATCAAAACCTTTTTTTTTTCTCAGGGTACAAGCTCAAATAATTTGAGTCTCAGACATGTCTTGACACAAGCACTTCCTACCATACAACTGTTTCTGCAGAATCATGGACAAAGTTCTCAGGGAGCTGTTATATAGATAGATGAAAACGATGCTGTCTGTCTGCCTGGATGGATGGATGGATGGATAGGACATCAGGGAGTTTTTGGGAGAGGTAAACCGGAAGGCAGAACACTCCGTCACACTGCCATCTGTGCTCTCTCCGCTCCTCTGGCATGTGCAGTCACACACACATACACACACACACACACACACACACACACACACACACACATGTTGCCCTCACCGCTTCATTTAATAAATTCACTGAGTTCAGAGGCGATGAAGACGCGAACACAAACACCGAGCAAGTTAAATCCCACGTTATCCATCCAGGATATTAGAGAGGAACAGAGACAGAAATTGTGCACACACATCACTTTGATTGTGTTTGGCTTGAGAAAAAAGCATACTCAATATTCTGTCCCAGAATATGTAAAAACAATTATTTCATTGCATTTGTGTTTCTTAATACTATAATTAATATTTACAATACATACAATTTTGACACACTTGTACTGTACTTAAGTATTTCCATTTTATGTTACTTTATACTTGTACTCTGACATTTCAAAGGAAAATATTGCACTTTTTACTCTATTACATTCATCTCACAACAATAGTTATTTTCAGATTCAGACCCACAAAACATAATCAATGTATATATGATATATTGTTACAGATTAAACTAGCCAACAGTATAAAGCAGGTTAATTATATCTACCTTGACCAACTCCAACATTAAAATGCGGCTTCCATGTTAATGCATCAAAAATAATAATCAAATAAAAGAATATTTATAATATAGCACTTTGGAACAGACCATTCTCTTTAATTAGTACTTTTGATAGTTGAAGTATGTTTTAAGAAAAAGAAGATCCCTGCGGGGAAAGTGATCCTCTGTATTTGACCCATCCTACACACACACACTGGGAGCAGTGGGCAGCTGCAGTGCAGCCCGGGGACCAACTCCAGCTCTTTTGCCAGTGTCTTGGTCAGGGGCACTGACAGGAGTATTAACTCTAACATACATGTCTTTGATTTGATTTTGCTGATAATACATCTGTAAAAGTTAGAGTGAAGCACTTTTACTTGTAATTGAATATTTTTACAGTGTGGTACTGCTACTTTTATTTAAGTAAATAATCTGAATACTAATACTGTACTGTGAAAATTTGTCTTAAAATTTGCCCAAATAAAAATACATGTACAACTGAGGAAGGACATCACCATCTTCTTGCTAACAAAACTTTCTTTTTAGCCATGCTAGCATGTCGGTCGGTCCGCTACTTTTAATCAATCAATCAATCAATCAATCAATCAATCTTTATTTGTATAGCACCTTTCATACAGGTTAGTGCTTCACAGATGACTGACAAGCTGATAATAAGACAGAACAAATGTAGACAGTAAACGGTAAAACAATTTGAGACTAATGCACACGAGAAATACAGATTATGAAAATGTAATGAAATAGATTAAAAGCTACAATAATAATAATATAGAGTGAAGTATAACTTATATTAACTATATAAAATAGATTAAAAAACAAAGACAAAAAATCAATAAGAGGGAAAAATATATAGTAATATTCATAATAATAGAATAAAAGATAATTTTACAACATGAATACAATAAAATAAGTGAATAAAACTAAATAATTGCTATAAAACATTCTTAATCAAATGCGAGGCTGAAAAGGCAGGTTTTAATGTGTTTAAAGATTTCAACATTTCCAGCTGCTCTCAGATCCTCATCAGACTGTTCCAGCGGCTCGGAGCATAAAAGCTAAAAGCTGCCTTGCCAACTAACAGACTCATGCCAAAGGACCTGAGGGGCCGTACTAGTTTATACATTGTAAGCATGTGAAACATGTAGGCTGGTGCAAGACCATGAAGTGCTTTAAAAACAAGTAAAACAGAAACTGACAGGCCACCAATGTAAGGACTTTAAAACAGGTGTAATGTGTTCTTTGGTCCAACTTTGGTCTCTCAACAACTATTGGATGGATTCTGGATCCCCAGACGATGAATCTTAATTACTTTGGTGATACCTTGACTTTCTTCCTCTAGCGCCACCTTGTGGTTCACATATGCAGTTATGAGTGAAATGTTTCAACAGCTATTTGATGGATTGGCATGAAATTTAGTACAGATATTAATGTTCCCCACAGGTTGAAATGTAATGTGCTGATGCTTAACTTTTCCACTAGCATCATAATCATTATAATAACAATTTTTAATTTGCCCAATACTTTAGTTTATGACCAAATATCTGCAATCGTAATGACATTCCCATCATCCTCAGGTGTAGATCATGTTGAGTGGAAATTAGCTAATGTAAGTATGCAAATACACTAAACTAAGATGTGTTTGTGCATGTGCATTTAGCGCATGTTGTTTCTGAAAATTACAAATTCTTGACTTAGCTGTTACGTGTACCATGGAGAGAACAGTATCCCAAATGAGATAGTGTTTTAATATAATTACAATTATTATTGAGTTAATTCTAAGAATTAAATCAACAACTGATACTAAATCAACAACTCAACAAGGCAAGATCCTGATAAGACAGATACAATACAGGCCAAATTATAATTGATAATTATAATTAAAGTGTTGTGAAGGTGAAATTTGACTTAGAAACATAACATTTATAATGATTTTGGGACATAAACAAAAGTAAAAGTAATATAATAATAATTTAGATTTATCTCGGGCCTGGATTGCGCTCACTGAGTACTACTACTTCATGTTAATGTAGCTGATAATGATGATGATGATAAGTGATGTATGTAGGGCTGCTGTTGTTTATACAGATTTTTGGGGGTTCTTGTGTTTAATTGGTACGCTAAAGCTCGTTCCAAGTTGTTGCTCATTTGTTTTTCTGCCAGCAGAGATAGTTGAGTGTGTGTGTGTGTGTGTGTGTAGGCACATGTTTATGCAGCTATAGGAGTGTGTGTGTGTGTGTGTGAGTGTGTGTGTGTGTGTGTGTGTGTGTGTGTGTGGATTAGTGTAGTGGAGAGAGCTGGATTAGGAGCAGTGAGGGCAGATGGAGCCATCCAAAGCAGAGGACAGCTCAGGACGCCTCAATATGTGACATCAACAGGGGATTGTCGCTTTGTGTTTGTGCGCATGTGCGTGTGTGTGTGTTTCTCACAGTCTCATTGAGCATGCACGTGTTCTTGCGAGTGCTGCCTCATGCCCAGACCCCTCCCCTCTGTGATTTCAGAGTCACACAGCATTCTGGATAGATGCGCGCACACATACATCCACCAACACAGAGACATCGATGCAAAACTTCACATAGCCTGAAGCTGGATGTGGGATGCTGAAATAGAATTTTGTTTGTGTGTGTGTGCGTGCGTGTGTGTGCACGCGCGTGCGTCAGAATTAGCAGTGTGAAGCCTCTGAATATCACAGGAGACAGTTGGCTTTCACCATTGCAATTCAATTAACATCTAAATAGAGAGATTGTAACTGTGTGTGCATGTGTGTATGTGTGTGCATTAGTATGTAAATGTCTGTTAAAGTGCTTTTAAGAGCTTTATTTTATATAGCAGATGAGTATATTTTTGTGCTAGGGTATCCATTTGTAGCTATTTGTGATGCAGAATACTAATCATTGGTTTCTGGGCATTGCTGAGTCGTCAGACTGGGTTTTACAAAACAGAGGTGAGAGGACACTGCTGAAGGGCCCAATCTTTGATCCAGGCTTGTTTCACAATAGTACCGTCATTTAATTAATCTAATTTTTTTTTTTTCTTTTTTGTAGGAGTGGGGTTTGATACATGTTTATTGATTGTGAATCCAATATCAACTCCGACTCCTTTTGATTCCCTTATTGAATCCACTGTAGTACATTTGTACATAACAAAATGGTAGAAGATATTAAATGATGATTAAATGTACCTGTCACACTGAAATAACAAGTGTAGCCTACTTGCTTAGACACGTCTTATTTTTCATGAGCTAATTCCTCCAAATTAGTTATTGATACGATGTTCATGAAGCTTGGAGATTCTGACTACTAACATTGACATGACCATAGAGGCTAGATCATTTTACTAGAGAAGACTTGTCACACTCTGCTGTTGGACTGCAAAAACACTCATCTCACAATCATTGAATGAAGTCACAGAGTGGTGCCTCCTTCTCTATCAAACAATCTTTGGACAGTCACAGACACTGGCTTGCAAAGAGCTAACTAGACATTAAGTAGTATACGTAAGCTTGAGTTTGGCTTTTTGGTAAGTTACTTATGGTATGAATGTTATTTAGTTACACCTGCCAGCAGCGCTTGTCATTTTGAATGACTAGTGTACTCTAATAATAAATAAATGTTATTTTCTCATTTCAAGTATCCTAAAATAAGGGCTGCATTTGAAAATAAAATAATGTGCATCCTAAAATAGTGGATCAATCATATTGGGCTCTTAAATCGTTCCTATTTTCTGTGCCTTCAGTTCGGATTTGAGTGGGTATGTTTGCTCAAAAGACTTGTGCTTTGTCTGTAATGGTCTCAGAACATATGAGACTGGTTTTGAACTGCCCATGGAAGTATTTGCTCCATATTATGCGTGTAACTATAGTTATTGTGTATTGGGCTCTGGGCGCATTCCAAAACGCTGGTGACCTACGCTCAACAATGTGCCTGAATGCTTCCTATGTAGTCACTCGCTGCTGATCTACTGAATGTGCTGCTAATGCTACGCTTTCTGTCTAGACACGGGGTAAGAGTGTCCACTCTTGATTAAAAGCTCTGTTTTCGCTGTCTACTTTTATCTTTTTAGAGCACTTTTCTCTGACTCATGTCACGCCTCGTCTCTGGTCTCTCCCTGCTGGAGTCAGTTGGCAGAGCCCTGAACTTCCGCTCGCTGATCGCTGGTTTATTCAAAGTTTATTAATATTAAATGTATCGCATGTCCAAATTGCACCAAATTTGACACTGCACTCCCTTAGGTCCCCAGCCACACACCTGCCAAGTGTGGAGTCAATCAGATGAACAGTTCAAGAGATACGCGAAGGACATAAACTTAAGCCAAAAAGTAAGGAAATTTGTGTTTGGTAGATTATTTCTTTGTTGTAACAATGCTTCTTGGCAATAAATCTTATACTGTTGGAAAGCCTGTTTATTTCTCATTTTTAATGGTGCCACATTTGTAAGGAACATGCATTTGTGGGATGAGCAGCAGAGCTGAATATGTGGGTTGCGCGCATGAAAAATTTGCCAAATCTTCTCTGCCATTGCCAAACAGCTTATTTTGCTGTTGCTATTGACACTTGTTTTGAGCTTCTGGTACCCCTGTGAGCATGGGTCCTGCTACAGTGGTCAGTACGTGTCTGCATGCCATGTTTGACTGATCTGGATAGGGCCTGTATGATAGGGCAACTTCAAGCTTGTGTTCCGCAAAACCAAGTTGCTTCACCAAAGTGAAGGCCCATTTCCATATAATGGGGGATGTCAGAGACAGGCCATGAAGTGGGCGTCCCAAGAAGACGACACCCCAAGAAGACCGTTTCCTCACCCTGTCAGCACTTAGGTACTGTAGGCTGTCTTCTACAGATTTGCAGTCAAGGTTTGCAGGACGATATGGCCGATGGCTCTCTGCCCAGACAATCCGGAACAGACTGCATGCAGCCAATCTCCGGTCTCATAGGGCTGCCAGGATGCCTGCCATGACTGCCCTTCACCGTGAGGCCTGTTTGCGCTGGGGTCGGCAACACGTGCACTGGAACCTGAACATGTGGAGGAACGTTATGTTCAGCGATGAGTCCAGATTCTGCCTACGGCAGTTGGATCGTAGGGTCAAAGTGTGGAAAAGACGCAGAGTAACATCTTTTGGTGGAGGAAGTGTGATGGTGTTGGTGCTGGTTGAAGAATGAGATGCCATCCCAGTGTGTGACCAGGCTGGTGACCAGCATGAGGAGGAGGTTCCAGGCTGTTGTGGCTGTGTATGGTTCTTCCACACACTACTGAGGCTCCTGTTTGTTAAATGAATAAATTGTTAAATTCTTTCTTCAAACTTCAATCATCCAATCCACCAAACACCAAACGAGTCAATGGCAGAATAAGCTGTTTGGCATTGGCAGAGAAGATTTGGCAAATTTTTCATGGGCGCAACCCACATACGCACCATTTAAAAGGGAAATAAACAGGCTTTCCAACGGTATAAGATTTATTGCCAAGAAGCATTGTTACAACAAAGAAATATTCTACCAAACACAAATTTCCTTACTTTTTGTGCTAAATGTATGTCCTTCGCGTATCTCTTGAACTGTTCATCTGATTGACTCCACACTTGGTTTGGCTTGATAGTTGGCTTGTTGTGCTAAGTTTACATATAGACAGAGATTCCTTCCTTTAGCAGAGAGATGTAAGTGACCTAATGTGTAGCGCTACCAAAATGTTTTTTACATAAATCTTTGCTTATAAAAAGAACAGAGAGAAACAAAGGATTAGGTTAGAGATTCCTTATTCCATTCGATTCTTTCTGTTCTATTTACTTTTTATATTTGAGGTAGTTTATTTAGTTATTGTACATAATTTGGCCTTTGATTGCATTTGTTTCTTATACCTCTTTTTACCTAATTGTTTTTCTACCTCATTGTTGGCTGCTGTAACATTTTAATTTGCCTTTCGGATTAATAAAGTATCTATCTACGTATCTCAACAACTACTGGAAGAATTGTTTCCTCTACTCTATGACTAAATAATTGCAAAACTATTGACATTCACATCAGCAACAGCTATACCTTGTGTTTGGAGCTAATTAGCAAACACTAGCATGCTAACAAACTAAACTAAGATGGTGAACATTGTAAACATTATACCTGCTAAACATCAGCATGTTCATACCATTGTCATTGTGAACATGTTAGCATGCTAACGTTAGGATTTAGTGCAGCCACACAGACCTGCTAGCATGGTTGTAGACTCTTACAGTTGTCTTTTTTAGTCATTTCTACCCCATTGGAATGGGGGTTAATGGCTAGCTTTGTCACAAAGCAAGTGTCCATTTCAGTGAAACATCATGGACATCATGAAGGCTTATGTAGTTCTGAAACAGAGGTGGGTGTTGTGTTTAATTTAGGAGGAGCGTCTAACCATTATCACATTGACTATGTTTCTCTGGTCTCAAGTAGAGTCAGAATAATTTTTTTCAGGGCGTATTCACATTTCAATCAAAGCAGCAAGGCGGCTTACATACTGTAGGGATTTGCTATCTGTTAACATGGCTGTGAACAATGACTGGGCTATTTCATAGGCAGTTTAGAATAAAGCAGTGACATAAAAGCAAGGGTTTGCTTTGAATGCAGGCACTTACATACAGCATGTTGCTTTGGATGATTATTTCTTGCTCATTTCATCTCTTGTCCTACAGATCACAAAGGAGCTGATTTCATCACTGTTAAAGAGCCAAAACACATTATTCTCTTGGGTGCTTTTGCTGGAAACAGGCACTGATGGTGGCAGTCGCTCAGTGCTCCTGTCCTTTCGAACTGCTATAGACAGTCAGATTTATAATTATGGTATAATCATGGGGTTTATTATAGCCATAGTAACATGTTCAATTCTTTTTTATACATTCAACTCCAGTGTAAAGTCACTTAACATCAGTAATTTCTGTACAGACTTTTGAAAGACAAGCATTTAATTTGAGAGAATGCACACTTCCTGTTTTTCCTGCCAGCGATTATTGCTATGTATATTTCCTAAGAAACTGATGACTTTACCAGGAACAGAATGGCTCTGTAGGTTAAATGCACAAAGAGGCCATATCCCTCCTCCACTCCCTTTTAAAAGGCCATTCTTCCTCTATTAGTAAAGCCTTATCCTCAGGTAGCCCCTCTGCAGTTGTACATTGAGTTCATTAGCCGAAGCAGCACAAGTAAACAGCTGTGTATTAATTCACAAGCCCCTTGGCCATTTGACCTGTGTGACAGGCAAACAATGAAGTAAGTACCAAGACGTGATTAAATCTTTCCTGATGTTTACCACGCTTTAATTCAAGAATGAGAGATGTTTGTGTCTTAGAAGTCTCGCTCATTTTTTACCTGGGTGGGTGGGTAGGTGTGTTTGAACTCTTGAGTATATCTTGCTGTTTGTTTTTTGTTGTTGTTGTTGTTTATGTTTTTGTTTTTGCTTTTTTCCCTTTTCCATTAGGATTTGTTAAATATGAAAAAATGGAAATACTGGACCTTTAAATCTTGTATGCCATACTATACGTTTCCACTAATAAAATATGCTAATATGCTCATTTTCAAAGCAGATAAGCTCTACAAATGGGCAAGGGCTTCAGAAAGTATTTGTTTTAATGTAAGGACCTATTTATGATAGATGTATATACATATGTTATTTTGGATTGGATATCTTTCGATTATGAAAACCTGTTTTTTTCTGTCTTTAAAATAAAACCACAATATGGTAAATGGAGATGTCCTTACAAATTAAGTCTATAATTATTTGTATAAATGTTTTACTGCTAGAAATGACAGAATTAATCTGTAATTGTGTCTTATGCCTGGATCAGACAACACAATATTTTTGTCTTTTGAGATGGTCATGGTGCCAGGACAGTCACAGAGTCATAAATGTATGCCATGACTTGGTCGAGGAACATTGCAGAGTTACACGACCAATCATAGCTTGTAGTCTTTCGTGAATTTCCTGATATTCATGATGATGGTGATCAAGAAGATGAAGCCAGAGATCAACTTCACTTTCACCTGTTCACCATGTTTACAGTTGTGCTGGATAGAGCGCTCTTTGCTCCTATGGAGCAACATTACAGAACATGTAGAAATTGTCAAAGTAGGTAGGAGAAGCCAAAAAACGTCTGACACACTAGTCTTTTTGTCAGGATGTCATGAGGCATCCCACATACTACACTAGATAAAATGAGCAATGGTCACGACCGATGCTCATTCTAGTCTTGTTTTCCTATCCGGAGAACAAAGACACCAAACATTGTGGCAGGGTTACCTTGGGCATTGAACAACTCTCTGATTTTCCATCTTGCCACTGCGCTCAATACTTAGGTCAAAATTGGAACTATGTGCATCCGATGAGATGACCGATGTCCTTGATGTGACCTCAAAGTGATAGGCGACAAAGCTCATCCTCTGTGTTTCAGAGCTCCCAGAACTGAAGAACACAACATTGAGAGCGCACCATGATCATTGTCAGAAGACCATAGCGTCGAAGTCGTGTTTGTGTATAGATAGAAAACAATGTTGCCACCTTCGGGCACATTGGTGACACAAACCTACGCTACACCTTACCTCTGCACTGTGCTTTGATCCCCACCTCGCGGTGAGAACAAGTCACACCACTGATCATGTGTAAAGGGCCTTTGTGCACCACTTTCAACACCTAACCACATGACTACACGACTGCCCACCACAGACACACATATGAACTCATTCTGCATCCCAGCTAACCCCTGGCTTCATGTGACTAGACAGCAGTATATCACAACATCGTCATGGTTGCAGGCAAGGTTTCTCCCCAATGAAATTTAATGCCAGGATGCCATATAATTGAAGCATGACAGTTATCCATCACATGAGAGTCTGCATACTCTTTGAACCTCATCAACTCTAAAAAATAACTACGTAGATCAGTCTTTTTGTCCTCTCAAGTACTCAATGTCCTCTTTTTGGATGCGTGACTGCGAGCAAGGCCACACATGCCTGCAGCGGCACCATGAAGCTCGCCAACAGCACAACAGTTGTTGACTTGATCTCCAGAGGCAGAGCGTCGGCCCGTAGAGCAGATGTAAAGAGATCTGCCGCAGCGGTGCCAGGCAAATAACCTCTCCCAAAACCAAGCAGGTGCTGGTGGATTACAGGCTAGCATTTCTCCATTAACAGAGGCAGAAAGAGAGAGTCAGCGCTTTTAAGTCTGAGCCTGTCATAGGATATACACTCAGGAACTGTGGTTAAGAAGGCACAGCTGTGAGTGTATCAGGAAGTTTGGTTTAGGCCAACAGAGTCTCAGGAAGTTCTACAGCTGTGCCATTGAGAACATCATGAGTGGCTACGTCTAGGAGAGTATCTCCGCCAGTAACCACAAGGCCTGCAGAGGGCCACTGGTGGTCACATTCCTTCAGCCTGGGCATTTACAACAGACGCTATATCACATCATCATGTGACCCACTTTGGTCTACTCAGTCTGCTCCCAGCAGGCAAATGATCACATAACAAATCTAATGTCAGCAGTGCCCAAACTAAATTGCTGTCTACGTGTTACTGCTATCCAAGCACTAACCTTTTAGAGTTTCCTCATTATTAGCTGGTGCATTCTACATTTCTCAATCATACTGGTTTAGCATTTTGTTCTAGACTCTTGCCAGACTTCCTTAAGTTTGGAATGAAGATCTACTTGTGTTTCATGACAAATATAGACTCCAGAAGAGGAAGAAGAAGAAACACAAAGGCAATAACGACAGTGGCGGATGGCTTCATGCGAGTGTTGTTCTCTTTAATGTCTACTTTAATAGCTTGATTAGAACCTAGAAGAAATGCTTGCAATTAACAAAATGTCAGGAAGCTGCTGTGGAAACAGAAATAGTATACCGTTTCTTCTTTGCTGGTTTTCTGCAGCAGACTTAAAGAGTAAAAACATTATTTGCTTAAAGTTAAGGATAAATGAAGATACAGTAACATACACAAGCAACTTACGCCTGCATAGTTAAAATATAATTCAGTAAACTTTAATTTATGACAACTGACACTAGAGCAAACTAAAGATGACATCACATGATTAATCACATGTATGCACAAGGATTTAACATACATCTGCTCCATTGTTCATTTTTTTCAAAAGATTCCTACAATTCCTCAGTGATACTCAGCAAAAACTTACTGGAAAAGATACAGTTAGCCAACTTAGACCTCCTGAGCTGTGAAATGAAGGTGCATGTTTAAGCTCAAAGAAACATTATGAAGAGCCTCTGTTCTTAACAGAATAGTTGCTTTCATGCTGAGAATTTGATGAGAAGATTGATACCACACTCTTGTATATGTACCATAAATATGAACCACCACCTCTAAAACTAATTAATTAACACATTGTATCCTGTTTGTTTAGCCATACAAAAAACTAAATGTAAAAATGACACTTTACCTATGGACAGCTGTTTCCTCCTGTTTCTCCATTTTTCAGCCCCGGAGGTTGCCGCTTGGCCGAAAAGTGACTTTATTTTTACTTGTCCAAAATTTCACTTGTAGCAGTTGAATAAATACACGCCCAGGAGAGACAAGCAGAGAATGCAAAGGTCACGGAAAAACCAAAGTCTGAACAAAAGCTATATTTCTAGAGGGCCACTAGCACAATGACACAGCATTAACATTCAATATTTGACTGTGTATTTAGTATGTATATATATTATTTATTTATATACTGTGCTTGCATTTGATATATAGATTATACTTTTTGTAGAATGCAACTGCATCCATTCAGTCTAGGTACCTTTTTATTGACCTCTAGAAAATGTGCGTGTGTAGGAAACCTACTGTATTTAATTTTATTTATTTATTTGTTTGACAGGGATAATCCTCATTCATCAACAGAAAAAAGAACTGTAAATTAGCCAGAGTTATCCTAAAAGCCTATCTTGGAAAATTCATGGTACACAACATAATTAATACACACAGCCTAATACAATACACATCCACCGATAAAACAATGTCACAACACAATACAGAGTACTTAACAACAATACATACTCATAAGTCAAGTTTTTAAAAACATGCAATGAAAGGAATAGCAAAGAATCAATAAAGACAGACAACAGGAGGGTAGGAGAGAAATGCAAATGATATTCTAATGTTTAAAAGTTTGAACCCTTTCAGAGTCACTGGGGTCAGACCCCATTTTTAAGCAGATGACTCATCACAGCCATGAAGGCTTTTGAACTTTTACACATGACTACAGATGACATGGTCGATTAGTTTGTGACACCCTGCAACCAACTGGTTACCCAGTGTGTCTAACAACAGCCATGTGATTTTTGCAGGACACTGAACTACTCCTCGGTCATTTTAAGTCACTCTTGAATAAACCATCAGTTAAACACCAGAATTCTGAATGTAAAGGCAGCGTCTCGGCTTTCTTTTCTTCAAATCGACATTTTCAATGCTGTATCCTACTCTTTAGTCACCGACGCATCTGACAGATAGCTGACGCTGTAGAGTTTACCTTGAGGTGTTGCTAAAATTGTCAGTGCTTGGTTGAGGCTTGACAAAAGGGTGACATTGTCAGTGAAATGGAAGAAACGTTTGCAGAAGTGAGGGGAGGAAATAAAGGAGTGGAATGAAAGGAAACAAAGAGAGGAGAGAAGATAGAGACGTGACAAATTAAAGGAAAAACCAACATAAAGTGTCTTAGTAAGGTGTTGGGCCACTATGTGCTGCCAGAACAGCTTCAGTGCACCTTGGCATTGGTTCTACAGTCTCTGAAACTCTACTGGAGGGATGAACATCCAAAAGATATTCCCTCATTTGGTGTTTTGATGATGGTGGTGGAGAGCGCTGTCTAACATGTTGGTCCAAAATCTCCTATAGGTGTTCAATTAGGGTTGAGATCTGGTGACTGTGAAGGCCATAGCATATGATTCATATCATTTTTATACCCATCAAACCATTCAGTGACCCCTTGTGCCCTATGGATGGGGGCATTGTCATCCTGGAAGAGACCACTCCCATCAAGATAGAAACGTTTGATCATAGGAAAAAAGTGATCACTCAGAACAACCATGCCAGCAAAACGCCCCCCACAGCATAACAGAGCCACCGGTTCCCCTCACTGTAGTGGTCAAGCATTTTTTTCATAATTGAACTGTGAATGTCAGGTAACATTATTTAATGATCTAAGAACCTTTATTTGGAAGGGATATGCATTAGAGAGGATGACATTTTGACCAAATCTAATGCCAACAAGATTAATAATTACAAAAGTCACTTTGTTTATGGCATGCTTTCCTTTCTGTGTATCTGTAGTATTCTGCATTTTGTCATATTTTAGAAAGATTTCTCTTTGTTTCTCATGTTTCAAAACCTACACCATGTTTACCTGTTAATGTATTTTCCAAAGTAGTAATTCAACCAGTACAACAACAGTCATAGAGTTTCTCTTTGCTGTTCTTTTGATCAGTGTTAAGCTAACAAACTGAACACTTTTTGCTTGAGTATTTCATGTTAAAAGCCCTCTAGTAGCTAAAAGGGCATAATCCCTCCCTTTCATTATAGGCTTTTAAAGTAAAACAGCTGTACAAGGTGTTTAGTTTCATTGACAGTAGTTTGACACAGGTGAAAACACATCAAAGTAGAAGCAATTAGAAATAATTAGCAAATGAAAAGAGTACTTCAGAGCAGCAGAATGTGTTGAGTATGCGGTTGTTGTTGTACTGATGGAATTTGTGCTATGAACAAACAGTACAAGCAGGTGTAACCCTTTATTAGCAATTAGCCGTTTTGTATTTGCCAGCCAAGGCCAGGAATCTATTTAAGTACTTGAAGACCTTAGACTTTAGATTAGACTTTACAGTATTTGACAATGCATAGCATGCCGTGTAGCAGCTCTTTGCCTGAGAAGCTAATGATCATTCAACCACACTGCTCATACAACTGCAACTGTGGCCTTCACAATAACTATGGGGCTTTTATCCTATCTTTATTCAGGAGTGTGGTCTTTCAATTTGAGAGCATGATTTCTTGATTTCGCCTTCAGATTTTGTAATTCTTTTCCTTAAACCCTCAAACCTCAAACTTTTGGAAATAAGGACAGTTAATATATATACCAGTGCCAGTACTTTTTCTTCTACTATAATAGCTACATATAATAGTAGCTGTATAGAGGAGAAAACGTTGCCTTCATGACTCAAGAGCGGGAGTCTCGCAGATCGCCAAAGTCAAGGACCTCAAGTAACTTTTTAACATTAATGGTACTATTACTCCCTTCAAATTGAATTGATAAAGTCATATTTGCGGCACAAGAACACATCCATGATAATATGCTTGGCTTTCAAGTGTTGTACGTTACGTAAACACTCTTGCTAGGCAACTAACAACAAAATGGGTGCTGCCATGTTACTTTTTTTATCTGTATTTCATTGTTTAGTTATGGGAAAAGTACCAACAGCAAAAGTAACCAGCTAACGCATTAAGACAGTAGAAAACAAAAGTAACTTCAATGAGCTACTACATTTTTTTTAAACACAATTGGTGAGGTTGTGTATTGTCAAGTTAAATCCAAGTTTTTTTCCTTCTCTTCAAATGATGTTTACTGTTGCTTATTGAAGTAGGAAGTAATAGCACCATTAAAATAAAAAATGTACTTGAGATCCATATCTTTGGTGATCCACTAGACTCCTGCTCCTGAGTCATGAAGGTGACATTGTTTTCTCCTCCAGCATAGCGACAGAAGGCTGGTGTGCTATATGGCTACTATTATATGTGGCTATTATAGTAAAATGTACAGACGTTGGCATATATATTAACTGTCCTTTTATTCCAAAAGTTGTAAAGAAAGCAAGGGAAGTAGATTTAATAAAGCCCTGGAGGGTGGGAGTGGATGAACCCAGTTAAAGCGTAACTGCCCATACGGGACGCTCTAAGAATGCGTATGCGCCCACAAGGAGGCAGGGATAATTTCATTGGTCAACACTACACCTGGCATTCTATTGGTTGGGGGATTTTGACAAAAATCCGAGAGCAGAGCAGAAATCTGAGTAGACGTTTCACGAGCGCACAGAAGCAGCCTGAGTGCGAGGAGAGGGGCTGAAGCCGGAGCAGGAAATCTGTGCAGGCAACAATATATCTGAGTGCAAGCATACAGTTTGGGCAGAAGCAGAGCAAATCTGTGCACAAGCAGTGGGTATTTGAGTGTGAGGGCAGGGTTTGAGGGAAAGAATTACAAAATCTGAAGGTGAAATCAATAAATTATGCTCTCAAATTGAAAGACCATGTTCTTGAATAAAGATAGGAAACAAGCCCCATAATTAACTTGTTATGATTACGCTCTGAGCAAAAAGAGATCATAGTACAATCTAATTCAATTGATGAGTTATCAAGCATCTCTGTGTCCTCATAAGACTTCACTCAGCTGTACCGGGGAGGCTGCATCAGCCTGCTGTTATGTAACCAAGTTAGCATTAAAGCTTAAGTGAGTTTGAATGTAGAGAGGCAAAGCATTTTTTTTTTTTTTGTTTGTTTTCTCCTGGGGTACAAAATGAAAAGAGCAAAATAGAAGGAAGAGGAAAGAGGGCATGAAGAGAGAAAGTGACAAGAGTCAAGTATAAAAATATCAGCGGGGATGACAGGTGACAGGAGACGGATAGAGGACAACAAAATAATTGGAGGAAGAGAGGAAGAGGAGAGACAGTTAGGATAAGAGGAAAGGCAAAATAAAAGCAGGGACAGGAAGTAATAGAGAGTGAGAGGGGTTGTACAAAGGTTGGTGCTAGATTGGAACAGCCGGAGGGACGATTTGCGATACTCTCGCGAGACCTAACCTTAACCTTAACCTAACCCTAACAGCAGTTGCGAAAGTTCGTCCCTCCGTCTGATCCAACCTAACATTTACCTTGTACAAGGTAGCCTGGAGAATGACGAAGTGTATTGTGAAGACAGAGAGCATGTCACGGGGGAGGAACTGCACATTCTGAAACACACACACACATACACACACACACATACACACACGGAGGGAGACAAGGGGATGGCAGGGGAGGCTGGACGAGAGCAACTGGAAGGCAGAGAGGGAGAGAAAGAGGGAGGGGGGAGAGGGAAATAAACAGAGTAGCCATTCCTCCCAGCAGCCAGTCTGAGGCAGAGAGCGACTATTGCCTCAGATATCCCAGCTTGAGGCTGTGCTTGAGTCTTGTACTCGTGTACTTCAGTAGGATCGACTTCAGCGCTCAGGTCACTGGGAGGTTAGTTCACCGTGGGGGCGGCCGGGCATTTAAGGATCTCCTCCTAGAGGTTTATAGATCAACGAAAGCTGTTAGTCACTTAGACTATAGTTATCTGCTGTGTGAGTGACAACGGTCTGATATCATGTAAACAAGGCTGAATGGGACACATGAACTGACTAAACTAGACTGCCAGGAGGCTGATACAGCAAAAAAAGAGCTGCTGGGTTTCTGCTCTGCTTCTGAAATTACTGCAAAAGGAGCAACATGCATATCTTACAGCCGTACTGCATCAACAGGTTGGTGTATTTATGTGAATATATGTCTGTGTCTATTTGTGTGTGTTGAAGTGTAGATGTGTACCACTGCTGACAACACGTTTACCACAGATAACGTATGAAATTGAGATGTCTGTGCATGGTAAGCGCACATAAGAAGCGCTCGCCTCTGTTTCTGTTTGCACTATTGTCCCCACTGTTTGCAGACAAATTTATTAGTAGTCCACAAATTTGATTTCCAAATGATTATCACATTAAATTACTTTTATCTAATAAAATGTCTGGCATTCTCAAATAAAACAAATCATCTAGTTATCCACATGATTCTTCAAGTACTTTTCATAAACTAATTTGTTGCTATCATTCTTGTTGCTAAAGTAATTAGTAGGGAAACTCCCCCAAAGTAGTACATTGTGTTCAAATTAGCATGGTGCCTTATTTGTTTAGTAGAAGGATCTGAAACCTGACAGTCAGCTGATGTAAATGCGCCTTCTTTTTTGTTGTCTTCCGTCATTGTGAGGGAGATATCAGTTGCTAATGCGTGTTAGTGATTCCAAGAAGTTAACAAGTTAACAACAAACCTCCTATTGAAGCTGCCACCGCACCATAGCATCTTCCTGCTGATGATCTTTCAGCTGATGCCCTCGGGGATGGAGCAATAGACTGGTTCCTGTGTCTGTCTTTGCAACCACAGCATTTGTTGCAACTGTAGTACAACATGTTCCCAGGGTGGTGTATTTAAAGCCACTACCTGTCATATGTTTATGTAATTATAGCACCATTCAAAGCTTTGTAGCAGCATGCATTGCAGTCTGCCACAATGTCTTTTTTTTTTTTTTTATGCTACCAGTTAGGGCCGTTTTCAACCAACTTGTGAAGCTTATGTTAGCTTAATTAGCTAGTGAACTACAGCTGATAAAAATCTCTTGTTATTGTTGTCAACAATTGTCATTTCAGCTGGCAGAATCAACAGTTGCAGGCTACAAATGAGAAGCCTGTTTTTGTATACCAATGTCTGAAATTATGGACCCAGTGTTTCAAAAGTCTCTTAGATTATGAGTGGTAAATCTGCCACTGTTATCTTTGTGATCTGCATATGTGCTGTGCAAGGACCAAAGCTAAACAGCCGAAGGGAGGACGAGGCTTAGGGAACAGTTAATTACCACCCAACTCTACCGTTCCTTTTTAGCCTTTTAGCCTCTTTTCAACTCATTGTTTTGGTTTTCAACCTTGTTTCCAGCTGTAGGGATAAAGCTTTGATAAACTCTCAGTACACAACCTGCTCAGCTCCAAACAGCAGACAAAGTTAGTAACTAGCTGGTGAACATAGTGGAGCCCATTATTTCCCTCGGGAGTTGTTGAAAACCAAAACAGAGCTACAAAGAGAGCGAATGTTTGACTTACATGCGTCAGGTAAATCGTATGACAGTGTTGCTTTGTGTCTGCTAGACTGCAGTTTTTTCTGCTAACAACTTCACAATTTTTTTTTATTTAGTTTTATTTAGATGTGTGCTTTTGATCACTGTAGATTGTATTATTAGAGTATTCATGACTCTATTATTACAATAACTAATAGTACTCACTGTATGTCTGCTTTTCTTTGAAATCAATTATTTTTAATGGTTTGCATAAATGGACACTAGACTTCCTGACGACTATTTTTACCTGTCCTCCACATCTTGTAAAGTTTCCTCATGTTGTGGAAACATAAATCTGTCAACACAGACACAAGCATTATTTTTTTGTTTTCATTTTTAATTGATGCAGAAATGTTTTTCTGTTCTTTTGCTCACTTCACGGTGATCAGCAGCCAGAGTAGACGGTTTCCCACCGTGTTCCTGCCTGAACATGTGCACAATAATAAAATTAATAAGTTTGCTCAACCGTGAAGAGCAGCAAGAACTGAGAAAGAGACGTCAGAGGATTTTTTTTTCTTTTTTCTTTTTTCTTTTTTGTTGGAAGAGGAGAGTGGATTTGACAGCTAGAGAGAGGGAGGGAGAGAGGAGAATGGTGGCAATGGTGTTACCTAATACTGCTGATAGAAGTTTAGGGTGGAGAGGAGAGAGATAGGGTGGAGGAGAGGGCGAAAAACAGAAATGACTGGGAGGAAAGAAGGAAAGTTGAGGGAGCCGGCAGAAAGAAATGGGCAGTAGCCAAAGTGGGAGCGGCAGAAAGAGAGAGAGAGAGATTTTATGGAGGAGAGAGGGAAATTGGGAATGGGAGGGGTGTGGAGCAAACAGCCAGACATTGGGATAGACAGAGAAAAGAGAGGGAGAGAGGACAGTAATCCAAATCTGCCGCCAGGAGCAGATGCAGACTGGATCCTGTGAGAGTGAGAAAAGAGGAAGGATTGAGAATTATAGAAAAAGATAGGATGTGAGGAAGAGATGAGTGAAGGAATTATCTATGTCCTGCAGTGTGTGTGTGTCAGTGTGTAAGTAATAGACTACATACATATGTATATATGTATATATATGTGTGTGTGTGTGTGTGTGTGTGTGTGTATATATACCTTTTTTTAAAGTGACATTTGGGTACAAGTACAAAGCAAAAATGAACTTACAAAGATGGTGGCAGAAAGAAACGAGATCATGTGGATGTAGAAAATTGAAAGAGACTCTTGGTTAAGCTGTTCAGAGGTCGACTTATCTTCACCCAACCAAACGCACATACATGCCACCAGCAAGTCCACAAGCAGTCTGACACAAGCCCATTCCTTTTCTTTTTTTAGAGGATATTTTCACTTGTTTGTGAATGTGGAAAGTTTTGCTGCAGTTAAACTGTGGGCCAAGACTGTAAGCGGGCAGTTACATACTAGCCATCAAAAGTTCCAACACTATTAGCATCACAGAGAACTGTTTAGCTCAAATTGGCCACTGGACAGACACGTTTCACATCAGTTGCACAGTCAGAAAAAATACAGAGTGAGCTTAAAGCTTCACCAGTCAGCTCCATTACATAAAGAATAGTTGAAGTGTAATGTGAAACGTGTCTCTCCTAGTGACAAATCCACCGGCAGTTATCACCAGACTCTGCAGCTTTATAAAGCTCTATATAGCATTTTAGTGTCTTTTAGCTCATTGTTTTGGTTCTCAGGTCACAAATTTTGCTCTCTTTAATCTTGTTTCTAGTAGCTGCAGGCAGCTGTTTTCAGAAAAAAAGCTTTTTAAACCCACTGTGCACTGCCTTCTTAGCACCAAGCTAACAAAGTTAGCAACTAGCTGGTGAACATAGTGGGCAGCTAAAGGAGTCAGTGGACACCAAAACAGAGTGGTACTGATCAGCTGATCAGAAACATGACTCCAAGTGATTGCTAATATCAGTCCGTATCTATTAGTGTGTAAACACTAATAGACACTTGCTAACACACCATAACAACTTTGTAAGGTGATGATATGTAAATACTGTTTACAGCTTGTTCTGCTGCTGCAGCTTTAAGTGGGACTTTTTGTTATTGTGATGTCTGATAATGAGTGCTGAAATCATCAGTCGATTAATCAAGAGTCAATTGGCAGAAAATCAATCAACAACAATTTTGATTATTAATTGATCCCTTAAGTCATTTATCATGCAAAAATTAATAATGAAAATAATTGTTAGGTGCAGCACTGTAAATGATTAATATGTTGTTGCTGGTGGCTTTAATTTAACTTAAAGCTTTTTTTCCTTCTTCCACGTATTTTCTCCTGTCATAAAAAAATCGAGGCAGTAGTAAAATGTATATGTTTGATAGCTGAGGAATTAATGATTAGCTATCATTATCCTGTATTTGAGATTGAATTATTCAAATTATGAATTGTTTAAGTTATTTATTCAAATATGAGGATTTCATAACTTTTTTCTGTTTTACATCATTGTAAATTGATTATCTTGGGTTTTGGACTGTTGTTGTTGTATAATTAATCAAGTAATCAACAAATTTATGGATCATGAAAATGCTTTACTTCTGCAAATAGTTTTATCACATTGTTATTACTTTATCTTCTTTTTCACATTGTAACATTATTCTCTCCCTCTCTCTTTCCCCCTCCTCTTCTTCCTCTCGTCCCCTCGCAGGTGGCCAGATGTGCCGAAGAGAAAGAGGAAGAACAGCCAATGTTCGGTGAAGAGTATGTCTGGTAAGGATTTATATTTATCGACTTATGAGTAACACATCTCTGTGCTCCAAGTGAGGACAAGGACATGTTTATGAAAAAACACACTCCTGCCTCCAGCGAAGTGTAAAAGAAGATCACACGATGAATCACATGCATGCTTGGAGCAGGACCAGACTCAAGAATTTTACCTACATGTGCCCCATTGTTTATTCTTTGGGGGGAAAAAAATCTCATTTGTGTTGTTCCACAGATTTTTTATTTTTTAAATCTTCAATACCTAAATGAACAAGTAGTATCCAACCATTTAAACGGGGGTCAAAGTATGAGAAATTGGCAGTGGAACATGTCACTCTGGGATATAGGAGCAACTTTAAAAATAGTTTTTATTATCAAGTCTGCAAGTAGGATTAAAAGTGAAGGTTTTTGTCCAAAAATTCAGTTTAATCACAGTGTGTTCTCCATTTGTTCTGAGAGAAAGCATGTGATGACGGCAGGCAGCAGCAAATGGTTTCACATGTCTAGCTCAGGATCTACTTTTTCTGTGGCGTCAGTAGTATGATAAGATATAAAGTCTACTCAGTAAATACTCCCCAGGAGTGCTCTTAGCGCTTCTGCTTTCTAGAAACCTCCAACTGTAAGCGGGAGGTTGGCTCATGTGTGCAACAAGTCGTGTGTGTACAGTTGGAGGAGGAGCTTAGGAAGTGTACAAATGCATGTCTGTGTTCTTCAAGAACTTTAAGGTGGGAGGTCCTGTCTGAGCATGTTCAGGTGACTGTCAGTCCTTGTGCAACAACATGACAGCTTAGAGGTTAGAGATCTAAAGAAATTATGACTTCATTCATATTGAGTGTGAGATAAAATGATCAAGAGGCTAAGAGAAACATTTCACCAGAGAAATCAAAAAGCAAATGAAAGAAGTCAAGATGAAAAGCATATTTCATGAATTCTGGGAATGTGACAGTAAACCTTATAAGCTGGCATGATATCAGGTCCATGTGCAGAAAAGACTGCCAGTCTTCATATGTTCCATCCTGTTTCACAGTCTCTTGGGGCCCTATGCACAGGAGCTTCATTGAGGCCCCTGTGATAACACTGAGCCCCCTCCTCCCTCTCCTCCTCCACTCCTCCTTCCCCTCATCCTCTCCTCACCTCCTCATCGCCACCACTCTCCGGCCCCACTTATCACACCCCTCCCTCATCCCTCAAAATCTCCCCCATACCTCATCATCCTCACTGTCTGCCCGTCCTCCCTTGCTTGCACTTGTTGTTTACCCTTCTCTCATTCCATCCTGTCTTCCTCTTCAACCTCCTCCACCTCTCCTATAGCTCTTAGCGTCTCTGTTCCAGGGTACATCCCCAGCTACCTGGAGAAGGATGAGCCGTGCGTGGTGTGCGGGGACAAGGCGACTGGCTACCATTACCGCTGCATCACCTGCGAGGGTTGCAAGGTACAGTGAACATCTCCCACATACTAAAATCTTCCACACATGAGGGCAAAGGAGATGAGAGATGAATTAACTTGCTCTACTCCTGCCCTGAACAGAGATTGTCCAATCATTGCTTAATCTAATCATAGGTGTGGCAGGGCTGTCAAAAATGTTTAGATGGTGGTTTCTTTTTTTTCATCTCTCCAAAAACAAAAGAGCAAAAGGGTAAAGAATGAATTAAACAATATGTTTGTCTGCTTTAGCTGCAAATGTTAGCATGCCCAGGTTACAGGTTACAGGTCACATTTAAAAAAAAAACACATCACAACTAACACATTCACAGTATAGTATCACTGTATGGTAGCCCCATATGCTATGATATTAGAGTTTAGGCTAATGACTCTGTTCTTGATTGAATTTGGGGAAGTTTACACTCCAGCATCCCCAGCAAAACTTGCCAGCCCAGATAGCATTACGTCCACCAAACACAGTGGTTAGTCCTCAATCCTGAAAAGCCTTTTCTCTTTTAATGTTAAAAGTAAAACATACTATTTCACAAACACGAACATTAAAGCAGAAATCTAATCTTGCTCGTCAACCTAAGCAGCTAAACAGGTCAGAATGGGTCACGTTTCCTAATCATAGTTTTAATGTGAGAACTAACTAGCTCTACACTGCAATGAGGATGCTGACCGTTCGGCTGGGACATGTATAGATTTAGTTTTTAGCAAAGTTTTTATTATGTAAGTAGCTAATAAGATAAGACTCTTTTTTTAAATGGTCTTAAATATGCACTCTAAAGGGTCTTTCTAATGTTTCAACCCGAGGCTGTCAGCTGTTCAACTTATGAAGCCAATGTTAGCTTAATTAGCTAGCTAGCCCCAGCTAATTAAATCTGCCAGTGAGTAGACATGAGAAGTCGCTTGCATCTATCTCTGTCTGAAATCAAGGAGCCACTTTTTCAAAAATAACTGTGAATTTTAAAGGTTGATTAAGATTAAACTAAGACAGAGCTTCTGACTGAAGAGCTGGATGGATGTGAGCTGGAGCAGGTTTCTTCTGAATGCACAGAACTGGACCTGGAGCTGGATCACATTCTGGGCTGGATCTGTGGTCTCTCACTTTAGGAGGAGGTTGTCAGTACGGCACTGAAATGACCATAGACAGCAGCCCCAAAGGGAACCATATTAAGCGTGACAGCAGCATGAAGATTGGTTAAAGGAGTCAGTGGCTGAATCAGACTGGAAAGCCCACAGTCATCTGACTGAGTTGGTGGTAAAAAAAAATAAATAAATAAATCAGAGAGAGCAAGGATATAAAAAGGTAGTCTTCCTGACTGAACTTTTGCTAAGCTTCATGCATTGTTGTAGCTAACTTAATTTTCCTGATCGAATTAACCAATTAAAGGCTTCTACAACAGCCTTTTGTATTCACACAAATGGAATTTGTTGATTTGCAATGATCAATCTTTACTTAATCAGGAATTCCCACTAAATGCCACAGTCATGTTTCTTAGGGGAACAAACATTAAAGGTGTGTAGGTAGTCTGTTATTGTATCCTACAGCAGCTACATGCTTAGCCAGACACCTTAACGCACAACTATTAATTGAGTGTGTGGAAACATTTACAACAGTGTCACCGTGAGTTGAGGACACTCTTTGATGTGTCAGATTTGAACTGTGTCACCTCCTCCTTGTTCCTTTCAGGAATATTACCAGAGCTATAGAACCTTGCTGCTATTTTTGTATGTTCGACCTGTTTGAATACAAACTGTGTACACATTAATTATTATTATTAATGCTTATCATTTTTCAAAGCATACTGTGGGCTTTAAATAAAGCTGCTGCTTATTTTCTGGCTTCAGGTTGACTGAAACTGAAACTTGTTTATAGAGGACTATCCATCACAGTTCCATGTTGGTGTGCTCATGTGTTTGATGGAAGTTCTGACATCTGAGACTTGAAAGTCAGCTCCCAAACAGCAAGTGCATACTAGAAGAGCTGTTAAATTCACACCATTACTGCTGTTAAGCTGCTCGTGTATGCTCATTTTTCCCTGTCTGGGAAGGATTTCCCAACGGCTATTTTTCACGCTGTTCAGTAGCTGTTCAGATGTCAGATGAGTGTCGGAAAGTTCAGTGTTATGGATTATCCGTCTTAACAGATTTCAAGTCTCCGGAAATGTATTTTACTGACATGCTTTGTTGAACTGAAGCCAACAGCTGCCTGGAAGTTGGAAAAAATCATTTTCATTTAAAATTAAGAGGTATGCATTGGAAAATTGTAAATCGTGATGCAAAGTACATGTTATATAAATAGGCTGAAAAAATATTGGTACAGTCTTAAACACTAGAATATAAAATAAAGAATACAGCATTCATGTTTGATACTGAGCCTTTGATGCAAAATGGAACTGGATGGAACTACTTACTGTACTGTACAGTGTACTCTTGACGGCAGGTGTGGGTGTTGATATCCAGTGATTGGCGCCCTGTAGAGCAGCATATTCACAGTGTCTAAAAATGGCCTCAGCTATTCCTTTATGATCCTGCCCTACTCACATGTGAAATGAGACACACTGAAATCCTGCAGTGGTGTTGAAAAGCAGAAATTAATTTTTGTTCGTTTTTTTTTCTCTTCAGGGATACACAAACCTACAAAAGTCCCATATTGTATTGATAATATCATTGGTGAAGCTGCTTTTTAGGTTTCATTGTCCTACCTTTGAGCTACGATGGATTGGGGAGTTTTTGCTTGCTGTGCACTTTTAATATGTATTCAGATAGATTTTACAAAATAGAACAGCATTTAATTTCATAGCACAGCTTCTTACCTTCCTTCTTGATTCTTCTCTGCTTAAAATCTTCTTTGTAAAGCACCTCCACACTGGTTCTAATCTGCTCCCCAACTGTCTTGTACAAAAGCATTTACTGAGAGACGTTCAGTCATGCCATTATTTCATTACTGAACCATTCCTGGCAGGATCCTGCCATGCAATCACCAGCCTGCCATGTGATGTGACCCATTTAATACACTTGTTTGATGCCAATCAAAATACAAGGACATTTAATTGGTGGATTTAATTTTGAGGTTATGAAGTTGCGTATTTCCCTCAATCACTGAATGCCCTTTCTGTTTCTGTTCACTTTTGCTCATTTCTTTCTTTTTCCTTCTCTCCCTTCTCTGCTTTTCCTTCTCTTCCTCCATTTCCTTTCCTCTCCTCAGGGTTTCTTCCGCAGGACCATCCAGAAGAACCTCCACCCAGCTTACTCCTGTAAATATGAAGGCTGCTGCATCATTGACAAAATCACCCGCAACCAGTGCCAGCTGTGCCGCTTTAAGAAGTGCATCGCTGTGGGCATGGCCATGGACTGTGAGTTATTATAAGCTCATGTATTCTTATCATTCACTACTGGTATTTACAAAGAGATCCACATGGTTGTGGCTGCTACCGTCACTATGCAACTGTTGAAAACACATTTGAAGCACAGAGCAGAAATATTTTTAACTTCTAGTGCTCTTCAAAAACTCTATGACTAATTTTAGATGAAAAATAAAACATCAACAACATAATCTCATTACATATTGGGATGATATTAATTTAGCATCTTAATTAATTTAGCAATTTGATGAAAACATAAATTCAGAACATTTGGACCCCACTTCCACCATGCCGCACTTAAATGATCTTGCTTGAGTGTTTACTGCAGCGGCAGTATTCCTTTATATCTCTGTGCTGTAATTTATTACAGTGGAAGCCTGGCTAATGAATAAAAACAACTTTAGATATACCAAAGAACATGACATGTACACACACATACTTTTGCATCCTGCCCACCCTGAAAAAAACTTTTTAGCAACATCACAGATCTCCTTGCAACCACAACTGTAGCCATCATGGAAGGACAGTGAAGAATACACTGTATATAACCAACCCTTCTGCATGAACTCACCTGAATGCTCTCTTATATGTAACCCCCACCCTAACCCCCCTCGTCCATCAGTGGTGTTGGACGAGTCGAAGCGTGTGGCCAAGCGCCGTCTCATCGAGGAGAATCGAGAAAAAAGGAAGAGGGAGGAGATGGTGCGGACGCTGCAGGTGAGGCCGGAGCCGGACACTGCGGAGTGGGAGCTGATCAGGATGGTGACCGACGCTCACCGAAACACCAACGCCCAGGGCTCCAGCTGGAAACAGAAGCGCAAGTTTTTGGTAAGGTTTTAGTTTTTGAACAGGCAGAGTGTTGTAGTTTCACAGTGACCACAATTCATTTTTATTTTCTTTCACAAACAAGTCGATGGCAGTGACACGTTCACCTTAGTAGTGGCTACTTTGTATTATTTGCATAAAAGATTGACATCATGCTGGCCTGTAACCCCTTTGTTTTTAAACCCCCCAAAAAAATCTTATCACTTTCCGTTATGAAATACTCTTTGAAAGCATTTATAGTAGTTTTTTAAAGTTTGATAAAAGGACTGCAGTTTAAACTATATAAAGTATATAAAGTATTTTCATGATATCAATCATGTAAAGCATTAAGATGGAAAAATGTACTGCACGTTCACCTCTTCACAAAAAGTATTGCCTTTAATTCATGAAAGCATAACAAAAAACTAAAAAGAAGGTATTAATATTGATTGATGGGGATCTAAATCAGGCTACTCTCTGGGATTTCAGCATGTAAGCCTTCATCATTCATTCGTCATTTTGATTTTCACTAATTACTTGTAGTATTCACACAGCACTTCACTCCATCTTTGATGTAGCTTGTTATTCCAAAATGTTCCGCCCACAGTATGTTCAAAGTTGTTTCCACTTCAAAAATCAAGCTGACACATGAAAGAAAGCCACTTGTTTTCATTTTCAAGATAACCCGGTTTGACAGCGCTCTTTTTCATCAACAACTTCCTCTGTGCCGTCCCGTTCGATCGGTGCTACGTGCAAGGACACGTGTCAACACTGCCGATGTTACCTTAAAACAAAGGTCAGATTACAGTCATTAACCAGGCAACCGCTCCATGAAGGCAAAGACAGGTTTACAGTCGAATACAGTTTTTGAAGGTCTGCTGGAAAATTGCTTGGGTCGCACAACCAGTCCAAGGCAAACAAAAGAGAGAAGGACGCCCAAGAGAATAGAGCAGATAGGCCCAATTACTGCACAGATAGGTACTTTCTGTTGTTACAGCACTTTCACTATGTTATACTTAGTTTGGCTGTTATGTACTGAAACTGAACTTTTGAGGGTTAGATCACAGGAAAAAAACAGTTTTGCCCCAATTTTAAATTGCTGGAGTGATTAAGTCTCTCTATCGATGAGTTTCCTGACTGCTTTGCCTCAAGCTATCTGTTACAGCTCTCCCTCAAGTTCCCATTTCATCACATTAGAATAGGCATCAGCTGTGTAGCTATAAAAGGAAACGTGCACTGTTGGCCACATTCTCCCAGTTAATTACATAACTTCTTACCTCAGTTCTCCCTGGTGCTAAATCAGGTGTAGCACAGAGAAGTTGCTCTGATTGGATAACGCTGTTAAAGGCCTTTAAATTAATTACGCTCTGTGTGTTTCGCCCTGATTGCACTCTCACCTCGTAGGACTTCTCCTGTGTTCTGTAAGTCTTTTTGACTAAGTAGATTAGGCTGTTTCATACAGTGCTACACGTGCATCAAACAATGTCAAGACAGATCAGTAAAAATGTTACCTGCATTATAGAAAGCCAAAGTCATGACATCACATCCAATCTCTCATTCAGCATTTCTATCATCTGTCTCTCTGAAAAAATGAAGCATGTTCCTGAGGTTTACTTTCCCTATTCTAAGACAAATTGGCTCCATTACAGCACTTGCTATTAGAAGTTGAAACCTAATTTTAACAAAGTTAAACAACAATTACTTGATGAGCATATGAAAAACTCCCTTGACATTTTGCTAGCGTAGCAGCGCAGGTACTTACGTCATCGTAACTTTGTTTAGTCCATATCCATTATCTTCATCAGTACTCACTTCTGAAGTCATTTTTCCAACTTTTTAGCTGTAATCTCTGCTGTCTAAAAATGTCTACAGTGTTCAGTCCTCTCCATCCTGCTGTTATAACAAAATTCTCCTCATGGCATTAGTCTATACTCTGTGCTATTTACAAGTTTATAAACTGTGTAAGGAGCATAGTATTTCAATTCTAAATATTATCTTTTGTAATTTTCTTTAACGAAAATTAGTCCATGCTCATTGGAAAAATAGTAAAATGTAAAGAACATTGTAGAAAAAACATTAAGGAGAATCTAAGCTCAAAGGTCAACTTACTACTTACTACTACTTACTTACTACTTGTTCAAAAATTAGTGCTTCCTTGTAACATTTAACCAGTGGATGATAACGTTACCCATGTGGTGTCTTGTTTCTAGTCAGATGATATTGGGCAGGGTCCGATGATGCCCACTTCCGACAGAGACAAGGTGGACCTGGAAGCCTTCAGCGAATTCACCAAGATCATGACCCCCGCCATCACGCGCGTTGTCGACTTTGCCAAGAAATTGCCCATGTTCTCTGAGGTAGGTTTAGTGCTGTGTGTGTGTGTGTGTGTGTGTGTGTGTGTGCCTATCTAGACAGGTCTCATGCTTTTGTGTTTCCAATACTATGTGTAGTCCGGATAATGAGTAAAAGAGTGTATTTGTGTGAATTTCCATATGGCACATATCAGTTAGTTTTTACTACATTTTTTACACTTTATATCTGTTTTAAGTAAAAATAGTGCATTTGGACAGAGTGTCTGACTTCTTATTGATATGTGAGTGCATGTCCTCGTTAATGCCAGACTCCTCTCATGAACCAACTGTCAACCAACTAACAAGCTTGTTAACCCTAAACAAGGTCAGTTGATTGGGTACTTCCTCTGTCTACAACCTTTGTCATGCTGTTTGTCAAGCCATGATTACACCCAATATTAATCAACCACTTCCCCCATCTCTCTCTCTCTCTCTCTCTCTGGATAAGTGATGACTCACACTCACTGATATTGCTCTGCTCTCTACGGAAGCGATCTGTATGCGTGTGTGTGTGTGCTCTCGCCTGTGCTCTACCTAACTGAGCGCAGTCATGTATATTGTAGGGGCTTCCCGGTTATATAAAGTGTGGCAGGAGATTTGTTGTGAATAGAAAATGATAACCCTTTCTTTGCAAGGAAGCACTCCAAGATAATTATGTTGGGGGTTGAAGAAAAGCTATGATCTCTTATCGTACTGTATATTTTAAAGGTAGATTTTTCTTTAGTCTTACCATGTGCTGAGGGCTTGATGTTTGCAGATTTCATCAATTAGCACAACCGTCAATTTAAAGAAAAAAAAAAACAGCAGCACGGTAGAAAGCTGTGCACTTTAATCTTCTTCCAATATAAGTCTGTGTTCATCACATTGAACTGCATTTTCAGCTTGTATTCATGTTTTAAGAATTGGGGAAATTATAACTTAACTGACGACACAACACTGACATACTGTATTATCACATTCTAAAGCTGTTTTGGCAAAAATGTTAGCAAACAGTTTCCTATTCACACGTCCAGCAGACACAGAATAACATACGAACCTGACAATGTAAGTCATAGTCCCCCTTTTTCTTGCTCTGTTTTGGTTTTTCAAATAGTCTGTCTTTTAGAGTAAAATTTTTATATGTTTATTTCATGTCCTGTCATATTATTCACTGATGACCTCATGTTTTTACGGTGTTTCCCAGCTGCCATGTGAAGACCAGATCATCTTGTTGAAGGGCTGCTGCATGGAGATCATGTCGCTGCGCGCCGCTGTACGCTACGATCCAGAGAGCGAGACGCTGACGCTAAACGGCGAGATGGCCGTGAAACGTGAGCAGCTGAAGAACGGAGGGCTGGGCGTGGTGTCGGACGCCATCTTTGATTTGGGCAAGAGCCTTTCCCAGTTTAACCTGGATGATTCGGAGGTGGCGCTGATGCAGGCCGTGCTGCTCATGAGCTCAGGTGAAGAATAATAAGCTGCGTGTGAAGACTTCTGATGTGCAAAGATGTGTGATCTTTTTGTTTTAGTGTTTAGTTTTTTCCTATTCTCACCCAGTGTCTTTACAGCAGAGTTTTCCTCTGGCTCAGAATAACAGATACTGGCAAAAACTGGTAAAATATTCAATAACTGACACATAAATAATACAACTAGAGAAGGCTTTTCTGCCTCTGAGCTCAGATCACTTAACCGGTGCACAGAATTCACTTTTTACTTTTACACATCAACATACTAAGTAGTTTGTCTTCTCTTTACACCGATGTCATACCCTCTGTCGGAACAAGGCGGAAAACGTCGTACATCAAAGTGGAACAATTTTACACATCCAAATCATTTTACTAGTGACGATGAGTATCACTCAGCCTGCGACAACAGTTGTATAATGTCTTGTGTGTCTGGAGGAGTTTTGACAAGTTTGAAAATAACTCTGGTGATGTCTCATCTCGGGCTTGGAGATTACAAATGTTTAAGAGAAATAATGTAATGCATTACAACCTCTGGGTGTGGAGTTTGACATGTGGGTATTTACCAGGTAGGAAGGGTCTTACCAAAGATGCTATCAGGCTGCATTATGGAAAGTTTAGGATGCAATGTTTTTTTGGAATTTCGCCTAGATTTGGGATTAATTGTTACAGCACATTTTTACTTACCTGATGATTAAACACTTTGAAGGTTGTCCAAAATTTTGAGAGTCAGTTAACTGACACATTCTCATTTTTGAAAATAAAACATTTTGTTGATTATTACAATTAAAACCATTACTCACAAAATTGTTTGAATTTTATATAGGTTATATAAACATAAAATGATTGTTTTCTAATTATTGGTCAATTGTTGGAAGTTATTTAATGAACACTCAGTCCTGGGAAAACAGATCATGTTGTCTTCATTAGATTTTAATTTAACAAACTTAAAGTCCCAGTGAAATTAAAAATACATTTTGTCCCTGCGTTCATTTATTTCTTGTTATATGCCAAATATGTAAAAAAAAATCAGTATCAGAGTATTTTTACATTAAAATCCTAGTCTTTTCTCTTCCTGTAAAACAGTTTGAAATGTTTGATGACTCATCCTGCACTCAGGCGTGTTTACAAAAGTTCATCCAATCAAATTTCAGCTTGCTGCACCGGTCATATAAAACTGCACTTCACCGTTTGTGGGCCGTAGTAGCTAACAGAGCAATATGGAGAGAGATAGGCTCTCCCTCGTCCTCCTCCTGATCTAACAACAGGTGAGGAGGTGTGTGTGGAGCCAACAGTCCTCTGTAGCTCCATTTCTCTCTGCAGCTCAGTATTGCACCCCTCAAATATTCTGTTTCACTGGGAAATACATCACAGTACAGAAGCTAAAGACGCTCTAACTTCTGTTTCACTGTGACTTGAATTATCTGAATGAGAATAATCTTGTCTAATCCTGTCATGAAAGCAGTTTGTTTGGAATGAACAATGTGAGGACAAGGAAAGGACAAAAACTGGGTACTGAAGGCAAGCAGTGATAGACAACATGGCTAAACATTATATCATCTGATTAAGGAAAGACTTCCCGCCCACACTGTGTGACTGACAGGCCATGTAAATCTGAATATGCAAATTGTAGTGCGAGTGGTGACCACTTATCAGCAAATTTGGAGACAAAATCAGAAAAAAACATTTTACAGGTTAGTCCTTAAAGAATTACTAGAGATATCCACAGTTGTGCTGCAGGATCAGGGTCAATCCAGGCCTTTTTTAACAGATCAGCTTCAGCTAACCCTCTGGTGTCCTTAGAGGACAAAAATGTCCACTTTCTAAAACTGCTATAAAAATATTATATATTTATACGCGGGTCAAGTCAGCCTGCCGTCGAAGAGCAGGTTGGAGCTGATGACACTAAATTTGCGGTGGGACATCGTTGCTCGGAAGATGGCCCGTCCTGTGTGGTCATCCCACAGGCTGCGAGTAGATTCGTTCCTTGACCTGTGCGCACCGGCCAGGATCAGCACCCCAATGCACGCCTGCAGGTCAATGGCATCTACATGTCTCCAGTCGGACACAGAACGTCTCCCCTGCAGGTTTGTATTCTCCACAAGAAGCTGGATTATGTCTTCTGTTACGAAAACATCAAAGGATGACTTTATGGTGCTGATCCTGGCGATGGTGTACCTTGTGGGCCCGGGGTTATGCAGGTTGCTGGCAAGTACCGCAGTGTCTCGGCATGAGTCGGAGCCCAGATAATTCTCCCACTACTGGATTTCCAGTCTGGATCGGCTGTCTCCTCTGTGTCCTCCCCACCATCAGTGCAGTCAGAGGAATAAGGGTCATCAGATGAATCAGACTCCACACCGGACTCGACGTCATCCTCAGAGTTTGTGTCCTCCTCAGTTTGGGAGACACCCGACTCATGCTCGCTGTCAGCAGGCTGACAGGTGTCTCTTCATCTTGCCAAGTGGGAAATGACCAGCCACTAAATCTGCATATACTTATAGATTTAGCTGCGACAGCAGTTGTATAAACTGTAAGACTGTAAGGTGTAAGATGCCAGATGATTTTATTTATCTGAGGGAGCGCATGTGTAGGTGTGTATGGGCTTCTGTGTAGTGCGTGTGCAAGTGCACATACAAGGAGAAATTGTCGAGGGGCTTTGAAATTTTTATTTCAAAGTCAAGCTCATGTTTTATCTCTGTACCTCAAATACACATGAATCAGAGTGAATGAAAAACATACCACGAGAACCACTTGCTCTTGGTTTGTTTGACGGCTTGCGCGTGCACGTGCATGTGTGTGTGTGAGTGGGTGGATGAGTGAAAGTGTTTGCATGTGTGTGTGTGAGAGAGAGAGAGAGAAAGATTGAGACATGGAGTTGTTTATTGCCAGCTGCAGTACAATACAATTCCTACCTCTGTAGCTGCACGTACACACATACACGTACACACACACACACACTCTCACACACTCTGACATCCATACCAACACATCTGGGTAATTTTTAGTGCATTCACATTTTCATTGGCCCTGCTGTGGTTCCTAATACAGCAGAAACAGGACTAAGCAAAAATGCATTGTATTCCCCCATAGGCCAAATACATGAAAAATGGCACCAACTAGTGGAAAATAGTAAAAACTACAATTTTGAAGCCAGGACTCCAGAATGACAGCCTAGTACAATAGAATCCATGAATGTTTGGCAGGGAGGTCAAAAATTGCAGTTTTAATGTGTTTCAATTGGACATTTTTGTCCAAAAGGTGTTCTAAGGCACTTTTTTATGTACAGAGTATTATAGACTTATAATAGGAGCTGGGGTTGAAATTTAAAAATTTAAAAAAAAAAAAAAACTTTATGTCATATGCATTAAAACAGCCAAAATGATCACCAAATAAAAACTTAAAAAGACAAAAATGTCCTTAGTGAGGCACAAGTGTTAAATAAAGCCTGATCCATTTATATTCCTTAACTGTTGCAGGTTAATACACTCCATAGAAGCCAACCCTTAAAGGAATAGTTTGACATTTTGTGAAATGCATTTCTTCACTTTCTTGCTGAGAGTTAGATGAGAAGATTGATACCGCTCTCATGTCTGTGTTGTCTGTATGTTACATAGGGAGCTATCATCACCTCTAAATGAACACATAATATCTCAAAAAGACACCTTGTGGTTTTACAAGGGGTTCTGCACAGGATGATTTCTTGGCCGGGAGCAAGTCTCAGCCGGTCGCCAGGCAACCTCACCGTGATTTAAGATTCAAGAGCTTTGAGAGCACATGCACAGCAACACAGTGGGTGGTGACATTGAAGGCAGTAACATTTGGCTTCTTCAAGCTCTAGTTCCAATTAGGGTATGAAATGAATATTTACAATTATAAAAAAAAAAAAGAGAGAGGAGATATACATATATATACAAATATACATTATATTGCACATTGGTGCGCAAGTGCAGTATTGCACATAAGTGATAAATAGATAAATACTTCTGATAAAAATATAAATATTGCCTAGTAGGGCAGAGAGTGTGTATGTGTTTGTATGTAAGCTAACCAGCTGCTGGATGTGGCTTCATATTTAACATACACACGACAGTGATATCAATCCTGTCATCTAACTCTTAGCAAGAAAAAGCATATTTCCCAAAATGCTGATGTGTTGATTTAAATGTCTGTTCTGTACTTCAAGGGAGACCACGTGTGAGAGTTGCACAAATGTAATTCTTTCTCTGTCATTTATCACCCCAGACCGTTCAGGGTTGACCAGTGTGAAGAAGATCGAGCAGTGCCAAGAGGCCTACCTGTTGGCGTTCGAGCACTACATCAACTACCGCAAGCACAACATTCCCCACTTCTGGCCCAAGCTGCTGATGAAGGTGACAGACCTGCGCATGATCGGAGCTTGCCACGCCAGCCGCTTCCTCCACATGAAGGTGGAGTGTCCCAACGAACTCTTTCCCCCTCTCTTCCTGGAGGTCTTCGAGGACCAGGAAGTGTGACTTTGAATGCTTTGAAACCAAGGCACCCCCTGAAAGAACCCTGGACACACAAGTTTAAAAAAAATGGGGCGGCTTTGGCGAAAGAGGACGAGTGTGGGGAGGTTGGAAAAGAGGAGAAGAAAAACTGGATTTTTTCTTTCTTCAGTGGAAACACGCCCTGTGAACTTTGTTTTTTTGCCCTTTTTTTATCAAACTACTACAAGACCTGCCACCAGCACACACACATCATCACCTGAGAAAAAAACACACTGACATTCTGAAAGGTACACACACACACACAGTACATTTATAGTTATTGAAAGGTTTAGAGTCCACACACACAGTATATCTATATGCAAACACAAATGTCATCACACCTGTATGGGTCTTCCCCTGACACAGGTGTGGACAAACAGCTGAACTCCGTTCCTATATTAATGCACACAGAGGGGCTTGGTCATGTCTCTATACTCCCCCCACACCCACCTCTCACTTCACGAACGTGTAGTTTTTGATTGTTTTTCTTTTTTCTGGGACCTAACCATTAGCTCCTAAGAAATCCCCCTCCACACACACACACACACACACACACCTCCCTTGCATCTCCTTAACTGCAACTGCATTCTCCGTGTGCACGTGCAGCCCAACCCTCAGTCTGCCGAGGCTCTGTGAATGTTCGTCAACCTACCTCCCTCACGTGCTGACCTCGCTATCTCTCTCTGTCAGACACACACACACACACACACACACACACTCGCAAAACGCACGTGCACAAAAAACACCCCTACACTTTTACCTCATAGCTTGTAAAATGTATTTTCTCATTTATTGTATGGGTGGTGGTAGTCTAATGAGAAAACACAGAACCATGCAGTCCTCATTTACCCACGTACCTCTGTGCTAGTGTTAGGAGAATTTACAGCGGGAACACTTTGTTTGAAGCCTGTATCTATAATGTGTTCAGACATACCTAAGTGACATGTTGATGGAGGCGGCGTGGCTCAGGTCCTATTCTGTTCTGGTAGAACCTGGAAGCTGCTTGGCGTCCTCTTCATCACATTCTTCGTATATATTATAAATCCATTATAATTTTGTTATCCTGTTCAATGCATCTATTGCACGTCTGTCCGTCCTGGGAGAGGGATCCTCCTCTGTTGCTCTTCCTGAGGTTTCTTCCATTTTGTTCCCCCGTTAAAGGGTTTTTAGGGAGTTTTTCCCTATTCGAATCGAGGGTCTAAGGATGTTGTATTGCTGTACAGACTGTAAAGCCCCCTGAGGCAAATTTGTGATATTGGGCTATACAAATAAAATTGACTTGACTTGACACATTATAATGCATTATAACAGTTGCTGTAAGCTCTTTCTGCATTGTGATGCCTTATAACTGCAGTTATAAGACATTGTATGTATAATTATAATGGGTTATAAGATGTTATGAACATCATGGTGCTTTCTGTGGTTGTGGCAGTCAATGTCTGATTCACGTAAGAATGTATTTATAGCTTGGATGATGAGGTTTCTGTTATACTGTATGTTATGTTAAATTATAAAGTAAATGCTTGTTGTTTGCTTTAAGTTAAAAGAATAGTTTGGCATCTTTTGCTTTCTTTCCGAGGGTTAAATAAGAAGATTGATACCACACTGTCCATTTAATATGAAGCTAGCAATTGGTTAGCTTGGCTTATTACGAAGACTGGAAACAGGAGGAAACACCTCTGAGCTCCTTGTTTGTTTAATCTGTACAAAAACCAAAGTAATAGATAAGACAGACACAGTTAGCAACTAGCTGCTGAACTTAGGGGAGCATTCAGGAGCTAAAAAGCCAGATATTTTTCTGAGGAGTCGGTCAAAAAAGAGCTAAACAGAGACAGAGTACAGGGCTAAAATTCGCAGAGGTGGGCAGAAACTCCAAATGAATGCTAATGTTGTTCCGTAACTGCTGGGTGTGTAAATAAGCAACTGCTAACAAGTTCACCACTTCAACATTAATGGTGACAGTAATGTTAGTGTTGCATCCACAGTTTGTTTCCACTGTCCCTAAATGGCCAAAAAAATCAGTTACTGCAGGCTTAACTTTGTCATTGCTAGCATGTTAGCATGACAACCACTACCATTTATACATTTACTTCTGTGGCTTTGTAGCATTACAGCCTGCTACAACTCTTCAGTATGTTTACAGAAAGCACTGTTTTATTCATAGCACCTCATACCTTTTCATGCAGAATGGGTAGAGTCATACTGAGCAGGTGTGAGATACAATTGTTGTCATATTGTTATGATGCATTATGAAGTGTATAAAGTGTATTGTAGCTATAGGCTGCATAGGAAGTGTTTCCACTACTTTTAAAAGATTAATTATTGAACAGTGGCACTTAGTGTAGTTAAAAAAATAGGTCACACTCTTAAATGAAAACCTAATTAAATTTAAAAAACTAATAATAACATACATGACTTGAAAACTGATGCATCATGTTACTCATGAACATTAGCAAGTAATCTAGGGTACTCTAGAGTACTCACATACAGTATATGAATATACTATATATTTCTAGAATACCTCTCCGACACATACCTCCTGTTGTCATTACCTCACACACACATGCATATTACACACACCCATTCAATAGTTTTCTGATGTGTTACCTCAGTTGTTTTGTTCCTCCTCCCTAATAACCTCTGGGCTGCACCACCACACTTCCTGGCCCCATGTGTGTATGTGAGCCCCGCCCCGTCTACCGCACCATATCCCCGCCTCCTCACCTCCCTGCTGTCTTGTGGTAGGTTGAGCGCTCCCCCCGTCACCTGTACCTGTTTCAAGTCCCGCCTGAAACCGAGATTCTACCTCACCTCTCATCTCAGTGCAGCTGCCCCTCCGTCTGCAACACACTCACATGCATGCACACATATATAAATATATACATATAATTACACACAGTGTACAAAGGAGTTGCCAACGTGGACCTGTTGAGTGTGTCGCTCCACCGACAGTGTGCAGCAGCTCTTTTACACGGGCCATCCATGGATCAACATTTGATAACTGACATGGTAGAAGTCATTTTTATCACACACCGCGTGGGACCAACAGTCACTTTGGATTCTGTTTTTATTTAGGAAACCTGAAATGAGGGCAGGGGTGACTTTGTGACAATGCCGACTGAACCTAAAGGAAGCTGTCAGCGGACAATGACAGCTGGAAGCTGGGACTCCAGTGGAAGCCATTTTGGCCTGATTGGATCGGGCCAACAGACTACTGTGGTGGTGACTGGGAGGTATGCGAAATAAACAGCAAGTGAGTCAGCAGTATTCACCTGTGGATACGGTTTCATCCCGGCAGAGAGGAGGGAAACGGCGCGTGTGGACGACTGTGGCGAGTAGTGATGTGACTCGGGCCAAGCCAATAGCAAACTGCCACACAAAAATGGACCCTATTTTCTCCAGATCCTTCCCTCGCCATCGCTGCAGAAATGGACACCAAACTATTTAAAAGGCTTTCTGAGCGACTGTCCGATCCCAGAAACTTACACTATGGATTCAATACTGCTGAAATAAGCTCCACCAACCATATCCCAAATTGCCATCCACTACAAATAACTATCAGGTTTTTTTCTGTTGCACTAAAACCACAATGTCTGTATCCCTTAGTAGCCCTCAACCCCTTCCTTTACCCCCTCCTCCAACATCTTTCCTTTTCCTGCTTGTCTTTAGCAGTCTTAATAATATTCTCTAAAGTATCTCAGTCCGTCGCTGAGAGAGCACATACACACACGCACATAAAACCACACACCTTTCTCTCTGTTATCTCATCTCTGGATTAAGGACTGTATGGCCTTTCGGCGCCACCACTCTCAGTGTTACTAATCTACGTTGCAGGGTACTTAAATAGAACCATAAGCGCTGATTATACAGGGATATACACACTCACACATACACAGCAATAGGATGATCAAGCAGTACAGTTTCACACCTGCCATCTCCAGGCCTGCTGTGTTTGTACTGTACTCTGCTCACTATCACTGTGAATGCAAGCCATGCTGCAACCGGGCCATGGCTCAGACAAAGAACCACAGGCTTAGTAATTCTGACATGTACATGTGCCTCACAGAGGCCGGTAATACAAATAGACATGATACAGTATATAGAATCATATATTTATAGATATATAGATATATAGATATATAGATATAAATGTGACAGTTGTTGTATGTGGCATTAGAGCTATCAGTGGCTGAACTGATGCTGCCAGCTCAAATCAGATCATGAATCTGTCTGACCTGTCATGTAGCAGAGGGTGGACTTGTCAAAAACCAGTTTACCCACCTGTCTGTATTTATATTTGTAAAATATGCATCAGTTGAGCGTCGTAAATTCTTTATGATGCTTGTTTGCCTTGTGGTGATCACCAACTACCCTTCAGAGTTTACCCACCTTTTCGAGGTCACTTTACTTAGCACAAAACAGTACCTTAACCAGAACTAAATCTCCTTCTTTTTTCCCTGTTTTGGGACTACAAAGATGAGATCAGGTCTGATTAACATAGTGTCATGAATTGAGATTTAGATTTGAGCTGGCAGCACAGCCTCTCTGTCTATCTGTCTGTCTGTCTGTCTCTCTCTCTCTTTCTCTCTTTCTCTCTCTCTCTCTCTCTCTCTCTCTCTTTCAGCCAAATGATCACTGGAGAAATCCTCCCCCTGTCCTCTTTAAAGACAAAAAACACACCAGCACCACAGAGCACACTGCCTTCAGCCATGATCAGTTGCACCAGCATAGCAGAGAGACAGACCAATAGTCAGTGGCCACCCTACTGACCAAAAAGCCATTTTACCTGGACATCTAAGCTAGCTATAATAATGCTATGTTCAGACAGCAGGCAAATCCAATAAGCTCTTTAAATCTGGTTTTTAACAGTGTCATTTTTAATTGATTAGATTGAATTTGGTTTGGAGTATACTCATTTATTACCTATATAACCTTGGTTGTCATAGTGACAAGGCAACCAGGCACACAATAGTGTGTTTCAGCATGACTAACATCTTGAGAGGCTGCAACAAACTAATGACATGGAATGCTTATTCTAACTTTTATGATGTGCAGAGCCAATTCATAAAGAGAGGCGTGACACTTTCCTCTTTTCCTACAAGGACTATCTAAATTCAAAATATTACAAAAAATGCACTTGGTCTGTGTGTCTGAACATGGCCTGTGTGGTGGTATACAAGGTAATTTGCAGGCAAAGCCAAATGAAAATGCCTCCCACATAGTCAAAAACATTTTATCACATTTCCTGGTGTCATTAAAGCACTGTTGGACAAAAGCAGTAATGTCGAGGCTCTTCAGAGTTGCCTCAAAAGTTGTGCTCTGTATTACTACCCTGTATCACGTCCTAGCCAAGCTGAAAAATAACCAGAAACGTCTCTGTCTTTTTTGCACAGTGACCACAGAATTGTGTTTTCGCTCTCTCTCTTTCTCTCAAATAAAGACTAAAGTTAGGGTTACGTTTTATGTTACGTTTACAATAAACTAAAATGTGAACCTGATGCCAAACCCTGCCACTGCAGCCCGGCACAAAACTATAACAACTACTCTGAAGCAGTTTAATTCTCATGCAACTCCACAAATAACTACTTCTACTATTTTTATTACTTACCCAGGGAAAACATCCTCTCTCTCTTCTTCACGTCTGTCTTTCCCCATCCTTGCATCTCCATTTTCCACTTTCTACCTAATTTACATCCCCATCCCAGTCCCCTCTCTATTTATTTCACTCTGTCCTCTTAGTGTGCACCCCTGTCTCCTTTCCCCCACACACGAACGCACTTACAGAAACCTACTCCAACTCATGTTCTTTGGTGGAGAAAGATGACAATCCCTGCAGGAATATGTCCACACGTGGAATGTAAAATAATTGAAACTGTACCATTAAAGACATGGTGTGAAGTCCCACACATGTTGTTTTTGATGTTGTTGATGTTGCTTTCGTTGTGCACCAAGTGTTCGTTGTTCTGCTTATTCTAGGATGGATGATTTTGTAGGCAGGGTTAAAATCCTGATCGTGTGACACACTGCTACTGATAAGTCCTTTTTTTAAAAAATATAGTATGTTTATAAAATATTTGTGGTGTGCGGACTGAAAACCCTGAGCAATGTAAAGCAAGAGATGAAGTGACTTTGTTTTGGACAGGAAAAAAGCTTTTTTATGATTATTCTTTTATGTCGTTATTAATTTGCATCAGATTTTCTTGGTAAGTGAATGTCTGTCTATCTGTGTTGATGCTTTACTGTGAGAAAATGGCTGTATGCACTTTCAGACCATTGTTGATGCAGTGGTAGCTTGTGCTTAAATGTCATCCAGGGGTCAGGGTTCATTTCACCTTCAGTTCAGCTGATTGGAAAAAATGTCTGCTATCTAATTCTGGGATATGTCAGATTTAGCATTTAAACTTTTTTTTTTTTTTTTTTTTGGTTGCCTTATTCTGATGTTCAAATCTGTAATGAAATGTGTTACACATTCATAAAAACACTATAGAAGTACTTTTTTGGAATAAGCCCATTGGTCACATTGGTAGCACAGTCAATTCTGCAGTGTGTATGCTAGCACTTTACACTATATTACATAATTATAGGTGAATTGTGTTATTCAAACCTTTTAGTAAGACAAACTTGGTTGGTTGGTTTTGATTAATATTGTAGGTTTTTCAGAAGTTACTGAGCCTGGATATGGATTTCCCGCTTCCTGCCTTTTTTCCTCCATGGCCATATGATTAGCTGTAACTGAATTAGTAACTAAATAACTGATTAGGAACATAACGCTAGGTTGTATCTGCTCTCACATTCAAGCTATTAGAATTTGTACAAACATGATTTTCAGGAAGCAGTTATGCCCTTTCAGTTAACAACCAGCCACAGTGTTTCTTTAACTTTTCATGTTGTCACTTTAGGATAATGCTAGTCACCTATGATAAGTCAACATATAGTATCCCAAACCCTTAGCATGCACATATGTGCAGATCTAACACCTGCCTGACATCTGCTCCCACTCTCATACTGTGTAAGGTGGACCAATGGGCCATAGTCCCACAAAACAGGGTGTACCTCCTCTAAAAAAAATTCTGCTTACCTCACAGACCGCCACATTTCAACTTCAGTTTCACTTAATACTTATGTACAAATAATAAAAACATACATCTACTTCCAATACTGTTAATACTTATTATTTTGGTGCAAACATTTCATAACTTTCTTGTAAGAGCTGTTGTAAGTAGCTAGTTGTAAGCTAGGGTATTGCTGAAGCCATAATCCACCTCTTGGGTTAGTTGAACTGAAAGTGAATGAACCTGAATCCTGTTTTCCACAGTTGCTTGGGCTGTATCACTTGCTAAGCTGGGCATTTGCTATTGCTCTTGATCTGGGTCAATTAAAAAAAGAAAAAGAACGCCCACGTCCTGATTTTAGCCTTGAGACTGCTCCAAATTCAACTGAGCTTAAAACCAGGGCTCATTCTGTGATGTATAAATCTGCCATATATTAATCTTAATGTTGTGACGAAAATATTGCTTTTGTTGGGAAAAAGCCTCACCATTCAAAAAGAAAAAAATACAAAATAGAAACCAAAAAAGAGAGAGAGATTTATACAACTATTCATACCTCATTGTACTGGTTTGTGCCAGAGTAAAGGAGGGGGAGTGATCAGTCTCAAGCAAGGAGAATCACCATTGGTTGGCAAAATATAGAACCCAAAAGTGGTCTCAGGAAGATTAAGATGTGGCCCAAATTTTTTACATAAAAACTGGTGGCTTGAAGAGTTTAGTTGGGAGCTCCTGGCCAAAGCCTCCTGAAATGAAAGCTAGACTGAAAAGGAAAACTCAATGCGTCATAGAGGATGGATAAATTTGCTAAAATTCATACAGAATCTGTTCAGGTTGTAAGATACATAATTATGACAATGTTGTGGCTCTAAAAACAGTGACTGCACTTACTTTGTTATGTCTATAAGGAATTGATAGCATAATATATGAAGCCATTCTTTAAGGTTTAACATCAGCTGGCAGATATTGTATTCCTTCTCTACGTGTGTCCTGCCCTGACAAACTAAGAGAGGACTGAAGCTTAATCAGGACAAGAGTTGGGATGCATTAAGTAGTTTGGCCAAATGAAACATTTAAATACAAGCCAAAATTACACTCTAAAATGGTCAGCAATGGCAAAAACATCAAAAATTGTGCTCCTGCCCTCCAAAGAAAAGAGATTTATCCTCTTCAGGCCTCAAGTGCAAATATGCAATTACACACTTCTATTTGTGTCCAGTGTGCTTCAATACAGGCTAGTAAATTGTCCCTTGAAAAAGAAAGGTTTCGGACCCCAAGTACTGGACTACAATTCCCATGATGAAAATGTCCTCTCTTGTTTCTGTATTGCTCCCTTGGGCTCCCCTCCACAGTGACTTAATGCAGTACCACACAGCCCAGCCCTAATTAGCGTATCTGAGTGTATCTCACATCATGTGAGGCCCTGTACAAGCAGAAGGCTATTTCCTGTCTGCGAAGCAGCCATCATTTTTGGCACAGCACAGTGTTGAATGTAAAGCTGAATGAGATGTGGGTTGAAGCGCCCCCCACACGAGTGTTTGATGGTATTTGATAAAGCTGGTTGTGGGTTTCTAATGGGCACAGTTGTTGTTCTGTCTTGTTTTCTGTGACAAATCATTCATGGCACAATCAGAGAATGGCATCTCGACTCAAAGCTGTTTGTGTTTGTGGCTATGTGACATTCATTTTCAGCATTATAAAATTATTTGATATCAGTTTGCCTACTTTGTTTCTGTCTAGCTAAATGGGAGAGGTTTGCTGCCTCCGTTTAACAGCACACGTGACTGACATGCACACACACAGGTTAAAAAGCAAGTTACCCATGATCGACCAAAATCTCCACAGAAAGTCACTTTACAGAAATGCACTTACTGTAAATGAACTGTGAGTTCAGTTTTGTCACTCACCTCTGCCAGTTTTATTTATTGATTCTATTAAAGTGGTTTACTTTTGGATGGGTTCAACTTCATCTGTAGAGAAAATAAGGTTGCAGCTAAAGCAGGAAATTGGTTGCCTGATATTAATGCTAAAAAATGTTTTATTTCAGTAAAGTGAAATTGCATATTAAAGAAAGGCATTTTCTATCCAAAAAGACAAGATTTAGGAGCCTGACTTGCAGTCGGCATTCCAGTTCATCTCAAAGGTTGGGTGAGGTTGAGGAAGTTCTTTCACATCTAAACCATTTTTTTATAAACTTGACTTTGATTGTGGAAACAGGAAAGGAACAAACACAAACTGTTTCCACATGGTTAGAAGTAAACTATTGTCTAAAATATCATTGAATGCTGTAGCATTAAGATTTCCCTTCACAGGAGCTAAGAGGCTTAACCTAAACCATGAAAAACAATCCCAGACCAAAAGTACACAGAAGTATGTGTACAGAGGTGACTGCATACTTCGCTTAAATAGCGTACTTGTTGGTGCCCAGAGAAGCTGTATGCTAAATTTTGGGCTTATTAGATGAATTTCCTATAGGAAACAAAAAATGAGTTTGTTTAATAATAAAATATTGTGGAAAAAGCAAATGCATTTGCCACATGGGTATGCTATCAAAAATTGAATTTGTTGAATTTTAACAAAAAAAGAAATTAAGTCTTTGAAATACTAATGAGGTATTCAGACTTTACTGACAAATACAGTAAAATGTGGACACAAAACTTAAATATTGTGTTTGTATTGTATATTGTATTTTTAAGGCATTTGACTTGACATGACAAGAGAAATGAAGTGTTTCTGATTGGTCCTCCTCTTGACTGGTGTCACCTGTGACATGTCCCGCCTACGGTAATTCAGGTTCTGCCAGTGAAGTCAAATGGAAGCGATGGAGGGAGACACGAGTCCCACAGCCCACAGTCTCCTTTTCCATCAGCAGCAGAGACAGTCATCAACTGTCAACCCTGCTCTACACGAGTGTGATGATGAGGAAGACGACTCTGCTCAAACAGTGAGAGTCATCCTGATGATATACAGGGAATATTGAAGCACAGTGAGACGTTACTGAAAACAGTGCTCCATATTATCACACTGTACTTGCACATTCTTAAGGGGTTATCTATGGTGCACTTTTGCTAAATCTGGAAAGAGACTACTAAATTATTACAAACTCTGAGTCTCCTGAAAGCCAGATGATGTCAAATTGGTTTTAGGTTTGTTGTGGAGGAGATGATGTAACAATGAGCAGCTTTGCTCTCCACCAATCCAAAGTCCTTCACAGCCCACCCCCTCATTCTCTCCCAAAAAACACAGAAGGGCACAGCTGGTACAGAGCAGACATGCCGCAGACTGGCATGTATAGTGTGTGTGTATGAGAAAGAGATAGACACACACACACACACACACACACACACACACATACACAGATTGACAGACTGGGACATCCATTACAGATTTTTCCCCTCAACTAAAGGAAAAGTGCTTCCAGCAAATGTCTAAAAATAGAACAGTGTATTTTGATGATGCTCATATTCACTGACATCGCTTATAATTTTGATGTTGCCAAGTTCTAAGAAAAGCCCTGTACACACTGTCACACATGTGCATGCATCATAAAAGCATGTTGCTGACTGAAGCACATATGATTTGATTACATAACACGTTTCATCATCATATCAGTTTGTTAAAGATTGAGATATCCATTATCTGTGATCAATATATTCTGAGGTAAAATCTATTTTGGGACAAAATCCATTATCTGTTGAAATGCTAATTAATGCTATAAAAATCCAGTTTTACCCTTTTGGTTCCTCTTAAAGGAACTGACAGCTTGGGAAATATGCACATCCACTTTCCTTCTGCAGGGTGTAATACACCCGCTGATCCACTACAGGACGTTTCAATGTCACATTTTGCCTCGCCTAGGCGTGAAAAGTACACGCATGTATACTCAATGCCAACAACTCCATCTAGCGGCCGTAGTAATTATGACCTGGAGAAGTGACGCAGTTCAGATGACGTCAATATAAGGTGACAAATATGCTTATTAGGAGGAGGCAGGTTGGGTGGACGGCTAGATAGATAGATGGCAAAAAGTGGACCTAGCTGCAGGTTGCGAGTGTCAGTTTTTCAAAAACGATTAACGACGATTGTCATGGTGTTTACTGTTGCCATGACGACGAAGGTTGCATAACTTTAAGGAAGTAACTTTAACTCACACCACGTTTCAAATGATCTTTTTAACCCAAACCATGATCTTTTCCTAACCCTAAACAAGTGGTTTTTGTGCCTAAATCTAACCAGATCTAACTTGATTATTTTTTAACAGTGATTTGTAACAGTTTTGGAAAGCACAATCAAATTATGTTGTCCTGCCGATAGAGGCACCATATTAGAAAATGCAGTACATGTGTACTTTTCACGCCTAGGCAAGGCCAAACATGACACTGACACGGTGGACTTGTGGGTGTATTACATGCTGTGGCATGATTCCGGGTTGCCTTCTGAGAGTTACATGAGAAGAAGGATACCGCTCTCATGTTTGTACAGTAAATATAAAGCTACCGCCAACAGCAGATTAGCTTAGCTCAGCGCAACGACTAGAAACAAGGGGAAACCGCTATCCTCGCTCTGTCTGAAGGTTAAAAAAAAAAAAAAAATCTGTCAACCGGCGCTAGCTCACTAATTAAATAATGTTTCCACCTCACAGTGAAAACAAAACTAGAGACAGTCACTGCTCCCTGCCAAGAAGTAGACAAGCACATAACCCCCATTAAAAACGTAACGTGGTTTTTACACACTTTGTTTTCGAACAGATTTGCATGGAAACAAGAGGTAACATGTTAATTAGTGAGCTTTAGAGGTGCTAGCTGGCAGATGTTACCTTTGGACTGCCAGGCTAGCTGTTTCCCCCTGTTTCCAGTCTTTGTGCAAAGCTAAGCTACCATGCTGCTGGCTGTAGCTACATATTTATCGTACAAACATGAGATCAATCTTCTCATCAAACTCTTGGCAAGAAAGCAAATAAGCATATTTCCCAAAATGTTGAACTCACACTCTCTGACAGTGTCATATATATTCTGTATCAGCTTGTTCCGACTCTTCATTGAAAGTATATGATGTTTACACTGTGTGAAACATTCTAACAGCTGTATCATTCCATCAAGTGGAAATATTCTAAATGTTTTTGCATCATTTGACATGTTTTGAAACTTTGAGTTCTCCATTAATAATTAAATAAAGTTCTGTGGGTTTGAAGAGTGTTCGGCTGCACAGTGTGATATTGTAATGACTGGCCCTGCGGCAGGACAGAGAAGTTTAAGAGGCTAAAAATAGATCTAACAGTCAGAAATGAAATCATTCAAATACTGAAGACCTAGATGGTGGATTCACACTCCACTACACTCACATACACCTGACTCACCCCAAATTAACACACACACACACACTTGAAAGCACATGTCTGCCCCACCACCATGGATTCATTCATGCAGACTTGTGTTATGTAAGAGTGTTACCCTCCTCTCCTAACAGACATGTCGTTGCGTCAAGTCCATGCATCAGACCAGGACACAGATAGAGACAGAAGCCCCTTTTATACAGCCTGTTCAAGGCAGGAATGTTGTGCTATTATTCCACCTCACTGTTCTGTAAAAGGTGCAGCCGGCATGGTGGGACGGGGGTGTGATGTTTTGATGACATGTTATGTGTGCGACCCGCAACCAGAGGATTTAAAAATCTCTGAAGAAACAGTTAGCAGCTAACCTGCCAACCAAGATGCTAATGCTACTGTCGAAAATGTCTGCGAATTGGAGAGACAGCAAGGTTCACCCACCATTATGCTGTGTCCAAAATCACATACTATGTACTACATACCCAATATGTGTACTATTGTTCAACATACTTTTGTGTGGATAAACAGTAGTAGGACTATGTATCTTTTCAGATGCACTGAGCTGTAATTGTCACGTCACCTTATCACTGAGAGTCTCCTTGCCAATTGGAGACACGCGTTACCATGGTAGCCCGTGCCAACCTCACCTCTACAAGCATCTGCAATACTAATTTAAAAAAAATATGACGCCTAGCTTAGTGAAACCTTATACTTAAATTGAAGCGTTATTGATGTTACACCAGAGCTGCCTTGGTCGCTGTCCGCAATTGTCTGTTATGCTGTTTTTGTTATTGTCACTACTACATTGCATTATGGGATATTTATGCCAGTGTAGTGTCCAGTGCTTGCATACTGTAATATTTCCTTGTAAATAGTATGAAATTCATGTACTAGTGGTTTTATTCTAAGGTTTTGGACATACTAAAAAATCTCACATATTGTTTTAGTGTACTAAATAGTATGTTAGTATGGAGTTTCGGATGCAGCATGTCGCTGCCCGACACATATGTTACATGTCACACTAAACACCGATACTGTTGTGTTACACGTCACGCCTCTGATTCCAACGCCAATTTTTTTTCCTAGAATGGCAAAGTCATGACCCGCCCTACTCTGCCTCTGATTGGCTAATACTCATTGCCTTTGTTGGTTTGATTGGTTAGGGTAAAGGCCTTTACACAACGGGGCGTGAAGAATAAATGACACGAAAATGTGAAATACTATTCACACCAGCAGCGATACAAATTTGCGACAGAAACACAAATTTGCGACAGCTCATTCTGCTGTCAGTCAGCCTGGTGAAGCCAGTTTGTCCAGCCGCTGTCCGCTGAACCCTGGAAGGTCGGAGGAGGAGGAGGAGGAGGAGGAGAAGGGCTAGATCATTATTAGTGATGATGATGATGATTATCTCCGACCTCCGTTCAGCGTCTTTGTCCACAGTAGCAGCCGTCTGTCAGCAGCAGCTCCTGAGCTGAGAGGACAGCAGCTGAAAAAAGTGCCTTCACCAGGCTGACTGACAGCAGAAATATACTGAACCAAAATAGTTCTCATGTTGGCTGCACAGGAAGAAATCATATTAGGTATTTAGAAATACATGATGATGATGCATATGATGATTAATAAGTTGAAAACACATACTATTTTTATATATTTATATATTTTATATATTTGCGTCTTGTGTCAACACCACACGTTGGCCTTCAGCTGTCAGTGCAGATTACACTTGATGCTTTTATTCGCTGTGCGAAAGCTCAGAAAAATCGACCTCCGTCCAAAAAAAATGACATTGCTTTTTCACCGTGTAATATTCACATTCTGTTTGAAAGTACTCATGACAAAAACAACAGCTCGAAAAAATATATTGATGTGCCAATTGATCACAGGAAAAAAAACGCCCCTGGTGTGTAAAGGCCTTAAGAATATCAGAGTACGTCAATCAGGGGCGGAAGGTCATGACTTCACCATCCTAGGAAAACAAATATTGCTTCCGGAACACCAGGCATGCTATCTAAAGTCACACACTGGGGCAGCATTATGCCAGCTTTGTTTGGTTCAGTCTAAAAAAGCAAAGCCAGCGTAATGACGGGCTCTTTTTATGGCTGTATTGTGGGATCTCTTTTTAAAACGGGCTAGAGAGAGAGAGAAAATAAGACAGAAAAAAGAAAGAAAACATCAGGGAGGGTGAGAGGCCCCACCATGGAGCTCAACCTCCAAGACCTGTGGAATGCGCACACACACACACACACACACACACACACACACACACACACACACACACACACACACACACACACACACGTCTAATAAGAGAGGAGGAGGTGCCTATTAAAAGCAACCATGGGGCTGGAAGAGTACTAGTGAGTGGTGTTTGTTTTATTTTGATGGTGAACCACCTACATGTTGAGGATGTAACGTTGTACATTGTAAAAAGTTTTCTTTGTACATTTCAGAAGACAAACATGATGTATATTTAGCAGACATGGTAAATTATTTTCAGCTCAGAAATTTCTAGTTCAGTTTGTGGTTGCTGTAGACTGAATCGTAAAATCAAATATTTTTCTTGGTAATATAATCTATAATCCAAAGTGAGGGATATGATAAACATGATGCAAATATTTTTTAAAAATGAATGTAATATTCATGACTAACACGCTGAGTGGTGCATAGGATTGAAGAATAGAATGGATGTTTTGTGTTTCTATCTATGAGCCACAGCCAGTCCAAATCTGCACTCTAGTGGCAACTCTGAAAACTAACACCCAATCAAACCACCAATCATCATGAAACTGTAGCAGGAAGAAGCTCCCGCAGTGATCAAAATTGAACTCCTGCTGCAAACGTAAGCAGAATTAAATTCGCTGTTGTCTGTGTATGATAGGCTCATATTTTAATAAAACACAGCTCTACTTTACACTGTTAATCATTTTGACTCATTTCCATTTTTCTACTTTTCTATGACTACTCAGTAATAAATTATGAATCAGTACTATAAAATAAATAATTTATTATCATTATTAATCTGTTGATTCAATTTAGTAATTTATGGTGATTTGTAATAAAGTGGTTCTCCACTAGTTTAGTGCACTGCACTTCCACAAAGTTGGGAGACAAACTTGCTTAAAAAGTAGTCAAAATAGTACAACAGAGGGTGAAATAGCTGACTGACTTTTTGTCTCTAGTATGAGTCAAGCTCTAAAAACCTACCTAAGATCCTACACTCCCCATAATGCAACTCATTGGCATATTTCATTAGGCTTCCCCTGCCTAGTATACACCCACATGTTTGTAACTTTGTAATATAAATGTGTGGTCTCCGTGCTCCGGCCGAGGTAAACTCTTGAATAAAATTAGCCATCGTTTTCACAGTTTATTATTGAATGTATGAAAAGAGAGCAACAACAATCACCAGTGTCATTAGATAAAGTGCACTTCACATGAGCAGTGTCATAATCTGTGAGACCCTATGTAAGCCTACTGACATGACCATTTACATCACATCCTACTCAGTAATGCACGATGATTCACAGGTTCAATAAAGCACATTGTGACGAATAACACACACTCCATAATGCACACTGTGACTCAATAAATATACACAGATACATAGCTGTGCAAACAAAGGAATATAAACAACACTTTGGCATTACAATGCATGCTGCTGTACAATATAAAACTGCATTTACTCTGACAAAAACAGACACAAATGTAAAAACTAATGTGCAAAAGGTGTCGACTGAGTAGTCCAATAATGTTTAAGTTACAGGCAAGTATACGTCACATTCTGGCAGTGTTTGAATTACAATCAGAGACTTTAGTGGTTCCATTCACTAGCATAAAGTCACAGGTGATCCTCAGCAACCTGACAGGACGTGTACAGAATGAGAAGAGGTCCATGCACAACAATCTTTATGTTGTCAAGAGTTGCTTAGTGTTAGAAAGTGAGACTCTCCTAAGATCTCCTATGGTCAACAATAAAGGAAAGGTCCTTCATCTTGGGAAATATTACATTTCTTGCAGTTTGATGGTAAGATTGATACCACTCACACATCTATATGCTAAAGCTTGGCATGAAACTGTACAAAAACTGAAGCTTAAAAATTATACTTTGTGGTTTTACAAGAAGTTACAGAAATTACTATGCCCAAATATAAACACTTTATAGGTGCTGATTTGGTGTGTATTTTTACCTTTGGACAGAGCCGGGCTGTTTTTCCTGCTTCCAGTCTTTATGCTAACCTAAGCAATAGCTTCACATTTAGCGTACAAACATGAGAGTGGTGTCAATCTCATCTAACTCTCAGCGGGAAAGCAAATAAGCTTATTAATTACCCAAAATATTGAACTATTCCTAGTTTCCTTTGCTGTTCCTATAATATCAGACCAGCTTAATTTCACTTTGAAATATCTAATGACTTTCTATAAAGCACCGTAACAGCAAGACACATTTTTGAATGAGAAATACTTCTGAGGCAGGATTCTAGATGAGAGTGCAATATAGCTCAAAGATTGTGCTGTTCTGAAACATACCGGGGGATGTTACACTGAAAATATTTTTATATCATCCTCTAAATATCATCTCTTAAAAAATAACATCCTGAAAATTTGACTGAATAGGAAAAATCACAGTGTCCACTAAAAGTCCCCTTTGGGAGCAGCTGGGACTGAGAGATTTGGCAGTGTTTGCAGGAGACAAAGGGCATGATGCCAGGAGGCAGGAAGAGAGATGGAGAGGACGGAGAGGAGGCTGGATAAGTAAAGGCGGTGACAGTATCACATCAGTTACACTATTTTTTCACCACTTCCCACAATGAGTATATTGTAATGTATATTAACATTCCCTTTATACTTTGATATTGTTCTCTGGACTAGTGGGCAGCAGGAAAACGCACAAAACTATACAGGACAGGACAAATATGGTCACTCATTATTCAGTATCACTTAGAGCTGAACTACTGTAAGATAAATGTCAGAATATAAGTGAGAGTATGGAAACACACTCAGTGAATACAGTGGACCTGAATTTTATACATTACATTGAATTGTTTTGTTATGTTTGTAGCCCGAACACAAAGATTAAAATACTGTGTATATGTGTCAAAGATGTAAGATGTATAATTTTGTAGTATACATACACTCAGTGCTGTCAGCCTTAGTCTAAGAGAAAACGTAAGGTTTAAACTCTTTCATTTCCCCCTCCCCTCACTTCCAGAACATTCCCTCACAGATCTGTGGCTTGTTAAAGCTGTAGAACAAGTGAAAGAGAGTGACGTGCAATTAAGCATACTTTTGCTCTCTAAGAGGAGATTTCTCCTCTTATAGATAGTGGAACTTCTCTCTTGTCTGCCTCATTTGTTCCAGAACCTCCCCTCAGCAGCCAGCCTTTGGTTTAGCCGGCAGAGCTGCCGGAGGAAGCCGTCGTTGGGTCCGATCTCTCGTTTCTGCCGCACCATGGCCAGAGCGGTGTGGACGTCCATGTTCTGGCGGAGCATTAGGTAGGCGATGACTAATGAAGGCGAGCGGCTGTAGCCTTCCCTGCAATGAACGTACACTTTACCTGTAGAAGAAAAGAGAAGCAACTGTTTGATCAAAATCACAACAGCTGTTTAAACATTCAACATTTGAGTTTAAAGCAGCAGTAATTGATTTTTGGTTGTTTTGATTCTTTTGGGACAGTAGAAATACCTGTGAAAACAACTTGTCATTTTACGACCTTGTCAAGTTGTTATGGCTAACGTGTTAGCAAACCATTGGTTTACACATTTAGTGTGTAGCAACATTAGAATTCTTTTGGAGTTGTGTTTCAAGTCACCTGACAAATTAAACTCCAATATTCACTCTCCTTTCAGCTTAGTTTCAGTTTCCACCAACTCTGGTTCTTTAGCTGTTAAATGTTCCACATGTTCACCAGAAAGTTGTTAACTTTGTGCTGAGCATGTAGCGTACAGCAGGTTCATCTGAACTTTTTCACTGGAAACAGCTGTCTACTATAGCTAGAAACAATTAGGGTTGATGAGAGCAGAGTTTGCAGGCCAGAAAACCAAAACAATGAACTAAAATAGACTAAAAAGTTAATCAAAGTCATTTGATCCATTTTTTAAAATAAAAATATTGATTGATTGTGCAGCTTTAATATTGAGGAAATTTTCCCACCGACTAATAAACTTGTGACAACACCGGTGTTACTGGTTACACTGGACATTTTACAAGATAAGATATGCGCCGATGACACTCGTAGAGCGCTTACTTTGATCTCTAACGTTAGTTTTTAGTTTAGATCTTCCTCTTACTTAAGAGTTAGTGATGGCGGGCTCCAGGCTGCTGCCAGCGGGTCGCCCTCTGTGTACAGACGGGGACGAGCCAGAGGACGCCCGCTGCTTAGAACCAGAACCGGAGGAACTCGCCTGCCATCCGGAGAGAGAGACACACTGAGAGCAAGCTAAGCAGGCAGAGAGAGTTTCTGCCGAAAAAACAAGCACCGAGACCTGGGGAGGCATCAGAGCAGCTGCTCACTAACAGCTAGCGTTACGTGTGTTTACAGCAGAGAGCAGGACTGAGAACAGATGTCTCACTCTGCTACTTTTTGCTGTGACTCTGCTGCTGCTGCAAACGGTCACGGAGCAGACACTTTCAGTTCATAATTGTAGTGTCCGTCATCCAAATAAGTATGCTTAATACTATACAAATTAGTTTTTTATTTGATGAACATGGGAGCTGACACGCGAAAATGAAATAAATGGGTTTTGTTTCTATAAAAAAAAGCAAAACTACAGTATGGGCGGTGGGCAAGTAATGTAATCGATCTAAGTCCCAACACTGTGTAACACCGGTAACATCGACGACTGCAGCAAGCCTAATATTGACCTTGAAACTAATTTTGAAATTAACTAAATGTTAATCTGAATTGAATTAAATGAGTAAAACCTTACGAAGACAAAGCAAAAAGGTAATATCAGCAGCCTTTATAAAAAGTGTATTGTTTATCATACACATGAGAAGTTAGATCAAAAAATTCTGTGTAAAAATGTGGTAGCGTATCATAAAGAAATGTTATGCTTTTTCAACATGCTTTATGCACAAAAAAAACAAACAGCACTTTATTTCGTTTCTGTTCATCCCAGCTCTCTTAATCCTCTGACCTTTTCCGTTTTTGTATGCCAGCGCTTTCTCAATGAAGTCTGCTGCCTCTTCAAAGAAAACGCTGATGTCGAAGTGGTCGGTGTCGCTGGCTGCCACGCCGTGGTAGATGATGCCTGTGCCGGCGTAGAACTCAGCGTTGGTGTTGACGTGCATGAAGGAGTTCCCTTCCGCGGCGTTCAGGATGTGAGTGATGCCCAGACGCTTCAGACGCATTGCATTTGTCGCCACAAATCTGCATCAGGTTGGTAAGCAAAAACAAACATGCTGCTAATGCTGAGCATGATATCAAAGAAAATACAATCTAATGTTTCTACCATTGGACTAAAGCCAGACTACACTTAGCTCCATAGCTCTAGAGGTGATCCGGATAGTGCTAAAGTCTGTCTGTGGTGTGAACAATAAGAGACAAATAACTTAGCTTCCTGGTGAGGAGCTGCATGTTAGAAGCTGAGCAGCTGTCAAATTAAATAGCACAAACAAGCAGTTCTGAGAGGAGAGTAGGGCAGGATAATTATAGCACAGAGGTTCTACAACTAAATGCAAACATAAGAATGCTAACGTGCTCACAATAAAAAAGGCTAACATCACCAGCTTAGTTTACCATGTTAACATGCTACCATTTACTAATTAGCATTAAAAACAAAGTCATTAGTTGCCATTAGTTCTGAAGGTATTTGGTCATAAACCAAAATTTGGGACCAGATGATGGCACTAAATTAAAAGTCGAGGGATCACCAAAGTTATTACTATTCAGTCTGAGGGGAATTTCATAACAATCCATCCAATAAGCTATTAAAGTATTTTGCTCAAAACCACAAATGTAAACCTCACAGTGGTGCTCGAGGAAAAGTCAGAGAACACCAAAGTCAGTAGGATCCATCCTCTGGGGACCATGAATGTCATCTAACAGTTGTTAAGATATTTCAGTCTGGACCAAAGTGGTGGACATATATTACCATCCTTAGAGCCATATTGCTAGCATGGCTAAAAAAAGAATATCAGTCTGTCAAAATCAATGTAGCAAAGGCCAAATCTTTTAGAATCAGAATCAGAATCATCTTTATTGGCCAAGTATGTTTACACATACAAGGAATTTGACTCCAGTGTAACAGCAATCTTCAGAAAGATACACAAGGAATGTCTATATACAGGTGAGACTGTTTCTGTGAACTGTAAACAGCATACAAATAGTGCAAAGGTGTGAAGAGTGCACAATAAATATTGAAAGGTTAAAAAAAAAGTTACTTTATATACATATAGTAGGTGGTTATGTACAGTATATACAGCCTGTTCAAATATACAGTAATGAAGAAATGTATTGCACATTTCGTATTTTAAACTAAAATAAATTTGTAGGTACATTGGGTATTATAGTGTTACAGGGTTATTGCACAGTTACTGAGTTAACTGTTCATAAGTGTGACAGCGATAGGGAAAGGTCCCTCATATGGGTCAAACTCCAGAATCCCTGGATCCAGAATTCCCATAATCCAACTAGACAGCATCTCTTCATTAGACCCTCCCTGTCTGGTAAATTGTAATGTGAGCTTTCCGTTGTACATTTGAACTCTCAAAGCCCAATCTGTGACATCATCAGGGTCATTTTCTCAGACTTTAGAAAGCTCCTCCAGAGCTGCAGAGGACATTATACATGTCATGACGCATTTTTCCAGACATTATTCCACACCTCTCCACTAGTTGCTTGCCTTTGCAGGTCACCTGACCCTGCTCCTCCCTGCACACCTGACCCTCATTACCCATTGGCCACACAGCACATACTGTATACCTGCCTGGTTGCTTCAGTCACTTGCGAGATTGCTTCGTGCCCTGTTCCTGTCTGCCTGCTCCCTATACTCCTTCTCAAGAAATTTTATTGCCGACTGCCTGTGTTTCTTGTCCTGATAACACTGACAGTGTATTACATAACACTACTGACACCAGCTTTAAGTTTTATGAAAGTTTCATGTTTGGAACAGTGTTAATTTTCCCTTCTCCCTCTTGCTCACTGTGAACCCCTGGGACTGCTGTACCACTTGGCACCTCCTGCCTTTTAGATATCCAGAGCTAAAAATAAAGACTTGATGCACACTGGAGCTAATACCGAATGCAACATCACGCCTCCAGGAAAAAAAAAAAAAAAGCCTGTCAGGCTTTCAGACTACACAAGGGAACAAGGACAGATACATCAAAACACAAAAACAGAAAAATGTGTGGGTGCATGCTCTCTCCACTAAGCCTCACAGAGCTGTGTGTATGCATTTGTGTGTCCTTTCCTATATTAGTGAGGACATTTTCTCTCCAATATAACAGACACAAGTGTTTCTGCTCTGTCCATTATCACTCCTTTTAGGAGGGCAGGCGGAATAAAAGAGGCACTTGAGAGGTTTTCTCTCCTGAAATACACTGCCATGACTCACTGTGCTCGGACAAAAAACATCTAAGAGTTTTTCCTTTCTAAAGCTTTTAGTTCTGATCATTTAAAATTTAAAGCACACATTTGCTTGAAAGCCTGTAATATACTTTTCCCAATACTGTATGTGAGCACATGTGAAACCTGTGATTGTGCAGTAATCTGCATTGTGAACATGCTTCTCCTTATAACTCAGTCAGGAAATGCTTCCAAGCTCCTTCAAGAGTTATTATTCCCAATGTACTCTTCCTGTTCTTTAAAGTCCCCCTCCACCCAAAATGTGTTTTGCTTCTTGTTCCTACAGTTGGATGTTTGAGCTTCTCTGTGCAGGATGATGTATGTGCAGAGTTTGACACTAGAAAGATGTTTTCACATTCATCTCCTGAAGGAGGAAAGTTTCTCTGTGCTCATCAAAAATTTTAAAGGGCGGGTCTATGAGCATGATTTCTGACATCACAACTAGAAGCCCATCCTGGTCCAGTATGAAACGTAACCCTCCAGTGCACAAACACTGAGAATGGACTTTTCAGTAAAGTAGGAGATATCTTGTGTCCAGCAGTTAAACTTCTGAAATGAACAATACTTACATATTCATAGAGAAGAACTACATTTTATTTTAAGGATTTTAATGAGATAATTTAACTTTTTTTTTTGAGGAAAATCCATATCAGACACAAATTATTATTCACAGTAGAGTATCTTATATAGATCTTAAAACATGTCTGGAGGAAAAATTTAAACTAAAGGTCAATGTTGGTAACATCTTTATAAATTATTTTAAAGATCACAATAATTAGAGTGATTAAAACAGGGACAAATCATCTATATGGCAACACATTGTAATATATCCTTATACTGGAATATACTGCATGTTCATCTTCCCTTTCCCAGCATTTGAACACTGCTGACCTCTAATTCAGCCTTTTGAAGAAATACACACGTGGACAAAATTGTTGGTACCCCTCAGTTAATGAAAGAAAAACCCACAATTCTCACTGAAATCATTTGAAATGTACAAAAGTAACCATGAATAAAAATTTATTGAAAATTAAACAATCAAAATCAGCCATTACTTTTGAATTGTTGATTAACATAATTATTTAAAAAAATGAAACTAATGAAACAGGCCTGGACAAAAATGATGGTACCCATAATTTAATATTTTGTTGCACCACCTTTTGAGGCAATCACTGCAATTAAACGATTTCTATATTTGTCAATGAGCCTTCTAGATCTATCAACAGGTATTTTGGCCCACTCCTCGTGAGCAAACTGCTCCAGTTGTGTCAAGTTTGATGGCTGTCTTCTCCAGATGGCATGTTTCAGCTCCTTCCACAGATGTTCAATGGGATTCAGATCTGGGCTCATAGAAGGCCACTTCAGAATAGTCCAACGCTTTTCTCTTAGCCATTCTTGGGTGTTTTTGGCTGTGTGTTTTGGATCGTTGTCCTGTTGGAAGACCCATGACCTGCGACTGAGACCTAGCTTTCTGACACTAGGCAGCACATTTCTCTCCAGAATGCCTTGATAGTCTTGAGATTTCATTGTACCTCGCACAGATTCAAGACATCCTGTGCCAGATGCAGCAAAGCAGCCCCAAAACATAACTGAGCCTCCTCCATGTTTCACCGTAGGGACAGTGTTCTTTTCTTCATACGCTTGATTTTTGAGTCTATGAACATAAAGTTGATGTGCTTTACCAAAAAGCTCCAGTTTTGTCTCATCTGTCCAAAGGACATTCTCCCAGAAGCTTTGTGGCTTGTCAACATGCATTTTTGCAAATTCCAGTCTCGCTTTTTTATGATTTGCTTTCAACAGTGGTGTCCTCCTTGGTCGTCTCCCATGAAGTCCACTTTGGCTCAAACAACGACGAATGGTGCGATCTGACACTGATGTACCTTGGCCTTGGAGTTCACCTTTAATATCTTTGGAGGTTGTTCTGGGCTCTTTGGTTACAATTCGAACTATCCGTCTCTTCAACTTGTCATCAATTTTTTTCTTGCGGCCACGTCCAGGGAGGTTGGCTACTGTCCCGTGGATCTTAAACTTCTGAATAATATGTGCCACTGTTGTCACAGGAACTTCAAGCTGCTTAGAGATGGTCTTATAGCCTTTACCTTTAAGATGTTTGTCTATAATTTTGTTTCGAATGTCCTGGGACAATTCTCTCCTTTGCTTTCTGTTGTCCATGTTCAGTGTGGTACACACCTTGTCACCAAACAGCACAGTGACTATTTGTCACCCTTTAAATAGGCAGACTGACTGATTATGAGCTTGAAGACACCTGTGATGTCAATTAAAGGACACACCTGAGTTAAACATGTCCCTCTGGTCAAATTATTTTCAATCTTTTATAGGGGTTCATTAACTGAGGGGTACCAACAATTTTGCCCACGTGTGTATATACCTTGTAACGCATTGTGTCATCTCAGCCATGACCAGCAATTGTCCAATCAAAGCTTAGCAACCCTAACTAGGCACAGAAGGCTTGTCAAGCTTTGGATTCTTCCACATGCCAAAACATGCAATACTCTGTATCAAACGAGTAAGTAATTGATAAAACTGCGTGTTTATCAGCTCTAACATACCTACTTTAGTAACCTAGCATTATTTCCAAAGCTAAGGGAGCAATGGCATATCATTATCTACCCTTATTATTATTATTATTATTATTATTATTATTATTATTATTATTATTATTATTATTATTATTATTATGTTGGATTGGTTACGTTACAAAATACCTGTTCTGGACTGGAAGATCTACTGCTTGCAGGGTTCAAAATTAACTTTTTTGTCTACTGGCCAAATGGCTAGTGAATGCCCAAATTTTACCAGCCACTCAATAGATTACCATTGTTTTTTTTTGGCTAGTGAGTGAAGCAAATCTACCAGCCACATGCATATTTTACCAGCATTTGGCTGGTGGCTGGTGCTAATTTTGAGGCCTGACTGCTTTGGAAGCAAAGGTTCTAGTATATCAGAGTTTTGAGTAATGACAGCAGCTCTTTATTTGGGTTGGGTAAGTTTACCCCTCAGACTCAAATCCTTTTCTCATGAGTCCCCTGCAAACATTAAAAACTCAGCTGGAGAAGGAGTTTTCAATCGAGTTGTCATTTCAGCCAACAGAATCCATGGTCATCAGCTAAAAGTAAGGAGCCTGCATTTGGTTTCTTCTGCTGTGTGGAAATGTAAACCCCTTGTTTCAAAAATTACTGAGAATTTCGAATGATAAATCTGCTCCTGTGATCATTGTAAACTTGACAGACAAGACAAACATTGTTGACAGGTGTTGCAACAGTAACTAAGGGGGGTGGTGCTTAGTGAACAAGCCCTTTATAATAAACTGCATATTGTTCATTTTCTTACTATTTTAGAGAATTAATTAGACAAATAAAATAGGAAGGTTTTTTCCTCCTTAGTTGCACAGATATAATGTATCACACCTGACTGTCCTGTAATTACGTATTCAGTTTATCTGTGTAGTGATACCATCATTATCAAGGGCTACACTTTTTGATGGGGTTGCATTGAAAGTGAAGTAATTTCCAGCCCAAATGATAATCTAGTGTAGGTGCTTTGACACATTATCAGTGCTTAATGTGAAATAGTGACTTAATAATGCACTTCCATAAGGCTGGGGGACTCAGAGACATATTTATATTTAGATAATGGTCAAAGTCAAAGCAGTAGAGGCCAAGGTACGCTTGGCCAAGAAATTGTCCAACCAAAACCACAAACAGAACCACTAACCCTTTTGTACGGAAGTAACAAATGAGATATAACCTGTTAATTAGTGAGCTTTAGCGGTGCTGGTAGATGGATTTTGCTGCTTTTGGACAGACCCAAGCTATCTGTTTCCCTATACTTCCAGTCTTTGTGCTAAGCTAAACTAACCAGCTGCTGGTAGCTTCATATTTACTGTACAGACATGAGAGCAGTATAGATCTTCTCATCTAAGTCCCTGCAAGAAAGCGAATACATGTATTTCCCAAAATGTCTAACTATTCCTTTAACTGGCTTCTTGGCTCAGTGTCTATATTTTAAATTATGACATGTTGATGAAAACACAAAATGCAGATTTTCCACCATTAGGGAAAACTCTTGTTAATATGTGAATTTAGCTCAACTTTATGTAGGTTAGTAAAAAAAAAAACTAACAGTTTGTCTATAAACTGAAAATGGACATTAATGTGACACAAAAACTCATCATAGGGTCCTGTATGTGTGGGTGTGTGCGTGTGTGTGTGTCATTACTGACCTGGACACACACACAGACAAGCCAGTAATGTTTAATTGCAGAGATTGAAATGTGGAGCACGTCTCTCTGCATATTTGAATTCAACAGGGGACTTGCAGTTTAGACACACAATCTATTTTCAACTCTTCCATCCCTGCCAGCTCTGCCTCTTTCTACCTCTGCTCCATTTTACTCTTTATAAAATTCTTTCACCTTTTCAAAAATTAAACAAAGCCTCTGCCTGATAATATAATGTAAAAGGACCATTAGAGATACAAGGGGCGACTAAATCAGAATGTATTGTTTTAACTTTGGTCAAATTAAGGCGAATATAAATCAAATGTAACGTTTGTTACAAATGTAATGTGGAAACGTGCAGAAAAAATGAGGAATTATTAAAATGACAACAATGACTCACGCATTGCCGACGTAGATCCTCGGGTAAACCTCATGGAAGTGTTTGGTCGGCCAGCTGTAGAAGCCGCTCTCGTCCGTCAACAGATCATTGAGCTGCTGGAGAGAAACCTCGAAGCTCGACATGTCGAGTCGGTTCGGAGCCGCTATCTTTACCTGTTGGTTGTGTTTATTCTTCATACCCGAAAACCGGAAAACACCTCGCAGGCGGAGGAGGGAGGTGAATGTGGCAGACAGGTGTTGGTTTACCACGCTGACAGAGTGAAGGCAGCTCTGCCTCCAGAGAGACTGAACACCGAGCTGCTCAGCGCTGTGAAAACCAGACCTACAGCCAGGGCCGGTCCTGGCTTTTTGGGGGCCCGAGGTCTGTGGTTCCCAACGTGGGTGTTCCAAGATAAATCTGAGTGGTTCTAAAACCATTAAAAGGAAAAGAAGGAAAATTCTTATTCAAGGGTGTGGATTTGGTTTCAGAAGTGAGGCAATGCGGTGAAATCAGGAGTTATTCTACCAACTTTGTTTAAAAATAGCTACACGAACCCTCATAATTATTCTAGTTTCCTTGATAGAGACCTAAGATTTTATGACTGTACTGCACTGTCCTTTACTGTCTGTCTTTACGTGCATCTGTAAATACTGGTCCGATTATAAGACAGCCCTGAACCACCCCTTATCAACAAATGTTTTTGGGCACTTTTAGGGCTGAAAAGACACACTAAAAATTGACTAGCAGACTATCACTAGCTTAGTGACATTTAGGCTACAAACAACCCACAAACACTGATACTCTCTATTCAAAAGGATTATCTGATCTTGTGAACACGTAACTGTCTAGTCCTTGAGTATAAGACAACCCCCACTTTTTCAGTGTAATTTCCAGAAAAAAAATTGTCTTATATTCCAGGAAGGTAATTTGGATGATCATATCAACATTTTTATCAACTCAGAGCTTCTCCCATCTGAATTTTTGGTGCTTGGACAGTAAAGCTGGTGTACTCTCTGTGTCCATGAGTACATGAGGGTCCACTAGAGTCTGTGTGATGTAAATTTTGTAATCAGAGGGTGTATGCTCTGTGCAGACATCTGCATACCTCCAATTTGTCCACATGGCCACTAGGCTGCAATCAAGAGATGCCAATCTACTGCACATGTGTGTAACGCATCCTCCAAACACACTCCATAAAGTAGTATAAACAGACCTACTATAATACTGAATGCTTTCACCTCTTAAGACCTCTAAATAAAACAATCCAAGAAGGATTTACTGTTAGGTTGAACTGTTCATTGCTTATTGAAGCGATTCTTTCATGGTGTGACTCCACAGTAAAAGATAGAAAATCAATTAATTCAGTGCAAAGATACATTCTAAAGTTAAGCCAAAGCTAATATTAGGATTTCAGTGGTCTCAGACAAATCAAGTGAATATCTTTTTAGTACAAAATTCTTCCTTTGTGTTGTGTTTCCTTCCTGAGCCGCAGAGGAAAGGTACATCCCAGTAGTTACATGTAAGTTTTTTGCTGAAACAACACCGGCAATAAACTGACATACAACTACTAGGATGTTCAGTGTGACCAGGTCAGCTTTGGCAGGAAATTTGCTAAATTGCTTTACATGTATTAAAAAAAATGGATACAAAGATTTTTACTGTGCAAGAAATGATTTTTATTGATATATTTTAAAGAATAGGCATTGAATTCAAAGATTGCTTATAAGAAAGCAATAAATCTAAAGTGCAAATGCTGCAATTTGTCATTAATCAAGCATTAGTTAGGCAGAGAAATTCCTTCTCTGGTGAAGCCCCACATCCTTGTGCGAAGAATGACTTGAAGAGAAGCTGGTGGCACGATAGGGAATTGCAAAGTTTGCAGTTAAGTGATGACCAATATGAATAAAATCCAGCAGGATTTCAGGTGACCACTTTAGAGTGTAATGGGCCTGTTTAAGATCAAATGATGTTCATACCCCAGCTGGATTCTCCAAGTCAAACTGTGCACATTTGGAAGCTTGGCTTTGAGAGGATTCTGCTTTAGTAGAAGGAAAAGATGAGGAGGAGTCACAGGAGAGATAACACATTGATTTACCACAGTTTGTGTCCACAAGACAGTCAGTTCATAACGCCAGACCAGCTGGAAACATCTGGGTGTACAGTGTACAGCATGAGCCATGCTCTGTCCTTCATCAAGAATGACTGAGGAGTGACCCATTAGCAAGGCTTACTAGAAGTTCCCCTACCTCTACTTGAAATTTCTCAACCTGTTTCAACCTCTGACTTTTAGGTCAGTGAGGAAGAAACAAGAACTAAAACCAAATTCCCCCCAAATTTAAAGAGAAACCTTTGATCAATAAGGGTTAAAACCACCCTTTTCAATGTTTTTCACATTATATTTTTGCACCACTCATTGATAATCTGATTATAGTCAGTATTCTGTTATTTCAGACAAAATATGATTTCCTGTGTGTGGCTGTAACTCCTCCTTACCCTCACCTTCTCAAAGCTCATAATGCCTACTATTTAGCAATAAAGATACTAGCTGTAGATTCCTAGTACATGCTATTCTATACTAGGCAATATAAGCTTTGAGAAAACCTCCCCTCAGAGTCAAGCTGGCTGCCTCACTCTTTAGCACAGCTGGGGTTGCATCTTTGCTGCCCGGCAGCGTAGGACCTTCAGGAAGCTATCAATCTTGTGAGAGTCCCGACGGAAGCAGGACAAAAGGAAATTGAAGTAGGTCAATTTGGATATCTTGTCCTGGCCGATGTTGTTGCCTCCTGTGTAGGGCAGTAAGGAGATGGCCTGAGCCACTGGTTCCATCTGGGAGACAACGGAGGCAGAGTAAGTGATTTAATGAGAGAAACGGTAAAACATTTTAAAGTGTTTTTCATTCCACACTTGCACACCTTGCCAGATAGTATGTTCAGGCCATCTCCCAGGTTCTTAGAGTGCTCCTGCAGCTCCTGGATCTTGTTGGATATGCTGCTCTGGGCTGGGTGAGGCAGGGTGTTAGCGGAGGCCGATAGGACTACCAGTGGGTCTGCCCAGGCTTGGAGCAGGGAGCGAGCCAATGACAGCAGGTTTGACTCCTGGAGGAGAAGTCAAACAAAAGATGAGAGATGAAAATGGAAGAGAAAAAAGTTTAAGTGAGAAAAAGTAAGAGAACAGGAAGATCTCAGGAGTGTCAAGCTTTACAGAGGTGGTATTTTAGCTATTGGATTGGATTGCAAAATGTGCAGATATAGTGTGTCATCGACTTGTCTAAAGATGCTGCAATTCCAATTTTTTGCCAGCAGAGGTCAGTAAATCTCACCAATTTCTTAAAGAGTTAATATCACAATGAAATTAATGAAAAATATCCCTTTAGCACTTCCACTTAGCAATTTTTGCAAGCCATATTCAGTCATTTACCATTAATTGCAAATTCATTTTTGTGTTATTATAATTGAATCAGGTAGGTTGGAAAGTTGTAAAACATCTTGCTTCAGTTGACTTGCAACACAAGCATTTATAATCAAGACCTTTCAGATTTGCAATCCAAATGTTGCTTTCTAGAGAAATATGATTATGATTATTTTAATCTCCCTTTTAGCTCGTTAGTCATAGAGATTTTAGTCAAGTTTCAACTGATATCATAATGGTTAGATAATGGCAAACATGTTTGTGGAGGGAGCTCCTCTTTTAAGGAGATAGAATAGTCGGGAACATTGCACTGATGAAATGCCTCCCACAGGATAGGAGATCTGACATGACGTTTGACAGTGGCAGAGAAAGAGATAAAAGGGAAGTGGAAGTGGCAAATAGAAGATTGGAAAGGTAAAGACGAGGACATCAGATCACATCAGAAAGAATTTTTTGAAAGTGGCAGTCACTTACTGACACTTGAAGAGCTTGCTCCTTGTCATTGGGTGTCTCTAGAGAGGAGGTGTGGCACATTGCAGGGCGGGGCATGATCATCCTGCCCATAGGAGGGAAATGAGAGTCCTGCGAGGGACAGAGGGTGATTATTACTGTACTGTACATTCACAATTAACTGAAGCATAACTGACAAATAAATGTTTCCCTATGATGGAAAGCATTACAGTTTGGCATATTGGTCGATTAAGGCAATGAACATTTAAGGGTTTAACAAAATCTTACATCTTAGAAGATTCACAGTAATTGCTTTTTTTGTTTCATGCGGTATTTTATTCCAGCTATCCTAAATACATGAGAAAGCTAGAACTGCAAGCAAGAATAACTGGGTCCAAGCACCCCCATGTAATTCTCAGAGACTCAGAGGCTCGCTGACCCAAGGCAACAGGAAGCCAACAGTCACTGAATATGGCTTGGGTAGATCCCATCACAATGCCAGGATCTGAAAATATCAACTGAAGCATTAAAGCATCACACAAACAGGTACTCACCAGCTCTTTGGTGATTATGGTGCTGAGGGAGTGCAGTTTGTCAGAGTGCTGAGAGGCTCGGTCGAGCAGGTCACTGATGGGGATGGCACCGCACGCTGCCACCATATACAACACTATGAAGAATGGAAAAGTGACGGAAAAGTCAGAGGTTTTTTTTTCAATTCAGTCAAGTCAATTATATTATATATATTTACAACTCCATGTCAGCAACACCCACACAGTGAGAGCTGAACCACACCAATGGGCTGCTACCTAGCTAGCTAAATTGGGTGTTATTCCTCCTTTGTTTCAGCAATTAAAGGATTGTTTTTACTTTTTACATTATAAAAAGTTATTTGATCAAATGCTCAATGATGCAGCATGATGTTTCAGTATTTTTTATACCCTCCCTCAAGACATTGTATGTCTCCTGAGTTTGAATCTATCCTACACACTGAAATCCAGCAGGATTTAATAAATGAATGAATGATGACTGAATGAATGTTGTCAGCTAAAAAAGTAGAATTAGTACAATATTCAAAAAGATTTTATATTCAAAGAGGCTGATAGAGATCTAAATGAGTATAAAAAGTCTGATATCAGTATAAATAGTTATATTTTTGTTTCACATGACTACACAGTATTAGAAAATATTTATGATCAGGATCCCTTTAATTAGGTTTTTAAAGAATTGTAGTGAGTGGGACGTTTTACAGCTGAAGAATACAGTTAATGTGTCTCTGGTGGGCTAAATGACCTCAAATCTATCTTTTGCATTTTTCTACTGCAATTTATTGTTACTAATCAGCTGATAGTGATATATCTGGTGATATAACGACTGTCTTGCACTAGCACAATGCTTAAAATCTTAGATTTGAGCAGCTGAACAAATAAAATTTTGATTAAATACTTTTCTTTACGGACACAGGGAGTACAGGGTTTTTGCACCACCAATTTTACAGAGAAATGTATTAACATCTTAAAAATAGATACATTTCTCTATATGTAGCGTAATAGATGGCATTGTATAAATCAAACACGAAAAATGCAAATAATTTCCCATTTTCAAATAATTTCATAGACAGATAAAATAGATAAGCCACGTTCATCTCACCTGTCATGAAGAGTTTGCTGCCATTGGTTCCTCTGTGAGCCATTTTTCTTCTTTTGTCTCCTCGTGATTAGTCTTCCTTTCTTTTTCTCTTTGCTGTTTCTTTCTCTTGCTCCATTTTACCTCAGATTTATAGTTCCTTTGCTTCAACAGTTTGGTTATGCAGCAGTGGGCTGAGTTTGTGCTAATTGTTTGGAACTTGTTTGGTCCAGTTCATAATGAGAAACATAGTCAAGGAGATTTGAATGGATGCAACAGGGTGTAGTCAGGTGTGTGTGTGTGTGTGTGTGTGTGTGTGTGCGTGTGTGCGTGTGTGGAAAAAGTTCCTTCTTGATTGTAATTAGGTGGATGAATAAAAACATAAAACAGTGATGTTCACACAGTGTTTTGTAATACTCTGACACACGTCTTAATTCATCACAACGTCATTTGATGGTTAAATTACTGATGACCATTTAAGTCGATAACTCATCTGACCTTTTCATACTGTAGTTGCAAGCAAGTTAGCCCACCTGCTTCATGCTTTCTCAAACCTAAAGGTCAAAAAAGCTCAAATGAGATAAGATATGTTAATATGAATAGAAAATCTAAAATCATGAGGTATAGTTACCACAGATTGTTTCCCTTTATCTACATCCATATGTCATATTTTACTTCAGTTTAATTGTGTCATGTTGGCATTTAGTTTAGTTTTAGATTTGTTTTGATAGCAATTATGCACTTCATAATTGTTTTGAAAAGTGGTGCGCAAAGATGATCACCGGATCATCTCTAATAGTAGATTAGTAACATTGGTAGAAGAAATAGATGCTGTAGCAGTGAAACCACTGTTTTCTTCCTAAGTGCTAAAATTCCATGATTTCCTCTATTAATCAGTGAAAGAGATGGTCCTGTGATTTATTTTGGGGGTTTTACAAAGCTGGGGCACTTACAAGCAACAGATTAAAAAGCGAACGGTCAAAATTGGAGCAGCAGAAGCAGATATATCCTTACTTTTATTCCCTATTATCAGCCAAGCTCTGAAAACACTGGATCCTACAATTCTTTTCCATTATGCAAGTTGGTAGGATCTTTCATCAGACTTCTCCAGCCTGGTAAATTCTCATGTCTTTCAGTTTCTCAGATGTTTAAAAGCTCCCTACAGAGCTACAGAAGACATTACACAACTGTTTTCACAGGCAGAGTAACACTCACCATGACAAGTACCCTGAACTGTTTATCATTTATTGTTGTGTTTCAAGATTCAAGATGTTTATTGTCATTCTGGTTATACAAGTACAATCGTGTGAAATACTTTGGCTGGGAGGCTGCGTTACAGTAAAAATAATAAATACATACATATAAGAAGACATATAAAATATAATAACAAAATATAAAAAGCAATAAAAAATATATAAATACATATATTTTTCAAAATATATATAAAAAGACAGAATGAGTGAATTTAAACCCTATAGAAAGTTATTATACAGATGGCATGGTGTTAATGTGATATTGTTGTTTCTCACATGAAAAGGGATTTCTTTTAATTAGTCCAAGTTTCCATGTATTGTGTCAGGTCAAAAATAACCACACAATTCTGATGCAAGTACATTTACACAATGTAAAAAATAAATATATTTACTACACCTTGCTTATTAGTTCTTCTGGTTAAACAAGCAGTGTAAAGGTCTGCAGGGCAAGTGACAGATAAGTAAATGGACAGAGGCAGTAACTCAGTGGGGACGTATGGTGGACAGATGTGGAACAACAAGTTCAACATGACTATGCAATCAGACTGACTGAGGAAAACTGAGGAAGACAAGGGGGAAGAGGAGGATGGAGACGATCAAACCATGACAGAGAAAAGGCAGACAACACAATCTCTATTTGTACATTAACATGACATTGCACACAGACAATCAGCTTCTCTGGGCTGTGAGCAAGTTTTACTAAATATTAAACCTTTATGGTGCATATTTGGTCGTGTTGATACTGGCTTTGGTCGTGTTGACACTGGTTATTTACACTCTTTAAAAGAGTTTTAAAGAGTGTAAATAACTCTTATTCCACGACACAGCATTCTGTGGAAATATACGCCAGCCATAATTACAAAATGAAATGGATTTTTTTTTTCTTTTTGTGCAAATTGAAAATATTTCACGTGATGTTTCATGCAGCTAAATAATCGTTTCCTTATGGAGTTATTTAAACTTGCATTAACTGATTTTTTGGCCTTTTAAATTGACATGGCTAACTTGTTAGCAAACAGTTGCTTATTTACACATCCAGAAGTTATGGAGTTGTATTCCTGTGCTCCTCTGCTTTAGCTCTGTTTTTGCTCCTGAGCACCTTTAAGTTTATCACTTCTTTGTCCTTTACAGGAAACTTACTCAGACAGTTACATCCATTCTCTTTTCAAGGACACAGAAACTGTCTACACATTCCTTCACTGTGGAATAAACTGTGGAAGCCCTCTGCCTCACATGGACACTTTTTTTTTTGTTCAGGAGCAATGAGGTCACCCATGTACTGTATATTACCCATGACACTTTGCTTTAAACACCCCTCTGTGCTTTACTGCCAGTCACGAGCCTCCTCCTTTTAATCACATCATGTAATGTATACATGTACCAACATGCACATGCGCAGCAGGCCTACCATGTGTGACTTATAGACTGACTTTGAATTCTCCTCTGATTCTATCACAAGCAAGGTGCCACCTCCAATAATGGCAGTGTCCTAGGACACATACAAAGACATACAAAGACATGCACTTTTTTTTTTGTTCAAGTCCCCCAATTGCTGCAAGCAAATGTCTACTTGTTGACAGGAAAACAGTTGTAAGGTGCTGGCTTTCTCTTACAAAGCAAAAATGAAGGTGTGTGTGTGTTTGGGTGTTTGAACAGGTATACAGTGTCACCTAGTCAGCAATGAGCCTGAGGGGCTTATGCATATCAGCAAAGAACATACAGATCAGATAAGTAGAAAAAGAAGGCTGGAATGAAGAAAACACTGTGTGCAAACAATGTGAGCACCACAGGAGCCATATTTCACAGGTTTATGGGTTGAGATGTCAACCTTGCTGCAGTGCACTGCAGCCAGGCAGACATACATGTTACACATGTTGCCCCTCTTTCTATTTCAACCCTCATGGAATCTCAAACAGGAGTGTCTTCTTTTGTAGTCCACTGCTCTCCTGGCTCAAACTTCCTTGTGGTTCTTCTTTCTGTCTACACCCTCCCCCCTCTCCTTTTCAGCTCCGTCCCCAGGCACTATACATGCACACACACATACATGCACGGCCATAAACCACAGCAACACACCCCCTTTCAATGAGATCACATTCACTACAGAGCAGTTGCTGCACACTGAGCCCCCCTTGGCATTTTCTGGTGACTCCTGCACACACTTAGACCCACTTTTGTGCTGTCTAAGTCAGGACCAAGACGTCCCTTCTGCAGATAGGTAGGAATTAATGGCATTGTTTGATGAATTCAGTCTCATATGCTGGGTTTCTGCACAGGAAACCACTTGTGTTACTTAAAGTACATGGTGTTCCTTCTTGTCCTGGTGCACATGGGCTCACAGAGAGGTGAGGAATGGGCTTCCCATTGAAGCACATTTCTATATGCTTCCCAGAGAAGCTTTTTGTTGTTTAAAAACTTCTATTTCCATACAACCAACATGATTTGAACACCATGTACTTTGATGAATAGTATAGTGCTTCAAAATATATTACACATATAGCATTACTTTTTTACATTTATTCTTCTATTTTATGTTGCCATTGAGTCATAGTTTGTAACTGATTTCTAGCTTTATGTTGTGTCCTCATGCCAGAGAATTTATGAATGACTAAGCATTAGTTCTGCAAGAGAAGGTGAGAAGAAGAGGTTTTTCCACCCAGAGTTAATTGGTTGACATTTGATGCTAATGTAATTTAGACACTGCACACCTTTTTCTCTCTTTTTGGAATATGAATGAGCAGCTAGCACTATTTTAGGAAACAGCAGAGGCCATGCAGTCAAAGTGGATTGTGTTGAAATTGTCTTTGGAAGATAACGCAAGTATTTTCACTCAGGACTGCATATGTCATAATTCAAAGGGTTGTGTACAATTTTTAGACCTTTTCCAGGTATAAAGTAGGGGGAATGGTCTCAAGTCACAAAAAGCTGTCAGGTGAGACACACCAGGAAAAGTTAGTTCAGTTACTTTTAATTGTTTATTTTAAAAGGGATTTGTGTCTTTGGGGAGTGAATAAATTTCATCATCAGAGTTTTATTTCACAGTGCAAACACTGTGAAGGAGTTACCTGTTTTCACAGTTTGTGAAAACAGCGCAGCATTCAGACTGCTGGTGCACTTTGTTGCATAATGTCTGTGCAGTGATGGATGTAACATTACTCGAGGTGGCATTATTTCTGTAAGACAAGGTGAGAAGAGGTTACTCCACAGAGCCAGCAATCAACATCAAAATCCTGGGGATGCAAAAATTCTTCTGCCTCAACTTTTCCATGTTTTAATATACACTGTGTATGTGTTTTCTGTGTTTGCACAGAAATCTAATAAAATGGAACCACATTCATTCCATGTGTGGTGCTCTTAGCATTGATATTGCATTGTATATACAGAGGCCATCAATAGTTTAATATGAATGATTTTCTTCCAAAGGTAGGAAACACTGAAAACTGTTCAGTTTGGTGGCCATCAACATTCCACATGTTCTCAAATGGTGCAGTTAAATTAAATGGGCCTCAAGATGAAAAATCTAGTGGGTATTGGGCTTTAGCAGAAACTATCACAAACTTTCACCAAAAAAACCTAAGCTAAAAATCACATTCCTGCAGCTGTTGGGGTCCAAACTCTTTAGGAGATGTCTTGTTGAGTTCTGTGACCTTGGAAAAACTTTTGTTTGTTCAGACAAGGACATACGGCTGAATGTGGCCACTGCTCCCACTCTGCACAGTGTTGAAAAAATGCAATATATCAGTACATTTTTTGCTAATTATAAAAGTCAGTTTTGAAACACAAATGTCCTTCCACTCTGTTTAGCCTAAAATCATGTTACTGCTGTTGCTGACCCTTTGTTGCATTACATTTCCTGACCTTTGAAGCTAGCTGCCATGTGCTGTGAAGAAGACTGCAGAGGCAGCAAGATGCTATAACCTGTTGCATAAAGCTGCCACTAGGTGGCACAACTCAATGGACAGATCATGTTGGAGGATTGGCTTCCACTATTATCATGTTCCACCCCCTTGACACACACACACACACACACACACACACAGCAGTTAATTCATTCCATCACATTGTGCATGGGCTTTGAAACGTATGACTCTGACTTCAAGCCAATGTGAGTCTTTCCCCCTCTACTGGCACATTTAGTATTTGATGAGCAGACATTCAGCCTGGCATTAATCACATCTCAATTACTTCAGTGTTAAGCTAATGTGTCTGTGCCTGAGCTGTACAGTTGGGAAGGAACCAGGAACCCTTCTTGGCATTGCAATAGCACTGGAAGCATGAAACCACATAATGAACCTGACATCAAGGGAACCTCAACACCTCCTACTTTCCCTCCTCTGTCCTTCCAACCTGCTATCTCTGGAATGTGTTTCCCAATCTTCTACCTCTGAACTTCAGTTTGGGTCACTGCCCTTTCACCTTTGCGTCCCCCTCCCGCCCCTGACCTCTGTGTACACATGTGTCCTGCTCTGTCACATGTTTTATCTCCTCCCACCTCCTCCTATGCGCCCTCCCCCTTTCACCAACTCACTCTCATTTTCACTGTCTCTCTGTCTCTCTCTGTTGGTGGCGCTCGGATCCATAGGCGTTTGGAGGACAGGAACAGGACAGGACACGCACCCTCAACACACACAGCAGCACCACAGACATGTCGGACTCTGAGACCGCCGCTGCCCCTGCTGAGGCCCCCGTCCCTGCTGCTTGTGCCAGCATCAAGGCTGACCTGGACAAATGGTAGGTGATGGTGTGCATGTGCAAAGAGATGTGCATAAGACTAAATGTGTTTCTTCTTCTTTTGCACAACCTTCAGTGAAGAACCGTCCTTCACAATGCTGCCAAGCTCTTGCAATCATTGGTCCATCTCTGAATGTTTTGCAAGTTCTTCTCTGACTTCAAGGCTTGCCTTCAAACATCCAAGCTTGTCTCCTGCTCTGTGTTCAGAGATCATCTGAAGGTAGAGAGGACCTGGCCAAAAACCGGATTATTTCAGTCATTTGCAATGTGCTTGAACGTTACCTAACTAGCTGTGCAAGAACCGAAAAGAAAGGGAGCATTGCATTTAAGCTTGGAGCAGAAACTGCAAAAAATTCTGAGCTGATTTAACAATGCACAGGGCTAATAGGGAGGGGTTAGCGATTAAATTGGAGGACAGCAGCATCCTAAAATGCGCCATTCTAAAATGGAGTCTCTTCAGAGGACGCTGTGGTTGGCGCTGAAAGCCACCAAGAGAGAATGAATTGAATCTGAATTCTCGCGTGTTGAAATGTAACTGAATTCGACGTGTTAGCAGGGTGCAGGGGTAAAGGTTATTAAAACTTTGGGTACCCAATGTAGGGGAGAGTGATTTGGGGGTTAATGATATGTGGCAGCGGGGTGATGCTTGATGCTCGTCTATACGCATGGATGGAGGCTGGGAATCTGCTTGCGTCACTACCCTTCCCTACCCAGAAAACCTTGCGTTAGCCTGTTTGTCCCCGCTGTCACTCCTTGCATCTTGCTGTGTCAACGGTCAGGGACACCAGCCCAGGGATATTTTTGGGTTTAGGTTTTTGTTGCATACATTCTCAGCAGACACAGACCAACATGGACGACTGCTCTGTGTGTGTGCAGCTCAGTGACATGACACTTTGCTGGACATCTCTACACAACCCTCCACACCTCCTCTTGAGTCCATTTTGACAGATAGGGTTTTTTTTTGTAGATGGTAGCCAGGCTGGGGCTTTGAGCTCTGATCAAATGGATTATCATGAACAATTTGTTAGCATCTTTACAGTTTTCAACGTTTGGGGAATAGTTTTGTAATTTTGCCTTTTTCTCTTCTTATTAATTATAATTGAGCAAGATAAATACTGTTTTTGATAGTAAAGGCTGTCAAGTATATTCCAGCCAGACTGTTGGGCCATGATAAAGTGGCGGTAGCGTGTGAAGCTTTTAGATAAGGCGGCAGGTTGAGGTGAAGGAGGGAGGGCTGGCAGGGCAGTGCAACGCCTGGGCGATTGGCTAATCTCGTGTTAAAGTTTTACAAGTGGCAATTTCCGTCCCCCTTTTTTACTTCTTTTATAAGTTCTTCTTTTTAAGTTTTGAATTGACAGGCTTGATAGTTTTAGATAAGAATGTCTAAATGAATATTTGACAGCTTTATGTTTAGATTATATGAATATAACTGATCCATCATTGATAACTAATTAATTAATAACTTTAGCTGCTCTTGTTTTGAAGCTGCCACCACATTGTTCTTTTCAGTGTCAGTGGAGGCATGCTGAGCGGCGATGCCATTTATTGTAGCTTGTAAAAGTGCAAGCAGGTCTTTAATGGGAGCTCTGGCCAAGGTCGGGACTCTAGGGTGTTTAAAAGCACAGTACAATAGGTTTAGGTGATAAGGTGTTCTGTCACTCATGCAACATATCATGGTTTCAGGTGATTACCATACTGTGTGTGGGCCTTTTCACAAAGAGTTGGTGTGAGCAGAATTTGGACCCATGACCTTGAACGGTGGAAAGCCAGGCGGCACCAGCACTAGCAAACAGGGCCATACATGTTAAGCTGCGAGTGTTAATCTGAGGGTCACAGTGGTCCCTCACAGTATATCATCAGATACTTAACCTTGCTTGCTCTGGATCCTTGTCCTGAAGGCTCCGGATCAAACCTGAGCAAACCCACATCATGGCCCATCGGACAAATTAAAATCAAGATAAAGACCTGCCAGTTAGACATTTTATGTTATGACTGATTTCTATCATGGTTCAAAATGTACTTTTGACCAAGCCAGCAATGGTTGTTTCAATGTTTTTAACACAACGTCGGTCTAATTTGTCAGCTAGAAATATCTTGACCATCAAACCAAGTCTCTGCTCATCTTTGCAAGGTAACCATGTTCCAAAAAGTCCTTTTGGTTTGTTTCGTTTTCGTGGTGAATTTAATATGCTGTCATTGACCTCTGCTTTGGGCACTGCTCTGCATGCGGCCACTGATGTGACGAATGCTCCTACATATTACCTGCTGCTAAACTGAAACACCGGGAAGCTGTTGTTTCACAACACACTGCCGGCCTGTCTGGTCTTTCCATTTTATTCCAACCAAGCCACACTCCAGTGCAACTATAGATTTAACATGGCTGCCTGTGTAATGAATACGAGAACCTATGTATATTTATAGGGAGCGGCTTTAAAAAGTCATGGATAGAGGTATGTACGAGTGAGACTATGTGTAGGATACCATGACATGTTCCATGCTATAGATCACATTACTGCTGTACCTGACACCCGCTTCTTTTAACAAGACCAGCCAAATAAGCAGACAGCCTCACATTCAGAGTCATATGGAGGCGGCCATGTTGGCTTTAGGCCCTCATGTAGTGGTGATAAATGTCTTTTAATATTTGCCCAAAGTCAGATTTTGAGTTTCTCCAATGAATTTAGAACCGATTTTTATATATATATACATATACATTTCAGGCTGGGAGATTTTTTTTTTTTTTTTCATTTTTACAGATTTTGTCTTTATTGTAGCAGTTATGACCTTGTCAAGGTCACACTAGCAAAGTTACACAAAAGTGAAGTATATGCAACAGGCTATGAGTATGTCTAACAGACAATAAATCATATTATGCCTTTAAAATATGATGTATTGCATTACATGTGCAACATATAAACCTGTTTTACCTTTACGTCAGTCATTTGTATAATCCTATAACCCCAATAACTAAGGTTTTGGTTATGTGTAGTGGTGAATAATTCAAATTCATTTGTTTCAAACGTCCTCAAAGTCAAATCTTACTTTCTTTAAAAAGTCAGAATTTTTTCAGCTTGTTTTTTTAAAGCAAATCAACTTGTTTCAAGTATTTTCTAGTTTCATTTGTATTTACTTTAATGTGGCGACCAGCCTTACTTTTCTTTTTCTTTCTAGAAAATTCTTTCTTCTCTTGAAAACAGCTTAAAACATTTTCACAGGCTGATTTTTTTTCACTTCATTTAAGAAAATATGATTTTTAGGACTCAATTAAAGACAGAAATGCTTTTACAGGATGATCAGGACAATCAACACACACACACACACACACACACACACACACACACACACACACAGATCCATAGCACCCATGCTGATAGTATGTGACTTGGTGAACCATTAGTTCTAATATTTACCAAACTCGTATAGCTAACATGTTCATTGGTGGTAAGCCTGTGTACTTTGAGACTCCAGGCTCTTTCATGAGATTAACATAAGCATACACAGCCCCTTCCTTTGCCCTACACACACACACACACACACACACACACACACACACACACACACGCACACACTCTGTCTCTCTGTTACTGATTACCTGCAGTTGCATGTGCAAACATGCATGTACTATACATTCTTGCTAGTGGAAACTGTGTTGGTTTCCATTATGGAATTTGGTGACTCAGCAGAAGTCAGTAATCTGAGTGCTGTAATGTAGTTGTGTCAGACTGGCATCATGTGCCCACTCCTCCTCACACGTCCATTTTATCATCTCCTATCTTTGTCTAGATTGGTCTTACAATGTATTATTGTATATTTTCATACAAAGTAACATTAAAAAAAGTAAGAAAATGAGTAAGGACGTGTCATTTCTAGCTACCTGGATAGGAAATATAGTGGCAACTTGGAAAACAGGTTAAACATCTTTTTTATCCTGCAGGAAATAGAATATTTTTATATTAAGAGTCTTTGAGGATTATGACAAACCTTCAGAACAACGGTAAGTGTTATATAACGTTTGGATCGAAGGTTATATATTTAGCTCTGTGGCTCAAATGTAAAGGTAATACATGAGAAGCACAAACTGGGGCTAGGGTAGACCTTAGCAACCTTCCTGCCTCCTAAAGCAGCGGTTCCCAACCTGGGGTTAGGGATCCCCATAAGGAGTCACAAGTTAAATGTGAGTGGGCGTGAGATCACTAACAGGCTGAGAAAGCAGAAGAAACTAAGCAGAAGAACATTTCTGCTACACAAAATGTTGCAAATGTTTTCAAACTTTCATATAATCTATTTTTCTGAGCTACTGGACAAATTTGCCATCTTCAGGCCTTTTACAATTTATTCAAACTAAACTAGGAAAGAAAATCAGTCCTTTTGTGAATTAATCACAGCTGCCAAATAGATTGGGAACCACTGTTCTAAGGAGAGGAGACTTTACTGATTCCTGTGTACAGAGGGACCTTCAGCTCCCCACCTGATAATAACATGGCACACTCAGTCTTAATCACATGATCTTTTGACTAATGTTTGGCTTCTACATCATCTTTTACTGCCACACCTGCTCAGTGATCTATTATGCATGTTTATCCCTGCGGACAGACTCCAGCTAACAGCCTAAATAATTCAACCTTCATTTCCTGATTGTGTCCAAGACAGGACGACGTCACCCTCCACCCAGCCTGAGTCGCGATCAGTCAGACTTGAACATGTTGCATCACTGCGTCAGGATGCACTGTGCATGATAGTCAATTTACCAATAACTTCATTATGTTTCTGTCTGAAGTTTCGTGTTTCTGTAACTATAAGCGTTCAGTCTGGATTTACCCAAACGTTCATGGCCTGAGTTGAGACTTACCACTGATTGCCATGGCAAACCAGCTTTGCCCCATGACCCTGTAACATGACCTTGCTCAAGAGTCGTGCTTTCTCTCAGGAGATTGCGTGATGGCTGCACTGGTGGTGATGTCATCGGCTCCTGTCTCTCCTCTGCCTGCAAATGTGATCACCCTGCACTGATGCTCTCTGTAATCCCCCCTTGTGTGCACACAATAAACATGTATGAGTACAAATTGGGGCTGTGTAGATTTTAAAATGTAATTAAAATGTGGAATTGGATTATTTTGTAGCAAAGCCTGAGGGTTAATGATATTATAATTAAAAGAAAGTCAGAATTGAGAATTGAATAGAGCCCTCATTCACAGCCCTTATGTGTCTCTTCAATTCTCACTTCCTCTATTTCTGTACTTGAATGTGCTGAGAAAGGGGTTTCTGTTTTCAGTGTTGCATAATAAAAGTTCTGATGGGTTTATATGACATTGGAATGGTAGTTTCCTTTCAATATAGTTACTCCATCCCCTCAGTTCAGCCTGCTGCTCTTGGGATTGAAAATGAGGAGTACATACATACATGTGTGTGTTGTGGTGGTCGGGTGGTGCTGTGGCAGGACTATCTGATTGCACACCCTCAGGGTTAGACTTTTTTGCAGCACTGATGTTGGCTCATCAACACCCATTGACTCTTTCGCACACACACACTCCGGATGCACGCTTGCAGTGACGCAAACTCAGTGGCTCCCATTTCCTCACTCACCCTCTGCGTCTATGGCACAATCGCGAAGCAATACACCCTCTTCGCTCCATCCCTCCTGGCAAAGTAAAGCGCTGAGTGATAATCTGCAGTGGCCAGCTGTGTGTTACATCACTAACAGGCACCCAGCCACAATACAAAGAGATAAAGCTGCAGAGATGGCCCCGTGTAACTCAACTAGTATATTGAAATGGTTGTGACACTGTATGTGACAGTGTTGGTTCCACACTTTTTAGACTTAGAGAATACAAAATAGACTTTTTTTCTATTCAGTTGGAGTGATCAAACAGGGCTGGAAATGAAACCCAGGGCAACAATTACTTCTTGAGCAGCATCTGTTTATAGTGCAGCCAAACAAACTCATATTGTTTTATTAAAGAAGTCAGTCAATAATCTGCCTTTTTCCATCATGTTAGGAGCAACTGCAATCTGATTTCATGCTGCACACAGTAGTTTTCCACACAACAGGAGGGCACATAAAAGAAACCACCTTAGTAAGGAGTTTTATTACTCCTACTGTATTTAAAGCTTGCTATCAAAAAATACCAAACACTGAGGCCAATATCAATAAGATCACAACATTACAAAGAGTTACATACATTCATTGTCTGGTTATGCATGTGAAGATATGAGAATGACTAAAAAACTACTATATATAAAGATAATTACTGAACATCAATCAACTGAATGGTTCTATATATTTCTCAATGTCAGCAAATCCTGTAAAAAGATCAAAAAGACCACATCACCAGCCTCGTCCTTTAATGTAAGGCTTCTAGATATTGGACAGAACAGAGGGATGTATAGATGTCATGAAGTGATAGGAGGAGCCACAGGATGGCTTTACATTCATGTAACATGAAACCCCTCCTCCTGTGGGCTCACCCTTTTATATCCGTGTCTTGTCATATCTGCATTATCACGCAACCTCCCTTTCTCCCTCCCTCCCTTTCTGGTGTCCTATCAAACAGATGGGCTTTCTGTATTCCTCACTCCTCCCTCTGCCCCCTCTTTCACTGTCTCTTTCCCTCCCTCCCTCCATCCCTCCCTTTCGCTCCATCACCCTAATGTCCTGTGGCAGTGTCGGCTGCTGTGTTTGCTCCTGCATGGGAGCCTGAAATAATCTCTCAGCCTGCACTCACCCTTTCTCTCTCTTTCCCTTTCATTCCTTTTTGTTCGTTTGTCTTTCTTTGTCAGCCAACACATTTCAGTTTATTTTTATGTATCAGCTGCAGAGTGAATCCCTAGAGCAGTTCAATGGAGATGTTCGTTTTGTTGATAAAATGATAAGTAGTTGTGATCAAACTTTGTGAAGGAGATCTTGTGTTGGGGGAGGACACTCGTCACCCTAAACTTTAGTTCATATAATCCTGAAAAGCAGGAAAATCATTTTTAAGTGATCCTTCACACATTCCCTCATTTATTTATCCTCGTCCATCCTCCTTCATCATGAAAGAGGAGAGAAGAATCAGACTGTGGTGATTCTGTTATTACTCTAATTGTGCCGTTTCTTCCATTAAAATCTGTTAACACATGAAACACGCATCTGTTTTGTCAACAGAATTAGTTGGACTGGGACTTAGTCTAGTCCACTACTGCTGACAAAAGCCAGACCAAATCTCTCTCTCTGCCATTCCTCTCTCTGTTTTCTATTCTAAGTCACGTGCCGTTTGTTTGAGAAGGTGACATTGAAATGCAACAACCATTTTTGAAATCATATGGTATTGAAATCGACTGTTATCTAATTGTCATGAATCTCTCTTCCAGTGTGGCAGAGAAGGGAGCCGAGGGCTGCAAAGATCTGATGGAGGCCTTTGCTGCTTGCGTGAAGAGTGCAGCTGAGGGGACGTCATGAGGAGTCGCCCCCTGCAACCTCAAATGTAAGCAAGATTGAAGTCTGACACATGTCACAGTAGGAAAAGAAAATGTGTCAATAATAAAATGAATGATGGCTGAATTCCATTTAGCTGCTTCAGTTTCAGGGTTCTGATGTTATTAGTAACACCTGTGCTTTGCCTGCTATGACAAGTCAAAATGCTGTGAAAAGTTAAATGTTTTTAAAGGGTTGGTACACCAAAATTACAAAAGATAAAAAATTATTTTCACCACTTTAGTGGTATCTCACCATATTGATAGTTTTGGTTTAATTTGTCCAAGTTTTGATTTATTACTCTCTGAAAAACTATTTCCATTAAAAACAGTTCACAGAAAGGTCTGTGGGTTATTGTGTTGACTGGATTATCAAGATATTTTCCAATTGTTTGAGATCCACAAATGAAATTCCTTTCACCTCAATTGTATTAGGGTGGTCAGTAAAAACAAATCCAGAAATACAAAACATTTCTGCAAGTCTGAATTATTTAAAATACTTTTTCATCTTTTTCTTATGCACCCACCCATGAATTCATTTTAAAAATTAAACTAAAGTGACTCTCCTCACCTTCTTCCACCACACCACTCATCCCAGGACTACCCATAATATCTTGCAAACAGCTCAAGAGATCAGTTAGAGAGCTGTAATGCAACATTAAAGTGGAGGAACTCCCTTAAACCAAATAAGACCAAAGTACAGTGGTGCTTTGGACAGCAACTTTGAACTAAGACCCCATTCATGTAACCTGTGTCTGTCTGTTATCTGTAAGGAGAAACATGTTAATGCAGGTGTAAATGCACTCAGAACACATTGTTATCGGAATGCGATCGGATTGTCCAGACCACATCTGGAGGTGGTCTGGTCTTACATTGTGATTGGATCTCAGCCAACATGAAAGATCTCCTAACTCTGCCTCTTCCTGCCTGCTTAAGCAAGTGCTGCAAAAGCTAAAAGTAGTCGCGGCAGCTAGCAAATCTTCCCTCACAAAAACTCATTTAAAAATGAATGATTTCAATCCTATTGTTAGCAAGTCCGCCAGCCCGGCCTAGCTATCTGTATGTTGAAATCTGATCACAATGCGAGCAGCACTGAGATAACAAGAACACTTGTCAATTAAATAGTGTAGATGGAGCCTAAAAGCACATTTTCCCAAACTCTTTTCTTTCCTGTATCTCACCTCTTTCTCCTCTCTTCTAGGTCCACTGCACTGAGTCCTCCAAGTTCCCAGCATTCCCTTCTGCACAACAGCACTGGACTGAATGATGACAACAATGACGATGATGATGATGATCATAGTGTGACTAACATTGTGTTGATTCGGGCTGAGTTCGGGATCTGGTGGCAGTAACCACAGTTTCCTCCCCTGTCCTCCCCCCTGTTTTAGCCTTATCTGGTGTCCCTCAGTCTTACCGCCATTCCCCTTCTCCCTCTATGGCTGACATACAGTACATCGACTTGTAGACAATTCCAGAGAGCCGATGGGCTGTAATGTAAATTGTCGACTTGAGATGAATACTTATAAATGGAAATAAAAGTATAAAATAATTCGTATAAAAACAAATTGTGATTTTTTACATTTTTATGTTTTGTCTTATTTGTTTTGCCATTTGGAGAAGTTACTTTCTTGTATACAGTTTGCATTTCTGAACCAACTGAGATTTCAACTTTTTAGGAGTATATATAATAATATATATACTATATATTCTCATGGCTGAAATGAAACATGACAGATGATTCATTCATTTTCTTTTAAACTCATATTCCTGCTCAAAATCAGAAGCTGCATAAGTGGATAAGACTGATTAAGGAAAAGCATGAACACACAAACAGTAAATTATAGCAATAGTTAGAAATTTTGGGAAATACACTTATTCACTTTCTTGTCAAGAGTTAGATGAAAAGATTGATACCACTCTCATGTTTGTATGGTAAATATGTAGCTAGAGCCAGCAGCTGGTTAGCTTAGCATAAACCCTGGTTCTGTAGCAAAACCCACCTTCCTCATCAGCACATAACAAAGATCACCTTTTTTTTTTTTAAAGAATTGTGACCAAGATATGGAGACCTACTGAGCAGAACACGGTTGGACAATTGATAAATAACCATGTATTTCTAGATTGATAGTAGAGTAACATGGACATGGTGAAATATGTAGAGTATGAGTATGCAGTTCATGTGAATGTTGAGGTTTTTTTCTTGATATACGGTAGTATGATTGAACTACTGGTATATATTTATTATCACACACAGATGTGTATCTGCAGGTTCAGTGAAAGTTGCAGAACATATTATTTCTGTCCAGTGTAATTACTTAGTGGCTATACCATGCTGTTCAATTTCAGCTATTATGACTGTCAGTATTACATTAGGAGGTGAACATTTATATCAAAGTAAACTATGAGGATTGTGAGTTTTTAGGTACTGGATAAGTCATCTTCGTATAACATCAAGTTCGTATCACAAGATCTTCCTCAGCAGTTGGAGTTGGAATGTTCAAGTGTTCAAATTTCCACTTTTCTGAGCACTTTAAAGACTTCTCATCTATGTTGGCTTAAAAGTCGAATTTGAAAGTTCATTTTTTACCTTACTGACAAATCAATCTCATAACAAAATATGGTTAAAATATGTTTTGGTGAGCAGACACATTGCAAATCAGTCAGTAGTAAGTTGGGGAATGGAGTAAATTCCACAACGTGCGTCGACAGAAACACTCCTGAGAGGTATTCAGGTAAGCACTGCCTAGAGAAACCAAGTGAGAGGTGATGGCTCATGCACAGAGTGGTCAAGAGGGAAGCCTGTGGTCACACACACACACACACACACACACACACACTCACAGACATACATTCACAAACAGACATCAGTACCATCAGCTGTCGGCTTTGCGCTTCTAATCCAGCCCCAGAGGGTAAATTCAGACTCTTTTTCTTGTCACACCCACACATTCCCAGATCAGCCAGTCCTCTGCGTTCACTCAGAGCCTTGCTGTTAAGGTTTGGATGTAAAACTATGTTTGTAATAATCATAGAATAGAAAATATAATGTATACGTGCAGTGAGTGTTAAGGAGGAAGACATTTTTCAAGACAACGCAGTTTTTAATATTGTAACCAAAAGTGAACACAAGAGGGAGCTTCACCTTCAACACTCACTGTGTATTAGGCCATTTTGTTGTTGCATTGTACAATTGTAGCAAACTGCACTGCAACAAAATGTGACCAGCATGGTGCCCCATAAGACAGTCAAGGTGTGCACATGTGATGTAACTCACAACATATATGGTGTGTGTAAACAGGTGTGCTGTGGTTCCAGGAATGTTCCCCTGGTAAAAATATGTGAAAAACAAACCATACTGTATGTCCTACATCCCAACACACACACACACACACACACACACACACACACCTGCATGTACGTATGTATGCTTGCGAGGTCTCTCTTTTAACTTACTACAATTAAATGCTTAATTTTTAACCTTATCTTTACAGGACTCCTTGAACAAAGGAAATGGTAGCATCAATCATTCATTTGCACACAAACACACACACAAACACACACACTGTTCAACTGTTCAATGCTGTACAACTGCTGGCAACACGTGTTACATGAACACAGCAACAAGCTGCACTGCTCTGCACTCGACATACCATCAATATACCATCCAACCCCTTCAGAGGGGCGTATAGCTGCATTCCTGAGGTGGGGGGGTATTTCTGACTCTACAGAGAAGACCCTAAAGGGCAAAGAGCAAGGAGAGGCATGGCAGTGTGTGTGTGTGTGTGTGTGTGTGTGTGTGGTGGTGGATGGGGGGGGGGGCTTGAGTTGGGTGGAAAGTTGTTACACAAATAAAATCTGTATTAATAACAATCCCACTTCCCAAACAAGCACAATAATTAAACTACAGTATATAATATTATAATGTGGCAATCTAATATTAAATATGTATATAACACCACCTATCACCTCTGAACATGCTGTCACACGCACCTACTGCTGCTAGAAACAAGGGTTGAGGAGAAGTTTGTGGTGTGTACAACCAAAACAATGAGCTAAATGACACTAAAAAGCTCCATAGAGCTAAGGGGGACTGTAGAGTTGGGTAAAAAATAAAAAAGTTTTTTTTACATTACACATAGTCATTTAATTCATTGTTGATGTGAAAATATTGATTAATGGCACTTTCAGTCACTTGCTATAGACAAGATGACTTCCAACCTGGACTCAAAGACCATGTAGCCAAGACCATTTGGTCTAAACAACTGAACAACATCAAACAAGATAGATTCTAGCTAGTCAGATTAAAGGCCAGGGTATTCCTGAAACATTTTGTCTGACCACGTTTATAGCTGTTTCCGAATGGCAACACCAAGTAGCACCTAGCATAGCTTAAGGCTGAACTCAATGTAAAAGAACCTTAAAGTGCAATGCCACCAACAGCATACAAAACAAAACAGTTTTAGTCCTTAATTTAGAGATTGAGACCATAATGACTTGTTGAAAAGTAAAAAAAAATATTAATGTAGTATTTGTAGAGAGAAGTTGATGTTTTTTGAATGGGAGTCTATTGGAGCCAAGGATCCAGCATCTAGCTACCATCAGAATTTAAACATTCTACATTCATATCTGCTTGATAGGCGTACACTCTATCAACGTACCTTGGAGTTTTTTGTGTGTTTTTAAAATGTATTTTTTATGTAAAGCATTGTTACAGTGTGTTATGCTCTAATGAATAAACTTGACCAAAGTTGCTGCCAAGCTGAATTTATTTTTTCCCTTCAAAGTTAGAACTAAATCATTCGAAACTGACAAATGGTTTTCTTAGCCAACAGTTATACAAATGAAGAAATCATATTTTTCCTTGGTGGTATCTTTGCTTTTATATTTCATGTGGATAACAGCTGTTAGAAGTCAGAAAAAGGCAATAAACGATAATCAATCTCAACTGTAGTACATGTGAGTTATACTTTTAATATACCAGTGATCATTTTCTAAGAGAAGCTGTCATTTTTCCTCCACAGCTCAGTTGTAAGTCTAACAAGTGTAGTAGGGGTCACTCTGGCCAATAACAACATTGGTCATGTGGCTGGTAGTGCCAACTGTGGGAGGTTAGGTTTAGATTGGAGAGATTAAATATTACATGCAATTACATCAAAATGTGAACTAAACTGGAACAATGCTACTTGAACCAAACACAGAGGGATCAATGCACATTAAACAGCACTAACATCAGGGGTAGATATATGGTATACAGGTTATATACGTTCTGAACTGACTCAAACTGATCAGATCCTTCCTTTCGACAATGACAATGTATTTTCTGTGCCACTTACTCACCTTTCATTACTTATCAACATACTTTCATCATGTGTGTTGAGCTGGATTCCAGTATTATCAACACATTTGCTGCAAAAACAAAGACACATGATTACATGGTGCCAACGAGGAGGAGTAAAATAAAACTCGTAGCTTCTTATTTACTGCCAAACCTCATTCATTTTTTGTGTTTCTTAGATCAACAATATTTGATGTTTGAAATAGTGAATCAAATTGAATCACTATTTATTAATACCTAACTTAACATACGTGAGAAAATATTATATGAGAATCTTCTTGCCATATCATGAGCATAGCATACACTTTTAAAGATAAGTGTATGAACAAACATGTGAGGCGAGGTGTGCAAAGGTGTGAAGCTACATCTTCTGTAATGTGTTTGGTTCAATCATGATAAAATGAATATAATAGTACATTTTACTACTTTTCTTGAGTGCTTCCATTTGATGCTACTTCTCCTACTTTACTACATTTCATTGGTTACTTTACAGATTAATAAATATGTAAAGTAGTTTGAATCATCTGTTTTAGCTCAACCAGCTAAAACATTACATCCCATCAGCTGGGATGTTTCTGCATACCTGAGAAGTTCAAAATCATTTATTTTGGCAGAAATGGGAGAAGCTTCACTGGAACTTTCTGTGTTGTGACAGTTTGAGTAAATGAGATTTTTTAAAGAAAGAAAAGCATGAATGCTTTCATCTCAGTGTCAGGGCTGTAATCAACTTACAGTCACTTAAGTCACAAGTAGCTTTTCAAATGTTAATTAGAAAATAACTTATTGTGGTTTTGTTTATGAATAAGGCTGCTGTGCTGCATATAGCGGTGGAAGCAGCTCACATATAAATCTAAAAGATAAAAATGGTATTTAAATCTCTTGAATGTGACAGACAGAAAAAGACTACAACATTCTTCATGAAGCATGTAGAATTTAAGGTTAACACATTTGCCTGTAACATTTTTAATCATATAACTCCTGTACTCAGAAGGATGAGCAAAGGTTCAGACAGTATGATGTGTTTATGTTACAGCTGCAGCAGCATGTTGATGAAGCTGTGAAGGAGTGAACAAAACTAAAGAAGCAAATATTTGCCAACTGTTTTATAGCATCATCTACAGACTACACAAGCTTTACTGTAACTCTAAACTTCAACCTCTACAGCACCATCCTGTGGTAAGAAAATACTATTACAGTGTAAAGAAAATGGCAGATCACACAGTGGCATAACACAATCATAATAATAGCACCATCTTGTGGTTAGAAAATGTACCTACATTAGCAGTTGCACCAACTTCAGTGATGGAAAACAGAGATTTTAGCATGTTCTTCCAAACAGCGTGTTTCTGAGTTTATTCTATAAGGATGTAAACAGTCAGACATTTGTTCTTACTACTGTGAGACATTTTTGAATGTAGGGCATGTATGGATGAAGGTTTTGAATGTGCATCCTACTGTTCTGTCGTCTACTGAAGAATAAAAACTAGATTTCTGTTACACAAAATTATGTTTATTTTCTCCTCTTTTCTCTATTTTCCGCTTTGTCCTTGTGCAACACCGTCTATCACAGAGATAAACTCACATGCACCGACTTACATACTCACACTAACACACAGCACTATTAGATAATCTGGGCTGCATCAACCTGACTGCATCAAGAGATTAAGATTAAAGGGGATTAAGATTTGTGAGTCAACGTCATACAGATATCACAATGTGAACCTTAATCACAGCATACAGTGATGCAGCAGCCAGGGGTTTTGCTGGTGCACATAATGTACTGTCTCAGGGGTCAGTGGCTTTTCATCAACGAAGTGCTTTTTATCTGGTCATATTTTTATTTGATTTTTTTTATTGAAAGAGAATTAAGCACATAAAGATGAGTTCCTGAAAAATATTTCATTTTTCTCCCAAAGTATTACCATTTTCAACCCATACACCTTCAGACAGAACACATATTGACATCTAACCCACCCTCTAAACACCCCTGCCCTGGTATAAACATATGTCACAAATATATTAAACAAGGACAAATATAAAATAAACTTCACTTAAGGTCCATTTACTGGTAGGGCTGGGCAATATATCAATATTATATTGATATCGTGATATGAGACTATCATCTTAGATTTTGGATATCGTAATATCGTGATAGGGCAAAAGTGTTGTCTTTTCCTGGTTTTAAAGGCTGCTTTACAGTAAAGTGATGTAATTGTCGTACCAGACTGTTCTAGCTGTTCTATTATTTGCCTTTACCCACTTAGTCATTATATCCACATTACTGGTGATTATTTATCAAAAATCTCATTGTGTAAATATTTTGCAAAAGCACCAATAGTCATCCCTACAATATTGTCGCAATATCGACTTCTCGTCCTTCTTCTATAGACTAGTAGACTGATATTTCTATAATATTCACATGTATGTTCTTGTCATCATTTATATTAAAGATCCCCTACAGACATGTTTTAGGACACATACAGTATATAAAAATACTCCACAAATAATAATTTGTGTCTAATATACTTTTACCACATAAAAGTTCAGTTATAGTTAAAAAAAATCTTATCTGACATCTACTCCTCCCTCATTGGAGACTTAATATTCCACATCACACTTGTAAGTAAATTGCATACTGGACTATTGGCTAGCCAAACTAGCCAAACTAGTTGTGATGTCACAAATCACACTCATAACTCATATTCAAGGTGAGCACAGAGAAACTTTCTGATTATTCTCCACAGCGAAGTTCAAACATCCAACAAAGAACTAAACACATTTTTGAATGGAGGGGGACTTTAACATTTTTACATTCACAGGTTTAGAGTGTGATGTTTGTGGTATGTGGTATTATCTGAGATTTTTTTCCACAGCTGTTGCAGCCAACTGAAATGAAACTTTGCTGTAGTTAAACAAAAAAAAAAGAAGAAGGGTGGGGGCGAGAGAGAGACATAGAGGAGGGGAGGGAGGCAGAAGCGGAACCCGGATGCTGATGCTGACCGTATCGGATGAAGAGAAGGAAGCAAAAGAGGAGGAGGAGTGTGAGAGGTGTGGGGGGGGGGAGAGAAAGAGAAAGGGGGATATTACCTACGGGCAGCGGAGTGGAGGAGACCATCCCGTGAATGATGGGCAGCTCTGTGAATGCGGGCAACTTCTGACACCCTGAAAGATTATCTTCTCCGAGGCCATTTTTGTTGATTTTTGTTTTGTTATTTGTGCGGCAGGCAGCAGCCGGCTGAGGGAGGAGATGCGGTGATATCATGAGCATAGCCGGCCAGAGAGAGAGAAAGAGAGACAGAGAGGCAGAGAGGGAGGGAGGGAGGAAGAGGGGTGGAGAGGCGGGGAGTCGGCTGCCACCAGGCCAGCTGAGGATGCTTGTTGTTTCTAGAAACAGGATTAATCACCGGGTTGAGCGCTGATCCTCCACCGGCGCACCGAGCGCACCTCGCTCCGGTGCAGCTGTCCTGACCGTGGGCGCGTTTTGCCTGTCTGGCCCGGTCTGCCCGCGGCTGTTTGCCTCTTTGATGCTCTCCCCCTTCTTCCTCTATTTCCTGATGCAGGGCCGGGGAGGGGGTGAGCCAAAGTGTGCACCGGATATTGGAAAACCCATTCTTCTTGCTGATGCTGTTGTGATAATAGATTATTATCTGGACAACGCCGCATCTGCACAGAAAGGCAGATCCTGACCAAACGAGGCCGGACTTGAGAAGGAAAAGGAATGAACGAGCTTGGAAGGTTTATGAAATTGTTTTTTGGACGTTAGGAGGGGAGGGGAGGGGGGTCCCTGATATTGATCAGAGAATGGATTCAATCAGGGCATTCTGACTTGGGATATTTGAGACTCTGCACTTACAGAAATCAATCTGTGGCAAATGTAGCCTTCCTGTCCAGGTCTGAATGAGATTTTTCTGTTCTGCTTCACTTTTGGCCAGCTGCATAAGCTAAAAAAAAGGATCAATCAGCTTTAAACTACTGTTATTTATAGCAAGGGGAGGGTTTCATTTCACTGACGGTGATTATTCGCATCATTTTGGACATCTCCCATCACTTGGCACCGGTTAAACCTCACACGTCCTCTCCACGTTTTCTACCTTCCTTCTGAATGATGCTGCTTTCTCTGTTGTAGTAAGAGAGACACAACCCGATACTGGAAAAAGACTTCTAGGCCTTACAGAGTGGGATTCGGGCCGGTTCTCACTCCCTGCACGCAGGTTTAGGTGGCTGCCTGACCGCATGACAAACAAGTACATGGGAGTAGCCTGCAGGGCCCGGCTTTAGATCACGATCAGTCCTCCTCTCCTCTCCTCTACACCGCCGTACAGCCGCCTGTGATGTGCGTTACGGCATCACGCACCGAGCAGGACCGACCGCTATCTTGATCTGCCTTATATCAGGAATATAATTTCATCTCTTGAAAGATGAGCAGCAAGGAGCTGACGGTGGGCCAGTCCAGCCAGTATGTGGGGCCTTACCGGTTGGAGAAGACCCTCGGGAAGGGACAGACAGGTAGGAACCTCCTAAATTACCTAGAGTCATGTAGCGAGGCAAATAGGACGTCTGCAAGGTGCATCAGCTGATTCCAGGGTGTTACTCACTCATTCAGAGTCACTTTGACATTCTTATGATATTCAGAGCTCATGGGTTAATCTGTGTTCTTCCTGTAAATCTTCTTATCTTCCATTTGTATTCGCCTTCAATCTTCTTAAAGGGTCTCCTTAAATTCATCACAGGATATGCAGGTTCATTCTGAGTATTTGGGAGAAGATATAGCAGGCCTCTTAACACATTTTCCAATCTGTCTTTTTGTGAGCTTTGATCAGTTTTGTGACAATGGCAGTAAAACTTTTTGAATAATTTATGACATTATGAAACTGATGACACTTCCTTCCTGTTTTCACACTACATGATGATTTATGACACAACACTGTCTTCCCCTCTCTGTCTGTTTCTCAGGACTGGTGAAGTTGGGTGTCCACTGTATAACCGGGCAGAAGGTGGCCATAAAGATTGTCAACAGAGAGAAACTCTCAGAATCAGTCCTAATGAAGGTACAAAACTTATCTCATCTGTCTACCTCACTGCCGCTGTGGTGGCTACAGAGCTCAAGCTTGCACTCTCCGACCTGCAGAAATAGCATCAGAAATAGAGTCTTTATTTTTGTCGAGAAAAGCCCAACAGTGTGTTATAAGTTGGAGCTGCCGAGTGTGTGGGCACTGCTTCTGTATACCGAACAATAGACATGATTTCATTCTGCTAATTAAGCCCTCCGATGAAAGCTACTGCAGCTGTAACACCCTGAACTGAAAAGAGAATTTAAATAGCTTTTTCATGTTGGTGCTGTGGCTGATTACTTGCAGCTTTGTGCAGTCTGTCTTTTTAATACTCAAATGCAGCACGTTGCAGAAGGAAAACTTTAGGCACAAGGAAAGGTATCGTATGTGTTACACAAAAATATCTCAGCATGTTAATAACACTGATTGTGTCTACAATCTTTGAAAGGGTCAGGTCTGGTCCGGCAGCTCAACACAGCAGACATTTGTTCATACTGTGTTTTCATGATTGTTTGTGACTAAGTTAATAAAATGTAGGGCTTTCTGTCTTTGCCCAGATGACAGCTATGTGACAAACGTGAGAAAAAAAAACATATTTTGCAGCAAAGACAAAAAGCCACCCTTCACCCCCTGCACATGCCACTGGTCCCCATGTTCTCAGGTTTATATTGCTTTGGAAAGTTGCCCATTACCTACTCACTGTGCTGAACACCAGTAACCGCATTGACGGGCTTCTGTCTGTTAGCTTAAGCTGGGAAGGCAAGCTAATTCAACTACAAGGAACTGAAGTAGCTCCAAGGCTGCAACATGACACAGAGGCAAAGCTTAAGAAGAAATGTTTCTGTGCAGTTTCTGCTCACTTTTTATCCTCTCATATATTTCTCGCTTATAGCAGTATGATGCCTCACTTTTCTGTCAAATAAAAGAGTCCTATTTTCTGTGAGTCTATATCCTGCCACCTAGCAAATGATAGCCCAGCATTCACTCTACTTTTAGCTCTGTTTTGGTTTCCACTAAATGTTTAAGGGAACTTAGGTTTTGCTCCTAAATGCTTCACATATGTTCAACAGCTAGTTGCTAACTTTGTCCATCTAAACTTAGCACAAAAAGTAAGGAAACTTGTGTTTGGTAGATTATTTCTTTGTTGTAACAATGCTTCTTGGCAATAAATCTTATACCGTTGGAAAGCCTGTTTATTTCTCTTTTAAATGGTGCCACATTTGTAAGGAACATGCATTTGTGGGATGAGCAGCAGAGCTGAGTATGCGGGTTGCGCCCATGAAAAATTTGCCAAATCTTCTCTGCCATTACCAAACAGCTTATTTTGCTGTTGCTATTGACACTTGTTTTGAGCTTCTGGTACCCCCAGGTGCATGCCAGTCAGGTGCCTGATTGGCACCTGATTGGCATGGGCCCTGCTACAGTGGTCAGTAGATGTCTGCTCCAAGAATCGACATGCCATGTTTGACTGATCTGGATAGGGCCCGTGCGATAGGGCAATTTCAAGCTGGTGTTCCGCAAAACCAAGTTGCGGCATTATTTGGATTGAGCCTTATTACCATCTCCATAGTGAAGGCCAAGTTCCATATAACGGGGGATGTCAGAGACAGGCACTTAGGTACTGTAGGCTGTCTTCTACATATTTGCAGTCAAGGTTTGCTGGACGATATGGCCGACGGCTCTCTGCCCAGACAATCCGGAACAGACTGCATGCAGCCAATCTGCGGTCTCATAGGGCTGCCAGGATGCCTGCCATGACTGCCCTTCACCATCAGGCCTGTTTGCGCTGGTGTCGGCAACACATGCACTGGAACCTGAACATGTGGAGGAACGTTATGTTCAGCGATGAGTCCAGATTCTGCCTATGGCAGTTGGATCGTAGGTTCAAAGTGTGGAGAAGACGCGGAGAACGCTAAGCTGATTGCTGCACCAACAGAGTAACATCTTTTGGTGGAGGCAGTGTGATGGTGTGGGGCGGCATCTCCCTCACTGGAAAAACGAGGCTTGTCATCATTGGAGGCAATCTCAATGCAGAGAGATATCAAGATGAGATTCTGCAACCAGTGGCAATCCCATATCTCCACAGTCTGGGACCGAACTCTCTGTTCCTCCAAGATGAAAACGCTCGCCCCACCCCAGAGCGGGGTTAATCAGAGACTACCTCCAGAATTTGGGAGTGGAGAGGATGGAATGGCCTGCCAGCAGTTCTGACCTCAACCCTATTGAACACTTGTGGGATAAGCTTGGGCGTGCTGTTCGTGCCAGAGTGACCAACACAACCACGTTGGCTGACTTGCGACAAATGCTGGTTGAAGAATGAGATGCCATCCCACAGCAGTGGTCACCAGCATGAGGAGGAGGTGCCAGGCTGTTGTGGCTGTGTATGGTTCTTCCACACGCTACTGAGGCTCCTGTTTGTTAAATGAATAAATTGTTAAATTGTTTCTTCAAACTTCAATCATCCAATCCACCAAACACCAAACGAGTCAATGGCAGAATAAGCTGTTTGGCATTGGCAGAGAAGATTTGGCAAATTTTTCATGGGCGCAACCCACATACTCAGCTCTGCTGCTCATCCCACAAATGTATGTTCTTTACAAATGTGGCACCATTTAAAAGGGAAATAAACAGGCTTTCCAACGGTATAAGATTTATTGCCAAGAAGCATTGTTATAACAAAGAAATAATCTACCAAACACAAATTTCCTTACTTTTTGTGCTAAGTTTATTTGGTGCTGGACAGGCAGTCTACAGTTGGTTTATCAGAGCATTTTTGCTGAAAACAGCTGCCTGCTTTGAGGTGAGGCTGATGAGAGCAGTGAGACTGAATCAAAACAGTAAAGAGCCAAAACACTGAGCTAAATGATGCTAACATGCTTAGTAGAACGGATGGAAACCTCAGAATTGGTGATAATTCTCTGTAGGTTCATCACTTGGAGCGACACCATTGACATTACACATAGTAATTTGGTTCATTGTTTATATAGAGATATATTGATTAGTGCAGCTTTAAGTCTTGTTTGTTACAAGAATTATAATTCAGCTAGCTAACTAACTAACTTACTGTACAGGCCATGACCTGGATGTTATTCATAATTCATAACAACCTTCCGTCTTTTTCCATATTCATTTTAAAATGCACTTTGTCATCGTAATTTCATACGTGTTTACTAAATGCTTATTCTGCCTCCTCTCTGTCTACAACTTATGTTGTCCCAGTTTTAGCAACGGTTTCTGCAACTTGTTTCCACCTTGAAATGAATACTTGCATACAGCCTCCCTCTGCTCATCACTTTCCCTGTCTTTATACATGCTTGCTCTCTTTCTCTATCCCTCACATCATATTTATCTTCCACTTCTTTCTGACATTTCAATCTCCATCATTTTTAACCTCCCTCCTCTTCTTTTCTCTCTCCCTCTCTCTTAACCTTTCTCCACATCTCTCCCTCCATCTCTCTGCCTCTCTCTGTCTGTCCAGGTGGAGAGAGAAATAGCTATTCTTAAACTAATAGAGCACCCTCACGTTCTGAAGCTGCATGATGTCTATGAGAATAACAAATACCTGTGAGTATCTCTTCATCTTTCGCCTTTCCGCTGACTTTTTAAAATCTTTTCTCTGCCTCTGGATCTCCGCCAGAGCAGAAACAACCTTGAATCTGAAAGGGAAAAAAGAGGTTCTGTAAGACAAAATTAAGATAAATGACACTGAAGATATGCCGTGTGTGTGTATGAGTTTGCATGTATGGAAGAAGTATCTGTGACTTCTGTGCATGGATTTTGATGACAGTTATTTTTAAACACATTTCAGCTTCTGAGGATCCTTCCCACCTTCTTCACCTATTTTCAATTTTCTGACCTCTCGCCTTCTGTCTCTCAGGTACCTGGTGTTGGAGCATGTGTCTGGCGGAGAGTTATTCGACTACCTGGTGAAGAAAGGCCGGCTGACTCCCAAAGAGGCCCGGAAGTTCTTCAGGCAAATTATCTCCGCCCTCGACTTCTGCCACAATCACTCTATATGGTCTGTGAGAAGCTATAGGAAACTTTTATATCTTGAAATCGTTCTCTACTTGTATATGTTGATTTTGATTAATTTCTTTTCTTAGCTTTTCTGTTAGCTTGGTTGAATTATCACATTGGTGGATACCAATGTTGTGCATACTGAGTAGCAAAGAGCTTAGTGAACCACTCAAAGACTTTGAAAGCAGGTTTAATCAGTGGTGGAAGTATTCAGCTCCTTAAAGTCCCCGCCCAGTCAAAATGTTTTTTTCTTCTTTTTCCTTCAGTTGAATGTTTGAGCCTCACTGTGCAGAATGATGTACAGTATGTGCAGAGTTTGACACTCAAAGACTGTTTTAACATCCATCTGGTGAAAGTGTAAAGTTACTCTGTGCTCACCTTAAATCTGAGGTCAAGGTGTGTACTTACAAGCATGACTAGTTTGGAGCCAATTGTGATCCAGTATTCAACATACACAAGTGTGATGTAGAAACTTGACTCATCCAGTGCACAAACACTGAAAATGGACTTTACAGTGAATAAGAGACATCTTGTGTCCCGCAGTTTAAACTAAAATATTCACATATTCATGATTCTGGACCTTTCAATGAGGGTGGGGGGGTCGTGAGATGATTAATGGGGTGATGAAGAAGAAAAAATAAGTTCTGCTACACAAATTTGTATTCATGACTTGGTATTTTCTGCAATCTTTTCTTTTTTGTGAAGTATTAGACAATTTTACCTCTTTGGGCCCAATTTTTCAAGTCGAATGCACATGTACATGGAAACATTGATGGGGGACAAAATCCGCAATCCATACTTTTATGTGATTGAAGCATGTGAGCACACAAACCTGTTCATAAACTCATGTAATAATGTCAAAATATAGCTAAATGTAATTCCATCACCACTACTTGCCTAACCCTAACCTTAACCACTGACCCAAAAATCAGTTTTTTCCCAGTTGGGGACATGGCTTTTGTCCCCAATTGGACAAGCCGTCCCCAATTAACTGGTCCTAAGTCTGAGATTTGTCCCTAAAAGAAGCCTATGACAGACCACACACACACACGTCTGTTTTCTGTTCAACATCACTATGCTTTAATAAACATTATATCTCCCATTCACTATATTTACATGCCATGTGTACCAAGCTTTAGCTGCTGCTTATGGTCAGGAAAAAAGACTTTGATTGAGAATGTGTGTGTGTATGTTTAGTCACAGAGACCTGAAGCCAGAGAATCTTCTCCTGGATGAGAAGAATAACATCAGGATAGCAGACTTTGGCATGGCTTCACTGCAAGTCGGGGACAGCCTGCTGGAAACCAGTTGTGGGTGAGTACAGGGTTCAGTAGCTTAAGGTTTGTTTTTGTGTATATGCAACTAATTATCTTATTACCTTTTTACTGAACTGTATTGTAAATGCTCTATAAAGATGATATGTACATTCCTAAAATATTAGTCATGCATCTATCTAGTGATTTGTGATTTTAGTATTTAAACGACTTGAGGACTTAAACGTTGGTGATACATATAAAACCACCAGGAACATCCTCTCAAAGCTCTATTGTGCTTCTTTTTACATAATGGCTGTTTTCATAACAAATGGCTGTTTTCATTAAAAGCATTTTTAAACCATCTGGCCATCAGGAGGGACGTGGATTTAACAGATAAAATTAGTAAGGGATTGTAGCTTTCACCTGGATTCACCTATTCAATCTATTCCATGGAAAAGAGCAGGTGTTCTCACCTTTTGTACGCTCAGGCAGGAGTATTTTTTCCATGAGTCAGCACTCACACACATGAACCCGGTGCCTCCTTTATCTGTGTGTATATTTGTTTGTATCTGGTTAAATCTTTTAACAATTTCTTCTCTCTTTTCTTTTTAGATCCCCACATTATGCTTGCCCAGAGGTCATAAGGGTAAGTTACTTGCCTCTCAGTGTGTGTATGTGTGTTTGTTTTTGCATGTCTGATGCTACCATGTCATTGTGTTTCAGGGGGAGAAGTACGATGGTCGCAGGGCAGATGTTTGGAGTTGTGGAGTCATCCTCTTTGCTCTTCTTGTGGTAAGAAAATCCTCTCTGCTTCTCACTGGTCTCCTCTAAACTTCATCCTTTCTTTTATTCTTTTCTCTTTTATTTCTTTTTTCTTTAGTCACTAATCTTTCCTCTCTTTTCTTTGATTTACACGATTAATTTCACGTACAACATTTTTCACTTTGAACCTCATACACAGTAAGTCAGTCCGTCAACTTATTGGCATTAAATCTTAAAGTGATGAGCGGGTCACCGTATTGTTTTGTGCTCTACTGTGCTCGACATGGGTGACATGATACACGACTGCTGATTGTTTCACGTTTTTCCATTGATCGTCAGTTGGGGGTAGTAGCATGTCAGAAAATATTAAAAATGTAGCAATGTGCCTTCAAAAAGTCGGGAACAGTGTAATTGCTAGCTAGCAAACATGACTAAAATTCAAAATATCAAAATCACATTTGTCAGGCCTCGAGGAAACATACATTTTGTTTTGGTGAAAAACAATAAAGGTAGACTACATTCACAGGAGGGGGTTACATGGTCCGTTTGCATAAATGAGTAATAAAATTACAAAACTACCTGCAGTCTTTCAACTCTTTGTGTCTCTTTTTGATCCTCTTATACCAACCAACCGATTCTGTTTTATCTCTATCTCTATTTATTTCTATTTTCTATTTCTTTCCATTTTCCCAGGGTGCCTTGCCCTTTGACCATGACAACCTGCGGCAGCTTCTCGAGAAAGTGAAGAGTGGGGTATTCCACATGCCACACTTTATACCTCCTGACTGCCAAGCATTGCTCAAAGGAATGATAGAAGTCAACCCTGACAAGAGACTCACGGTGAGGAGGGAGGGACAGTGGGACTTATGGTGGGAGAAAAGTCACCTTCAAAACAATTCTGGGTCCATCATTCCGGCCAACCTATTCCGCCCGGTTACAGTAGTAACCGGGCGTTACTTCCAAGGCCAAATAGTGTTTCCGATAGTGCTGCCCTTTTGCAGCACTAGTTCTGGATGTTAGCAGCAACTGCTATCTATTAGATCTCAGGAAGTTTACACCCCAGCAATCCCACCCAACGTTACCCAATGATAGCATTATGTTTGCCAAATACATCGGTCAGTCCTCATCCTAGAAGTAGAAATATAACTTTTAAAAATAGAAGTATGCTAAAATAATTATGCTAAGCAGCCAGACAGGGTTATGTTAGACTGATCTTACATTTTTGACTAGCTCTACACTGCAATACATGAACAATAGTGTTTCTTTATTTTCATATCTTCTACATAGATCATAAACTGGTGAGAATGATTTGCCCAGGACATACAGCTTTAGCCTCAGTCTGTTAGCAACATACAGATGGGTGACAAATTTAAGGAAAAATGAATGCTTGACCCCTACAGTGAGGGGATCCGGTGGCTCTGTTATGCTGTGGGGGCGTTTTGCTGGCATGGTTTGGGTCCACTTGTACCCTTAGAGGGAAGGGTCACTGTAAATCAATACAAAGTTGTTCTGAGTGATCATCTTTATCCTATGATGAAACATTTCTATCCTGATGGGAGTGGTCTCTTTCAGGATGACAATGCCCCCATCCATAGGGCACAAGGGGTCACTGAATGGTTTGATGAGTATGAAAATGATGTGAATCATATGCTATGGCCTTCACAGTCACCAGATCTCAACCCAATTGAACACCTATGAGAGATTTTGGACCGATGCGTTAGACAGCGCTCTCCACCACCATCATCAAAACACCAAATGAGGGAATATCTTTTGGAAGAATGATGTTCATCCCTCCAGAAGAGATTCAGGAATCGCCAAGGCACAGTGAAGCTGTTCTGTTGGCACATGGTGGCCCAACACCTTACTAAGACACTTTATGTTGTTTTTTTTTTCGTTTAATTTGTCACCCATCTGTATCATAGCCATGGGTTACATATTTATGATGCTTTTACAGGGTTCTCCTTTTAAAACAAGCCAGCTGGAAACATTAAAAAGTCAGCTGGAGACAGTGTTTTCAACCAGCTCATGGCACTAATGTTAGCTGTAATTAGCTACGGCTGATAAAATCTGTCAGCGACAGTTGTCATTTAGCTGGTGAAATTGACCTTTGCCGCTTAGAAATGAGAACACTGCTTTTGTCTACCTCTGTTTGAAATAAAGGACCCTTTGCTTAAAAAATAACTCTAAATTTTGTCGGTAAATCTGCCACCATTATCACTGTAAACTGCATGAACGGAAAGGTGTAGCAACAGTAAGTAAGTTGGCTTTGGCCAACAGTCAATTGTTGCCGCTCACATTGAACCACAGTGCATGAAGCATGAACCAGGCATTTAGGAGGCAGGAAAGAAAGAAAAGAAAAGACCCAGCCCCAGGCTTTGCTTCAAGATGTGACAGAAATTCACCCTGACGCAAGACCTTACAGAGAGAGGAGGATAAATGAGGAAGGCAGAAAGAACAGATCAGAGGGATGGCTTGAAGGTATTGCTTAAAGGCAGGAGAGGAGTCAGCCATCAGTTTATATCTCTGCCCTCGAACACAAGTTAGCAGTTGATTAGGAGAAAAGACTGGTGGAATCCACGATGTAGGAAAGTATATACAGTGTATGTATGTACAGTATGAATGAATGGACAAGTGGCTTCATCAGTGGCTGGAAAGAAAGATGGAGGCACTGAGGGTGAAAGAGACGTGGACCTCTTTTCCTTTTCACCTAAATGCCAGCTGTCCCTCCTGAAAGCAAGGCTTGAAAATAAATTGGCAGTTGAGAGAGAGTTAGAGGAGAGTGAATGAATACATGAGTGAATGATTGGACAGCTAGAGGAAATTCCCCTGCACTCGGGTCATGAATTGATGCTAGGAAAACGCAGGCATGTGGGGTGGAAATGAATCCATGGTTACAAGGCAGAAAGACAGAAGGAAGTGTGAAGTGTGGTTCGCAATGTACTGTAAAATAAAGACGGAGTTAAAGAGAAAGTCTGGTCAGTTAGTCATTCAGCTACAACAGAGCAGATTTAATCAAAGCTGTGGATTCGTCTGATGAGCTGTTGATTAATGGAGCCTGAAACCAGGTCAGACTGTCTCTCTCTGTCCCTGTCTGTCTGCTAGTTGCCTCCATGGAAACCACCCACCACGCAAGAAGACAGATTTCAGTCCAGTACAGAAATATATTGTTGAAACCACACATTTCCACTTTACCCCTTTTCATGATATACATATCAGTTACGGAAACTGGAATGTTGGAGTGTCTCCTGCAAAGCTCTCACTGTGAAGCTGCTCGCTAGTTTCCTCTCTGCAGATGTACAGCATTCACAGCAGGCCCACTTTGTATGTTTTACATGCCCGCAGAACTGCAGCTGCTCCATTACCCCACCCCCCCCAAGAGATACTGTGCGGTATTGATGCAATGGCTGCTACTGTATGCAGTCCTAATGCAGAGAGGGGACTTCTACAGAGTTCATAATGTTGTAAAGCAGTGTACAGTAGATGTGGTGGAGATGTAGGACTGCTTGGGACTTTAAAGCTGTAATACCGTCTCAAACAAAAGCATGGTGCATTGTTCATAGAGAATAGGAAAACACTGAGACAGGATAATTCCTGAAACACATTTGTTACTTTCTGACCATTACTGTGCAAAAGAGCAGCTAAATTTAGAATTATGAGTCTAAGTGCAATGCTGACTCGGTGGCTTTAGCCTTTCAATTTCTGGTTTGAGTCAGGACTTTTCTTTTTTACCCAGAACCCAGTTGGACAGCAGATTTATCTTTCAAAAGGGTTAAATCAGGTGTAAAAATGAGAAGACATGTTTTTTAATCAGTGCTTTAATATTGTCTTCTATTTTTGTTGATTACAGCTAGAAGCAATACAGAAACACAACTGGTACCAGTAAGTACATTCATTTTTCCAACTTTTTTTCCCTCTCATCTCTCTGGCTACTGCATTTCCCTTCTCCACCCAATAATTACTTTAAAATACTACCTACACCGATATCAACAATATCAAGTGATAACAGTTTCAAAGCAAGAGTAAAAATCTATTTCCTGTCATTTCTCTATTTCAGCCTTGGCAATTTTGCATTCAAAGTAAACAACCATGACACAAGATCATGACACAGTGTGACCATGACACACCTTTAGTACTGGCATGAACTGCAAAACAGAAGTTAGAGACATTCACTGCTCTAAGGGACTTTAAAGTTTTAGTTATATTTTTATTATAATTACTATTATTTGTTATATTTTACTTATTTTTAATAATACATGTGATCGTTTTAAATAGTGTGTTTGTGTGTGTGATGACTGCTTCATTTGACTGAATTGTCTTGTTGCCTGTTTGGTTGCAGATTTGCACCACCACACACGTTATTAAATTAATTATTACAAGTTATAATTCTCATGAGGGTATGTATTGTAAATATTGGTACTAAAGTGTATCTATCATAGCCCTTAGCATTATTTTCCAATGTCACATTCACCTCTTTCCATTGTGGGTTAGTCAATATTCTAACACTCAGCAAACCTCATACTATACTGTACATACAATATGCTATGAGTTAGACTAACAATATAAGGTGAATGCTGTGATCCATTTTGGATTTTCCCTTTCAAGTTTCAGTCTGCTTCACTTATGGCATAAAAGTTAAAGTACAGATAGAAAAAAGTGGAGCATTACTTTGTGAAATCACCACCTTGGTTTATTGTGTATTTTAGTCCAAAATAGTTACAATGGCTCATCCTCCAGTATGAGTTTGTAATATAGTGACAGTTTTCATAGGCTGTAATTTGGATATGGTCATTTTTATGTTTAAAATGACAAGTTTGCGTTGTCACTAGAATTGACTCTTATTGAAAGGATTCTTCTTGGTAATCAAAGACATTAAAATAGGGTCAGCAGCAACTTTGTAAGGAAGCAGTGTAAGGTTCTACACCACTGCCAAAATCAGCCTGATATGTTGACAAACAATTAACCTGCTTTTGGCTGGATTTTTTACCATACTATAATATGAGACCGTGAAAAATGATCCCTCACTAGACATTAAACGTATGTAAGGTCCAATTGTCTATCAGTGCTGTAAAACTTTGAGATGTGTCTTATATGCTAACTACATACACTGATGTTTTCCTATCAGGGGTGGTCGTAATGAGCCTTGCCCAGAGCAGCCTCCCCCTCGCCGGGTGTGTGTGAAGCGGATCGTGTCCTTAACCGAGCTAGACCCTGACGTCCTGGAAAGCATGTACTCTTTAGGGTGCTTCAGAGACCGGGTCAAACTTACACAGGACCTTACAAGTGAGGAGTGAGTAAATAAAACCCATACAACATTTCCACTTTTAATAAATGGCAATACATCAATGTGCAATGTTGAAATTAAAGCAAATATGCTGTAATATATGACAGGAGGAATTCAATCATTGATCAGTAGTTTTATAAATCTGTTTCATTTTTGAATGAATACAAAATATGAACAGACAAATGAGAGAATTCAAAACATAAAGACAATTTTCAAATACAGGTCTGCTTGTGTGCATGCTGAAAAAAACCCCAATTATATAATTGTGTGTGAGTAATTTCTCTCTCTTTCTCTCATAGTCTTTTTTGTCTCATTGTGGACAGTCAATTACTTTCATTATTAATCTGCCTGACATGGCAGGAACAAGAGCAACAAAATCAACAATGCCTCTTTTATCTCTCTCTGTCTTTCTCCGCTCATCACTTGTGTCCCCTCTCTCTGCCAAACTGATGTGGCTTCTCTCTACCCACAATGCAACAGCAGTAGCAGTGCAGCCCTATTCAACAGGACAAACCAAACAAACATGAAGCGTTATTGAAGCGTATTTTTTTGTGGTGATATGGACATTGGCCATTGCCTCCAGAGGCTAAATTGTCATCAAATGATAGCCGATGGGTTGCATAACCCTAAATGAATGCTGTTGTTGCTCCATATCTGCTGTTTGCTAACAGCAGATATGGCAACTGTTTGCTAACATTTCAGCCATGTCAAGGTGACAATATGTCAGCGTTGTGTTTACAGTTTGTTGCCCTGATCCCCAACAAATAATCAATTACAGCAAGATTAAATTGTGCTACAGTCGCAGTGACCCACATTATCATTAGCAAAAAAACCTTTGCTAAATTACCTTGTGGGCTAAATAGCTAACTAACAAAGCAAAACAAAAAGGTCAACTGATATTAACTTTGAATGACTTGAACAAAGTCTAAGGCTGTGTCTGAAGACACTCACTCATTCATAACTCCTTATAAAATAGACAGTAGTTTACAATAGTGAGCAGCAAAATTGAGATTTCAGACTCTTAGTGAGTTGGACAATGGTACTTTTCATTTATAAAATGCAGCACATAGCATTGTGGGATTTTTTTCTCCAGTTTTGCCAGCCAACACACAGTATTTCTGTCTCTTCTCTTTCTCTTTGTAAGCTTTGGCTTTTGTGTCTTACTGCAGGGAGAACCAAGAAAAGATGATCTACTACCTCCTGTTGGATAGAAAGGAGCGATACCCCAGCTGTGAGGACGAGGACCTGCCACCCAGAAATGACATAGGTGAAGACAGTTGCTCTTTAACCCTTTGACGGTCTAACCAAACAACAGAACAAAAATCTTAATTATGAAAGCAAATCTCACATTAGTCCTTTGAACTGTGCTTTTACCTTTTTGAAATGTCTATTTTTGTCCTCCAAGACCCACCCAGGAAGCGCGTGGACTCCCCAATGTTGACACGTCACGGCCGCTGTCGCCCAGAGAGGAAGAGCCTGGAGGTCATTAGTGTCACAGAACAGGGGTCTCCCACCCCACCTCGCAGGGCCCTGGACACTAATGCACACAGCCAGAGGTACGAACCAGCACTGACATATCATGACATTTTTTAACTGATTCAAATCGTGGACAGTAGCCAAGTTAATATCATAATTACAAGTGCATATAAGGTTAAGCATGATATTTTGGGAATAACAAGCTCAACTTTAGAATAGATTAGAATTATAAACTACAGAATATCCTTTTTATTGTTATACATAAAGCTTCCATTCAGCTTGATGAGTCTTATTGTTTGATTGTTGCTGTCTGCTGCCTTCAAAAGGTCTCGTTCAGTCAGTGGAGCATCCACAGGTCTGTCCTCTAGTCCTCTCAGCAGTCCCAGGGTAAGAACTTCACTCTACTCTATTCTGTACTTCACATTATGTATTTAACGGCAGTGAAGCTCCAAATTCAGAGCGCTTATTTATTCTACTCTGGTTTACTCCAGCTTACATTAAGGAAGCATTTCAGTAACACAAAGTAACTGTTGTATAAATGCCACAATTCTCCATAGTGCATTATTTAATATGATCTGGGTACGTTTGTAACACTGATGGCACAGAACTACTTGTTACCTCTGACCTAGTTGCATCATGTAACTATAATCACAGTGAAAAATATGATTTGTCCTGCTCTTTTGAGACACAGAGTTTTTGGACTCCAAACAACCAACACGTCTGCACTTAATTCAGCCATTCTTATGTTGGAGGAACTTGTAAGATCTTGAAGTTACACAGCTGACAACATGCTTTCTCCCGAATAATCAGACCCATTTTAATCCCCCTACGACACAACGAACCTGGCCCCGTTTTTAAAATGTCCTATTCTGTACTGTACATTACATAATGATTACACTTGTGGGGGATTGGGGGACATACAAACATGGGGGACTGGCAGAGAAAGCTGCATTAATGTGCACATTTTGCCCTGTTCATTCATTTTTAGCATCTGTTGTCTAAAACCATATCAAATATTACATTTTGTAGTGAGTAACGGGGTGAATAATATTTTTTACATTAACTGTACGATGCTCTCTTTGCACTAAAAATGTTAATAATCATAGGGAACATATTATCTCGTTGCCATGCCTGTCTCTCCAGGCTTTTCCTTTTGAACATACAGTATATATACATCATAGTAAAGAATATATGTATTATCAGCAGCTTCAATATATAAATATCAGTTTTGGCCATCAAAAACACAAAACCAAATTTCCTGTGATGTGAGTTTTCTCTCTGATAACTCTTGCTCAGACTGTCTTTGCCAGTCATGCCTTTCCATCACACTGTCACTTTCTCAGCCATACACATTCCCATTTCATAGATACACCATGCTGCCTCATACAAACATCTGTGTGCACAAACTGATATACTAATATACTGTACCAAAGAGCAGAGTTTATCAAATCCATCTACCATTTGGTGTATCTGCTCCAGACCTGTTGAACAATCGTTTCCATGAATCATATTTCATGACCATTGCTTTCTCTCTCATCTGTTCATGCCTCCCTTGGTCTTCTCCCCATCTCTCTCTGTCTGCCCATCAGAGCCCGGTCTTCACTTTCAGCCAATCAGAAGTCACATCCACCTCCGCTTCATCCTCCAAAGACCCCAAACCAGCGAGTACCACCACCCCTCGGCCTACCCGCCCAGCGCCTGACCCAAAAACCCAGACCCTGCCCTCAAAGGGCCCCACAGACCGGCCCCAGCTCCACTCCATGAAGTCCCTCCCTCTCCAGACTCCACGCTCCCCTTCTCCTTCCCCCTCCCCGCTCCTCTCCCCCATTCCACGCTTTTTCAACTTCCCCTCACCGTCTGTCTTCAAGTCCAAGAACATCCACTCATCCTCTAACTCCTCTGCCACCCCTCCTCCTGTGTCGCAGGTCACGCCGCAGGGCTCACCGCTGCCCACACCGCTGGGCACGCCTGTGCACCAAATCCAACACCCTTCCTCCACCACCCCTCCCTCCTCTTCCTCCTCGTCTTCTTCTTCCAGAGCGGACGGAGCCGGCGGGGCCTCGCTGTCACTGACCCCGCCCTCCAGTCCGGGCGGCAGTGGCGGTCTGGCCGCCTCAAGCTCTGCCCACTGGAGAACAAGGCTCAACTCGTTCAAAAACAACCTGCTGGGCTCGCCGCGCTTCCATCGGCGCAAACTGCAAGGTGAGTGTAGAGACACAAACACAATGTTAGTGATGCCTGGAATTGGTGTGATTCCTCTCCTCTGATTGGTTGAGAGAATATTACATGCTAAAAATCTGTTTTCCAGCTGTGACATAAAGCAACAGTTTTTTCCATCACTGTGAATTTAATGCTCTACAATCAGAGTTCTTCTACTCTGCATTTACATCCAAGATAGAATCTATTATTACCAAGAAACTAGCACGTGTCCCAGCCTGCAGCCTGCGGCTGTGTTGAGTAATGTCTGATTCTGTGATAATTTGCAATTAGGGCAATTGAATTAAGGCCTGTCATCAAGATTCACTGCCCTTCTCAATTTTCTTTCTCTCTCTGTCTGTCTGTTTTTCTTTTTTTAGTCCCCACATCAGAGGACATGTCCAGTTTGACTCCAGAGTCAAGTCCAGAGTAAGAACACGCCTTTCTCAGTTTGTCTTTCTCTGTCTTCATGACTTTAACTTGAGCAGTGTTGTAGACT